>CM022670.1:4117263-4412263 GCA_012295275.1 Chrysomallon squamiferum
TGTACCAGGCACCAAGTCATCAATCTCGGTGTATATTACTGTATCATTTGTTCTCAGCTCCTGAGATTTATCAGATTGATTGTTGTCTTCAGCAGACTGATTAAAAATAGCTGCTGTTTGTGACACTGGTCTCCTGGCTGGCACTGGTGGCTCAGGTTTACTCTTTCCAGAAACATCACAACTCCTGCCTGTCTGCTTGATGTCATCCAGTTTTCCTGACATCTCAGATTTATGCATAGTTTCTGCTTTCAAGGCTTGATCGGTGAAAGTAGAAGTTTGTGAAATTGGTCGTTTAGCAGGTAAAGGAGGACCACCTCTACTGTCATCTGAACCATCAGCAGCTGGAGTATTACTCTGTCCGTTTGTGGAGTTAACATCACTGTTATCATTCTGGGACACTCTTGCTGGCTTTGGTGGAGGTCTGATAATAGTTGGTCTTTTGACAACAATTTTTTCTGAGAACATCAAACTGCTGTTTCCCTTTTCATAGTCTTCTATCTCAGCATCCTTTCCAGTACCTCCAGCACCAGTATCCTTCTTTATACTGCAAATGTCCCTGTTGGAGTCATTTGATTCACTATCTTTTCTTGAAACCATGGAACCAAATTCAGTTTTTCTAATGTTTTGAACACCATTCCTTCTAGTGTTTTTTGGACTGGGTCCCAGTGAATCAAAATCTTTAATTTTATCTGCCCACGAGTCCTGTTTTTGAGGTTTGGAGGCAGGTTTGGGCTTTGGGAGAGGTTTTGGCTTGGCTGCTAGAGGTGGAGGACATGTTTCTGATGATCTGTTCTTACTTGCTTTATTCTGTGAGCCTGTGTCTTCAGAATGTTCATTTTCAGTCTTCCTCACAACAGTAGATCTGAGTTTCACTTTAAAAGGCAAGTCATGATTATCACCAGGTGATCCATCTGTAGATGTTTCACAGCTAACTTTTTCTTCTCTTGGTGATATCTTAGGCTTGGATACAGATGGTGGTCTGTTTTTGTTTATGACAGCATAAAGTGGCTCATTGGAATCACTGTTATCACTGACTGTATTTGAACTATCCTGATCACTGACATGTGGTCTGACTAGAGGCCTCAGTGGAACCAGAAAGGGCACCACCATCTTGAACACAATCTTCTCCATCTCCTGCAGCTGAAGCTTGAGTTCCAGAAGATTCAGTAATCCTCTGTGGCCTCTTTGGTCTGATAATCGTTGGTCTGGATGGCCTGGGAGGCTGCTTTCTGTCTTCATCAGGTCCTTTTCTCCAACGAATCTTCAAAGTCAATTAACAAAGGTTCTGATGGTGTGATAGCTGATCTTGGAGGACGAACTGGAGGTGTTATTTTGCTATCTGTTCCATTATCAGGGGATTTTTTAGCCTGGATTCCTGAAGAAAATTCAACAGCATCACTCCCCAAGCTTTTAGGTCTGCTAGGTCTCGGTGGTCTGAGACTAGATGAATCATGAGAAGGCACACTTGGTTGTGAAGGCACCTGGGGTGGAATGTTATCTTCATTAGCTGCAGTCCTTGTTCCTGGTTGACCCATGGAAACTACAAAAAGCAATAGCGAAATAATATTGTGTAATCTGATCAACAATGCTATATTAAGTGTGGGGAAAAAAATAGAAACATAAGAACATTTACTGATACATCAAAAGTAAGGACTGATATATATATATATGTATGTATATATTGAAAAATATTTGTTAAATTATCAGTTCAACAAATATATATAAGTAAGAATAATAAATAAAAATAAAAAATTTAAAAGAATTTAAAAGAATTTAAAAGAAAATAAATTTAAAAAAATAATAAAATAATAATAATAATAATAATAATAATAATAATAATACCAACAACCACAATAAAACAAATAAAAATTCCACAGATTTAAATATTACATTTTCTTCATACTTAATTTAAAAACAATCATAGTTAACATAACTTTTACAATCAGGAAGAAAAAACCAGCTAAAATTCTAAAACAGGGGAAGATAAATACATTTATAAAATGCTGAAAAGAACAAAAAACATAAATTAATGGAGTGATTTATTTTTTACATGAAGAAAAAGATTTCAGAAAACAGATCATACATACATACATATATATAATATATAAAACATACCTGGTCTAGGTGGACGTTCTCGCATGGTGGGGATGTCTGGGGGTTTCGTTGTTGGGGGTGGGGTATGATGCTCAGTTTTAGTTGTTTGTATCTCATTTCGAAAACCTACTTGACTCATGGGTCGAGCTCCGACTATAGTAATTTCTGGTCGTCTGTTTGAATTTGAAAAAAAAGAAAAAAAAAAAGATCGTTTTTACAAGCAGAAAAATATATGTTAAAGGAATTTTCAGTTAATGTTTCAATTTTAAAAATAAAGAAATAAATAAATAAGTAAATATTTTATGTGCAAATGTAATATTTTAAAACCCTTTTTTTACAGTTATACAGTATTTCATTACAGATAATTCTGTCTAGTATTTTTTGGACTGGATACTAATGAATCAAAATTTTTAATTTTTCTCTGCTCATAAGTCCTGTTTTTGAGGTTTGGGCGAGGTTTGGGCTTGGCTGCCAGAGGAGAAGGACAAGTTTCTGATGAGTCTCCTGAAATTACTCACAATGATCTGCAATACTGTGACAGTTTCTGAAAATTATTTAATTCTCTAAAGCTACTGTTTACTTTGTCTTGGAATGAAATTAAACTTTTTATATAATTCATAGCTGATACAACTGTTATGGAAAAGAACATCCATAGAATAATATAATAAAAGATAAATCAGAAAATGGAGAATTTATGAAGACTGAGAAATCTTACTTTTTAACAGACGCTCCTCCTCTCTGTATGGTAGTACTGCTTCCTGTTTGGGGTATTGTTCGTCTTGGCACTGTATCTCCATCTTATTCAAAAGTATTATACATTCTATTTATTATTTTACATTAATAATAATAATATATAATACATAAAACAAATATACATACACAAACATACACAAACATACACACACACACAAACACACATAGTAAAATAAATAATTAGAATAAATAAAATATGTGATTATTGTTATTTTATATGTTGATATTCTGTTGTTAGGTAAAATTCAATAATCATACATTTAAGGAAAATCTCTCCATATGCAAAGATATCCAAATTAATATATATTTTAATAAAATGATCTACTTTCGTTCATTTAATTACATTATTATTAACATATTGCTAGTTAACATACGAAAAAATAAAAATTAAAATACTTACCACCATCTGCTTCTAAATGTGCTGGTTTCTTCACTTGGGGCGGGGCAGGGCGAGAATGTTGGGGTGGTGCTGGTCGAGTAGGAGGGGGTCTTGGAGTGGCAGCTGCACCACCATCTGCGTCTGCTATTATTTATAAATAAATAATCAGATTTATAATATTTTCAGTGATGACTGATCATTAATAATGTGCTTATAAGTTATAATAAGATATAAACTGAATACGTCTTTTAACATGAAAATGTATTAGAACTGTCCAAATTTCTTTGTGTTTTCTTTGATATATTATCATGTCTATTTTAGACAGTAGGTATAATAATAATAATAATAATAATAATAATAATAATAATAATAATAATAATTTAAAAAAAAAAAAAAAAAAAAAAAAAAGTTTTTTCTAAAAATCCAAAAGCAATTACTGGTACAAAACCAAACAGAAATGTATGATCATATACTATCTTACTGAATAATGAGTAGAATAAATATTAATTAAATATTACAGCTGAATACAAATGATACATCAGGCACATTCGACTATTTTCAGTTCGATATTTTATTAAATACAGATATTATAATTAATGACAAAGCTTAAAATAGTAATTGTTGTAGATTAGTACTGAACCTGACACCATCTGAGGTCTGATTATAGTTGGCCTTTTCGGAGGAAGTGGTGCCCCACCTCTTCCAATTGCTTCAGTCATATCGGTATTTTTCTTTAAAGATTATATTCAGGTGACAACAGCTACATTGGAATATATATAAGCAATATCTGCTGCCCTTTATAGCTTTTCTTTCGGATATATGTCAACTGAAATTACAACAAACTTTCAGCTTCATTATTTATAAATGAAGTATGCGTTTATAGAGTTAATATTCTGCGAGACTTAATGAGAGTAATCTCCCTTGTAGGAAATACTCACCGGACGTTATTTGGTAGAAAGAAAATATCAATCTGTGAATATGTAAAGGTGCGTTTGTTATCATGTTGTTTCGTTTCTACCGAGGTTTTGCATTTGTGTTTTTATTGTAAAGAATATGTTCAATTTAGGTGCAGTTTAGTATTGCTGACACTTTCATTACGTTTTTAATTAATGCATTTTTTAAAATACATTTTTCCCCGACTCCTAAAATTGGCTAAAGCATTTGTCGCGTTATCGTTTATCATGATTCCGGTAATTGGCTTATAATCGATCGAATATTTGACATTATGTTCCTTCTACAGTCTAATTTGTTTTTATTTATCAAAATTGTAAAATTTAGAATTATTTATATTTTTAAGAGTTCGATGCCTGTTTGTATATTTAAAACAGCTTTTGTGGATTTGATTATTAATAAATTAAAAATAAAAACGAAGTAAATATATGTACTTCGAATTTATGATATACATTGTTAAATTCATGGTTAATTGAGATAAAATTTATTTTGGAATCAAAAGTGTCCAGAACATTTGGTAATTCAGCAGTTTGGATTTGAGCCTTGTTTTTGTTTTTATTGCTGGTGCAAATATAAAAAAGGTTTTGAATATATATAAGTATATAAGCCCACTTTTACTTTCAATTTGTCCAGTGTTGACACAGGCAGCTGTGTTATTGCCTCGACCAGTAGACATTTAATTTTTTTTTAATTTTTATCAAAACTAGTCTAGTGAGTAGTGCTGATTTATGTTAATAAAAGTACATGTATTTTATTGTATTTTATTTCATGAACAAAACTGATCATTGTCAGTTGTGACAAGCAGAAGTGGGTTTGTCACATTTTTCCTGACTTTGTTATATTTGCAGTAGCAACAAAATAAATATTGAGTAAAGCCTTGGCTAACAAGCAATAGATTAGAATATTTTTTTTTTTTTTTTTTTTTTTATGTGTAAATAAGGTATGTTATTCATGATTTTTACTTGTGGAAATAAAGGATTATTTAATAATTATGCCAATCTTTATTATTACCATTTCTTGCGTTTATCAAGATACTGACTGGGAATTCTGAAAGATTTTAAGAATGTTTGTTGCTGATTTATAAAAAGCTAAGAGTGGGAAAGACTGTGGATTTTTAACTGAAACCATCATACCACTGACATTTTGTCCTGTTAATGTTATTTAAAAAAGTCCAAAACACAGAATATCTAAATTATTCCATCTAATATTACCTTTGGCATTTTCATAACCTAAAATTTAATAGCTAAATATTGATGAGACATTTTGTTTTTTCATCATACTCCAAATTTTGCTATCATTTTAAAAACATTTAAAAAATATATATTTTGCATCCTAAGAGTACAATACTTGTTATTAATGTTCATCTTTTATTTATTTATTTTTTAAAATATTTTTTTCTGTTAAATTAATTGTATAGTGTTCTGAGCTGTGAAAGAAATGAAAAGAAAAAATATAGCATTTCCCATTAGAATTCATTTCTCAATGCATAGACAAAAGTAAAGATAAATATATGTGTGTGAATATTTATTAAATGCTACCTTATTATTTCTATTACTATTATTATCATCATCGTCAACATCATCATTGATGATGGTAATCTATTGTAGATTTGTTTATATTTATTATTGTGGTAATTTTTTATTTATTTTATTTTTTGTTTTTGATTCAGACCCATGGTATATAGAAAAAAACATTTACAAGTATGAGTGGTAGCTGGATATCAGAGGCTCGCCTCTGGCCCCAGTTAAGACTTGATGCCAAATGGCTGAAAACAGACATTCAGGTAAAATAACCTTACTATTATTATCATCATCATCATCATCATCATTATTATTATTATTATTATTATTATCATTATTATGCATTTAATATTGAGTGATTTTCTTCTTCTTTTTTTTCTTTTTTTTTTTAAATTTCTATTGACATTACATTCATCATATATTTGTTACATGATTTGTAACATTTCATATGGAAACGATAAAATGAATCATTTGGTCTGTTCTGTTGCAGAAGTAAAATATTATAGCAAATTATCAACACATCAGTCTTTTCATATTTAATATACAGGTGTGTAACATTTTAAGTTTAGGCTGAAATATGTTTTTTAGCATTTGTATTGGAAACATGCTAAATACTGTGTTGGTTTGTGGCTGTTTCTGGTGATAATTCCATAATCAGAAGCAAAAAATAATTCAAAATTATCAGTGCACATGTTGTCTTTGTTGATTATTTCAAACTGGTGTGTGCTTCCTTATAAAAGAAAAATAATATATTCTCCAGCGTAATAATAATAATACCAGCTTTCTTGTAAAGCCTACAAAAATACATTTTTTGTCTTGGTGTATCTATAATAATTCTTTAATAATATATAAGAATAACATTTATAACCATTATTTAAAAAAATATATTATTATTTGAATTTTGATTTTAATTTTAACTTTTATATTTAGGATATATAAGTAAAATTTTAAAACATTCTAATAGACATTTTGTCAGTGAAGTATTGGTTATTTGGGTTTTAGCCATGGGTCACTAAATTTTAAAGATAATTTCTTCTATCCTTTCACTGAAATGAGTTGTTAGAAATGTTGCTGTAATTATCTTCTTGGAAAGAAAAACAACAACATATACCTAAAATAATAATGCCAGATTTCAGATAGTTTCATAATTACTATGCTGTAAAACTCTTCATTAAATAAACCTTTTGGTTAGGTCCCTTGATAAGACAAATTATAATAATAATAATAATTTAAAAAAAAACCCAACAACTTGTTTGTTGATTTGAATATAATGTTTTAGAAATTGGACTCATTTTTTTTTAATTTATATTTAAATTATCATTTTGTTTGCATTCTTATTGTAAACATTCCTTATTATTCTACTATCAAACTGCTAACTTAAAAAATTATACTACTTCAGGACTAAGTTGTTACAACAGTATTTAGAAATAAAATATTGTCTTTTTTTCTTTTCATAATTGTATAAACAGACTTTATACTTACATATAAATACACAGCCATACGTACTCATGCAGACAAATTATTGATGTAGCTTTTGAACTGCTTCACAAACATTCTCACATTCAGTTAAAAAGTTAGCATAAAACATTTAATTTTATTGGGTTTTTTTTAAATTTTATTGTTGGTGCAAAAATCCCAGAAAGACTGAAGATACAGCTATTTTTGTGTAAAGTATCTTAATGATTTATTAATTAATTTTATATTTCTGTTTCCAAAAAGATACACAGTAAAAGAGCAAACCTCAGCTTCACAAACACTTTATTTTATATGCAGCTATATTTTGTTAACACAAAATTGTTATTAATAAAGAAAACAGTTAGTTGCCTGATGCAAATTGAAAAAGACAGATTCATTAACAAAAACCTAAACAGGATGTTTGGAAAATTCAATTTCAGTATTGGATGGTTTTCTTAACCACTCGCATAATGTAATTTTTCTGATTTTTAGTTGAGATATTTCTGCAAAATTTTTATGAGTTCTGTGGTTTAATGAAAGATAAAAAAAAAAAAAAAAAAAAAAAATATGTCTTAAAAGTAAATACTGATATATATGTTTAACATAATTTCACCAGTTTTAAAATTCTCTTATGTACTGATATATTGTTTTATAAATAAAGATGGAAACATCAGTATGCCATCAGTCATATACAAATTTACAAGTAAGTATGCATACACAGAAACAGTATAACAGAAATCTATGTATTTAAGTCTTTGACAGATGCAGTACATAAGTCAATACAGCTTGTAGATAATCTATGACATTCTCAGATTTGTAAATGCTTAATAGCAGAATTGTACAGTCTGGAACCCCCCAGTCAGTTTATATATATATTTTTTTTCACCTGTTGAATTTAATACATATATGATTTAGTTCAAAATAGTTTATTCAGATGTGCAATAAAAAAAAAAAGTCTTATAGGGGTAAGTACCATAGTGTTAATAGTAAAACAGAGAAGACTTTTTGTTTAAAACTGTTACGTTTGTTTCATATATCAGTCATTAAAGCAGCAACCACACCTACATGTTTGTAAACACAGACGTGGTTATTAATTGAGTGTACCTATTTACAAATATAATAAAGACCTACACACGTTTGGTTATTGGACAGATCTCAACTCTCAGGGGAGAAATAAAGGCATTTATCATCGCATGTTTGCTACTTGTAGTATTACTTTCCCCAACCAATTAAAATTCTGTGTGCTTTTCTTCTTGGTGAATGAAAACATCGCATCTCATCCAAAAATAGCTGACTTTACTTATCACCTGATTCCCACATCACAGTCCAGGCTTTGTATCGCTGTTGCTTACTCAGTCTGCTGTTGTAGAGCTTGCAGTCTGCTTAACTATTAATAAACTAGGCATGCATAGGAAGGAATACCAAACAATGTGATAAGGTATGTTGTTGTTTTGTAACATACAAATGCATTTTTTATTTATTGAGTGTTAAAAGGTAATGCAGTAGTTTCAAAAACGGGTATGATATTTCATGATAAAGTTGTTGTCTGGCCTACATAGATTTGGTGTTTTTCCACTAGGAATTTAAACACAATGTGATTAATATTAACTTTTTATTTATTGGTTACATATCTGTTAATATAAGATGCTAAAAGGTAACAAAATTGTTTTATAACAAGTACAATATTTTTACGACAGAGTTGTCTTCAGGACTATATAGACAGAGTGGTTAATAGTAACTTCTTATTTATTTTAATATAACATATTTATTGGTAATGTTTTCAAAATTAGCTATTTTTATGACAAAATTTTCTTCAGGCCTACTTAAAAAATGATATACAGAGCATAATTAGTAGTAACTTCTTTTTTAATATTTATTTATTTATTTATTTATTTTTTATTATTATTATTATTAGTATTAGTATTAAATATTTATTTCTTTATATAAGATGGCAAAAGGTATCTGTTTTCAACACAGGTATTTTTATGATAGCATTGACTCTTGAACTAGTTAGAATCAGTTTGTTTTTGCTAAATATATCTAGAAGATGACAGGTGCAGAGTGATTAATAATAACTTCTTTTTTTAATTTTTTTATTAAATACACATTTTTTAGTTTTAATATAAAACGTTAAATGATAATAATGCATTTTCAAATAAAGATACTTTTATCTTCAGTTTTGTCAGTAATTTGTACAATATGTGTATATATATATATATATAGGCTATTGTGTTTTTTGTATTTGAAAACTTAAAACTTTGAAGATAAATGATCTGTCTGTTCAGCAGCATGTTTCAGTATACATGGATAGAGTCATGAAAATAATTTTCTTGCTAAAGTAGCAAAATATTATTGTATAATTACTGCATTTGTATTTTGGAATAAAAAATGAAATAAAGAAATAATATGTAAGTCTATTTAATGTTCATTTTAAAAAATACAAGCCCCTAATTTTTTATGTATTTGCATGTGTGTGTGTGTAAAAAAGTAAGTGCATGCAAGTATGTGTAAAGGCACACATAAATAATGTTATCCTTGATTAATTCAAATAATTTATGTGGGCCAATTCCTGAATTGTAAAACTAAATGGGTTTTTTTTTGTGTGTGTGTAGGCTCCCTTGCCAGCAGTTTCTGCACTGGGTTATCAGTCATCTGTCATCAGTTTTATATCTAACACATGTACAGTGTTTAAAAATAAAATAAAAAGTGTTTTATTATTTTATTTTAGTAATACAAGTCTTAACATTTTAAAACTTAAACTGATCAATAATATATCAGAAACATGAAATTAATATAATTATTATATTAAATTTAGGATTATTTGTATTTGTATTTATTTATTTATTTATTTATTTATTTATTTATTTATTTATTTATCTGAGGAGTGTGCTACAGTTCAGAGGTTGTGTTGACATCAGGATTAATAGACTGCAGTCTCAATACACCTTGGTGTGGTCTTCGTGTTTTTTTTTTCTCTGTTTGGCCAAAGTTTTGTGACTTATCTCAAATGCTACTGTTAACTCTTAAAGTGCATGAATACTGTTACATACTATTGTTACAAAATCAGATATTTAATATAAATAGCACATTAATTTATTTATTTTATTTATTTAAATTTTAGAATAGCTTTTCATTATTAGTTAATCTTTACATATTGCCCTAAAATCAAGTGAAAAATATCCACTGAAGAATCAGACAAAAAGAAAAAGGGGAAAACAACAACATTAGCTCAGCATCGACAACAGCAACAACAACAACCCTAAATGACTAACATAATTCAACGATACATATTAAAAATCTTTACAATTTGCACTGATAATTGTTTCAAGATGAGATATATATGTGCAAATTATTTCTAAAATAGTTGGGATTACTGTGAAGTGTATACCGAAATACACTCGGATAATTTCCTGGTGTTACAAGTAATCTCACACATGCTATACGTTAGCTATTGTTAATTGGTTTCATCACTGTGTTCACATTTTCATTCCACACCTTAGCAGGCTTGCAGTCAGAAATGTGTACCTGAATACACTTTATAATTACCACTAATGAAAGATGATAATGATCTTAATATACTTCAGTATCATGTTGAAAGAGACACTGTAAATATTTCAAACAGAATAAAATGCACACAGCTGTGAATAATCATATACTCAGATGCATACATATGCACATATACATTACATGCATTCATACACAAATCACATACAGTTTAAAAAAAACACCAAAACAACTGACAAAATTCCTTAAGCCCAACAGTTCAGGTTCTAAAACATTTTGAATTTATACTTAACTTGTTTAGTATAATTTTAAAATAAAGTTATGTACAGTATAACATTTATTTAACACAGTTTGAAATTCAAACAAGTATACTGATCAGTATTTTAATAGGTAGACGTAATTTTGGATATATATGTAAGTTAGGCATAATTATTTTCTTATCTTTTCTTTATTGTTTTTTAAATTATTTATTAAAAAAGAAATCTCTTCTTTTATCTTTCATTGCAGAATTAAAAGAATTTATGTTCATTTAAAAAAAAATCTTCTCTGATATAAACTCATACAGCTCTATGGCATAAGTTGTTTATGAAAGCAGCATTCATATTTCATTTAATGTAAATTAATATTAACCTGTAGTAAAGGTTAAATAATAATTTAAAAAAAACCTACATAACAAAAAAATGAATCCTTGTCTGCTGTAACATGTTTCAGTATAAATACAGGTAATACCGGATTAATAATAATAATAATAATAATAATAATAATAATAATAATAATAATAATGTATATAACAGTGTGTGTTGACAACAGTATCTGTTGTTTTGATTATCAAAATACTACTGTTTTTCTTTTCTTATTTTTCTTTTTCAGTTTTTTTGTTTTTGTTTTTCTTGTTTTTTTGTTTTTTCCAGTATTGATTTTGGTCTTCTTTTTTTTTTTTCCATTCCTCTATTCTTTGTTACATCAGCAGTTACTACAAGAATCTATTTATTTTATTATCTTTTTTTTTCTCTTACAGATAATCATTTACACATGCTAGTATATACACACACATTAAATGTATACAGGAAAAGTAAGGAAGTGTAACATAGTTATATAAATAGCTCAGATGCCTCTTGTGATAACATTAATGTGTGTGTGTGTGTGTGTGTGTGTACAATACAAACATACATATATATATTTTATATTGTATTCAGGACTCTCTGAATCAGTATATTTAAGTGTGTTTGTATGTGAATGAGCGAGTGAGAGATTTTTGTTAAAATATTGTTTGATTACAGTCTGGAGTGCAATTGTTGAACTTTTTATTATTATCCACTATATTGATACACTTAACAGGGAAATCTTTTGATTTGGGTTTCCAGAAACTTCACTGAGGATGAGTGTTATCAGAAGTTATTTTACAGTTTTATCAAATGCCTGGTGAAGGTTTATGTGTATTTTGATTTCTAGATCAACATTACTTGTTTTGGGATATGAGATGGGATGGGAATTAATCCAGTAGCTGCAACCATGACAGATTGATCCTGAAACATACAGTGCATGCTTATTCTTCTGAACTACTATACATGCTTTCTACACCAAAAATTGTAAACCTTGCAGTTTTAGCCGACAGATACTTTTTTCCAATCATCCAAGTAATTAATTCTTTATCCCATCTCTCTTTATTTAAAATCTTGAAAAACAACTGTCACCCAGTGAAATAAATGCTTGTTTATAGTAAATGTATATTATTATTTTTTAACCTTCTCCTGATATATTGAAAAGTATTTTTTTTTTATAAAGAATCAGACTTTTTGTACAAAAACTAAAAAGCATTTTGATGTTTTATTAACTTAACTGTCTGAACTCTCTCTCTCTTGCTGTCATTATTCAGACAGCCAAGCTGTAAATCTTGGCCTACACCTGCCTGCTGAACATGTGGATTTGTTTTCCTTGGCCATTAAACAGCATCTTTGATTAAGCCCTAATTACCCTGCTGTATATCTGAATCAAGGGAGACTTTTAAAACAGGAACTGTGGCTGTCTTGTAATGCTGGATTTTGAAATGTTTTGTGAGGATATATGCCTTTTGTGATTATTTTTAATGACTGTCTGTATCTTCAGTTGATGAAAAGTTTTGTCAGTCGACTACCAATAAAAACTTGTTTCTTTTTTTAATCTGGAATTTAAACAGAATAAATGAAATATTATTTCTTTCTTATAACATGATTTCAACAGTTTTTAATAAATTAGTGGTTATAACACATCAATTATGTTACTGAATCATTTCAAAGAAAACCTACTGCCAAAAAATTGATATTTAAGACGAGAAAGGAAAACAATATTCATTGGTAAATATTTTCTTTAATTGAATGTTATTTGTGATGAATTTTCTTAAATAAATCTTTATACTCACTGAAGATCATTTTATTTGTAAATTAAAATAATAAATTATTTACATATTTAAACCTTTTACAGGTCATATCATGCCTCAATGGATGGTTTAATTATGAGCCATTGGAAAAAAATTCCCAGCTTACTTAATAGCTATCTATACAAGATTTTTATCTCTTGCATGATGATGTGTAACATCACAGAATTTTGGCACCTCCAGTCTGATGTCATGAAAAAAAAATCACTGTTTATTTGTAAATTTTGTTGTATTTTGCTCATGCAACTCTTTGCCCCTTAGGATCAAGTACTTGTGATATTTGATAAATATTTCTCCTGTATCTTACTGAAACGCAGAGTGACTAAGAGGCCATGTGCGTGTACTGTTTTCTGTAAGTAGGTGATTGCTTCCAGTTGTTTGTTTAGCTTGCACCCTGTGGTTAGAAACTAGGCTTCTTTTGTTGATTTATACTTTCATCCATTCCTACTACTCAAACCTGACTATGTGGACAACATTCATCTTACATTTACTTCCATGCATTCTTTAAGATGTTCTTGCTGAAACAGTTTATGAAATACTATAAAATGCAGGACATGCAATAAATCTTTGAGACTCATTGATGATACAAACCATGTATGTGGTTCTTCACTGGTAAAAGATATAGTATCCAGTGATAACATGTCTACATTGTTGTCTAGTCGAGCATTTTTTCTGCTTAACACAGGATGTTTAGTAGCTGATTTATTATGTATACTGGCTGCTAGTATAACATGGCACATGGAAATTTAAAAAATATTAATCATGCCATCAGACTTATTATTTTAGTTAAATAACTGATGGCTTCTAAGTTTTAAATTTGTTAAATATTTGAATAACTGATTCTAATGGTTCTAACATTGTACACAGTTGAAAATATCAGGTTATAGACTAAAATCTCAAATAGTACATTTTAATTTCTTCACGCTAACAAGGTTTAAAAGATGTAGGTTGTGTTCTTAAAGAATTATTTCTCTGATTATATTGCTTGGATTAAGAATTCACTTGGCTCAAATGGCAGTAATGACTCAGTGCTGTGAATCTACATTCATTCATTTGATTCTCATTAGACTGTTATTACTCGGATTGTTTCAACAATGTATATGTTGCTTTATACTTGATCCATGATTGCATAGCTCTTAGGAAGGGAACACATATGTCAAAGAAAGAGCAACAAACAAAACTAACAAACCAAAAAGCTGGATGTAATATATATATATACACTAGCAAAGTGTTAGAGGTGAATGATGAAAACAACAGCATCATCATGTTGATAGTCCATTTTCAGTCAGTTCTTCATGGTGTCTGAATTTCAGTTAATATTCACTTAATGAAGAAAGTTAACTCAGGTCAGTATCCTGCCTCAAGGAAGATGTACTAATAGTGAGCCAGTGAAAAAAACAACTTACTTATAGAATGGCTATCAACAAAAGATATTTATGTCTTGCGTGATGATGTGTAACATCACAGTTTCTTGGCATCTCCAATCCGACTTGAAAGTACCATGTCGTTACAAATTACTTACGTTGTATTTTGTGCATCGTCATTCTCTGACTAATTACTTACAAACAGTTTTACAAGGTGGTATGCTCATCCCTGCTGGAAAGAAGCATGCTATTTACTTTGATGATTATATGTGTAAATACACTACAAACATGGAACACATAGTTTCCTTGTTGTTGTGCAAACTGTATGCGGCAGGAGGAAGTTACCATGGCAATGTTATTTGTGTTGTTGTTTTGTTTTGTGCTGATTTTGTTAATAAAGAAAGAATTGTTTTGTGTAATGACAACCAGCATATATTTGGTTATATTGCAGCATCACATGGGTAGTGTCATATGTGTTTATTCAAACATGTATACACATACAGACATATATCTGTCTGGTTGTCTATCTGTTTATCTGTATAAACACATATGAGCCTGCCCATGTAATGGTGAAATATAACCAAACAAACACACACACCAGGTGTAGAATACTTACTACAGTAATAAAGAACCCAAAGTGCTCAGTGTCAGAGATGATCCTGAACTTCCACACATCAAGCTTATACTTTGACACTGAGCTACATTCTGCCTTGTATGTGTTAAATAATACATTACTGAATGTAATATTTATGATATTTATTGCAGCAGGCATATTTGTGTGTGTTCACATATAAATATTTATAGAATAAAAGCACGGTAATCACATCAGAGTACATGTGTCATGATCTGAAATATTCAGAATAAAAGTAATTTTATTCTGGGTGTTTTGCTGTATAACATAGTGATTCTGTTATTGTGTTATTGTGTTTTACATATTATTCTCGATACATTATAAAATGCACACATATGCTATTCTTTTCTATAAGCCTGTCATTATATTTACCATTATGGCTTTAATGTGACCAAAACATTTCTTATTTTCTTTTTAATTTCTTTCTTTCTTTCTTTCTAATTTGTTAACAGCTTATATTTAAACTTCAGTGATTATATCAATGTTTAAATTAAATTTAAAATATGAGAATTTTAATTTTTTTGTAGGCTGCATTCAGCAGGGAGAAGTTGAGTCGTCTGTGGAACGAACTTGTCAAGGATGGTGAGGTGGCTGCCTCGAGCCAAGACGGTGTCTTTAACAGTGCTGGAGCACTTGCTAAGAAAGGTCTGGTACTTCTACATTTTTGTTTTTGTTATAGTTGAGCTCTGATACTGCTACAGTTTGTTATTTAGTGGTAGAACTAGACATATCTGACTGTATAAGTATTTTTTTTAAATGTTTAATTTTTCAAACATACCTTCTTGTTCATTATCTGCCTTTTCCTTTTTTCTTTTTTTTTTTGGAAAATATTTGTCCA
This sequence comes from Chrysomallon squamiferum, assembly GCA_012295275.1. Classification (NCBI taxonomy): domain Eukaryota; kingdom Metazoa; phylum Mollusca; class Gastropoda; order Neomphalida; family Peltospiridae; genus Chrysomallon; species Chrysomallon squamiferum. The sequence continues at coordinate 4,133,166 of CM022670.1, forward strand.
AAGGCTGAAAATTATTGGTAAATTATTATTATTATATATTATAAAACTGATAGTTAAGTCTTCAGATAGAGGTTTGTAAAAAGCTAGCAAAAATAAAAAAAAGATCTGTACAGGCTTTTGAAAAGACTGTTGACAATTGCGGTTCACCTTTACCAGTTTGTTTCTAACTGTTAGAAGTATATTATTTTGTAAATATGTTATACTTGTGAAAACTTTCCAAAATATGAATAAAATGTTTATATTATATGACTAAATTTACCTGTTTTGTAATCAAATAAATAAACCAGTTATGAAATGTGTGTAGCTATTTCCAGAAAATAAGCAGATATGATCGTTATTCTTGATTTTTAGAAATTAAGAATGCTTAGATTTGATTTATTTATTCACATTTTTTTTTTCTTAAAGAAGAAAAAGATACATAATACACTGCCTAAACAAAGCTAATAAAAATAAAAATAAAAGATGAAAAGATAAAAATCAAAGAACCGTAGAGGTGAAAAGATTTTTTATTTTATTTTAATTTTATTGGAAGCTTTAAGATATTCACGGGATGTTCACTTTAATGGGACTCACTCACTCCTCCATGCCATTGTGTAACAGCTGCATGCAGAATAAATGTGTATTTACTGAGATAACGATATTTTCATCTGGACACTTGGGGATTAATTGTGTGCAGGCTTCATCTTGTGAAGATGCAGTAAATCTTTCCTTTTTTCTTCCTATCTTTATGCATGCAAATTACACACCTCACTGAAACTGATATCCACAGTGAACTGTCAGTGCCAATAACATTTTTACTAGAAAGTGTGTCGTTTATAAATAAATATATATCTATAAAATTAAACAAAAATTGAATAATATAGAGTCTCACCTAAATAAAAATTGGCATTCATGAATATATAAATGTAAAATTTACATAATATAATGTCTTTACTTAATACAGAGTGTCATTTATAAATAAATAAATAACTGAAAACATATCTGAGTTTTACAACAATGTCCTTTAAAAATAAATCAAGTATAAAACATTTAAGTAAAAATAAATTTAAACAATATGAAGCTGTTAAGAGTTCTCCATGAATATTATTATTCCTGATTTTTAAACTAATATTAATTCAATTAGCAGAACAAGAATGTATCTATTGGCCTTTAATCTGTTGTTAATTTTGGAAGCAGAACAGAAATCTCACCTTATGGTCTTTATAGTGGTGTGATTGTTCCAGTAGAATAACATGTCATCTAGGTCTGTTGGTCTCAAACTTGTTAATTATAATCTTAGAACAAAAACCTATCATCCACTGTTCTGTAACTTACAGTATTTTAGTTGTAGAACAAGACCATGTTGTCTTTTACTCTTTAAAATAGTGTTAATTCTAGCATTTCAGCAGAACTCTTTATCTGCTGGTCTTTTACTACATGATAATTTCAGAAACAGAACAATATCACATTATCTGCTGGCCTAATGGTGTTTAATTTATTATTCGACAGAAGTTACTATTTAAAGATAGTTTACCTTCTGATGATTTGAGAGGTAGAACAAGAATATACTGTCTGTTAGTTTTAATCTAGTGTTAATTCTGATACTTGGTCAGAACTTACTGATGGTCTTTTATGCTAAGACAATTCCAGCACTGGAACTAGAGCATATTGTCTGTTAGTTTTAATCTAGTGTTAATTCTGATACTTGGTCAGAACTTACTGATGGTCTTTTATGTTAAGACAATTCCAGCACTGGAACTAGAGCATATTGTTTGCTGTTCTTTAATCATATGTTAATTCCAATAAAAAACCCAAGAATAGATCATTCACAGATCTTGCACACAGTCATAATAACATAATTAAATTTAATAATTCTAGTGGCAAGATGAGACCCCATTACCTGTTGCTTTTTAACTCACTCCACATGTAACATATTATCTCATAAAAACTCATAAGTGTGTCCGAGTGGTTTACTGTTGATGTGAAGTGATAGAAATGAGGCTGTAGTACTCTACCTACATCATGTATACCAACATTATCTACTTACCTTATGCTGAATGTCTGTATTTATGTTACTGGGTCTGGCACTAAACTGAATTGTAAAAATGCTTGGAGTTACTTTTAACATTATATGAGTATTTACCTATTAACTGAAAATGTTTTTTTTTTTGTTTGGGTGAATGGTGTTAAATTATAATGTAGTATTGGAACTGGTTATTAATTTTAAAATATTTACTTGGTATGTCATGAGTATTCACAAATGTAATTGACTGATGTGGTTTAGGTCTGGTACCAAATAGTATTTTTGACTATTATATTGGTTCTTTAAATAAAAATATTTGCTTACTACATTATTAGTATTGCCAAATGAAATCTGCAAATACTGGTGTATTTTTATATGTCTAGTACTGAACTGTATTGTAAAGTTAGACTGGATCTTAACTGAAAAATATTTACTTCAAACACATGAGTATTGCCAAATGTAATTGACTAACATTATTATCTGAATTGTTTTTATGTTTGGGTTTGCTATCAAATAGTATTTTAAACTGTTTGCTTACTACATCATTAGTATTGCCAAATCAAAACTACTAACAATGATGACTGAACTGTTTTTAGATTCTGGGTTTGGTACCAAACTCTATTTTAAACTGCTTATGTTAGCTCTTAATATTATTTTTTTCTTTCTTACAAAACTATGAGAATTGTATATATGTAATCTATTAACAGTGTGTTTTGTTTGTTATTGTTTAAATGTCTGTTTCTGTGTTTCTGGATCTGGTACTGAAATATAGTATAAACTCTGAGAATTGTTTTCTGACATAAAATAATGGTAAATGTATTGACTTTCAAAAGATGTTGTTTTCAGTGTATTAATACTAATCCTCTTCTGTGCAGCATTGGTCTTTTTATTTTATTTTATTTATTATTTTTGTCTTGTTTTGTTATTGTTTTCATCTTCCCTGCCAAGAAAAATATTGGGTTTAATCTTATATCATCATAAGAACAGAAACTTGATGGAACAGTACAACATTCCTATTAAGAATTCCAATATATTGTTTTAGGTAATTTCTTTTATTAATTTCTGTGGTGTTTTTGTTATTATTATGATTATTATTATTATGTTTTAGTAAAGGTCTGTTTTGTTGCTGCTTCTTCTTCATCTTAATCAGTAGAGTGTGTTATTGTCATTTAGATTACAAAACTGCCAAAATAGCCTAAATTTTATGTTCATCTGATGAAAGTAAGGTGCATATATGCATTGGCAAGAAAAACTTTATACAAGCCTCTGATCAACATTAGGGAGTACTGGTCAGAATGGAAAATAGTTTAATGGATAGGCTTAATAGAAATGAACCAGTTGAAAGTTACATTTTGGGACTCCTGACCTGTAGTTTTTTTATTCTGCTGTTTATGTAAGTAAAGTAACCACACACACACACTCATACTCATACATTCATACACATACTTGGTGTATGAATTAAAGAACTGTACATACTTCCACTGATTATCATGATTGATTAACTTAAAATTAACCAAATTACTAAAAAAAAAAAAAAAAAAAAATGACATGCAGGTTTATAATTATGATAGTTCATTTCTGTCACATTCCTTAACGTTGTCAGAATTATTGGCCTTATCTTATTTGTATCAGAGGAAAAGAAGAAAAAGTATACAGATAATTAATACATGTTTCAAGACAGACATATAAATGTGAGTAGTTTTGTGTAAGGTCATTTTGAAAAAACCCCACCCCAAAACAACAACAAATAAAACATTAACCACAACTATAGATTATCTGGTTCAATTAGTAAATTTGGTTACTAAATATCTGTGCACAATGAACATGTTCAGGTTTTAAACTAGTTAGAGTTAAGACTGGTGCTTGGGCCATTCTGTAGTTTGACATTTTTCAGACTAGACATTTTTAATGTGGATGAAAGTAAACTAAGTGATTTCAAAAGAATTAATTCTAAAGTGACTTTAAAAGTAAGTACTGAGAGGCAAAAACGGGGGAAATATTTAGTTAAATTACTCTTTAAAGATTCTTTTTTTATATGTCAGATAACATTAACACACACACACACACATACACTTTATTACAAATTGTATGTTCTGGAGGTATGATTTTTTTATTTTGTAAGGTTACTAGAGAAGAAACCTGAAACCATCACACTATGTGGCTCTCCTTAAGAATTCATAGTGCTTAAGATATATTCTCAATGCACATTTCTCACATATAGAAAAGTACTTACCATAATCTTTAGAGCTCTGTCAGGAATTGGGAATAACCCATTATTTATCACTCATGCTGCTGTCTGTTGTAAAAAATGGAAATATTTAATCTTCCTTTTGCTCTGTATATACTAGGATAAAAACAGAACACCTGCATTTTTGTGTATGTTTAATCATAGTCACGTCAGATTGGATTAAAAATTATCCAAATTATTTCATTATCTAAACAAAATGCCAGTATAGATTTAATGAATCAGTGTGTTTCAGGAGATCCAGAGGTTTTATAAAGGTGTTTGTATTTTGTAGCTGATGTATGTTGTTTATGGGTACCACAGTTCTTTATATGTATCACTTTTTAAATTCTTGACTTTAAATGTGACAGTGTCAATATGGATACAAATTACAATACTATTCTGAAGTTGTAGAAAAACATTTAGTGGCTGATTTTCTGTTATCCCATAATGACTGTGGTCATGATGAAAATTAAGAATGTCAATAAAAATATCTAAATTTAAAAAACAAAATTTTTTCTGTTATCCTTTTTTTTTTTCAAATCAATTCTGTCATGCATTGATCAGACACTTTAAAAAATTTAAATTACATAAAGACTTTATAATGTCTGTATGTGCATGTGTTTATTTACATATTCAATCAAAATGTTAAGATTTTTAATTTCACCAGGGAGATTTCAATATTTTCTGAAATCTTTACCCCCAAAAATACTGAAAAAAACTGCAACTTCTAAAAAACAAAACCATTTTCTCCATTCTTTCTTCCTTTTTTTTTTCTTTTTTTTTTTTCTTTTTTTAAAGTTCAAATATCTTCCAGATGTTGAGAAACAAAAAACATGTAACAACAGTTGAATGAAAGGTAGATGCATTACGCTAAATGACTTGGCAGTTCTTAACAGCTTTGTTAAATAGGTGACTTAGAAAGGCATATGTATATTTAGCAACGTGTGCATGCTTTAAAGAGCAGCTGCTGAACAATTGCGGTCAGTGCACCACTTAATGTGTTTGTGAATAACACAATTACCGTTCTGAAATGAGTTCTTGTTTGTGTTTACTATAGGTGTTTATGTTTGTCGACATGATTTTGATGATTGTCGGTTATCATAACAGTATTAGTTTCAGTTGTTGTACTTTAATTTCTGTGTTTGAAAAGAGCAAAAATTAATTTTCTGTCAGGTTTTTAATTTTTTTGTTTCAGCCATATTTATAATATTAACAAAAAAGAAAAAAGTTAATAATTAAAACATACAACAATAATAATAATAATAATAACAACAGTAATGATGATGATGATGATGATATATTAAAAGGAAATATGTAGACATAGGCAAACACACGTATTCTTGCAGTCAGAGAGAAAAAATGTGATTAATGTTCTGAAGCATAATGAATTTTACAGATTATATCCTACAGATCATTTATCACCAGTAATAATTTTTCCTCTCTTTTTTTAGTAAAAATTCTGGATCTACATTTCCAAATTAGTATGAGAAATGTAGCTGTTTACTTTTGAATAAATATTATTATATTTCCAGCAGCACTACCTATGCAGCTTTGAGAAAAGTCAACATTCTCAATCCTTGTTGCCAACAGCTATATTTATAATGAATGTTGTCATTGGCATCAGAAACACGCATTATTGTCATCATATTTCTTTTATCTTTAAGTACAGAAGGAAGGAAAAAACATAATAAACATGTATATATGTATATACATATATTGTTTAATACATTGTGTGTATTTGTGTGGGTCTGAGCATACAGTATTTAGATTGTACATAGGTAAATGTATACAAAACTCTAGACCATGTCATAAATGCATGGATATATACAGACAAATTTCATTCAGAGAAACAAACATACAGATGCTCATGCTCATACATACACAGTGTAATAAAAACAAGTATACAGAAAGTCCATTTTTATATTTAAAATGTGGAATGAAAATATAACATTAGAACTTGTCTGAAAAATAATAATAAAAAAAACAATGACTGCCTTGAATTGATAGGAATTTCTGAAATGATAAATTAAAGGGCATGCATAGTTTGAAAAGTTGTCTAGCAGGGTAAGTCTAGACTACCCACAGTTATCACAGCAGACTCAAATACAACTTCTTTTATCTTATCACAGAAAGAGAAAATTTAAATCTTTGTTTAAGAAACTTGGCATGATCTTTATCAAGACACGTTTACCAGAACCTCATTCTAACACAAGCTTATTTTCTATTTATATAAAAAAAAAAAATGTTTTTAATTCTTTTCTTGTTTTATTCTCTTTTTTTTTTTTTTTTTTTTTTTTTTTTTTTATTTATTTTTCTGTCTGAAAAAGATGATTTTCCCACTCTTATTTACAATTTATTTCTTTCTGTTTTTTTGGTATCTTTTTTTTAATTGTTATTTTTTTTTTTTTTAAATTTTTTTGGTTTTGAACAGTAAACATCACTTACATGTAGGTGTGGTTTTACATGTTTTAGATAAAGTGCTAATTTATCAGGCATGCTACAAAATTATCTGCCAGATTTTCTTTCTGCTCCTTTTTTTTTTCTTTCCATTTGCCCCTAACCTTAAAATAGAATGCTGTATCTTCCATAAATAAACAGAAATGTTCTGTTGTCTTTATTTTTAATATGTTTTAATTTTTTTGTTCTTTTCATTCAGTCCAAATAATACTTTGTAAACACTTCACAGGATGATAGCTAATCTTTAAATCTTTACACACTTGTTACTTTAGAGATGTTTTTATCATGTAAAAGCATGAATACAGAGGATCCATTGGTTCATACGTCATGAACAACCAAAGTTTAAGTCATCAGCTTCATGGGGTTTTTTATGTTCTAGATTCACATCTTCAGTAGCACCAGAAATAATTTGAAAAGTCTGAGACGGTGATAACTTTTCAGACTAACATACTAACCACAGCTTCTTAGGTTATGAGACACACGACAAGGAGATGAAATAGTTGAACTGTTAGACTTAATTCAGATCCATGATGATAGATGTAACTGGATAGATGTGAGGCAATGACAAAATGACACTAATACTTTCCTGATCACCTAATATACTAACTTGCAAGGGGTTATCAGGCAAATAGCCAAGGGTTTTGGGAAAACATGCAGTTACTTTGAGAGTAAAATAATTAATGATCTGCTTAAGATTTCATAAATATCTGAATTCATTTTTTGTGGGTTTTTTTTGTTGTTGTTGTTATTGTGGCTGCTGCCAAAAGCTAATTTATAATCAACATTTAAAATACTGATTGTGAGATTGTTCAGGCAGACAATCAATACTTCTTGAGTTATGTATGACCATCTTCAAGCTTGATAAAAACCTGGATCTCTTTCTAAAGTTAGCTGCATCCAAGAATGAACTGAAAAGATGTTAGACCACTGCTGATTCTTTTTCTAAATACTCACCTAACATACTAACCTTAAACCATGAAAGATCGATAAACAAGATTTGTGGGTTTGCATGCTAAAGACATGCATTTGGAAAAGTATACTAACTTTATCTTAGGTAGATAATTAAAAATTAAGGAGATTTCAAGCATACAACTTCAGACTGGGATGTAAAAACAGTCTGTTGAGTAGTCTGTGGCATGGTAACAGATTTATTTTATGACTTACTTAACCCACTATCCAGATGTAATGATAAATGCAGGTGTTTGCTAAATAATCAACTAAGATATCATTATAATTTGTTTTTAATATGATGGATTTCTGGAAATAGTGTAAAAATTTAAAGTTTATATGCATTAATTCATAATGAGTGGTTCTTGAAATAGTGAAAAGTTTTGGATGAATGAATGTTTATTGCTTAGAAAATAAGCTAAATAAAATATAAAGAATTTTGCTAATTTAATTTGACTGTTAAGTGGAAAGAAAAATGTTTATTTTGAACTGGTCAAGAAAAGTTGTTCCAGATGTACATTGGTGTCAGTAATAAATAAATAAATAAATAAATAAATAAATACATAAATAAATGATGAATGGATAGCTAAAGGGACAAAACATTACATCCACATCCCAACAGATTTCAAACACTTGCTCAGTAGAGCAAAACCCATACCCATGGTTTTTCCTGCACATGTATATTACACAAATACACCAAACACAACAAGGCAGGAACTTCCACATTATATAAACACATCCAGTACAACATACACACTGGGCAACAACTTCCAAAAGGATCTCTTATGTGATAAACACTTTATTGAAGTATTTATTCTGTCAGATGAACATCATCTGTTATTTTTACTTTACAGTAGCATGTCTCAGCTATGATAACTGACAACAGTTGCTTATCAGATTATCAGTACTGTCTATCAGTATACATCAAGATCTGATACAAACATACATCACCTACAGGCATTTATCATATATGTTTAGTCTTTGAAGTAGACAGTACACATTCAGTTATACTCCAGATCTTACTGTCTGTCTCTCTGTTTCTATATTTTCTCTTAACTTTCTCTCACTTAGTGTGTGTGTGTTACTGTTTTTCTTTTTCTTTTATTTCTTCTCATTCTGTCTGTCTTTCTGCCTTCTGTGTATTTAATACTGAATAAGTGTTTAAAAAGTGCTCTAAAAAAAAAAAAAAAAAAAAATCCATTTTTGTAAGTTATCCTTGTTCTTATCTGTTGTTAAATAAAGTATCATCATCATGACTACATTTTTATCTTTCTTATTTCCAGCTAAATAACATGTATTTGATATAATATTATTATATATTCATCACAGTTGCCAAATAATGTCTTTCCAGAAATTATTTATTCACTTTTTTCTTTATGCCTTTTAAATATTTAAAATAAATTGTCTCAAAATTTGATCCTTTATAAGTAACATTTATTTTACTGTTGCAGAACCATTGGCAACTCTTACTGAACCACTAAAAATATAAAAAAAAGATTTAAAAAAACAACATTCAAATTAAAAACTCATGAAGGACCACAACAGGTTATGTATTTCTGTTGGGTTCAGACACAATTGGTCTTAAGAAATGAGGTAAAAATATGAAAAAAAAGAAAAATACAGTAGTGTTTGTTGTTTTGGGTTTTTTTTTTTGCCATCTTACCTTTATTTACCTACAGACAAAAATGAAGTGTATGTGATGTAAATGCTTATTGACAAAACATACAATGCTTATTTTAGCTTTTCAGTCTTTCGGTTGTAATGATCCAGAACACTGTCTTAACTGGAGCAGTTTTATTTTTGGTTTTTCCTTTTTCTCACCCAGTTATTATTGATTTGTTTCTGGCTTTGCTCATATATTTTTTTTTTTTTTTTTTTTTTTTTTTTTCTTTCATATTCTTTATTCAGACTTACCTTTCTGCTTTAATTATTATTATTATTAGTAGTAGTAATAATAATAGAAGTGGTTGTAGTTGTAGTAGTAGGAGTGACAAGTGTGTAATAGTGTAGTAGTAGCCGAAGTATTAGTCTGCATTGTAAATCTGTGTGATTGGTTCAAAAAATTAAACAGATGTGTATCATAATATATAAAAAAAACATAATTAAACATAAAAACTTAACACACAAATATATTGCATCTTATCAAGCATTTATTCATTTATCATACTGACTGTGTCAACCAGAAAATGAATGCACCTGTTTTAAAACTTCACTTGAAGCATTTATTTGACTGATGTGCACTGTTGTATGCAGATTATAGTGATATATAGCTTGATAATGAAAATTTGTTATTTCATTTCTTTCTTTTTTCCTTTCCAGTGTTTGTATGTAAATGTGTGTTACAGAAAATATGTATAATTCCTGAAAATATAACAAAAATGTGTGTAATGTTTGATTCACTCAGACAGCTGACAGTGCAGTGGCTGCAAGTTGATCATCCTCTGACTGCATTTGATTGACAGTGTCTGGCTTCACACTGATCATCACCCACTCTGGTGACAAGTCAATGAATTCATTGATTACACATATTTTCAGAAATTATGCATAATTCCTGTAACACACACACTTAGTCTCTTTCTCTTTCCCTTCCTTTCTTTCTCTTTATATCTCTCAGTATATCTGCATGTGTGTGCATGTGTATGTCTGTTTGTGTATTTATGAGAAAGAACAAGATAGAAAAAGAGAAAAATAATTTTATACACACACATAGCAGAGATCATTCATTAAGGTCTGTTTACTAATGATTTTGATTTTGTTTGTAACTGCAGGTGATACCGGACACTATTACTGTGGTATGAAAGTTCTGTCATGTAGTTGCTGTGATGGTCACTGCGGACCGACCAATGGCTGTAACTGTCCACCATGTCAACGACTCGATAGAGAGGATGCCAACCTGCAGCAGATTGAGTCAGTTCAACCCAAACCTTCCATTCCCCTTATTGAATCCTGGACATGGGGACAGCAGCCAGGTTAATTCATTGTTGTTATTGTTTATTATTATTATTATTATTATTATTATTATTAAGCAGTTTTACAGTGTAGCATTAGTAGTTATTTTTGTTGTTATATTTATTAATTGTAATGTTGATTGTAACTAAAGTATTTATTTTATTATCATCAATATCATTATTACTATTATTATTACTATTACTGTTACATATTACTGTTAATGTTTATCACTTTTAGTAGTAGCAGTGGTAGGAGGAGTAGTAGTAGTACTAGCAGTAGTTGTAGTAGCAGAAACAGCAGAAGTAGTGGTGGTTGTTCTTGAAGTAGTAATAATAACACTAGTAATATCATCAAGATAGAAATAGTCATACTAGTAATGCTGTTATTGCTACCATTATTATTGCTGCTCTTGTTTTTGTTGTTGTTATTATTTTAGTATTATGTCAATTAATTAACAATAATATATTTTTGAGATTTTAAACTTAAAGAACATAGCAATCATACATCCATTTTTCATCTTTTGAATCATTTTAATAAAAAAACCTACCAAATAGTAACAACAATGAAAATAACGAAGAAAATAAATCAACTAACAATTCAGAGTGTTTCTGTAATGAAACATTGAAATTGTTTTCCATATTAAACCATTTTGATATTTTACCCCAAATGCACCATAAACTTTAGTAAATTGAAGAACTTTCATGATAACACATTTTTATGATTCTACATTTTTTCCTTTTAAAACTGAAAAAAGAGAAAGATAAGATAATTTTTATTCATTACATTTAGAAAGAAATTAATTTCTATATCTTGCAGTTTTTTGCTTTTTCATACATAGATTATATTTTTATTTTATTATATTTATATTTGAGTAATTAATAATGATAATAATAACAGAGCAATCTGAGTATAAATGACATTTAATTTTTTTTTATTTAACATATATGTAGCAATATTATTATTACTACAAAATTGTTGCTGGTGTTGTTCTTGTTATTATTATTACTAATATTGTTATTAAACTTATTACTACTACTCCTAGTGCTACTGCTGCTACTACTACTTTTTTATTATTATTATTATTATTATTATTATTATTATTAATCTGTGTGTTTTTTCTTGCTTTCAGATTCAAATAAACTTAAAGAGTGTCTCCATTCTTTACTGCATGAGCATCAACAGCTTTGCACCCTTTCAGCTTCTACAACGCTGTCAGCGACCAGACTTCACCAGCGCCTGGCTGTTCTTGAACGCTACTTTACAGCACTGTGTAGACAGAGTCCATACGAGAAAAGAGCTCCAACAAAAAAGAGACAGGCCAACCAGAGTAATCTCAACAAACAGAAATGGTAAAATGGCTTTTGTAGATCCAGTTGTTTTTTTAAAAATAATGTAAAAATGAGAATCTTGGATTTAGTCCATTGATAATTTGTGTCCTTACATGAGATGTAGTATGTTGTGTTTTGAAAAGCTTCATTCTTTGATGTTTGTTGTAACAGTTGCGAATGCATGTAAGTTATCTGAATATCAGATAAATGTATACAGAAATGGAAATGTGATGTTACATTTTTAAATCCCAGTGGGTTATTGACAACCAAAAAATGTTTAGATAGAATTTCTTTTTTTCAAAATCGAGGTACTAATTTCATAGCTGAGATGCATTTATACCTTTTTTTTTTTTTTTAGTTATTAGATTTTTATTTGGTAAATATTTTTGTTTTTGAAGTGTGTATTTTGTTTTTATTATTATTATTATTATTATTATTATTATTATTATTATATAAAAGATGAGAAAAACAGTCTGATGAATAGTTAAAAATAAATAAATTTATTTTGTGGTGTTTTTCAGCAGTGCCAACAAGCCCACAGAAAAAGCAACCATGGGTCTGGCCCGGGTGGGGTCCCGGGCAGCTCTGAGTTTTGCTTTTGCTTTTCTCCGCAGAGCGTGGAGGTCAGGAGAGGATGCCGACCTGTGCAGTGAGTTGCTGCAGGAATCTCTGGATGCCCTGCGCTCACTGCCAGAAGCAACACTGTTTGAAGAGGGGTCTGTGTCCACAGTGTGGCTTGAAGTCGTAGAGAGAGCAACCAAGTTTCTGCACAATGTTGTTGCAGGGTACGTTTTATGGAATATTCTATGAATTAACAGTGATGATTGTAATTGTATTGACACAAGAATATGAAAAATGTTGGTGTATGTGGTTGTGTGTGGGTGTGGGTGTGTACTTTTAGCCCTTGATTTCTCAGACTAATACAGGAAAGCACTAGTCTGTAAAATACAAAAGTGAGGTAAGGTTTGAAATGGGAAGTTGCAGTAAGTTCAAATTAGTGATTTTTCTGTATTTGGTCTGGATTTCCCAAAATATATATATATATATATATAAAAAGTTAGAAAAGAATATTTTCCTTTTGAATAATCTCTTGTCTTTTTCTAACTAAATTTTTTAATGAATCAGTAATTTTTTTAGTGACCTAAGTGGAAAAGTGGTTCCAGCCAGATTCCAGTACAAGATCAACAAATTGCCCTGGCTCTTTTGGCAGTCCAGTTTGGAACCCTCAGTCAGATCCTTCCTCTGTGTTGCTTCTATTCCTCTGGAGTAACAGCCACCATGAGAATACTACAGGTTCAGCAGAATCGGCACCACTCATACCCTCTGAAACGTTTCGAGAACATTCACAACTCAAAGTCACGAGCATTTGAAGTGCCAAAGTGGGATGAGGTAACTCCTGTGTGTTATTTAGATATGTGTCATAATGCTGTAAGTCTCAAAAATTTGAATTGTGAGAGTGGGATGAGGTAACTCCTGTGTGTTATTTAGATCTGTGTCATAATGTTCTAAGTCTCAAGAGTTTGAAATTGGGATCAGATAACCCTGTGTGTTATTTAGATCTGTGTCATAATGCTGTAAGTCTCAAGAATTTGAATTGTGAGAGTGGGATGAGGTAACTCCTGTGTGTTATTTAGATCTGTGTCATAATGCTCTAAGTCTCAAGAATTTGAATTGTGAGAGTGGGATGAGGTAACTCCTGTGTGTTATTTAGATCTGTGTCATAATGCTGTAAGTCTCAATAATTTGAATTGTGAGAGTGGGATGAGGTAACTCCTGTGTGTTATTTAGATCTGTGTCATAATGCTCCAAGTCTCAAGAATTTGAATTGTGAGAGTGGGATGAGGCAACTCACAATTTGTTATTTAGCTCTGTATCATAATGCTCTATGTCATGACAATTTGAAATGGCAAAGTTGGATGAAGTAACTCACAGTTCATCACATGGATTTGTGTTACAATGCTTTTGTCCTGATACATGCAAAAATAACAATAACAACAACAACAACAATAATAATAATAATAATAGAAGTTATCCCAGTATAAATGTCTTTAAAAAAAAAAGAGTAAAATAAAAGTAAAAATTATTTGCAGTAATGTTTTGTGGTGTTGCTGATGATTGTAATACTATTATCACTCAACATCTTTATCACAAGCCCACAGATTTTGCTGTTTTTCAGATTTGATCATGATGATGATTTCTTTATAATGTATTTAAAAGATGATTTGAATTTAAAAAATGATTCTGATTAAGGTTGACTGTGTAAATTTCAGTTTTTCTGATATACATTTAGTTTATTTTAATTTGGAACAGGCCTACTTTTACTTTGTCTTGTTTGTGTTTCAGTCCAACACATACAGTGTGAGCCCCACAGAATGCTTCCTACGTTACCTCACCTACCCAGAGGATGAGAACATGTGTATTGATCTGAGACAGAGTGCGGTGGTTGTCATGTCACACCTTGACAGACTGGCCATGCCTTACTTACCTCTCAGTGCTTCTCAGAATGTAAGTTATGAATAATCACATAAACATGCATGCTGCAGAGTGTTTAATTGGAAAACACACACACACACATACACACACTCACATGTGTGCACACATGTACACACAGACAGACAGACAGACAGGCAGGCAGACAGACAGACATATACTGAGAACACTAATATATATAAAAAACAGACATAAACACATACACTACATATGTATATATACTTATATTTGTTATACATACTTTATACATATTTACTTTGGTTTGAGATAACTATTAAATAACCTGCTATTATTTAAAATTAAAGCAAAGTTAACAAGTGTAAAACAAAATAATTTAAAATGTTGAATTGCATGCATTTTATTGTTACATATCATGAATTATTATTATAATGTAAAATGGCATTCGTTAAAAAAATTTCCATTTGAATTGATGTTGTTTATTTATTTGTTTTTTACTTTATTTATTTATTTATCTTAAATTTTCAGTCTCGCAGATCGACTGTCACACAGGAGGTGTTGGGTTGGGGTTGGCTCAACTGGTCAGGTGCTCCCAACACAAATGGTCCACACATTCTTGAGTACTTCAATGACCTCGGAGGAATCTGCCAGATCACATCAGCAGAGAGATGTCTGCTAGCACTGACACGAACAGGACGCATATATGTCATGTATTACAGCTCAGAAACTCAGGTAGATAACAGCTGCTTTTATCTTTAAATAATACAGGAGCAAACTTTTTTAAAAGTAACAAAATGAAGATGTATTACAGCATGGAAACTCAGGTAGATAACAGCCACTTTTATCTTTAAATAAGAAAGGACCAAACGTTTATTAAGAAAAACAAATTGAAGATGAAATTATGAACAGAACATATCAGATGAAAAAAAATATATATATGTGTGTGTATATATATGCACACACATGCGCATGCACACATATGCACATATGCAAAAAAATAAAAATTTGGGATTTATATTAACATTTCTTTTTCTTTCTTTCTTTTTATTTTTTTCATTTTTTTTACCTCATTCCTTGATGTCCATTATTCGAAGAAATAACAATAATAATATAAAAATATCAAATAAACAATAATAATAAAATTACATTAAAATTTCAGTCTCCACAGCTGGTTAGTGGTTTCGGTGACAAGGACATTGTGAAGATAGCTGCCCATCCAGACAGCAAACACTTCCTAGCGCTAACCAGCGAGGGTGATGTGTATTCCTGGGGCACAGGTGACGGTGGTAGACTTGGACATGGTGACTGCATGTGAGTTTTATAGCTAGTCTTTAGTAATGCTTTTGACAGTCAAACAGAAAAAATGTGTTTATATTTACAAGATAAGTGAGTTAATGATAAACATAAAGGATCAAAAAGAATGAGTAGGTTATTGAGAGAAAGGGAGAATTATAAAAACAAAGTCAGAAAAAATATATTTAAGAAACTGATGTATGTATGTATGTATTTATGTATATATAATTTATTATATGTTTTTCTATTTACTATCTGTTATTTTATTTTCTGTTTTTTGGGGTTTTTTTTTTTGTCAGTTCAACTGTTTTAAAAACATATAACCTATAAAATGGATGTTACTGATTTTAACTAATGCGTGTTATTTTATTTTATTTTATTTTGCTTTACTTTTTTATTTTTATTTTCAATTTTATTTTTATGCTGTATTGTGATATGTTTTATTATATTTTACTATATTAATTATATTATACGTTACTCAGATCTAGAGATGAGCCCACACTGATCACGGGGATATCTGGTAAACACATCATCCACATCTCCAGTGGCAGCACCTACAGTGCAGCAATCACTGCTGCAGGAGAACTGTACACGTGGGGACGAGGAAACTACGGCAGACTCGGACACGGCAGCAGTGAGGATGCCAGTACACCGAGTCTCGTCTCCACACTCAAAGGTCATCGCATCGTTGACGTCGCGTGTGGAAGTGGTGATGCTCAGACAATCGCTGTGTCTGATACCGGTATGTACAATGATAATACTGTTACAGGTATATCAGGTTTCTTGTGCTGGTTTATTTTAATATTTTTATTTCAATTTGTATTATATAATTTACATAGAGCAGTCATTTTCCTAACTTGTAATGAAATTTTGTCTCTAACTTTTTCAAATTCTTTTCTATTTGTTATTTTAATTGATATTGTTGCCTTTTTGATCATTATAATGATATTATTATTATTATTATTTCATCATCATCGTCGTCATCGTCATTATTATTATATGTATTTTTATTGTTATTATCTCTTATTTTTGGTGCTTTTTTCATTTATTATTTTTATTAATAATTCATGATGATTATCATTTAATCTGTATTTGTATTTGATTTATTTCTATGTAATTATTATTTGCTGTGACAGGAGCTGTATATTCGTGGGGGGATGGAGACTATGGAAAGCTGGGTAGAGGAGGTAGTGATGGCTGCAAGACACCTAAAGTGATAGAGAAACTGATGGGCCAGGATGTTGTCAAGGTGTACTGTGGAGCTCAGTTCTGTCTGGCTCTCACAAAGTCTGGTGCCTTGTTCACTTGGTAAGTACTTATATACCTTAGTGTACATCCATGATTATATTAGAATAAATGAAATGTCTGAACCATGGATGACATTCTCAAGAGAGAAGTAATGTATTTTAGTGAGAAGAGATGTGCATGGTCTCTCTCTTTTTTCTTCTTATATACTAAATCAAATTTGAAAAATATGTTCTTACTTGTTAATATTTTGATTTTTTCCAAAAACTGTATAATATAATGACAAAACAGGCAATTAATAAACATCCATTAAATCATACATTATTTAATTATTTTGATTATCTCAGGGGTAAGGGAGACAACTTTCGTCTTGGTCACGGGAATGAAGAACACATACGAGAACCCAAACAGGTTGAACGCCTGGCAGGGAAGAAGATCGTTGATGTGGCTGTGGGATCCATGCACTGCATCGCAGTAACAGAGGATGGGGAGGTCTACTGCTGGGGCAAGAATGAACAGGGGCAGCTAGGAGACAGTACAGCAGACTATGTCACTGAACCCTCCATCATGCAGGGTCTTGATGGCAAAAACATCATTGGAGCTTCTTGTGGACCAGCTCAGGTTTGTGATGTCTGGTATTCAAAATACATATATATATATATATATTTACATTTTTTTTTTTTTAGATGTAGTATTGTACACTTAAATGTTCCTTTGAATGTTTTCAGGAGGTAATATAGGCTTGTATAAACATTATACTATACATTTCTTTACCTCATATTATCTTGTTGTCATTGGGTTAATTTAGTTATTTTTGTCCTTTGTTTATTATTGTCAAAATAACAACATTTTGTCTATTTTCATGTTTTTGTTCTTTAATTATTATAGTTGTGCCTGTTCATTTTCTTCTTCTTCTTTTTATTATTATTATTATAATATCAAATTCCCATCCTATTTTCAGAGCTTTGTCTGGTCATCAAGTGGTCATTGGACAGTTGGAACAAGAGTTCCATTTTGTGTGGACATCTGCAGATCCACGTTTGAACATCTTGATGAACTTCTGGGTGAGGTCTATGAGGGTCTGGACGGGCGGAGCGACTGGCCTCCCACCCAGGACAAAGAATGCATTGCTGTTGCTGCTCTCAACATACTCAATTTACAGGTAAAATACTGCTGTCCATTCATTTCCATTATTATAGTATATTAATATGTATATATCAGTAAGTACATATGCAGTACTTTGAGGTTTTTATAAAACGTAATCAAGTAAGCATGTTCATAAATTGTTAATGAACTCTAGATCCAGATATAAATGGGAGCATGTGAAGATTCAGTGAACAAGTAAATGGCTAAAATAAACCATAATTTAAATTGTGACATTAAAATAGATTTTAGAAAAAATTTTGATTACAATAAAAAAATTATTGATCTATAGAAGAACTAACTCCAGCCTCATCTGAAACATATTCTTTCACCAAAATATTCTTAATGAAGTTAATGCTTAATAATATCTTGGCACAAGACCATACAATGAGAAAAATTTAAGTGTGTTAATAAATATAATTAAAATATATAAATTAAAACACAGTCTTAATAAAGACATTATAGCAAAGAAATAGGCATTACAATACTGTACACATGATAAAATAATTTATAAATATTATGATGCCACATGTTTAAAAATAACAAAATAGCGTTAAATAAATATGAAATTATGAACAAAAAGTTCATTGAGAATATAAAAAACATTTTTAATTTTGTATTCGTGTAAATATGAATATTTCCTGCTGATTTAAAACATCATAGTTAGAATCTTTATTTGTTTCCTTTCTTTGCCAGCTGCATGCCTCAGTTTCCCAAGCCGGAAGAAGCTGAATCTCTGGGACTAGGTCCTGGGAGTCCTGTAGCTGCCAGTCTCAAGCAGAAGGTGGTGGCTCTGGCTAGTAATATTGGTGTTATCAGTACAGTCCAGCTGGCTGCCCAGGCTGCCTTGCAGAGTGGCTGGTCACTGCTTCTGCCCACAGCAGAGGAGCGAGCAAGAGCCCTGTCTTCATTGCTGTCTGCTGGAAGTAAGTAGCAAATGATACACAGATTAATCTTGATACACAGACAGTTGAATAATCTTGACAAGAATATGTTTATGAAAATACTGTTTTAAATAACTGTTTATTGAGATATTGCCTTTAAACATTATTTATTAAGATGCTGTATTTGAAAGCTGTATATTAAAATATTGTCTTTAAAACCTGTTTATAAAGTTATTGTCATAAAAAACTGTTAAGATAGTGTTTTATAAAAGTGGTTTATTAAAATATTGTCTTTAAAAGCTATTTGCAAGTTTTTTTAATATTTTTTTTTTAAAATTAAGCTAGTTTGTATAGCACATAAATAAACAAATGTTTTTAAAATATATTCCAGGGGTATTTTTTTAGTGATACTCTCCTTGATTTATTTTTTGATTTAAAAACAAAAAATATATATATTTTTATTTTCAACTGTTCATGATCTATTTTAAATTAAATTAACATGGCTCCTTTTTAAAATCTGATAATACTATTTATCCATGGTACTTTTTTAAAATATGTTATCCATGATAACATTTTAAATGTATCGTACATCATTACGAATGAGTAGAATAAACAAGAACAATAAACACTTTAAAAAAAGATGTTGAATGTGTATTTTATATTTGATTAGCATCAACTCGTGACCTGACAGTAATGAGCTCTGGTCAGAGGTTTATGACTGACCTGCTGGTCAGCAGCCTGATGGCCGATGGTGGTTTGGAGTCTGCTCTACAGGCTGCTATAAAGAAAGAGATCCAGGAAATTGATGACAAAAAGGTTTGTTACAAGATGCTATATATGTATAGACATCCACATATACATTGTGAAAAACACAAACCATCCTATGCAGTAGCATAAGATAACTTGTCATATGATAGCCCATACTACAGTAATTCTACAAGCTTGTATCGCTTTAATTAACATTAACAAAGGAAATAAATATACATGTGTTTTGAGAGATAAATACATTTATATTTTACAACAGATTTTTTTGTTAAATGTTTTCCTTATTTTAGTGTTTTTGAATTTAATGAAATTATTCAAAACATTAATAATTTGATTGTTGTCACACATTTCTTGCTCCGTTAATTTTAGTTTCAATATTAGAGATTTACTTTTTTGTAGTAAATTATTCTATCTGTTATTCATTTAAATTGAGTTTTAATTCATTATTGTTTTTTATATATTAATCAGGAGAAGGAGAGTGAGGAAGGAGATGATCAGGACCCTGAGGAAGGCAAACTGGAAGAAGCCACAAACGCTGTGAAAACAGAACAGACAGCCACAGATATGTCTGCCCTTGGCAGCCAGGCAGACGAGAGCAGAGCAAACATTCCACTGCTGCAGCTCATACAACAACTACTGAGGTAGGCAAACAATGTTATCAGGCATTACTATATATACTACTGTTACTTTGTTATACAACAAAAAATGAAAAAACTGCCTGCAATTGTTTCAAATTAACCATTAATCAGTGTTGTAGCTACTACTAGAGTCATTATTGAATACATCACTTTTATATTTTATACCCCAAAAATTAAAAAAATGGTTCAGAATTTGTTTCAAATTAGTTAACCATTAAATAAAACACAAACCAAAAGCATTTTATTCCCCCACCCTAAAATTAAAAGATCTTTAAACAGTTTTTTCACCTATTCACACATTAATCATGTAATTCATTTTATTAATCATATTTGTTGTATTACACTTTAGTTTTTTCCACCCATTGCAAACTCAGTACTAAAATTTCTAATTCACTTTGTCTATACATGTAACCATATTTTTCTCGTATGTATAAAACAAGTTCATTATTTTTTTTTCACTCAGAAATTCCTCAACTCACACACTTTCAAAGCTACAAGACCTAACAAGAGACATGGGACAGAAGATAGATTCACATCAAATTGAAGTGTCACCATCTCTGGACCTGTTACTGCAGTTTCAAAGACTTCTCATTTCTAAAATATTCAGCAAAGAGACAACTGGGATTGCTCGCATTCTCGAAGATAAAGATGATGAAGATCTGTCAAAGCCAACTTCTGAAATTGGTAAAGTATTTTATTTCAGTCTTATTTATACCCAGTAGTTACACAAAGATTTTGAAGAAACTACTAAATACTCAAATGTCTTCTACTTACTACTACTTTTTTATCAACTATATATGAACTTTTTTACTACATTGTGAAAACTCAGGGCAGCCTAAATTTGTATGCTATTTAGTTTATAGACCACTAATAACTATTAACAAGAACTAACAATTATCTGTTTTTCAGTATAGATATTTTTTATTTCAGAAATTTAAAACTAAGATTAAAGTTACACTCTCTTACCTCAGTATTTTACTTTTTCTTCTAAATGTTGTAATCTTAGAATTTAGCTTACAATGGTTTGTTTATATATATTACTGGTAAAACAAATTTTAAAAATGTATTTTAATTTTTTTTTCTAGGTTTGGAAATGCAAGGAGCTGCCTCATTACTCAGAAAATACTGCTCTCTGTTGTGTGCTCATGTTGGTGACATCCTGCCTGCTGCTGCAAGCATTGCCAGCAACAGCAACAAACATTTCTCTGTGGTATCCAAGATCATTGTTAAAGATGTTACTGGTAATTAATTATTTTGTTTATTTATTTATTGCTTTATTATTGTTGTTGTTGTTGTTATTTTCTTGTTGATTATCTTATCATTATAATTATTATTATTATTATTATTATTATTATTATTGCAGTATTTGTATAAATTTTAGTTTTCAAAATTATTTCATTATGCTGTACATATTTTGCATGAAGCTAACATCTTAAAGAAAACTATTTTCATTGTGCTTTCTGCAGGAAGCCTACTTCCAGAAATGGTGACATGCATGGTGTTGCTACAGCTACGATGTCCTGACACCATCCAGCTGTCCAGAGCAGTGTCCATCTTGGAGGAGACACTTGACATCCTTGACAAGTACAACAGACTGGCTCCTGGACTTGAACGAGATGACAAGGAGGATTTGGCCTGGCCTGGTGTCTGGAGTATGTTTAATTTCTTTCATATTTAAATGCATTCATATTTATTTCATATTTAGGCCCTTAGGAGTATCTTGGAATTCATTTTTTTTTTTAATGTCATCAGTACATTAAAATGGACCACCCACTGCAAGAACAAATAACCTAAATATATGTGTGGGGTTGGGTGTGAGGGCATGTGGATGTGTGTTTATGTGAGAAAGAGATTTTTATAATTATTTAATAGCTGAAACTAACCTAAATATATTATTTGTTTATTTTATTGAATGTTTTTTTTTTTTTCAGGTCACACTTTAGAAAAATACAATCAGAAATCTTTTGATGATGTGCAGATAATAAGAAAAGCAGATCTAGAAAACCATAACAAAGATGGAGGTCTGTGGATTGTGATCCATGGAAAGGTGTATGATGTCTACGATTTCAAGTCACAGGCCCCATGTGGCAGAGAGATGCTAATAAAATATGCAGGTAATATATAATAGAAATAATTCTTGAAATGTGCTCATACTATTAGGTAGCTAGATTAGTTCAGTACACAATAACCATGTATATAGTAGTTAGTTAGAACTTCTCTGCTCTGTTAAATAAAATAAATAAAGACTTGATGGTGATTAAATAAAGTGGTACATACATTGTTACAGTTAATAATTTATAGTCACATATTTTACAGAATCATATTCTTTGTGTCAGCAACTGACTGAATTCTTGTGTTACTTGAGTCATCATATTTCATCCATGCATTAACTGGTTTTGTAATATATACATTAATGCAAATAAAGTAGAAAGCTATATTTTTGGATTGTTAATTTTGTTCTAGGTCAAGGATGCATCAGCAGCTTTTGAAGCTTGTCACCATTCTGAGGAGGCCAGAGAAATGATGCAGAACTTCTTTGTTGGACAGTATATGAATGTAAGTGTATGCATGATCATCAATCACTATCAGTAATTTCTTCTTAAAGATAAAGACAATTTCATATGTCATTAATATATATATCAAAAACATTTATATAACTTTGTAGAAAAATTTAATTAAGCACATTATAAATATCTGTGGATGTCAAATGGATTATTTTAAATGTGCAGTCCCTTTACTCCAGATACATGCATTAATTTCAGTATTTATGTTTCTATATTTCACAGCCTGAAAAAGACACAGTGCAGACCACTGACACAAACTCCATGTCATCGCCACTGATGGACACAGAACGGACGCTGGGCATGTTGCTAGGGCTGCATGCTGCTGACCAGGTCCGAAGCACCACTCTGTCCCTGGACGAGCGAGAGAGCAGACACTGGCTGCAGGCTGAGTTCTTCCGAGGTGGGCTGCAGGTTCTACAACCCCAGAACAGCTATGATGACGAGAAGGGAGAAAGCCGCACTCCCAGTTCTTGTACCACCACACCAGGCAATGAAATAAACATTATATTAATTTTCATTTTTCTTCCATCTCTTGCATTTTAAAACATTATTTTCAAATTTTAATTTGCTTTAGACTAGATGCTGTCTTTGTGATAAATTAATAATGTTTGCCATTCTTTTCTTCTTCTTTTTTATTTATTTTTTTTAATTTTTTTTATGGACAAGTTATTTAAATGGTTTTTCTAAATTATTTAAAATTAATTAAAATTATTTTATTCTTCGTTTTCATTAAATTTGAGCAAAATGCTTTAAGAAACATACATTATAATGACAATGCCTTCTAAGAAACAAAAGAGCTAAGAGAAACATTCGATAATTAATTAATTCAACAACATAATGTTTTGATTAATTCTTTATTATGGATGATTTCTAATGACAACAAACTCAATGTATTTAGGAGCAACACCCACTTCAGAACATCATCGGCTACCACAGAGCCTGGACAAAGAGCGTCTGTATGCTGAGGACAATCCCAGCTTGGACATCGGCCGCCCATTCTTACTGGCTCTGATGGAAGGTCGCCTACAAGAACCAGCTGTGAAGACTTTTGTTACAATAGTGGACAAGTACCTGAGACAGCATCACTTAGCTCTTGACTTCCCTTCTGATCATCCCATTGAAGAAGTTGGAAGGTTAGTGAAAAATGAAATGAATAAATAAATAATACTGCTACTGCTACTATTAATAATGTAATAATTTGTTTTTAATTAAAATATCGCCATCATCTTGGTATCTTCAGAATCAAATATAGCCAAAACAAATACTGATAGTAGATATTTTGAAAACAAACATGGAAATTGGATATTTTGAAAACTAATACTGACAATAAATATTTGGAAAATACATACTGACTGTAGATTTTTTTTTTAATAATTACAACAGATGTTTTGACAGTAAATACTAGTAGTAGATATTTGTGTTTACAGATTCATTATGGCTGTTCTCCTCAAACATCATGACCTCACACATGTAGTTCTTGGTCTGGTTGAACAAGGTCAGGGAGAACACATTGGAAAGCATGTTCTACCCAAGTCTATAGCTGAACTCAGCAGAGTTGTGTCACAGGCCAAAAAGTCATTAATCAAGGTGAGACAGGTGTTACTTATGTTGTGAGATAACACGTCACTTTCATCTGCCAATGAATAATGATAAATAAAACACTTTTTCTTTCTTTCTTTATCTCTGGTCTCTTTTCTATATCTGTCTCACATCCCCTCATAAATCTCTGTTGTTTTTCATCTTTTCAAATTATTATTATTATTATTATTTTTTTTTTTTTTCATAAATCACAACCAAAACACACATATTCTTAAAACATTTATTATTATTATTATTATTATTATTATTATTTTCACATTTAAGGCACATCAAGACCAGGGTAGGTCATACTAAAGAAGTGTGTGCTCCAGTAGTAGAGAGATGTCATTTTCTCTTTAATGAACTGCGTCCTGCCATTGGTGATGAGGTGAATGCCTTCACCAGGTCAAAACTGCTGAAATCCATGCCAAGATGGCGTGAAGTCATTTCTAGAGTGGTGCAGGACAAAAAGAAAGCAAAATGTAAGTGATACTTGTTATCTCTTGTACCCTAGATAAAGAGATAAATAGACAGATACATATATACATATATACATGCATCCGTGTGTGTGTGTGTTTCTGAAAATAAACTATATGTTTTGTTTGTTTTTGACTGGTCATTATTAAAGGGTTTGAGATTCTTTATTTTGAGTTTTATAGGAACTTCATAAGAGTTTTATGTCCTAAATCCTTTATCTGAAACCAGTTATTTTTCAGAATTGTGAATTTTGTTTTTACCAAGTCAAGAAGCTATATTATTTGCTACAATAATAATCTCTTGCAGAGTTGCCATTAATATGAAAAAAAAAATCTTTTTTTTATCAGATGCAAAATTATGGTTCACCTGTTACTTTCAGGGTTTTTCTTATTTTGTTTGTTTATTTATTTATTTATTTATTTCAGCCTCTCCTGATGGCAGCAAGGACAAAGATGATGTAAAGGCTGTAGGTGGAGAAGAACTTGAGCTGAAACTAACCAATCTGGCGAAAGATGAGAAAAAAGAGACTGTTACCATGGAAACCTGCGATGAGGACGAGAGTGAGCTAGGCGCAGGGGGTATGGACGCGGGCGATCAAGGCAGAGAGATGAGACAGGGAGTGGGAGTTGAAGACATTGAGATAGAACTGGACGTTGGACACCTTTCTAAACAAGAAATTCCACTCAGAAAGGTATAAACACATTAATTATATGATGGCTTCTTGCCTCACAACTTTTTCATATGTTGGGGGGGATGTATTTTTTTGGTGGGGGATTAATATTAAAGAATATTATGTCAGGGAAATGATTATAGGGTAATGATGATATGAAAAAAGCAAGCCATTGTTACTTCAGGCCATAAGAAATTAAATTTGTTAATGTATCCATTCACTAGAATTATTATTAGATAAAATATTTTAGTCATAAAGATTTGAATTAATGTTTTATTATTTTCTTTTTTTTTTAACTCATATCATTGCAAAGATAATATATTGTCTCTAAAAAGTTGAGTCATAAAAGTTTAGTCTTAAATTATGGGTATAACATTTCTTTTTAAAAGCATTTTGCTATCTTTGAATAAGTTTTATTTATTATTATTGTTATTATTATTGATATTGTTATTGTTATTCTATTATTATTATTATTATTGTTATTATTTATTATTTATTATTTATTATTATTTTTTTATATAAATTCAATTGTCTAGAAATTAACTTGTTTGTTTGTGTTAGCATGACCCCTGGGAGCACATAGTGAACGCAGTGACTAACACACAGCGACTGAAAGCTCTACGACAGCGACTGACTGGCTCGCAGACTGACATGGCGCTGGTGAACAAAATAATAGAGTTTGTCATGTATGAACATCCCATTGACATAGAGAAACTCAGGAGATCATTACACCATCAGGTCATTTACTAATTTAACTGATAGTTTTATTTATTTTATTTTATTTTATTAATTTATTTACTTTTATTTATTTCATATATATATATATATATATATAATACAAATCATTTATGAGAAGTAAAGAGAACATAAACAGTAATAAATGATTTTAATGTCAGATACACGAATAAGTATATAGGAGGATAACATACCTTTTTATTTATTTGTATCAGTCATAAAATATTTTACAGTTTTCATTGCAAGCAATCTCATGTATCTTCTGATGAAATATTTTACATAATACACTGGTTACAAAATCTAAACTTAGTGAGAATGGAGAAGTGAATCATAAATTTCAGTGGGAATATGTTAAAGTATTTGTTAATGATTTTGTTATATATATTTTATTTTTGTTTTTATTTTAATGTTTTTGTGCAGGTTGCTCGAGCCGAACTTAGACTCAAAGGCATTCAGAACATGTTGTCTAATGTACACAAGGACCATCTCATATCCTCTGTCAAATATGCCATGTTGTGTGGCTGGCAGGGTCTTCTCACAGTAGGCAGAAAATTCAGGTACGTTTTTTAGCATGTTCTCATCTTATTTTCTAAATAAACAATTTGTGGGGGAAAAAAATAATAATTAAGGAAAGTCCATGATGCTGCATGTCAATACCTTATGCTTCATAAGTTAAACTGTTGGATTGTGTATGTGATTTCAAAGTATAATACATTAATATACATCCTTACATATGTGTGCACATGCATGTGTAAGTGATGTATATATTAAACTTCTTTAATTAATTGATTTACTTGGCAGTTTTAACTGTTCATTTCTGTTAGAAGATAAATTGCCCTAATTGAGTTGCATGTAATTGTGGAGAAATTGTAATTATTGTTTATTTTATCTAATTATTGTTTTATTAACAAAATGATTTTAATTTTGTAGTGCACCCATTCCTCATTGTCTGACCAATGTAAACCTGATTCCTCCATGTGACCGAGTTCTGCTTGAGATGACGTTTGCTGAACTGTATCGCTGGGCAATATGTGAACTGCGCCAGTGCGTGATATCAGCAGATCTCATCTTCAAGTCAAAGGGCATCAACCCATCACAGTCCTCTCAGGACAATTCAAAGGTAGGTCATTTTATTGAAACAGTTACTACTTTAAGTGTAAACTTTTTATCAAAATTAAGATTTCTGAATTGAGTGTGTTTTTACACGTTTACATAATGTACACAAGATAAGCTTTAAAACTTAAAGCAACAAATTTAATTTTAGTTTTTTTTTTTTAAAGTCTGAATCATATATTCAGTTTTTCATAGTTAAATTTCAGTTTTGATATGCGTTATTTTATATAGGTACATATTTATTTATTTATTTATTTATTTATCTCTTTTCATAATCATCATCGTCATTATTATTATTATTCCTGTTATTATTACTATTGTTATTACTACTACTACTACTACTGTTGTTGTTATTATTATTACTACTACTACTACTACTACTGTTGTTGTTGTTGTTATTATTAAAATTATTATTATTATGACAGGAACGTCTCAGTCTAGGAGCTCTGCCTATAGCCAGGTTCATCCTGGCCACGCTGGGTCTGTTGGTTGCTGATCATCATGCTGACAGCCTCAGTCTACTTCTAAACTCTGGAGTTCTAGCCCTCACACAGAGCATACTCAGACTTGCTGGTAAGAGCATGTTAGCCTTCACTAAACTAATCATAAATGATATTA
Source organism: Chrysomallon squamiferum (assembly GCA_012295275.1). Classification (NCBI taxonomy): domain Eukaryota; kingdom Metazoa; phylum Mollusca; class Gastropoda; order Neomphalida; family Peltospiridae; genus Chrysomallon; species Chrysomallon squamiferum. The sequence continues at coordinate 4,161,248 of CM022670.1, forward strand.
ATATATAATAGGAGTACAGAATGTGTACTGGATTGTATAGTTCTAGTTAAAGTATTTTTCAGTTACATTCATTTTCCAGGCATTAAGCGATCAGAAAAAATAAATATTTATACATAAACTCAAGTCAGAGTTTTTTTTCTATGTTTAGTTAAGGTACTCACTTCAAACATTTGAAAATACTATTTATTTATATTTGACTACATTTATATCCAAATTGTTAACAACAGTTTAACTTTATTATACATTCTTCTTTCTTTACCTCAGCATTACAGGAATTGTTAGAATATACAGCGTCACTTTCTGATACGTCTGGATTTATTTCTTGGTTTTCTCTAGGTCCTGACCCAGATCTAGTCATTCCTGATAACAACACTGTGGTGTGCACAGTTCCTGAAGAACCGAAAATGAAAAAACCAACACAGCAGGTTCCTCTCACAGGTCCTGAGTTAGCTGCCATGATGAAGATTGGAACCAGGGTCATGCGAGGTGCAGACTGGAAGTGGGGAGATCAGGTTTGTGTTGTGTGATAGTGAATAAATCACTTTTGTTTAGTGTTACCTCAGCAGTGTATCAGTGGCTTTTTTGTCAGTTCAGTATTTAACATACATCTTTCTGTAGCCAGTGATAATCTGTCTGGAATGGATATGGCTGCTTTTTCCTCTTTTTTTTTGTATAATACTTATAACTAAAAGAGAATGCCTTCTGCTAATCCAAGTATTGCTATTTTCATTGAAAAATGTGCAGTAGCTTTCCAAAGTTGGAGAAATACGTATCATGGCTTTTGAAACACAGTTTCTTTCTATTAAATATGATAAGTGCATGAATATCAGAATAAAATGTTATTGTTTCTTTGATCATTCTTTAGGATGGCCCAGCTCCAGGCCTGGGTCGAGTTATAGGAGAGCTAGGCGAGGACGGGTGGATCAGGGTACAGTGGGATACAGACAGTACCAACAGTTACCGGATGGGCAAGGAGGGTAAATATGACCTCAAGTTGGCAGACCCACCTGAACTACCCGACAATGATGAAGAGGATGAGGAAGAATCAGAATCAGGTATTTGTTTGTTTGTTAAACTTGTTAAATACTTTGTGTGGTTGATAAACTGGATATCCTGTGTTTGTAGATATTTTCAAAAGTAGTCAGATACTTTGTGTAGGTAATGTTTTCTAAGCTTGTATATTTTGTGTCAGTGGATCTCTTCTAAAATTGTTAAATACTTCAAATGGAAGGATGTAGTCGTTAGAAATTTTAAACTTTTCAAAATTCAAGTCAGTTATATTCTGTAGACTTTTTAGATACTTTATAGCCCTTTAAAATGTTTTGGGTTTTTAAAAATTTTATACATGTTTTTTAATAACTGTACTTAAAAAACATAATTCTCACTTATAATCTTTTATTACAGACAAAAGCCAGCCAGAAAGCAAGCACCCCACAGCACTGGTACGCCGCTCAACAATATGGCTGCTTCGCATTCTGTCCATATCAACCGGAATCCATGGTGACAAAATCCAGAAAGAAGCCATAGGCTCTCTATGTGGCCTCATGAGAAATATCATTGATTGTGGTTGTAACTATGGACTCAGTGAGTGTGATACCTGTGTACCTGTGATTGTATAAATTAATAGCCTAAAATAGAATTTATATATTCTTAATATTTTATAGTCTGTTTTGGTACTAGGGATCTCATGGCTTGTTACATGTTAAGTCAGAGGTAATAACAGTATATGAAAAAAATTATAATTGCCTTTTAGGTATCTTAAAACTGGCATTTTAATTTTTCTACTGATATTATATGAATTCTTTCTTATGATCTAGTTCATTTGAGGCAATTTAATTTTTTTTTATTTTGCTTGATCATTATCTGTCTTTGTTTATGCGTGTGTGTATATGTATAAACTGTCTGAATCAGCTGTTTGTCTATCTTGTGTTATTTTCCTTTTCTTTTTCCTCTTTGTGTCTGCTTGTGTATCTCTACCTGATTGTTGATCTATATCAGTTCATCTAAACTTTCTGTATTCATTGTCTATCTGTTATTGTTCATCATGTCAGATGTGAACTCCACTGCAGTGCAGATAGCCAGTGAACAGCACCTGAGTTGGTGTACGCTGGGATTTGTCCGCAGCATCGCCACAAGCCCACTCATCTGTCAGGCTCTGAGCACACCAAGATGGATCAGCTTGCTGATGAAAATTCTAGAAGAGGAACAAGGAACAAAACATGCTAAAAATGTTTACAAACAGGTAGATACTCAATTTTAAATCGATAATAGTGAACAAATGGGTCAAACATATATTTTTTTCAATCTTGTGTATTAATAGTGTACATATTTTGGTTAGCGTTGGTTTCGGTTAATAAGAAAGATAATATTAGTAATAAATTGTTAATAATAATAATGATAATAAAAGGAAGAGTATGATGATGATTGTGATAATAATTAATTAATTTTAAATTTATGACAGCTTCTGCATCACTGAATACATTTGTATTCATATAAGATGCTTTTCTTACGATTTAAACATTCTGATTGATAAACTCATTATTATTGACAACAGATATTTTTATGTTAAATATATTTTTTTATATGTCTGATTACAGATTCTGACTCTGAAATTATTGAGGACTGTTTTACCATCATGGGACAGTTCAATTGACACATCAAGAATCAATGAAATTATCATCAAGTTGTTCAAACTTCTGGGATCTGTCTTAACTGCTTGTTCCACTGATCCTACCCTGGTTTCTCAATGTCAGTTTGTTTTGATATTGTTATTTCTTGTACATAATGTTGTGTTTTGGCATGTGACTATGAAATTCATATTGTTTTTATTTTTGATTTCCAGACTGCAGTCTGATATGTAATATGTCTTCACATATATAATAAATTTCCATTTTCTGTTTGTAATCATGTTGGGATTTAGCTAATTAAAGCCAAATATCTTCTTCATCTTTTTTTTTTTTAAGAAATGTAGTTTTATTATTATTGCATTTTTTAAATTAATTTTTGTGTTTATTTTGTTTCATTTGTTTTGATTTTCAAAATCATTTAATTTTTTATTTCATGATTTTTTTTTTTCCTTTGTTTTATTTATTTATTTAATTTGATTTGATGGTGGGTTTTTCTTTCTTTTTTTTTCTATTTTATTAATTTTTTATTTGATTTATTTATTTGATTTATTTATTTATTTGATTTTGTTTTATTTTATTTTATTGTATTTTATTTGATTTATGTATTTATTTATTTATTTAATTATATTACGTTACATTAGGTTACATTGCATTACATTACGTTATGTTATTTTATTTTATTTTATTTTATTTTATTTTATTTTTTCTGTGTAGTTGACCAGTCTGAGGCCAGAAGAAAACGTATGCGAGTTCCCGTCTCAGTGACTGCCTCTTACACCAGCACCATCACAGAGGAGATTGTGGCTCTTCTTCGCAAACTGCACTCTCTGGACACATGGAACACTCACATCAACTCTTACATTGGACAACAGCTGCCCAAAATTGTAGACTTGCTGTGTGAAAAGCCTCATGGACGATTGGCTGAGGATTTCAGGGCAGCACCAAATATGGATAATGTTTCCATAGTGATGGCTGTACTTGCCATGATTGGTGGAGTGGACAACAGGCCCAGGCTTGGTGGACTGGTCAAGCATGAGAGATTTGGTATAGGAACCATATCAAAGATAACTCCAAAGGGAAAGATTCATGTTCAGTTTCATGATTATTCTGGACAGATCTGTAGACTCTCAGAACTCATACCTGTAAGTTTAACAATATTCTAACTTGGGAATGAGAGGTGAAAACTGTCAACTGTTATAAATTTGAACTTTAAACTATACTGCATAAATTGATAGTAATGGATAACTAACTATCTTGTTAGAGGTTCTACTATGGTGCAGTTAATCGTTTAAGTAATTTAAATTTGCTACCTCCATACTGATCTTTAAAAACTGGCTGCTGACAATCTCTGTCTTTTGAACAGTATCTAGTAACTCCTCGTTTTCTGTCCAAGTTATTAATTCATTCTAATTAACTTCAGTTATATTTTAATTTCAGCTTCCACTAGTTAAGTTCAGTGTAGAGAAACTGCCATTAACCGGTACATTCCTCAACAGCTGGTCAATGCTGGTCAGCTTGGCTGGAGCTGGCTTCAAAGTTGAGAAAGAAAAAGACATTCCACGAGCACCACTAGCTACCAGTACAGGCAGCATAGAATCTGTGTCTCTGTCTCTAACAACATCTTTCTGTAAGTCTAAACTTTTCATTTTGTTTTGTTCCATCTCTCTCTCTCTCTCTCTCTCTCTCTCTCTCTCTCTCTCTCTCTCTTGATTTTCTTTCTTTTTTTTGAAATATGTTTTTTGTCTGTTTCTGTATATGTCTGGCAATACATTTCTATATCTTTTAATACTTGAACAGTTATGAGATAATGAGAGAAAAAACGGTTTTTTAGCTAAATTATTTTAACAAACATACATTTTACTTTCATTTAAACATTCTGTTCAGTGAACAAATCATATTGTCAGAGTGTTCATCATTAAAAACTGACAACTGTTTTAGGTGGGAACTCGGTAAATATCAAAGAACTGAGAAAACAGCAGATACGACTCAGTCTTTTGAGAGCAGCCAAGGTTTTGTTCACACCTCAAGACAGCCTGCGTCGCATACTGTCGCAGGCAGTGGCCACAGAGTTGTTCCCCTGCGAGACAGGCACCATCTGCGAGGATGACACAGAGCCTGAACAGCGCGTTCCAACAACGCTGATGCAGCAACTGTTGTTGGCAGCTACTCAACCATCCCCTCTCAAAGCTATGTTCAGCAGAGCAGAAATGGAGGTTGTAATTTAGTGTTTGATTTTTGTATTAGTTTGTTAGTAATAAAAATAATTTAAAATATGTATAACAATAATGACACGAAATGTGAATTATCCCTATTGTCAAAAGTCACATTGTATTAATTATGACAAAAAAATAAAATAAAATAAAATAATAAATAAATAAATAAGTAAATAAATAAATGTAGCTGGAACTCATAGGCATTCAGTTCTGTGAATTTCCCAAATGTATGTGATTGGGGCATAAATTGAGCAGTTAAATTTTAAATAATTGATTACTTTAGTGTCTTTCACAGTGTTGTTTTTTCCCAACACCTTATTTCCCTTGTGTTCTCTGTAGGCTGCAGCTTTAGCAGTATGTCAGTACTTAACTGCAGAAGTTGGACAGACAGTTGAAGGTGGAGAGGAAACAGATTCAGATGATGAGCCAATGGCAGCATCAACAACCTCTAACAACATCCCTGCTAACAACAGCATACCATCTGCCAACACCATCGTCACCCGAGCACCCAGACCTAGGAAGCCGAAGACTCCGCTTCCACCTGCAGCCCCAGTTGTTCAGCAGATTGTCGAAATGGGCTTCTCTAGGAAAAATGTGGAGTTTGCTCTCAAGGCTCTGGCTAATGCAGCAGGTTATTTTTTTGTTTTGTAATATATATAAAAATGCCTGTGTTTTAAGCTATTTTTTCTTTCTTTATTTATTTTTATTTTAATTTTATTTATTTATTTATTTATTCATATTATTATTATTATTTATTTATTTATTTAATTAATTTATTTTATTTTATTCTTTTTTTTAAAAATTGACTGATTGTTAACTAACAAAATAATAATTCAAAAATCACTATGCTTATTTTAATTGATCCATCATTGAATTATATAGAATTGGAATATATTGGAATAATATAAACATGTAGACTCAAAATGCATTAATTTCAACAGTTTAATTGAACCAAATGGTTGGTTCATATGGTTTAAAAACAATAAGGTGAGGTGTTTAAAATAACTGATTTCAGAAATAGTATTAGTAGATTATATCCATCGTTCACAAAACTGAATTCACTATAACTAATACTTATTACATTTTACTTATTACTGTAATATATAACTGTAACCATCTCCATACAAAAATCAATCCACATAGTCATTTAGTTTGTGTTTGATCTTTACGATCTGTTTCAGGTTCATCTCTGTTTGCCACATCAGACATGCCTAGTGCTGAGGCCATTGTAATTTGGTTGCTAGATCACAAAGAATTACAGACAACCGAACAGTCAGACACTGACAGCTTGACACAGAGTGATTCATCAACAGAAAGTGACTCCATGTCTGAGTTTGACGAAATTGAAAAATTGAATGTAAATATTATACATATATATATACATACATATATATATATATATGTTATTAAAAATATATTTTTTAATTAAAAATAGCATTTATCTTTCTTGTTAAAAACCATTAAAGGTTAAAAATATTTATATTTAAAATTTAACTCTTACAAATATTAAGAATACATTAGCTATTTTCTAAAAGTATCTGAATTCATTTTAAAAAAGCAACACACACACACACACACACACACACACACACACACACACACACACTCACTCACTCACTCACTCACTCACTCACTCACACACACACACACACACACACACACACACACACACACACACACACACACACACACACACACACTCACACTAACACACATCTAATCTGTAAATCTATCTCTCTGTCTATATTAGCATTTACTGATATTTCCTGGCAAATCAGTTTTCAAGTATAATGAAAATATTGTGTTGTTCTAGGGTGCACACCTGTTAGCTTCTGATTTGTTGTTGCCTGTGGACCCAGCTCTTGTCGGAAACCATCGACCATTCAAGAGACGTGCTGACTTCCTCAGCAACGATGAATACGCAACCTACGTGCGCGACAACATCCAGGTTGGCATGATGGTGGAGTGTTGTCGTACATACGAAGAAGTGCATGAAGGAGACAGAGGAAAAGTAGTCAGGGTAATTATTACTGTTTATTGCTATTCTTATTTTTAATTGTTGTTGTTGTTATTAATTACGATTTTAAGAAGATTGTTAAAATTTATGAACAGTATCTAATGTGTTTTCATAGACCAGTGCTTCTAAAACTGTTTCTGTGCCATTGATCCTCATTTCGTTATCACAAAATTTCATTCACCTCAGACTAAATTTAATTAGATTTGTGGTGATTTTTTAATCTGACTGACTCACTTTTTTCTCTCAGACAAAATAATTTCATTTACCAATGGGTTAAAGACATAGTCAAAATTTATATCTGAAGGTTATGAATTGATTCTTATAAAAGTTATTTAGATTAATTTTTATCAAGAAATGTAAATTTTGTTATTGAAATAATAGAAAGATGTCTGGTTTATATGTTTGTTTACTTCATTTTATTATTATTATTTTAATTTTTATTATTTTTTTTTTGGTTTTCAGCTTTCAAAAATAACTGTAAAAATATAAATATATGTGTTTAATTCAACTGTGTGAAAATATAAATATATGTGTTTAATTCAACTGTGTAAAAATATAAATATATGTGTTTAATTCAACTGTGTAAAAATATAAATATATGTGTTTAATTCAACTGTGTGAAAATACAAATATATGTGTTTAATTTCAGCTGTGTAAAAATACAAATATATGTGTTTAATTTCAGCTGTGTAAAAATATAAATATATGTGTTTAATTCAACTGTGAAAATATAAATATATGTGTTTAATTCAACTGTGTAAAAATATAAATACATGTGTTTAATTCAACTGTGTAAAAATACAAATATATGTGTTTAGTTCAACTGTGTAAAAATATAAATATATGTGTTTAATTCAACTGTGTAAAAATATAAATATATGTGTTTGATTTCAGCTGGACCGAGATGGTCTGCATGACTTGAACATCCAGGCAGACTGGCAGAGAAAGTCAGGTACCTACTGGGTACGCTACATTCATGTTGAACTACTGGGCTACATCACCTCATTAACAGGTGACTAGTTTTACTTGATATAATTAGATTTTAAAATCTACTTCTTTTCTGATTTACTCTTCTGATAATGTATTAACAATTTATGTCCCCCCAAAAATTTCAAAACAATACATATATATATATTTTTTGTTTTATCTTCAATTGATATAGTTGTCTTACTACTTACGCTAAACATTTGTGAAAGTTAGAACATTTATAAATGGAATTTCCAAACTAAAACGTGCACCTTGTTATCAGATGTAATAGTTTTAGTAATAGTAGTATCAGTAGCACTGTTTGTACCAGTAGTAATTGACCCTGTTTTTTTTTGTTCATATATTCTTTTGTGTTTTTGCAGCTGGAAATCAGAGTATTAAAGTGGGAGACAAGGTGCGGGTAAAGCCCTCAATTATCACACCCACCTACAAGTGGGGCTCGGTGACTCATTCTAGCAGTGGCACTGTCACAGGTTAGTTTGATTACCTAAATTTCATTTCTAATTTTTGGTTGTTTGCATAATTCATTTAATTTGTAATGACATACATAAATACATACACGCTAACTTTCTGTATAAAGAAGTTGTAAGGACCATTTTCAAATTTACATTTTAGTTTTAATTGGATTTAGTTATGTCATAATAGGCTGCAAAACTATAATAATTTTACAACATCAAGTCCCTGACTGCATTTGTCTCATTTAGTTAATGTTTAGTTATTTATATATATACAGGGTGTCCCAGAAGTCACACACCATGAAGATTTTTATTTAGATACATATGAATAACATTTTTATTAATAATAATCATAACAAATGCTCAAACTGCTTGCCCTCTGCATTGATACATACTTCAATTCTCTTTATAAAACTGTTTTTTACTCTGTAAATAAAAAAAAATATATATACATGTATATGGTGCGACTTCTGGGACACCCTGTATATTTAATTATGTTTCATTGATATTTATTTATTTGTGGTTTATTATTAATTTATTTGTTTTATTATTGTTATTTATTTATTTGTTTTATTATTTTTATTTATTTAATTATAATTTATTATTGATTAGTTATTTAATTATATTTTATTACTAATTGTTTATTTGTAGCTATCAACCCAAATGGCCGAGACTTGACAGTTGACTTTCCACAGCAAGCACACTGGACTGGAGTCATAGAAGAAATGGAACTTGTGCCAAGTACACATCCAAGAATAACGTAAGTTAGCATTTTAAACATTTCTTTCTTTGTGAAATCTGCAACATGGACACAAATCTAAAACCCTGAACTGACACACTGGCAATTCCAATTCATAAAAATGGCAATACAGTTTTGTCTTCACATTATATATATAATGATTGCATAAATATTTTCATATTAACAGAGTGTACTAAATATCAGATAATTTATAGGTAATTATATTCCAAAACTTATTATTGAAACTGTTCATATTTTCATTTACTGAAAGAGAGGAGACATCCACTGACAACATCATTTACTGTTTATTTTTTTTGAAAATATGTTGTATGTATCTACTGACAGCATTACTAAGTTACAAATCTCTGTCATTCACTGACAGCATCATTTACTGTTTATTGTTTTTGAAAATATGTTGTATGTATCTACTGACAGCATTACTAAGTTACAAATCTCTGTCATTCACTGACAGCATCATTTACTGTTTATTTTTTTGAAAATATGTTGTATGTATCTACTGACAGCATTACTAAGTTACAAATCTCTGGCATTCACTGCAGGTGTAATGGCTGTCAGATGACTCCTCTGACTGGGTACAGATACAACTGCAAACTGTGTGATGACTTTGACTTCTGCGAGAATTGTTTTAAAAGTGACAGAAGCCACAAACATCCATTCAACAGAATCACTGAGCCAGGTAACATTCTAATCTTCACTGATTTTCTAAGCCAGTTCTTATCACTGGTTTATCAACATCCATACCTTGGAACTAATCAGGCAGCAACATTTAGTTTTCACTTAAAATCACTATATTTAATAAAAAAAAATTATTAACAATTATTAAATGAGCAACATTTAGTTAAAAAAAAGTTTTTTTTTTTTTTTTTTTTTTTTTTTTTTTTTACAATTTTATTATTTTGATCAGGATATTTTATGTTATGGACAGTGTGCAAGCATAAAGTCAACACATTACAAAGCAGTTTTAAAACATACTTTTTTAACTCAGATTCAAAATTAAAAATATATTTTTATTTTATTTATTTATTTATTTATATACTTTTTTAAATTTATTTTTAAATTTATTTTTTAAATATATATTTGAAGGTGGTAAACCAGTGTATGTAGGAAAACCAGGCAAGCAGCACAGATCAACATCACGTATATCTCACAGCTCCCTCATTGACAACTGGCACATGTGTGTTAAAAACATCACAGTGTCGTCACGAGAAAGCCAGGCACACAGACTGGTAGATGGCAGCAGACTCTACTGGCAGAGCTCAGGCTCACAGGGCAAGGTTAGTACTCCAGTGCAGAATGCATTAATGAATATCTTGAGTGTAGAAAGCTGTTTAAAACAGAGATTTTCTGTGCAGTTTGGTCTTTTTGAAATGTGACAGATAACAGCGAGTACTGCATGGATGTTTGATAAACATTTTTATTTTAATCATTTTCAGCTGAAATAATAATTATGGTTAAAGGAAAGGAAACAATTTTTTTTATAGAGCTATGTAATCATGAAAGAATGTGATATATGCTCTTCTGCCATTTTGCTGTGCTTACAGAATACATATTAATTGTTTTGCTGTGAATGTATATTATTCAATTACTACCCCACTGGATGTGAATAGGTATATATATCATTCTTTTTATCAGTGATTCTTTTTTATCTTCAAGTTTGTTTTGTTTAATTGTTGCAGCACTGGATTCGCTTGGATATGCAGCCAGACATTCTCATCAACCGGCTGTACATGGAGGTGGATCCCAGTGACTCCAGCTACATGCCATCCATGGTTGTAGTGAGTGGAGGCGAGTTTGTGCACAACCTGAAAGAACTGAGAACTGTACACATATCTTCTACCGACACACTCGTCACCCTGCTACAAGATGTCACTGACGTTAGTTGTGTTCTTCTTGTTATTGTTTGTTTATTTGTTTGTTATTTATTATTTATCACAAATAGTTGTATCAGTCATTCTTTCACTGTGTTTATTTTATATCTGTTATTTTTTCTGTCCACCTCTATTTCATCCGGTTTGTTTCTATTTTCTCTCAGTCATTGTCTCTTTCTCTGTCTTTACTTCTTTCCAGTTGTTTTATTTTATTTTTTGTTCAAAATATTCTTGTTTTGATAAATCTGTATAGTATAGAGATTTAGTACTTCTAATGTATATATTCACATTTTTACATTTTATGCATCAGAAAAGTAATTAAAAACTAAAATTAATAAGGTAGATAAAGAAGAACTTTGGTAATTTCTGTTAATTATTTTGCAACATCCTTGCTTTCTGTCTTCATTTCATTATTTCATTTGCAGTATTACCGACTGATTGAGATTGCCATTCGCCAGTGTCGAAGCAGTGGCATTGACTGCAAGGTCCACGGACTGCAGATAGTCGGCCGACTTCGGTCAGAGGAAGAAGACTTGGCAGCAAACTTCAGCTTCCTCGCATCTGACAAAGAGGAAGAGGATGATCGTCCAACACTGCAGAGCAGTCGCAAGAAACTGAGGTCTGTCGGATCAAAGGACATACAGACACATGTGTTTGTGTGGGGTCTTAACGACAAGGATCAACTAGGAGGACCTAAAGGATCAAAGGTAAAAAAAAAAATTAAATAGAGAATGATATGTGTAGTTGTCAGTGTTCTTCATTGTCTTGTATGATCAGGTATGAATTTTAAAAACAAAAATTATTAAATCTATTTTTATTGTTATGTTTGAAGAATGTATGTTAAATATGAGACTTTTTAGCTTAGCATCAAAATGTAGTCCATGGGTCATTTTAAAAAAAACCTTCTTTCTTTTTAACTCCTATAATAAATGAATTAACTTATCATTTTTATGTAAAAAAAAAAAAAAAAAAAAAAATGTTATTCATATATAACTTATAATTAATTGTGTTATTTTTTTCTTTCATTGGAGATAAAATTTCCAGCCTTGAACGAAAGTCTTTCAGCTGTGAGATGTGTTCAGATAGCTGGTGGTTCAAAAAGTCTCTTTTGTGGTAAATACCATTTTTTAAAAATTTTATTCAATTTATTTCATTTAAATAACAAAACAAATCAACAACAACAAAGAAACAGAAATTATATACACACACACACACACACACACATAGACATAGACAGAGAGAGACACTTTTTACATTTATATTTTGTTTGTGTTAATGTAATTAACTGCAGTACGTTGAACTTACAATAGCACACAGTTTGAAACAGAATGTGACAGAAATAAAAGAACAGTTAATAATTTCATGTCCACAGTGACGCAGGATGGGAAGGTGTATGCATGTGGTGAAGCTACAAATGGCAGACTTGGTCTAGGAGTGAACACAGGCAATGTGTCTGTGCCGAGGGTCATGCACTCTCTGAGTCAGTATGTGGTGAAAAAAGTAGCTGTTCATTCAGGTATAATAGTTACATGTTTGTTTTCTTATCATAATTTTATATGATTAAATCTAGTTTTTCATTCCTGTGGTATTATTTTATAATACAGGTATAATTTTATTCGTGTATCTTGTTATTTTTTATTTATTTATTGTTGTTTCTTTGAGGGAGGATGCAATTAATTTAGAAATGTCCCTACTCTTTTTTTAATGTCTGTTTCTTAAGAGAAAATAAATGGATACATTAAACAAAAATAATTAAAAAATAATAATTTAAAAACATTTGAAAGATATTTTAAAAAAAATTCATTATTAATTTGTATTTTACTCATCTTGTTCTGGTGATCTTACTTTTTATTTCTTTAACAGAAACACTCTCTGTAGGATAAACATGGGAATTTAGTGTATTTTATAATCTTTTAGAACTCACTAATCCTCAAGCTAAAGATTTTTCTAAACATTTGACAGTTAGTGTAAACTGATTTTTAATGTATTCAGGTGGTCGTCATGCAATGGCTCTGACTGTTGATGGGAAAGTGTTTTCTTGGGGTGAAGGAGATGATGGAAAACTTGGACACTCCAGCAGAATGTAGGTCTAAACAGATGTCAGATGCAACACATTTTAATTAGTCCTCACTACAGTTTGCATTCCTCATTCCTATTGTCTGTTTGTTTTTATGTGGTTCTGATGCCATCCTCATTCCATTATTTCTGTTCTACTTCAAATTATTTTTAGATCTTTTTAATTGTTTTTGTATTTTCAAGAAAGAAGGAACAAACAGCTATATGAAACAAGCTGATTAATATAAAGAATAACATATAAATGTCCATTGTCTCTTAGAGTCTGACTTCATGTGCAGAGAGGTAAAAAAAATAATATTTAAATGATGTTTTTAGGAACTGTGACATACCAAAGTTCATAGAAGCATTCAAAGCGAAGAGAGTGAGAGATATAGCATGCGGCAGTTCACACAGTGCAGCTATTATATCAAATGGAGCCCTGTACACCTGGGGTCTTGGTGATTACGGTCGACTGGGCCATGGAGACAACACAACACAACTGAAACCAAAGCAGGTATGTCTACCACAGTCCCAACACAACTGGATTAGTGTATTTTAAAGAAAAGAAGCAAATTTTAATGAGTTTTAAATTTCATTTTCTCTTTTCTTATTCCATTACTGATTGTTAATTAAATTACATTAATTTGCTTTAATCTTCATATTTAAATTAAAATATTTTTAAAATAAAATAAAATAAAATAAATACTCCTAATATAATCAATAATGTAAATAAGAACTATTCATACTCAGCATCAAATAGCTTGAAATTTTATGTAATGAAGATTTTCCTGTAAATGTTTTTATGTGTAAATAATGATGGTACAGTAATATTTCTTATAAGGAATGATGTTTATTTTCATCTGAAGGTAAAAGAACTGGAAGGTCAGCGAGTGATACAGGTTGCCTGTGGTAGCCGCGATGCTCAGACCATTGCACTGACCGATGAAGGCATCGTGTATTCGTGGGGCGACGGTGACTTCGGGAAGCTGGGACGTGGAGGCAGTGATGGATGCAGCATACCACGACCAATAGATCGACTGACGGGACAGGGTGTGTGTCAGATAGAGTGTGGGGCACAGTTCTCACTGGCACTGACAAAACTGGGACAAGTCTGGACATGGTAATTATCTTATGTCATATTTGTATTATTAAAACAGCATTACATAAATTATATTAATCACAGAAGCAGACATGACAGTGTCATAGATAGTGCCGTGATATCTTACAGTTGTATTATAATGACATTAACTGAATACTGTTTCTGATATGTATGGCTTTAGAGTTCTTGTCAAACACCCAATACATCACAGAATTATTCCTTCACCTTACATGTGGTGGATTGTGTGTATCTGCAGCTAAATAATGTGTCTTTTATATTTGATACCTTTCATTTAATGCATTAGAATCTTTGTATAATCCAAAACCGTAGTTGGAATATACTGGATCATTGTTACCTTCTTTATGTTCTCTTAATTTCGCCATAGTTTATATGACTGGACTTTATAGTTATAGACTGAAATAATATTATACAGCTGTAGTTACAATACCATTATTATTACTTTTGTACCTAAAAGCTTATTTTTTATATATATTTAATTACATTAATCATGCTAGGGCTAATACAGTATCATTGTTGCTATGTGTTTACAGGGGTAAAGGTGATTACTTCCGACTAGGTCATGGTACAGATGCTCACGTGAGGAAACCACAGATAGTTGAAGGTTTGAAATGCAAGAAAGTGATACATGTAGCTGTTGGTGCTCTTCATTGTCTGGCTGTTACAGACACTGGGCAGGTATGATCCCCAACTGATTTTAAAACCAAAACTATTAAATAAAACTACTTTGTTGTTATCATTATTATTGTTATTATCATTTTCTTTTTATTATTCTTATTATTTATTTTTTTCTTCACATTCTCCAGTTTATTATATTATTTTTTCAAGTACAGAAAATTATAATTATGTTGCAGGTGTATGCGTGGGGAGATAATGACCATGGACAACAAGGTAATGGCTCTACCACAGTGAACAGAAAGCCCTCTCTGGTGCATGGTCTGGAAGGATTCAAGATCACTAGAGTAGCCTGTGGATCATCTCACAGTGTGTGCTGGGCCACCACTGACCTGTCCACTTCCACCATACACGAAGCAGTTCTGTTTGAGACTCCCAAAGACCCACTTGGGGCATCGTTTGTAGGTAAGAGATCAATGTTTTACTAAATTTTATGAAAATCATCATATCCAGAAATTTCTCTTTTAATTAATGAATTTCATTATTGTGTAAATTCTGGCTTTAAATGTTGTGACCAGAAGCACAGTCAAACTTATGCAGATTATTATTATTATTATTATTATTATTATTATTATTATTATTATTATTATTATTATTTGTGGTGTTTAGGAATTAAGGAAGGACAAACAGAAGATGGTGTACTGGCTGTAACAGACTCTTTAAACCAGAACAAGAACAGTCGGCCATCTTTGTCAAAAATCATCCTAACTCTCGAGTCTGATGTTGAGAAGCAGAAAGCTTTGTCACATGTGTTAACTGCACTGCAAATAACATACGCAAGGTCAGTGATGATGCTTAATTTTTATTTATATATTATGCATAATTAATGCACTGCATTTAAATGCTGATTTTTATCTAATGTTTACAGGCATAATATTTTGGCATGTTACATTAGAGATCTTCCAGATATCAGAGATTCAGAATTAGTAATATTTTAATCAACTTCAACTAAATATAAATTGTCTTTTTATGACTGATATCAGGAATGGGCTTAGTCCCTTTGACAGAGAATTCACTAGAGCACTAGAGGTGTTAATAGCATCAGTCTGTATCAGTGCTTCTATTTATCTTGTTATTTCTGCTGTTCATTTACTAAAGACCATTATTGATGCTTTCCTTTCTATAGGAAAAGCATGATAACAAATCCTTTCCAGCAGTTTGAAAGATTATCACTTGCAACATTTTGTGTGATACGCAACAGGTGATGATATCTTACAGTGCTGAGATTATGTTGAAATATAAAAGTATTATTTTACTTGTTGTAGGGCTGCTATCATCTTGTCACTTTCGAAGGACGCTGTTCCAGACACATTGTCATCACAGGTGAGTGAGAGCGACACACTGGTTCCAGACTCCAGTGTCCAGTCAGCACTCATAGCTTCAGCTGAGAGAGCTGCAGAACAAACACAAATTGAGGATGGAGAAAAAGCTCGAGTGAGTATTAATCAAATATTTTCTTTTCTTTTTCTTTTATTTTGTATTCTGTTTGAACAAATGTTTCCAGCTAAAATTAGCTTCAGTTTAATGGTTATGACTGGACATTGCTATAAAAAAAATTTTTAGGATTAATAAAACATAATCTGACCGTTATCTGACAGTAATTTTAAAGTATAATAATTTTTTTTCCCCAGGCTACCTTCTTGCTTGAGATGAAATCCTTCCACAGCATGCACAGTCTGGCTGTCAAGGTGTCACCAGCCACCAGCATCATGGCTGAGACTATCACCTCAGCTGACGAGGTGACGAGGACAATTGAGTCAGAATCCACTGCATATCCACCAGGACTGGATGAATTTACTAGCAAACTGAATGCCGATGACTCAAGAATACTAATAGACTTGCTAAAGCTGGATGTAGCTGGACGAGTTGGTTTTTCAAACACTGACACCATTCCATCAATTCTCATGGCCTTGGGCAAGGCTTATCCTCAGGTTTGCAGTGCACATGATTGTTCATTGAAATAAACAATGCTGTGGATATTGCCATAGAATTAGAAATACTCCATAATATTTTTTATTAATGGCAATCTTTTAATGGTAATTTTGTCACAATAAAGGTTGTGGAAATTATTTCCTTTTGACTTTCCTTGATTATTTTCTTAATTTCATAGCTGAGATTTGTGGTTATTATATTTTGTAACTTACGTTTTATAGAATATGTTATTTTTGTTTTGTTTCAAATATATTCTACAGTTGTTGCTAATTCAGTTTTTTTTTTCTTTTTCATTTAGATAAATCTTTATATTGCAATGATTTAATTAATACTTTAATTAAACTAAATAAGGAATTTAGTTAAAATTTTTATATATTAAACAGTAAGGATATTTTTGTGTAGTTTTTAAATAAGTTTTATAGTTATTATTATTTTTTTAATCAGGTTGCAGAAATGGTTTTGGAGCTGTGTGTTACTGAGCTGGAAGATGTTGCCACAGATACTGATGGTGCTCGCTCAACAGCACAGCCTGTAGTTCAAGAAAGTCTCCACCCTTACACCGACGACACCTCTCAGCTGGGCCATGTTAAAATTCCAGGTCAGTTCAAATGTTTCTGTTAAGGATCAGCTTTAACTTCAGTCTTTCCAACATTACAATTATTTAATTTGATCTGTGTGTGTGTAAATTTTATTTTTTATATTTATTGCAACTTAAAATGTAGTATAAATAAAATGATCTTATTTTATTGTTAATGCAAATTTTTTGTGCATTTCATTTTAAAATGTTGTTTATTTCATGATATTTTAAATTTTGTTTTTATTATTATTATTTTTTTTTTAAGGAGTGGAGGCACTGCGTGTTGAGTTTGACAGACGATGTTCAACAGAACGACGTCACGATCCTCTCACAATAATGGATGGCACAGGTCGAACTGTTGCTGTCAGATCAGGTTTGTCTTGCATTTTTAAACAAAATTTACATTTCTGTTCCCTTTGTGTTTGTTTTTTGTGTTTTCTGTTTATTATTATTTTCATTAAAATTACATTTCTCATAAATTTCATAATTTCTTTTGTACATGTGTGAGTACATGGGTGCATACTTTCTGATTTGACAGTTTTTTTTTTTACTTGCTTGATTTGTTCCTGCAGGTCGAGAATGGTCTGATTGGTCACAGGAACTGCGTATCCAAGGTGACGAGCTCCGATGGAAGTTTATCTCAGACGGGTCTGTGAATGGATGGGGTTGGCTCTTCACCGTGTATCCCATCATGCCTGCAGCTGCACCTCTCGACATGCTTTCAGACAGAACCATCCTGTCACGGCCCTCCATTGACCTGGTCACCTGTTTGCTTGATTTCAAACTGGAGTTGACGATGGACAGAAGCATTATTCCAAGACTGGCAGCAGCTCTGGCAGCTTGTGCCCAGCTGAGTTCGTTAGGTAGCTGGGTTTTTCTCCTTTATAAGAGTTTTAAGCAACACTTACTCTGGTCATTAATTATATACAGAAATTTGTATTGATTCTATATATAAATTTTAAAAAGAAAAAACACTCTAGAACATTTTTTTGAAAAATTTCTTTTTCGCATTTTATATCATCACTTCTTTTGGGTTTTAATAAAAAAAAATTTCTGCATTTATGTTTTTTCCTTTTGTTTCTTTTTAAAGATTTTTATTTATTTAATTACTTGCCATTGAGTTTCTATTCTCATCAGTACAGAATTAAATAATAAATTTTAAGATAAAAATATTTGAGATTTTATTTATTTATTTATTTATTTATCTATTTATCTGCATGATAATTATTTGTTTTATTTATTTTTCTATTTATTTATATTCATTTTTTACTTAACATATGAGAAACCTATTCAGAATTTTTTTTTTATTATTATTGTATCTAGGAGCTAACCAGCGCATGTGGGCCTTGCAGAGATTACGAATGTTGATTTCGACAAACCTGAGTACATCAATGAATGTGAACTCACTAATGGCAAGTCCTACATCTGAAACCTCAGAAACTGAGGTACCCAGACCATACATGGTGAGTGAAAAAGATTTTAAATCATTTCTAGACCATACATTGTAAGTAATACAAATCTGAAGAAAGAAATTCTTATACATAGGTAATAAAATTGACAAGATTAAGATATTAGAGAGAAAAGAAAAGAGAAAACTTTTAATATATTGAAAGTTCACAATGCAGCATGTTAAACCTAACAGTTACTGATTACTTTAATAAAACAGTTTGAATTCATGATTACTGTTATTGTTGTGAATACTTAAACTGTATGAGCCAAAAAAAAAAAAAAGTTTATATACACATATTTATTGCAGATAAAAATAAAAATCCAACAATAAATGTGTTTTGAAAATGTATGAAAATCCTAGAGAATAGGTTTCATAGGTTTCATAGTTCAAAAAAAAAAAAAAATTAAAAAAATAAATAAAAAACTTCCAAAATCCTGCAAGATTTTCTAAAAGGGTTTAATTAAATTTAATTTTATTTTTTTTTTTTTTATTAATATTGTTTTCTGCAGTCCATTAGTGGGTCAGCTCTGTCCACTCTGGTGAAAGGTCTTCCTGAAGCTCTTCAGCGACAGTACGAGTACGAAGACCCGATTGTCCGCAGTGGCAAACATCTGATGCACAGTCGTTTCTTCAAAGTCCTCGTTGCCCTGGCTTGTGACCTGGGTCTCGACAGTCTGGCCTGCTGTGCAGAGGCTCACAAATGGGCCTGGTTCAGAAGATACTGCATGGCTGCCCGGGCTGCGTCTTCCATTGTGAAGAGAAAGCCACTGCCGGTTGGGTTTGCTGAAGAGGTGATGAAGAAAATACACGACATAGCTGCCGAAGCAGAAGATTTTTCACGAGAACATGAGAATCACAACATTTTCAAACAAGAGCAGGATGAACAGTTACTTATCTGGCTTAATAGGTAAATTTTTCCAAAAAAATTATATATATGTATGTATTCAGGTTAAAATTTGATCTTTTAAAAAAAATAAAAGGAATTAAGAAATAATGATGCTGTTTTTTTTATTATATCTTGATTATATTTTGTAAATATTATTTAAACATTTTTGTTTGTTTATAAGAATTATATTTTTCATATTTTTCTTTCTTTCTTTTTTATTTTTTTTCTCCAGGTTTTGTTAGGAATTATAATTATAACAACTGTACTGATTTTAAAATGAAATAATATTTTGGGTCTTAAACCTTTAACTATTTTTAGAAAACCTGATGACTGGACTCTCTCCTGGGGTGGAAGTGGCCAGATCTGGGTGTGGGGTCATAACCACAGAGGTCAGCTGGGAGGAGTAGAAGGGGCAAAGGTCAAGTTACCACTTGGTTGTGAGGCTTTAGCCAGCCTGCGTCCAGTTCAACTTATCGGAGGAGAACAAACTCTGTTTGCTGTGACAGCTGATGGCAAGGTGGGTACCTACATCTGATTTTATTTATTACCAAACTCCACATCAGTCACTGCTTGATTGATTCCTTATGTTATTGAAAAACTTCTTTTTCCTATTTAGTTTTTATAAAAATGATTATTTGAGATATGAATGTTTAAACTGTATAGATACACACATACGTATCTAGATATGCATACAAAGTGCAGTATAATGGAGAATGTTACAGTGTACAGTGCAGATCATTGCATTGCACTGCAATACAGTGTAGTGCAGCAGAATACAAGACAGTATTTTATATTTTTTTAGTATTATTTATTAATTTATTTATTTTAATTTTTTTTTTTTGTCTTTTGAGTTTTAAAATCTTCATTTTTGTAACCTTCGTATTTTCCTGAATAAAACACATCACACTTGTTTATGAAATCACAATGAAAAATTGTTTTCGTGTTTCAGGTCTATGCCACTGGTTATGGTGCAGGAGGAAGACTTGGAATTGGTGGGACAGACTCGGTATCAACTCCCACCTTACTGGAATCCATTCAGCATGTTTTCATCAAGAAAGTGGCTGTCAATTCTGGAGGCAAACACTGCCTGGCTCTGTCTTCTGAGGGAGAGGTTTACTCCTGGGGGGAGGGGGAAGATGGAAAGCTTGGACATGGAAACAGAAGGTAATTTAAACTTTGAAATGTTGGGTATGGGGGAGCATAGTAACATAGTTTTAATTGTTCCTACCAGTGTCCTGTGGTTTATAAAAACAGTAGAATATGAATATCAATACCATTAATTAAAATTAGACAATCAATAGTGGCAGCAGGTTTCATGTCCATTTGATCAAACAATAACATAAAATGAGATGAAATATGATTAAAGATTCATTCATCAGTATCGAAATTAATAACAAAAATTAATTTGTTTTAATTTTTTTTTTTTTAAACTCTCTTAATAATTCTGACATATTGTTCACTACAACTGAATTATTCGTAATAAAACAAAACATTTTTTTTTTTTCCTTTTCATTTAAGTTGTAATTATTTTTTATTATCATTCTGGAAACTGTTAGACACCTCTAATTTTCATTATCAAAGACCTCAATCAAGAAAAAATATCCAAACTTTATTTTTATTATTTTTCACTCAGTCCCTGTGACAGACCACGAGTTATTGAATCCCTGCGAGGGAAGGAGGTGACTGACATCTCTGCAGGAGGGGCACACAGTGCCTGCATCATGGCCAGTGGGGAGCTCTTCACCTGGGGCAAAGGTCGCTATGGCCGACTTGGTCATGGAGACAGTGAGGATCAGCCGAGACCAAAACTGGTCAGTTTAGTATTGTTACAGATATACTTTAGTTTTGTTTAAACAGACATCAGTATTTTTTGTCAGTTAAACAGACCTCAATACTTCGTGTCAGCTTTGTGTATCTATCCTTGTTACATTCTTTTTCACATTTTTAAAATCATTATTTAAAATATATTCGTTTTTTTTGTTTTTTATTTTATCATTGTTGTTTTATGTGTGTTTTTTTTTACATGCAGCTGATGTTTTAACATTTTCAGTATAACTACTTTTTAATCAGTAATTAATTGCAATTATTTGTAATTGTTGTTAATAATATATTACATTTTAATTCAGGTTGAAGCACTGAAAGGAAATCGTGTGATAAACGTGGCTTGTGGCAGTGGAGATGCTCAAAGTCTGTGTATCACTGAGGATGATTCTGTGTGGTCCTGGGGTGATGGTGACTATGGAAAACTGGGTATGAAAAGACTATAAACATGACAATAATGTACAGATTGTTCATTGAACATGTTTTATGCACTGATTAGTTACTAGAGTTACGATTAACAGAATGAATAACAGTAAATAAAACAGCATGTCATCATTTATTTAGAACATAGAATATTTTATAATACATGACACTTTTTAAGAAAAACATACAAGGTAAATTCTATTTTTTATTTATATTATGAAATGCTTGCCTACTAGTGTTTCATTATGCTATATCAGCATGCCAAATATTACAGCATTTATTATGCCAAATATTGACTGACATATCCTTTAATGGACACATTTTATAATATTGACTCTCATATCCAGCAAAAGTATTAACTAATGTATGCCAAACGTATTTAGTAACACAGTACTAAACAACAATGCAGATTTAAGTACTGGTGACACTTTGTGAACGTTGCAGGTCGTGGTGGCAGTGATGGCTGCAAAGTTCCAGTGAAGGTGGAAAGTCTGCAAGGGCTGGGAGTGATAAAGGTGGAGTGTGGCTCTCAGTTTTCTGTTGCTCTCACAAAATCAGGAGCTGTCTACACCTGGTAAGTGACTTAGATTAATTTTAAAAAGATTTATCTGTTCAGGACATCTAAATGAACCAGCTTGATTATTGTCACTGTAAAAGATAATTATTTATTTTTATACCTTTTTTATTTTTTTTATTTTTTTTTTTGTTCATTTTTATAAGTATTATTATTTTTAGGTTTAGACTAATTTGATCAAATCAGTTTTCTCTGCACAAAAAGAGATATATATGTTATAAGTAATACTTTTAGTAGTTCTTACTTTAACGAGACATTTTAATATTTGCATCGCTTGCTGACACGTGTGATGAAGTGCAAAACGGCTCTCTTCCTTTTCTTTTAAAATCTTCATTTTATGATTTGCTAAATGAAATAAAATACTTCAAGCAAAGAAAGTTAATATTCTTCTTCTTGCTTTATATATGTATACATATATGTGCTTATTCCAGGGGAAAGGGAGATTATCACAGACTTGGTCACGGTACTGATGATCATGTTCGTCGACCTAGGCGGGTTTCTGCTCTACAAGGCAAAAAGATTATTGATGTGGCCTGTGGATCTCTTCACTGTGTTGCCTGCTCTGATGTTGGTAAGGAATTATTAATGTTACTTTTATTTATTTAAATTTTTTTCAAACAAATATTAAGAAAAATTGTTTTGATTATTAAACTTCAGTATTTTAAAGTACCTTTGGCATCTCTAGCTATATTTGTAAAAATAAAATCATTATTATTTTTATTTATTTATTTATTTATATTATTTTATTATTATTATTTTAAAGAACATTTTGATGGGTGATCCTTATTTGTTCAGCAGACAGCTTATTTATCTTATAGGTTTATTTGTTTGGCAGGTTATTATACATTATTACATTGGATTTTTACAGTTCTACTAATTATATAATAGAATATTTTACACTAATGGGCTCTGTTTTACAGGAGAGGTGTATACTTGGGGAGATAATGACGAAGGACAACTAGGAGATGGTTCCACCAATGCCATCCAGAGACCAAGGCTAGTTGGAGCTCTGCAAGGTAAATTGTTTATTTTCTTTTATTCTGAAACCAGTTGAATGTAGACCAGTTACTGAAATGTAATAAAATTGGAAATGAATGTAGTCAGCAATGCAAATAATGAATATTTATAGCATGCTTAATGTAAAACCAAGTGAAACAAGCAAGAATATGCAGACATCATTTTAGCTGGTTAAACTCTAGAAGAGAATAACAAACATGCTCATTAGTAAACAAATTGACCATATAAAATACTGGGATGGACATATATAGGAACTCTGTACAGTCTCCAGTATCAAAAATTCTGATGCAATTAATATGTTATGTTCATTATAACAGTGGCATTAAAATTATAACTGTAAAATCAAATTAAAAATCGATAATAATAAAAAAAAGTTTTTTCTGATTCATTTCAAGAATTTTTTAATGATTTTGTCTCTTTCTGTATTTTGTATGAGTAAAGTTGTGTGTTTTAGGTAAGAAGATAAACCGAGTGGCCTGTGGCTCAGCTCACAGCTTGGCCTGGTCAACACACAAACCGGTCAGTGCAGGGAAACTGCCCTCAGTCATCCCCATGGAGTACAACCATCTGCAGTCCCTGTCAGTGGTCACCCTTCGCAACAGGCTTGTCCTGCTCCATCACTTCTCTGATCTTTTCTGTCCATCCATCCCAATGTTTGACATGGAGAACCGGCTGGGTGTGGAGTCTGAAGGAGATTTGCAGTCTGGCTTGGATTCCCTGAGAGGAGTTCTAGTCTCAGCAGCTAAGGTTGGTTTTGAGTTAAAAGAGCATTCACAGTGGTATGAAATGCTTAATGAAATCTTTTATGCTTCCAAATGTTTGTAATATTTGGCACTAAAAACCAGTCTTTGTTGATGACGAAATGTGATGGTTTAATAAGAGAAGTCCATAAAAATTTAAAAGAGGTTCAGGTTTTTATTAATGATGCAGTTGTTGTTTTTTCATCTCAGCTTATAAATTATATAAAAATGTTAAAAGTATTTTAACTCTTTCAAAAAGAACATTTTGTTTCTAGTTTACGAAAATATTTAAATCTTTTTTGATTCGGATAACTGCCACTTTTTTAATATATATTTTTTTAAAGCAATAGATTAAGATTAAGAAGCCTTCCATTCTAATAGGAATTCAAATCTTGAAAAAGGACTTTTTTTAAATATTAATATAATGATTATTTTTAAACTGTTGTAGGAGACATCATTCAGAAAGGTTGTGCAAGCCACAATGGTACGAGATAAACAACACGGTCCTGTAGTTGAGCTTAATCGAATACAGGTAAATGAGATTTATTGTATTAAAACACTGTGTGCTTGATATCTCAAATTCTTTCATCTTTTTGTCAAAACATTTATATTACTGTGAGACAAATGTGCTAAAATAGTTTGGTTAATTAATTTCTTTTGCTATTAATATTAATTTCAGGATGTTTATTTTTGTTTTTTGTTGTTGCTTTTGTTGTTATTTCTTTCTATTTAGTTTACTATTAGTAGGATAAATTTGAATTAAACTGACCTTCATTTTGGGGGTTCTTCAACATTTCTTATTTATTTACATTTTTTTAATTTTTTTGTCTAATACATAAAATATTTAATCTGATATTATAACACTGTATGCCATGAATTTTATTTAAACGTTTATTATTGTAAGTAGTAGTAGTGTTTATTGCTGTTTATGTTATGATTATTTTTATTTTTTATTTTTTTATTTTTTTTTTTTTTTTTTTTTTTTTTTTTTTTTTTTTTTTTTTTTTTTTTTTTTTTTTTTTTTTTTTTTTTTTTTTTTTTTTTTTTTTTTTATTACTTATGGTCCTTATTTGTTTAGCAGACACTATGTATCTGATTGTTTTATGTATCTGGTTGTTTTATGTATCTGGTTGTTTTATATATCTGATTGTTTTATGTATCTGATTGTTTTTTCTGTGTGAAGGTAAAACGGTCCCGGAGTAAAGGTGGCTATGCTGGACCTGATGGAGTCAAGTCTGTGTTTGGTCAGATGTCCTCCAAGATGTCCGTGTTTGGACCTGACAGTCTGATGCTTCCTCACAGAGTGTGGAAAGTCAAGTTTGTAGGTTAGTGTTCATCTTAAACAGCTGTCCACAATCATCAGCCAGTGTTTGCTGTGCCAGGAACTCTTCTTCAATGTATTTGAAAAACTTTATCAAAAATTAGTAACCAAAACTGTCGTAGATCATATTGAAAGAAAATATATCATTGGTAAAAGATCCTGTAGATACTATTTTTCATAAAACAAATTCTTGCTTTTTTTTTTTCTTAATTGCATCTATAAGAGTTGATATTGGTGTGCTTAGCAAACATAGTGTTGAATTGTGAACTGTTTTTGTGGATTGTTGTTACTTGTGATAAATATCATTCATTTAATCATAGAAGCCTTATGTCTGAGACCTGGTAATCACTAATATGAAAGTGTTGTTAAGACTGTGTGTTGTGATTTCAGGTGAGAGTGTGGATGACTGTGGAGGAGGTTACAGTGAGTCAATAGCTGAGATGTGTGATGAGTTACAGAACGGCTCTCTTCCTCTGCTCATTGTCACACCCAATGGAAGAGACGAGTCTGGGGCCAACAGAGACTGTTTTCTTCTCAACCCAATGTTGAAGAGTGTTGTCCATCAGAACATGTTCAGGTTCCTTGGTAAGTGAATGAATGAAAGGTTTATTTTTTTTTTTACAGTTTTCTTTAATCTTTTATTTTAACATAAATTAAAAAAAATTTAAACATTTTTGGAGAGGGGTAATTTTATTTTAATTTCTTCTTATTTTATTTTTTATTTATTTATTTATTTTTGTTGTTATTATTATTATGATTATTATTATTATTATTATTATCATTATTATTATTTTATTATTATTTTTTTTTTTTTTTTATCTAATTATTTTTTTTATTTTTTTTTTTATTTATTTATATATTTTTCTTATTCATTTAATGTTTTTTGTTTTGTTTTTTTGACGCTATTTTTCTATTATTGTTTTCTTAATTAAGATTTATTTGAAAAATTTAGATGCTATAGTTTACTACGTTAATTCTGTCTGTTACAAAAGAGTGGGTTTTGCTGTGCATGTATATTTTTTGGTCTATTTGATAATCATTTTAAACTCTTTATACATCTAATATTTAACTTGCTGTTAAACTGTTTACAATATCATATAGTTAAATAGTGAGAATAAGCTGATTTACTTTCTCATATTATTATCCTTAACCAAACATTTAGAACCTAAAATCTGTTAATATTAAAATGTGTTGATAAGAAATGCTCCATTTGTGTAGGATATCTGCTGATTATACATCTAATATTTAACTTGCTGTTAAACTGTTTACAATATCATATAGTTAAATAGTGAGAATAAGCTGATTTACTTTCTCATATTATTATCCTTAACCAAACATTTAGAACCTAAAACTGTAAAATGTTTAAGAAATGCTCCATCTAGGAAATCTGAGTTTTTAATATTAAAAAAACTGTATGTTTAATATCTAAATCTTTTAATATTAAAACATGTTTGTTTGTATAGGGTATATGATTGGGATTGCAATTCGAAGTGGCAGTCCTCTCAGTCTGAATCTAGCTGAACCAGTGTGGAAGCAGTTGGCTGGAATGCCAGTCACAATAACTGACCTGACGGAGGTTGACAAAGACTTTATACCAGGTGGGTTAGATCATTACATCTCTTTTCCACAGCATTTAATACGAAATTTTGTTTAGAAGCTGTAGATCTGTAATTTGAATATTATATTTAAACAACAGTAGTATATTTTTTATTTTTAAAGTATTATGTTTAAATCATTTTACATTCCAAAAATATATAATCATTAGTAATTCCAAAGATTGTTGTTGAGAAATTCAGACTATATTTATAATCTAAAAATGGCGGGGAAAACTATTTTTATTTTTATTTTGCATATATAGATGTGTATGTGTGTGTGTGTCTATAATATATAGTAATGATTAATTCAAGCTTGTTTCAGTATAAATATACTGTATTTCATGTATATGCAAAAAAATAACATTGATATGTTATATTTTTATTTATTTAATAATGTACAAGCAGACACACATATTTTCATGCTTCATTACATCTGTGATTTAAAGAAACAAGACACAGTATATTCTAATTCAAGTGACATTTTCAGCATTGTTTATTTTGTTTGTTTAGGTCTGATGTGTATTAAAGAGATGAGTGACGAGACATTACGTACCACAGACATGTCATACAGTGTGCCTAGTGCCAGTGGGGAGGAGGTTCCCCTGGGTGGAAAACATGCAAGGGTCACCCCAGAGAATCGAGCTGAGTACATCAAACTGTCCATGGCTCACAGGTAGGCTTCATGAAAGTAATCACTGACATCTCATTATTTCTAGTTTCAAAATCAGTAGGATTTTGTTATCTCCTTTTGTGTGTGTGTGTGTGTTTTCCTTGTTTCTGTTTAATATGTTCTCTTTTCGAATACATGTTTAAAAACTGGATTATTACATAATGCAGTTATTCAGAAAATTTCAAACATGGTTATGTTTTCATTTCAGACTTCATGAATTTGACATGCAGACAAAGCTAGTTCGTGAAGGCATGTCCAGAGTTATTCCAGTTCCTCTTCTCTCACTCTTCACTGGGTTCGAACTAGAAACTATGGTTAGTACAAGAGATTTCATATTCTATATTTCAAACAGTACATATATGATAGAGCACACTGGATGTGATTCACAAGTTCCCAGTGGGAAATATTTTTAGGTCTTTTAAAAAAAAATTGATATATATTTCCAAATGTTGTTGGATTTGGAACCATCTTTAGCTCTGAACATTAATTCATAGAAAATTGAGATTACTGATATGAAATTTTAATGTGTTTAATTAAAATGTTTTGGGGTTTTTTCAGGTGTGTGGAAGTCCAGACATCCCACTGAATCTTCTCAAATCTGTGGCCACTTACAAAGGAATTGATGCCAATGCTCCACTTGTTCAGTGGTTCTGGGAAGTCATGGAGGAATTTACCAACACAGAAAGATCTCTGTTTCTTCGCTTTGTGTGGGGACGCACTCGCCTGCCCAGGACTATAGCAGACTTCAGAGGTCGAGATTTCGTGCTACAGGTATGTCTCAGTTTTTATAACAATTCACTTTATCAAGAAACTGTTAAAAAATTTGAATTCTTTCTTTTAATTCATTATGTTCATGAAATTGTATTTACTTTATTGTTACTGTTTTTATTCATTTATTTACTTTTATAAATCATTATTATTATTATTATTATTATTATTATTATTATTAAAAAAAATATATATATATTGTTAACATGTTAAGGGCTAGATTTTTTTTTTTTTTTTTTTTTTTTAATTGATAAAAAAATCCTTATTAATTTTATTTATATTTGTGTCAGGTGCTGGACAAGTACAATCCACCAGACCATTTCTTACCTGAAAGTTACACCTGCTTCTTTCTGCTGAAGATGCCACGGTACTCGTGTAAACCCGTTCTGAGAGAGAAGCTGAAGTATGCCATTCACTTCTGTAAATCCATTGACACTGACGACTACGCCAGAGTGGCGCTGACAGGCGACACCCTCGTCGAGGACTCACCCGACTCCAGTGACGACACTGATGCTATGGACAGCATCGAATCAGATGGGGAAATCACTGACTCTGACAGTTAAACTTATTTTTTGCTGCATGAACTGATTAAAAGAAGAAATATCTTTGTTCCTTGTAGTTTAAAAAAGAAAAGAAGTCTGGACTGCAGTGAACTGTATTTGCTAAACAGAATAGATCTTTGTAACCCCTGAAAATGAAATTTAAGAAAAAACGGTATTGCTTCCATTTAAAGTGGCTGAGATTAGAATAGTGAATCTTTTCAATACTTTTAGAGACTTGTTGTGTAAAACATATATATAAAATGTACCAGAAATTTGTTTTTGAAAGTAACTGGAAAACTTACAAGATGCTAATGAAATGTATTCATTTTTAATTTTTAATTTACGAGTTTACAAGACTGAAGTGTAACAGTTGTGGCAAAGATGTTGATACTGGGTGTATCGTGGGTTTTTTTTTTTTCATCTCAAACTTCATTTGTGATAATTGTGATCTCTTGGTGACATTAATAAAATAATTTTATTCTTTATTTATCGTTTCGTTTGAAAGACAAATTTTGTATAAAACTTGTTTTCTTTTTAATTTTCAAATAGTACTGGTATGTAATAGTTATGATTTGTGTTATTGTTAATTTCCCAGTCTGAAATGGAATTAAACATTGTTTTCTTTAAAATTTTATTTCATTTTATTCAGAATCTGTTTCTAATAAACATCTCTAAAATGTTTTTATTTATTATGAACATATTTGTTTTGCTTTTTGTTTGGTTTTTTTTGTTGTTTTTTTAGTTTGAATGTTTAGTAATTATGATTTTATATATATAAACATCAGAAAAGTGAAGGTAGAGAAGGTAATCTTTTATTTATTTGGACTGACCAATTTATTTGTGCTTCTAGTCATTTCTTTTACGCAAACCTTATGTTTTCTAAAATTAAGTTTTTTGTACTTAGAAGAGTATGAATGATTATTTGAATACATCCTCTGCACTTTCACGTCATTATTTTGTTTGTTTTGATTCTGAGTACTACTATAATATAACAAACCAGTGAACAAACACAAAATGTGACAGTAATATAACAAGTCAATGGAGGCAGCACCATTTTCCCTCCTTGATCACGTCAACATCGTGTCACTGACAGAAATGTAAACATGAACAGATACACAAGAGAGGTACTCTTTAATTTTCATAATCAGAATGTTTCAGAAAAAAACAGTTCACCATTGTTTCTACTTTTTAATAATTATTTTTGACAGTTAATGAAATTCATTATGCTGTTCAAAGTATATTGGATAATTTGCAAAATATGTCCAGTCAAACATACTAATTTCATTTGCTTATTTTGTGTAGCTCAAGTCTTGTTCAGTAGCTTCAATGGAATTTTAGTTCAAAGCTTATAAAAATGGATGGGATGGCTTTGTATAATTGTTATCATATTCAATGGCTGGATTTATACAATTCAGAGTTTTTAAATACACTTGTTGGTGTTGTCCAATTCAAAGCTTATTAAATACATTGGTCAGTTTTATACAGTTCAAAGCTTTTCAAATGTCCTGTCAGTTTTATACAGTACAAAGCTTATAAAATGCACTGGTCAGTTTTATACAGCTCAAAGCTTATTAAATACATTGGTAAGTTTTATACAGTTCAAAGCTTATAAAATGCACTGGGAAACTGTACATGGTTCAAGTATAAATTGTACATACAAGACGTATATAAAAAATGAGCCAGGTCCTATAATTCTGTGTAAATCATTCTTACAGCCGTAAGAAGCAAAGTAACATAATTAATACAGTGAAAGAATTTAGAACGCATTTTTTTCTCATCATCCATTGTTCATTTCAAACATAAAAGAAACTAAATATCATTTCACTCCTACCATAATCTTTTCTTAGGAAATTTAGTAGATTTATCAGTGTTGGTTACAAAGTTCATTTTAAATACAAACTAAAGCTTCAACATTTTTAGAAGGATGTTCATTGTTTTATTCCTTTTCTTTGACTATATAGTTATGTTTTATCAATACATTTTTTAAAATTATTAATAATAAATAAAATTTAAAAATGAAATGAGCTATAGAATTGCTTTTGAATTTATTTCAAATGTATTTTCATGTATTATTATTATTATTATTATTATTATTATTATTATAAAAATTTGTTATAAACTGCAATTAAGTGAATTTATATATTTCATGTATTATCTTTCCATACAGTAATACTGAAAATTAATAGTCTGTCTGTAATGATGAAACAATTAGCAGTATTATTTGTCATCTGTGACTGTGATTTTTATTTTTCCAAAATATGTATATTTGAATGAAAATGTGAATATTCTTTTTTAATATAGGCAATATTATTAACTTGTTCATTGAGAGAACATTTGAATTTTCTTTCAGAAGTATGCGTTGCTTATCTTGTATATCAACAGATGCTTTATGTTTATTTATTTGTACAACATGAACATTTTAAATGTCTAAACATTCAGAAAATTATTATTATTATTATTATTATTTTTTATATCTTTTTTAAAAAAAAAAAAAAAGAAAAAAAGGAAAGAAAGAAAGAAAAAAAAAGAAAAACTCTTTTGATCCATTACAGGTTTTTGTCATTGTTAATAAAGTCATTAATAATAATAATAATGGTGATAATGATGATGTGGTACAACTGGAGAGTTTAAGCTATTTAAATGATTTTATTTTGTTCTGTGTAGATTTATGTAACTCATCACATTACGACAGTTTTGATAGTAGGTATTATTGTTTGCATAATATACATTGTCAAATAACCTGGATTTTATTTCCTTTGTCATTTTTTTAGTATGCTTAAATTAATCAGCTTTCTTTTATTTCTGTGATGAAGTTCATTATCAAGAAATATATAATTTTGTCCAAAAAAAAAAAAAGGAAATAGAATGCTTAAACAAGCAGAAATAAATGAAATTAAATGTTAATGTCATTGTTACTTCATTTGTTGGTTTATTTTATTACTCATTTATTGATACAATTCAAATTCATTCAGTGGGTTTTGGGGGGATTTTTTCGGTATTTATGGATTTTTTTTTAATAATCATAAATAAACAGATTCAAGTTGTGATCAATTTTATATCGTGTAGTAAGCTAGTTTTTTTATCACGTGGTAAATCTGAAACGGGTAAATTTGCCTGTTGAGTCTCCGTTTTTTATCAAAGTTAAGATGACAAAAAACAAATACTGTGATGAAGCTCAGTATGTATACTATGTCATGTTACGTTTGTTTGTTGTTGTTGTTTTTTTGGTTTTGTTTTTTGAAATTATGTAAAAATAATGACGAAACTGAAAGGCCAGTGAGAAAACTACCTCTTCGAGGTAAAGACGTTTCACAACAATCTGGCGACCTTCCGCAGTGGCGCACTTCAGTCTGTAGTCACACACCGGTATTAACCAGTTACCACACACACACGATATTAAAGCACTGAAAACAAAACAAGTAAACTGCAGAAAATACACTTTTAAGAAGATTATGTATTAGAGTTTCGTTTTCTTATGCCATAATAGTCTTATTGTCACTATATCTATATACCTATAGGGCCTGTGTCACGCATCACATGGGTGATGACTCGGTTTGCGTCTCAGCAGGTGAATGATTGATGATGATTGTTTTGTATTCGCTGAGTAGAGTATTTTGATTAATATGATGAATTTCGGTGTTGGGACGTAGGATCTCGTGTCTTTATTTTCGCAATCATCAATTCCTATACCCTGTTTAGCCGCATTCTGCTGAAAATATCGGTGCCTTTAGTAAGCATTTTATTACATAACTTGACAAAATATACTGTATCATTTAAAAGAGCATTTTTCATGGTTTATGAATAGAATCAGTTGTGCGGAAATAAAATAGTCAGTACTTGGTCTTATTCGAATAATTATAATGTTGATGACACCATTAGGCAAAACGTAAACACACACACACACAAACGTTATATAAAATGGAAACTTGAAGGAATACGTCTTCGGATGAAATTTCGTATTCCTCAAGTTAACGAAGCGCTTACCTTCTGTCCGGCGCATGAAGTCGACAGCTGTGGATTTCGCTTTGATAATGCGCTGGGACAGTCTTGCCACTGGAATTTCCCAATCATCGCTTGACAGATCAAGTGGTTCATCACGCGGCGGTATTCTCGGGGTACGAAAACGTGGCAGAATTGTGCAACCGAATTTCAGCACGGTGTTTTAGAAAACAAATTCTGGCATATTCTAAGAAAAAGACTATTTATATTTCCAAAATTATGAGATTCAATAGAATTAATTTGATTCATAAACCATGACCTGAATAATGTTGTAACCGTCAGGTTTCGTTATTTAATTACACACGCTTTAAATGTATTGATTATGTCAGTAGAACGCGGCTGCGCAGGGTACAGCACAGTTTCACATTCCCAGTATAGCTGAGTAAACACCAGGCCCAATGACTCTTAGTAACAGACCGAACCGGACCCGAGAGGAATTTTCTCGAGTTAGTAAATCAGTAACCAATCATTCACTCTTATTTTTATTACAGTCCAAAGGATTATATTAAAGAATTTATATTTAAAGAATTCTAGGATTTTGTTCGTGCTAAAAGAATGAAATTATAATCAAAGTCCTTTTCGTTTTGCAGTAATTAACTAAAGACTAATAATGACAAAAGTTGTATATCGGTATGTGTTGTAAACCATTTAAAAAAAAAAAAAAAAAAAAGAAGAACAATAACTCCTCCCCATTTTCAAAAGTGTTTTGTTTAACTGCACCTTGAGAGGTTAAACCCAAAATATGTTTAAACATATAAACCAGCATTACCTAATGAATGTGGATGAAAAATAAAATTTAAAACCAAGTATGAAAGAGATTCCCCCGAACTAAAAAAAAAAAAAAAAAAAAAAAAAAGAAAGAAAAAAGAAAAGACATTGAATTTCCATTCATAAATAAAAAGTTTTCAGTCTGTTGCGCTCTGATTGCGTCATCAAGACCGAGGTAAATATTGTTCGTTTCCTTTTATCTGATGCATTCAGACCTTGGCCAGGCTATACCCTGATTCGGGGTTGACGTTCGTTCGCACGATGATTTAGTGACAGATAAATTCCACCTGTTGATTACTGCTTGGAAATTTAAACATCTGTTTATCGAAAGACACTACGTGATCTGTCTGAAGATGTTAGACGACTTAATATGCCAAGAATATTACGACAATGCAGTTTGGAAGGCTTAATATTTAGGCAAAATAATCAGATTTTTAGTTGTAAAAACTGAAATTTTTTTTTATAATAAATAGATGTAAAGATCGTATGTGAATTGAAAAATGACTTCAGGAAAATCAGTCAACAAAAGTTTAAAAATTCCAAAGAAGATCGAACTGAAAAAACAAATAACGTTATTTCAGTGCGTATCGATTATCGTAGGAATCATTATCGGTTCTGGAATCTTCGTATCGCCCGTGGGTATCTTGTACCACGTCCGTTCGGTGGGGATGTCCTGCGTCATGTGGGCCGTGTGCGGTTTGTATTCCGCCCTGTGCGCACTCTGTTTTGCTGAACTCGGCGCGTGCATACCCGAGTCTGGAGGCGAGTACGTCTACATCAACCGTGCATTCGGCGACGTCCCTGCCTTCCTCTGCTGCTGGGTGAACTTCATCATAGTGTGTCCAGTAGGCGTGGCAGCGTCCTGTCTTGTGTTTGCAACCTACGTTCTCAGACCCGTGTTTCCTGACTGCGATCCTCCTCCTGAAGCTATAAGACTTTTGGCTGCTTTAGTTATATGTAAGTCGTCACTACGCTGTTAGTACTACTACTGCTGTTACTATTGCTGCTCCTTTTCCTTCTTCTACTATCACTACCACTGCTGCTACTATATTACTGCTACTACTACTACTACTATACTACTATTCTTCAACAAATTATTACTACTATTCTGTTACCACTATTATATTCTTGACAAAGAAAAATTCTGTTTTCCTTTAGTATTTTCCTTTGTTTCTACATGCATATATACATGAGAGATATATATATATAGAGAGAGAGAGAGAGAGAGAGAGAGAGAGAGAGAGAGAGAGAGAGAGAGAGAGAGAGAGAGAGAGAGAGAGAGAGAGAGAGAATGTACTCATATGTATTATTAAAAATATGTTCTACAGCTAAATAATTAAACTGACAAGTTTGGCACAATATGATAAAATAATTTATTCGGCTACAACAACAATGTATTTTCACAGATCATTTGGTTACCTTGATAATGAATATATATCACTGAATATGTATGCATACACGTAGACATGCATGTGTTCTCACGCACACACAAAAACACCCGCACACCTACATAGGCACATAAAAAAACATTAACATTTTGCTATGTAAATTTTCTATTTAATATTGCTAAACTTGAGATGCTTTGCCGTATTTTATTTCTCAGTCAACAAGCTTTTTAAACGAAAGTAACTAGACTGTTTGAAATGAGGCAAAACCTTAATCGCCGAGAGGAGCGGGGCAAAATAAGTCAGTTATGTTTTTCATCGCAACGATGTCGGTAGACTTCAAACGGTAACCGTAGATATAAACGAATTCATTCAGTGGATATCATTTCTATCAGAATAGAGATTTATATTTTATAGTTTTTATATAAAATCTTTGTTTAATTTTTTTTTTTTTTTTTTAAACTACATATAATTTTTTTTAAATTTCAATTTCGGTAAGAGGCATTTACATCACTTGCCTCAATGTAGTTACGTCCGTGTGTGTGTGTGTGTGTGTGTGTGTGTGTATGTATGTATGTGACTAAATTTAAATATTATGACATTAATATGATCGTTTTATGGTTAACAAAAGTCTTTATAGACCATAAATTTAAATGTAAAAGAATATGTAATAACTATATCGTAGACATGATCACCTATAAAATTCAGTTCAAAATAATAAACTGTATAGATATTAAAATATTAGGATTAAATGTATAAACGGAGATGGTTAGGCTGAAAAAAAAATGCTGATTCAGGTTGTAAAACTGCTGATTCAGGCGAGGAAAACTTTATCTCGAAGCGGCTCAACATCGGAAGGGAAATTAGGCTGGACATTTAGAAAGTCACATTCTGCCCATCACTGTTTTAAATAATAGAATGAGTTTATCATATTCATCAGCTTGGTCGCTAGTCTCTGTATACCGCATACATGTACCTTACAGACAATGATACCTACACCGCCGTGTCTTCACACAAATACTGACTGACAAATGAAAGACATATTTTTCTATTTAGACGCATGAAAACAAATTATAACATTCATTTTTTTATATGCACACGAACACTAATATACAGACATCGCAATACATTCACTCACACATATACTCTAAAACATAATCGTAGTCTCACACACGCACACATATGTATGCACGTTCATTAGCGCCATCTTCGTTTTTTTTTTTAATTTTTTTTTACCATATTAGTAGTTATATTAAAGGTAATCACGAATTACTTTGCTTCGAACTTTTGTAGGTGTGTTTTTCATTTCCGCACTAGAGTCAGACAGCAACAAATACCTTCCCTGACCACCATGAACAAAACACTTAGACGTGCATACGAACAAACACATAAAAATGTGCATACGAATTAACATATAAAACGTGCATTCGGACCAACACGTAAAAACGTACATTCAAACACATAAAAACGTCCGTAGAAATAAACACATAAAAACGTACATACGAACCAACACATACAAACTTGCACACTATCAAACACAGAAAAACGTACGTACGAACAAATACATAAAAACGTACATACAAATAAACTCATTAAAACGCACAAACGAATAAACACATATAAAGGTACCCACAACGCACCAACTGCGAATAAGAATGAAAGCTTGCTCGAAATCCCGTTTCTTTATCGGTCGTAAAGAA
Organism: Chrysomallon squamiferum; assembly: GCA_012295275.1. Classification (NCBI taxonomy): domain Eukaryota; kingdom Metazoa; phylum Mollusca; class Gastropoda; order Neomphalida; family Peltospiridae; genus Chrysomallon; species Chrysomallon squamiferum. The sequence continues at coordinate 4,198,190 of CM022670.1, forward strand.
AATTAACCAAATATTTTCTTCTATTTCAGCGCTGTTGATCTCATTAAACTGTATCAATGTTAAATGGGCCACCAAAGTTCAGATAGTGATAACTGGAAGTAAACTAATCGCGCTGTGTATCATCATCTCTACAGGAGTTGTTTGGTTAGCTAATGGTAATACTAATAACAATAATAATAATAATAATAATAATAATAATAATAATAATAATAAATCACATTCACGCACATATATATATATATATATAAATAAATAAACACACATACACATTTTTTAAAAAGGGTAGGAGAAATTTCTTTTTTAGCCATTTAAAAATATTTTAAGAGAGAGAGAGAGACAGACAGACAGACAGATAGACATACAGACAAACACACATATGTATCTATCTCTATCTCTCTCTCTCTATATATATATATATCTCTCTCTCTCTCACACACATATATATAACTATATATATATATATATATATATATATATATTTGCACATATACGAACGATTGTTTAAAGATTCTTCCATGCTGTAATTTTCAGGACATGTAGAACATTTTCAGTCTTCATTTGAAGGAAGTGACTTCAGTGCCAGTGCAGTGGCCATTGCGTTTTATTCTGGATTCTGGGCTTTTGGAGGATGGTGAGTTGATGCATACACACACATACCCGCACATTATTAACGCGTTGTTTTAATATGTATAGATTAAGAGAAGATTAACTGTATATAAATATTACTATTATCTGTGTTATTTGTAAGATAACTGAATCTGGTTGTCTTTAAATACATCTTTTCTTTACTGATTAGTAATGCATCATAACATACATTCAATTTGGGAAGCCGATTTAAAGTCTCTCTCTCTCTCTCTCTCTCTCTCTCTCTCTCTCTCTCTCTCTCTCTCTCTCTCTCTCTCTCTCTCTCTCTCTCTCTCTCCCCACTATTATTTTATTACTGTTGTTGCTATTATTGATGAAACTACTGCTATGATGACGTCATCGTCGTCGAAATTATACAATAATATTTACATTTTGTTTCAGGAGCTACTTGAATTTTTTAGCAGACGAAGTGGTTGATCCTCACAGGTAAGCCGAAGAGTCTGGCTTGACTCAAACCTCCATCGTCTAGCTGATCTTCCTCTACTCATGAATATGTCTTTTCAATCAGGGGTTCGCAAACTTTCTGATCTGGCAGTATGGCCGCACAAATTTCACTGTGATTACGTAATATCTGAACGCGCAACGTATGTAATTTGAACCTCTGTGACTTAAAATGCTGCATATAAATAATGGATTCGACATCATTTCTCTATGATTCCCATTAAAGTCAAAATAAAACAGTTATTAATTTTATTTATTACATTTATTAAATAACAACTTTAAAACTGTCAGATCAAAAAATGAATACTGGACGCCTTGTTGTGTACGGCATCTGACGGTCATAGGAAACTGATGGAGTAAAAGTGTTTATAATGACATGCAGGCCTCGTTATATTTCAAATGAGACGTTAAATGTGATGAGGCGACATCCTTCTCACGGCCGCAGGTTGCGCACCCCTGTTTTAAATAAATCCAGTATTCTTTATAATTACAATAACAGCTTTTTATTATTATTATTATTTTGATTTACTTTTATTATTATTATTTTTATATATATATATATATATATATATATATATATATACACATATAATTTTGATATGAGCTGCATTTGGTTTCAGAAATCTTCCAAAGGCGATAATTATTTCCATGGTAATTGTGACGTCAGTTTACATCACCACAAACATCGCGTATTTCGCTGTCCTGACTCCGGCAGAAGTGTTAAAATCATCAGCAGTAGCTGTTGTAAGTTTTATCTCAACTTTATACATGTAAAACATCGACTTTATTAATCACATATGTGTTAAAATCATCAGCAGTAGCTGTTGTAAGTTTTATCTCAACTTTATACATGTAAAACATCGACTTTACCTATCAGATATGTGTTAAAATCATCAGCAGTAGCTGTTGTAAGTTTTATCTCAACTTTATACATGTAAAACATCGACTTTATTAATCACATATGTGTTAAAATCATCAGCAGTAGCTGTTGTAAGTTTTATCTCAACTTTAACATGTAAAACATCGACTTTACCTATCAGATATGTGTTAAAATCATCAGCAGTAGCTGTTGTAAGTTTTATCTCAACTTTATACATGTAAAACATCGACTTTATTAATCAGACGTGTTAAAATCATCAGCAGTAGCTGTTGTAAGTTTTATCTCAACTTTATACATGTAAAACATCGACTTTACCTATCAGATATGTGTTAAAATCATCAGCAGTAGCTGTTGTAAGTTTTATCTCAACTTTATACATGTAAAACATCGACTTTATTAATCAGAAGTGTTAAAATCATCAGCAGTAGCTGTTGTAAGTTTTATCTCAACTTTATACATGTAAAACATCGACTTTATTAATCACATATGTGTTAAAATCATCAGCAGTTGCAGTTGTAAGTTTTATTTCAACTTTATACATGTAAAACATCAACTTTATCAATCAGACGTGTTAAAATCATCAGCAGTGACAATTGCAAGTTTCAACTCAGCTTTATACACGTAAAAACATCGACTTTATCAGCCAGGTACGAGTCTACAGAAACTGAATGTTCGAACAAGTCTGTATCATTAGCAGAACATCCATAACTATAACAAAAATAAGAAAAATAAGAAGAAGAAAAAAAAAAATTAATAATAAACTAATTTATACGCACATTTGTATTATATATTTTTCTCCAGACTTTCAGTCAACAGACACTCTCTGTACTGCAGTATATAATGCCTGTCCTCATAGCCGCCTCAGTGATTGGAGGAATTAACGGAAGTTGTCTTTCCATGTCTAGGTGAGTATCGAGTCCAGATTTAGGGGTAATGGGTCACCTTAGCAACAGTCAGAAATAGTTCACGTTCTTATTGCTAAGTTCTGTTAACAAGTGCCAAACAGATCCTTTTCGTTTTCATAAAAATTCGATATATCTAATCATAACATCAGTTGTTTAAATTATTATTTCGAAAAGAAGAAAATGGCGTATGATATATTTAATATATTTAATTTTATATAATAATAATAATAATAATAATAGAATAAAAATAAAAAATATATATAAATATATATATATATATAAAATATAAAATAAAATAAAATAAATAAAATTCTAGTTTATATAATCGTTAAGTGTAATCATTTGCATGAAGTCTTTCTCTGTTTCTCTATTTATTTTGTCCTCATATATAATTATGTGTGTATGACGCCATAACTATATCTTAAAAAAAAAAAAATATAAAAATAAAAAATAAAAAAAAAAAAAAAAAAAAAGTTGGCCTCTTCAATCGACTTACAGAAAAAGAAAAAAAAAACGAATTTCTTCCTTTCGTTTTTGTTTTTTGTTTTTTTTCCCCCTGTAAGTCGATTTATTAAGCACAGATGTTCAGAATTTTAAAAGAATACAATTATGTGCGAACAAAAGATCGTAACTGACTTCTGAAATTCGGATCACAGTCTTTTTTAATCTTCTATTTTATTTCTGTTAAATTAACTTTCTTCTTTCAGGTTGTTCTACGTAGGAGCTAAAAACAGTCATCTCCCCTTCGTCGTTTCAATGATCACAAAAAACCAGTTGACTCCCGCACCGTCGCTCATTATTATAGTAAGAAACGTCTCTTTCATTTTCTGTAGGAATCTTACTAGTGCTAGTATGAAATATCATGTATTTTTCCCAGAGATTTTTTCCATAATAAATTAGTATATAATAATTATTACAACGTCAACCACAATCTCTCCTTGTTTTACTGACAAACGTATATCTGAAGTCACAGCATAATATTAATTATTATTTAAAGCAAAATGCTTTTGTAACTCTTTTACTTAGTCGAGGGATGTATAATTCAGTCTCTAAAATTAATAATGATGATAATAATACTGATGATGATGATGATGGTGATGATGATAAAGTAATAATATCTTATATTAATAATGGTTGTTAAAAAATCGCCGACCTGTTTTCCTTCATTTATTATTTCATTGATTCATTGTTTCATCCATTACGATTTATTTCATTATTTTCCACCTCTGTTCTCTTTTCAGATGATTCTTGTGCTTATAATGCAGAATTTTGAAAAAATCTTTTATCTCATAGAGATGATGGGTTTCAGTTTCGCCACTATTCTGACCACTGTCCTTGCTGGACAGATATATCTACGCTGGAAAGAACCGGATCTGCAACGACCTATGTTAAAAGAACCGGATCTGCATCGACCTATAAAGGTTAAATATTTCGATTATCACCCTTGTTATAAAATGTTTTACATAATAATTATGTTTAATACACTGACATTTTAAAAGAAGATAATTAGGAAAAGGTATATAGCATTAGACATAGCTGCAAATTTAAACCAATGTCCACCTATATGACTGTTTGATTTGGAGTTGATTCCACGCGAAGACAAGCGGCATACGTCACTGCTATAATAGGAAAGTCAGTGCGAATTCAGTTTTAAACACATTTATATTTATTCATGTTTCTCATCTTTATATGTATAACAATGGGTATCCTTTAATCATATGATGATCATATTTATATTATACTTTAGAATGAGAATATTGTTTTCGAAATTATTTTACTTTCTTCTTACTATTATCTTTTATCTTACATCTCTATAAAGATTATTTATTATTACTACTTTTTTTTTTTTAAATTATTTTATTTGCAGCTTCATCTTTCTATTCCCATTTTCTTGCTTTTGGTAAGTGTTGCTTTGTGGATTCTTACTGTGTACCAGAAACCTAACGAAAGTCTAATGACTATAGGAATCATGTGTCTAGGATTACCTGTCTACGTGTTTGGTGTCTACTGGAATAAACCAGCTGCATTAAGAAAAACAATAGGTAGGCATACACACGTTGGGAGTTCTTTATCCGAATTTTTGTCAGAATAAGATTATAAGAAAAAAAAATCGAATTTCATTTATGTCATTATACGAACTGGTCTGTAGAATTGTTATTATTATTTTATTTTAATTTTTTTTTTTTTTTAATTTATCTATAATATTTTGGGCATAAAATAAAGTTTGTGTATGCAAAACAAACAGAAAAAATGGACGCTTTTACTGTTTCTGCTGCTTTTCGGATTTAGGAATTTAGGATAAGGGATGTTCAGCCTGTATTAAAACAAATGACAAATGGGCAGGTATACCTTTGCTGGATAGATGATTTTGAAAATTTATTATACTTAACCCTGAGTCAGATTAAGATATGACAACTTTTAAAATTTGGATAAATACAAACATACATTCATGGACACACAAACACACACACACACACACACACACACACACATAAAATTAATTTTAAAAATAGATCCCGTAAAAGGTTTTAAAAGAAGGCGATATGTTGGAATTTACACAAAGACTAATTTACTGTTATTTATTTCAACAGAGAAGTTCACGATTTCTGTACAGAAGCTGCTGCTTGTTGTTCCTGCAGACAATGATATATGATCGTGTGTCTTAGAGAGATTTTATGTGGTAAAACAGCACAAAACCATTTCAAGCCATGACTTCATGCGTCTGTTTTGAAATATTTTCGTGGCACAGACAGCTACGTTTAGGCTTCACGTATTTGGAAAGAAATGACATGAAGAAGAAAAGAACTTGAAGGCATTAAATATTTTAATTCAGCTGATAAATTTATAATGCAAATATATTATATACTCATGTCAATTTTTTTTTTCTTATTTTTTAAAAATTATTATTTGTATTAGTACTACTACGACTACTACTACTGCTTTGCTACTACTACTATTATTATTATTGTTTTTGTTGTTATTGCTATTGCTATTGCTATTATTATTATTATTATTATTATTATTATTATTATTATTATTATTATTATTATTATTATTATTATTATTAAATAAATTTACTCCACGGGACAACTAAACATAAATGTAGAAACAAAAATATGTTAGTATGTTTGACTTTTCACAGATACTGTCAGTTTACGTAACTGATAGTAGTTTATAGAGTGATGTGCTAAAAAGCTAAACAGTTCATTAGAAGAGAATGTAAATGCATGGAACATACAGATACCACAGTAGAAACAGTTTAAGTTCACTAGTTTTCTATACATACATAAACATTTTACATACATACGTTCAAAACAAACATACATACAAATATACAATCTACAATACGTGTGTGTAAACATTTTACATACATACGTTCAAAACAAACATACATACAAATATACAATCTGCGTTTGTGTGTGTATATATGTGTGTGTGTGTGTGTGTGTGTGTGTGTGTGTGTGTGTGAGTTTTTATCATCTATATAACCGTCTTCTTTTGGTATTACTTTCCTTTTCTTTTCTTTTTTCCATCTGTTGTCGGTCATTTATGCAATTATAAAGTGTATGCACAAAGTATAAAAATGTTTACCTCATAATGTAATTATGTAAGCAATACAGATTTTGTTCACGAAATAAAAATATTAAAAATGTCGTTGATGCTCTATACTCGTTTATTTTCGTAATGGTGAATCTTTCTTACTGTGAAATAATTTCAAGCTTTCAAATATATTTACAGTATTTGAAGAAGAAAAAAAAAAGTAGCTTGTTAAATCTTTGCCTTCTCGAATTTGCTGATTTCTGATTCAAATAAAATAATATTTCTAGAGGCAGTCCATTTTCAAGTAAGAACATGATCTAATTTGATAACGATAAACTGTCTGCACTGCATCCTATTTATTAAAATGTCCCTATACAAAATAAATAAATAAATAAATAAATAAATAAATAAATAAATAAATAAATAAATAAATAAATAAATAAATAAATAAATAAATAAATATTAATTAATAATGATGATGATAATAATAATAATAGTAACATTTATTTTAAAAAATTAATAATAATGAAATAAAAAAAAAAAAAAGAGAAAAAATAATACAGTAAAAAATACTTACAAAATAAATGTAGAGCATTGACAGGAATTGGAAAAAATTCTTCTTTTATTGGTTTACACCAAAAATGTTTGCAGATGATCAAGAATTGAAGATGTAACACACAGGCACACAGGCGTTGCAGAACTGACTATGAAAATAAAATCATTTTCATTATAAAGGAGGAAAACAAAGTTTGTTCTGTTTTCAGTAATAAGATGTAGTTGAAAATCTTTTACCGGCTCGGCACAGATAAACTTTTGTTCAAAGGAGCATACGATGTATACCACAATAAAGAGCAATATCTTCTCTTTTCAGTCACTGTTTCTTTTTGTTTTGATGAAAGTGTGCGACTTTTATATTTTTTATTATTTTTAATAAGGCGTGGCATTCCTTCCTAAACGTCGGAAAGTACGCATGGTTTTGTTTCCACCCTCCCGCTTATAATTCGTTTCATCTAAAATAGATTTCCCTGCAAAACATGTTTTTCTTTTCTGAACTGTCAAAATTTTGTTTCGGAATCCAAGAAAACAAGTTTTTTGAATGGAAAAATCTATCTTTTCCCATAAATTTTCACCAATCAAGTATAATTTCTGAAAAAAGCAATTTTTTAATATTCTAATGAACACGGGGATTATTCTGATACGGTCACTGCGAGATCGTTAAAGATAGTCACTCGTGGTCAGAAATGAAAGTCAACATCAATCTGTGTTCTCATTAAGCTCGTGGATGGGAAAGGGTTGTAGAGGAAACTAAGAGCGACGAACCTGTATGAAGAGACTTACTTTGAAAAATAACAGAATGAAGCAGTACATGAATAGGTAAGAATTAAAAAAAAAAAAAAAAAAACACAAAAAAACATCAACAACGAAAATAAAAAAATAAATAAAAAACCAGTTGAGCTCCTGATGTTAAAAAATAATTATCGTTGTGATTCGGATTTTAATCAGTTTCAGTTTAAACATTATTAGTTTGTTTTGGGCCTATATTTCCATTCGTTCTGGTGACTAATTGCATAGGTGTTGATAAAAAGTTTTCTTATATATAAAAATCGAGGTGAAGGAAATGAAAAGAAAAAGCTTTTTGGCGAGGACCTTACAAACTGGCACGTATTGAAAGTTATCAGATGTTAACATCAAGAACTTGATAATTCCCTTGAGATACACAAACTAGAATATACTTAGCTTTATAAACAAAATTCTCTGTCAGAATAAGTTTGTTAATCTTCCCCTGCAGATGATTCAGTTATTTGACCCCATCCCAAATCGATTCTTGGAAAAAAAAGTCACAGGACAATAATATACATATTCTGAATAATATATATAGATGAAACACGTGTTCTTTAATTTTAATGTTCGTGGTTTAAGCGGATTTCCACCACAACTTCGTTTCGCGAGTTGCATGTTTTGGTATACATGAACCCCTCATAACAGATTTTGTTACCACCCTTATTGCTACGAATAACTTCCATATTAAACATACATCTGATACTAGAGAAGCTGGAGAATATATAGTGAAATACATTTTAACCTGGGACATTTTATAAATCATTTACAATAGGAAGCCCTTAGTTTAAATCTATCCTAATCACTAAGCTAAACCCAAGCTAGACCCAATATGAAGCCCCTTTCTTTAATCTAGCCTAATCAGTAAGCTTAAGAATTACCCCATGCATACTATGATGCAAGATTCAATATACTACAAACTCATACATTTTGTGAATTGTTTCGTGTGACTTTTCTTCCTGTACTAAACTCTGACTTTTTTCTCCCAGTCACCCCCAAATCAACCTATGCTACACTGTTTGTGTCTTGTAACATCTCTTTACACAGATTTTTCCTTCTGAATGAAATGCAGTTTGAATTATAAAAATCTGATTTTAAAGTGCTGACAGGAAACAGTCAAAATACCAACTAATTTGGGGGCTTAAGAGTCCTTTTGGGGAGCTGCTAGTTCATATGTAAGCAAGGGTTGAATCTGGAAAAAATTAAACATTATCTATGTTAAATGCTTAAAATATGTGCATTTTCATTCTTTTGTGTATGCATCTGTGAACGATATAAACTTGCAAATTAAGGGTTTTCTGTAAACGGTGTTTTTTAAAGAAAATTATTATAATATTTTTTACTGAAAAATCGGAGAATATTATTTAAACATAACTTGTTTTTAATAAACATTTTTAATGGGTTAGAAATTGTCATACAGGATAAATCGACATTGTCCTTCATAAAAACAAGAAAAGTATATATATAAAAGCCTTGTTTGAGTGAATAGATGTTTTAGAAGAAAGTTCTAAAAAATATTCTTAATAATGACGAAGACCGTGGTGCGCAATTTTTATTATTATGATTAGGAAGGTGCGCGTTATTTTGCGCTGCTGAAATCCATGGGCACTTGGCATGCGGTGGGTGGCATGGTACAACCGTGCAACATAAAAAAGATGGTATCTGAAAAATGTATTTTATTAATTATTTTTTTTTTCCCCAAATATTAGTGATAACAGAATTCTACCAAACGTCATTAATAAATGCGACAGCTTTTGCATTCGTCTCAGTGTTAGTCTTTTACGGGTTTTCAATGGACCTGCTGACCGCAATGAATGATGGTAAATTATATAATGTTTTTACATTACACATTTAATATATAAAATTTAATATCCATGTAATTTCTAGTATCAGGAAATATTTCAAGTAAAAAAAGATTTAAGATTAATCATTGCTATAAGGTATCGGACTCTGTCACGTGATTAGTGAACATAAAGATGGCGTCCTATGTATAAAAAAATAATATAGGCGTCTCGTAATTGTTTTGAGGTGTGAAGGTTTCTTGGACACACGAGTGGCCAGTAAGGTTAAAGAATAGTATATCGTACGACTTCGTATGAATCCAGAACATAGGGAAAACTCAGAAGGCGGGATCGAAGCCGCAAGGTATCTAGAATAGGACAGAAATTTACAAAAATTGGAATTATTTCAACTTCTGCGACATAACTTCATAAATATTCTTTTCTCTGCTTACATATATTCAGTTATTAAGTTTCTCTTAATTTTGTTCAGCATAATGGAAACATTCTGACACACTCAGAACGTATTTCAATTACGTGTCAATCGTCCGTTTCCAAATTCTAGTTTTCTTCTACGTCGCACTAAACAAGTCAATACACAGAATCGGAGGTATTCATTTATTATTTGCATGAAGTATGATGTGTACTATAGGTTTCGGTATATTCAGAATTTATCTGATTTACCCTTTAACCATTGCTTTGTTCGTCAATAATGCTGATAATTATTTTTCGCAGAGGATACAGTGTTATAAAGCATATAATATTTATCCCTTTACATAAATATTTTAATGAATTATACTTGTTGTAAAGTGAACAAATTGCTAAAATACATTTTGTTAACTTCCTCGTTAATGTTTTATTTGCCCTGGTAACTGTAATTTGTTTTGTTTTGTTTTGTTTTGTTTTACCTTTGCAGTTACAACTGATATAGTTTTACATATCTCAAATTGAGTAATGTTTTATAGAATGTTTCATTACACAAATTCAAAATAGAATAGGCTTTGCTGTACAGATGTACCCTGTGAAGAAATTCATATTTCATCTATTAGAGGTAAAGGTAAATTTCTATCCTATTCACAATCTGGCCACAATCTGGTTCTCACAGTTATAGTCAAATTATATAAACTTACATTTGTAATGTTTCTGGTAATTTTCATGGTTTTCTTATTATTTGTTCACATCAGTTTGCATTTCATGACATGCAGCATTTGTTACATATTGTATATTGTCATTATATGCACGTAGATAAAACTGACAGAGAACTGGAATATGCTCTTAAAAAAGAAAATAGTTCTAAGCATTTGTTCTGTCACTAATAGTAATGTAGTAGATCATTTAGAATTTTGGTGATCAGCTTTGATTACAACAAACATTGTGACAAACTCAGAGATTTCTATTAGTATTGTTATCGTTGAATTTAAATTCCCCCAAAATATATCTCTGTCAAGATTTTTAATATTCTGTACATATTCTGAATACGTACATCAAAAACTGTTAACATGTAACTAAATTTTTCTGAGGAGAAATTCAAATTAAGTTATAGATAAAGAATGCTGTGAAAGAAATTTTATTCTGGTTTTGTATTTTTTCCAGTGTTGCTGAGTCTGGTGTTACACATTCTAGTACAGAAACTGAAAGTGTAGACACGATGTAAGTTGTATTTTATTTCATATCCTCACCATACAGATTGGATAGATACATTACATCTGATGTTATAAGTGTTGACTGTTGAGGTTATTGTTCAGTTTTAAGCCATTTAATAAATTAAAAATTAATCCTCATTTGATTCTGAATAAAATACCAAATAATGCCATTAATTATTAATAACAAGCAAAAGTATTTTAAATAAGTCTTTATTTATTTATTTATTTATTTATTTATTTATATTAAGATTATTATTTTTTTAATGATTAATACATTCCACTTTTCTGTATATGTAAACATGTATTACACCTTTAATATGTAAAATATGTTTTTGAATTGTATGTAATTATTTTGTAGATTCTAAAATAAACACATGTAAAATTTGTTTTTCACAATTAGGAAGCGAACAGCAGCTAAACAGCTGATAGAACAGTACTATTATCAGCTGACTGACGGCTGCGGAAACAAAAGCTGCAGCAACGATGTCTGTGCATCCTGCTCATCGTTCATGTTTAAGAACACGGACAGAAATAAACTGGCGGTCCACGCAATCGAACTGTTCAAAAAGAAAGCTACGTTGTGTGAAAATCAGGCCAAACGGTTCGCTAAGTTTCCACCACAGCAGTCAGGTCAGTCAGCGGCCGCACCAGATCTTGCATGTAGCTCAGCAGCTGCATCAACATCATCAGCTGCTTCCACCTCCATGGCAGTTAACTGCAGCTGTGATTCCAACTCAAGCCATCCTTTGGAAGGTTTGATTTGCCTTTGATATACGTAAAGCTTAATGCAAGCTATTTAGTCAAAGGTTTGAATCCTGAATCAGTTTGGTTTTAGATAAATCTGTATTAAATAGTTAGTTTACATCATATTTCAAAACTTGAAGATGGTATTATGATAAATAATTTCTTTTTTTAATTTATATTATTTTTGACGTACTGTAATTTTTTGACTTTTTTTTTTTTTATAAAGACAAGTATTCTTTTGCTATTACTACAACTGTTAATAGTTTGGTGCTCTTGCATTACTTATTAATTTATTTTATTAAATATATTTTCAGCTCCCAAAGTACGATTCCTAACAGAAGATATGGTGAAAGAAGTCATAGAAAAATGCAAAAGAAAAAGAAACTGGGCACAATTAATTAGAATAATAGGGTCAGTTTTCAACAATCCAGAGTCTCTTCTGCATAGTTTTTTGAAAGCTCCAGAGCCACGTACTAAAGAAAATATACGATCAGTAGAAGAAGAAAAAGATGTGGACACTGGATCCAGTGATACTTTAGTTGAAGAACCTAGAGCAAGAAAGAAAGTATCATGTGTAATTTTAAGTTGTGATTCTACTAGTATTGATACATCACGCAGTGATGATCCTGATTTGAATGATGAAGTGACGGTTGACCTGAAATCTTTGCGGCGAACATATGCAGCACTCATGGCTATTCCTGACCAGCCATTTCAGGGAGCTCTGATTAATGCTCTGTTATCACTGTCAAGAACTGTAGAAATAGACCTCAAGTACCGCCAAGCATGGGAGAGAGATTCCAATTACATAAACATATTTATAATAGTGTTAGAAATCCCTTGTTTGCATAGCCCGGAATTCATTGAGAGTGCATTTCCCGTGTTCTGCCGAGCCATGGGTAATATATGTGTGTCAGGCCAGGCAAGATTGGCTCGTGTTTGGTCAAAGTTTGAAGTTGAGAGACTCCGAGAATTACTGCAGAGCCTGCAGCAACTCATAACAGTGAAGGTTATTAACGGAGAGGGAAAATGGGGCCACACGTACCAACTCAATGATGATGAGGGAATTGCAGGAGCGACTAAAGTGATGAAAATTTTGTATTATGCAAGTATTTACGGGGGTGAATACGATTCTCCAGAGATCCTGGCAGAAGAGAAATCGATCGATGCTTCTGTCAGTGAATCTATGAATGAATTGTTGCAAGGTGCCGTAGGCTTTGAGCCCAAAGAACCCACAGAACAGAAAGAAGATCCATTAGCAAAGGTTTTAGGTGTGTGTGCACTGAACTGTAGAAAACCACTTATTCCTTATGAAGAGTTTATCAACGAACCTCTTAATGACAATATTGATATCAGTACAGACTATGCATATTACAGAACAGACAAAGCAGAAGGCACTGGGAAATTTTCCTTTATTCCACATAATTTTATTCTGACCACAGCGTCAAAGTACACTAGTATGTATTTTGATAATAGAATTCGGATGTTGAACGAACGTCGAACATCACTTTTGCAGACAATAGTTCATGGTGGCCCAGCGATGCCATATCTGAGAGTAAGAGTAAGGAGAGACCACATTGTTGATGATGCTTTAGTAGCTGTAAGCATATTCTGTTCTTCAGTATATTTTATATTACTGCTGTTAACATAACTTTGTTATTGTTATTAGTATCACTATTATAAAGATATAAGCATAAGATAACTGACATTTCATTGAAAAGATTATTCTGAAAAAAAAGTCCTTAATTAAGGTAATTATATTAAAATTTTACATAGACCTACCTTCCTCCAGCACAATAAAATTTTCAACATTCAGAAATTTAAATTTTATTTTTACATATTGTTTCATCTGAGTTGAATATTGTTTGCTCTTCACAGTTTATCTTAATTGCAGCTTGAAATGGTTGCCATGGAAAACCCACAAGACTTGAAGAAACAGTTATTTATCGAGTTTGATGGTGAACAAGGACTGGATGAAGGAGGAGTGTCCAAGGAATTTTTTGAGTTAATTGTTGATGAATTATTCAATCCGGATATAGGTTGGTTTTGTTCATTTTATTTCATTTAAAATACAGTGTACTCTTTTGTTCTGTTATAAATATTGTACAAAATTCTTAGACGGCATTCTGTACCATACGTTGTGTATTTCCTTTTCCTCTTAAAATGATTTATCTCCCTTTTTGTTAAGAAACTGAAACCACAGCTTGTTTAATTTTCTTCCTTACCACGTGTAATAAGCTGCGTTATCTTAGTTTGAATAGTACATATTGTTTATTGTGCATATTCTTCTAGTAGGTAAAATAAAAAAATTCTTGTTTTCAGGAATGTTTACATACAGTAATATAACTCATCAGTTCTGGTTCAACCCTACATCGTTTGAGAATGATGGACAGTTCACTCTGATTGGCATCATGCTTGGACTCGCCATCTACAACAGCTGTATTCTTGACATACACTTCCCCATGGTTGTCTACTACAAACTAATGGGCAAGAAAGGAGCTTTCAGAGATCTCTTTGATGTTGATCCAGTAAGTTCTCGTTTAATATTTCAGTCCATTATTCTTTTAATTTTTAAGGCACAAGCCACAGTTCAGGGGAAATAGAAAAAAAAAAAGAAGAAAGAAATATAGAAATTATAATAATAAAAATTCTTCATGATAGATTTTGAAAAAACAGTTGCTTTAAAACATAGAAAGAAAAAAATTAGTTGAAGATCACTTTGAGATGTTATGATGCAATACTTTAATTTTTACCAACATTTGTTCATGCAGATTGTAATAAAATAACTGTCTGATTCAGAATGTTGTGTTTTTAACTGTTTTACTTTTGTTTCTTCAGACCCTGGCTCTTTCACTCCAGCAGGTGTTAGATTATGAAGAAGATGATTTTGAGGAAGTGTTTATGTTGACATTTAGAATAGGACATTGTGATGTGTTTGGGACATCTCTCACACATGATTTGAAACCACATGGAGACAGAATTACTGTTACACAGGCCAACAAAGAGGTATGAATAGCATCCGAAGTATATTTAACTTAGAAAGTGTATCTCAACAGAGTTTTTGCTCTCTCTCTTTCTCTGTCTATCTATCTATCTCTTTCTTTCTTTCAAATTTAATAGAAAAAAAAACAAAAAAACCACCATCTGTCAAAGGTTTCAGATGAATATTTTTTTGTTTTTAAATGAGTTTTTTTCTCGAAGTGTCAGCTATATTTAAATTTATTCACTGTAAACAGTAACAAATATAATTTAATTTTTTATCTAGGAATTCGTCAACATGTATACAGACTACGTGCTCAACAAAAGCATAGAGCGGCAATTCCGAGCTTTTCACAGAGGATTCAAGATGGTGACCAATGAAAGTCCTCTCAAACTTCTTTTTAGACCAGAAGAAATTGAGCTGCTTGTCTGTGGAAGCAAGGTCAGTAAAACAAGATAAAATTTCACAAAGATGGAGAAAAGCAGTTAATTACTATTTTAACACTGAGCTAAAGGCAGAATATAGATTTAAGGGTACATATGATCTAAATGTGTTGTGTGTACTTCAAATTATTATCTTGTGAGTTTCCCGAGAATTAATTTTTCAAGCGAGCGAATCTGTGACTTACTGCATTTGTAAAGGTTCATTTTGTACTAGAAATTAAATTATTTTTTTATTAAATGTTAATGGACTGCAGTCTAAATGTGTGCTGGCATCTTTGAAAAGATTTACTTACATAAAAAAATGGAACATTATTAGCAGTGAAATAGAATCTACCATGTATTTATATATTCAAAATTTTAGACCATTTGTTCCCAATTTAACTGTTTACAAATACTGGTAAAAAGCCAGAAGAATTTATTGCTTGAAGATATTTAAATTAAATATTTAGTTTTAAGGTAGGTAAAAGAATGTTGAATGTATTGCATTTATATTTATTTTACATTTATATTATATATATTTATATTTATTTATATTTAGCTGGTGCACAGGTACTAGCTATTTACAACTTCACATGAGTTAAGATTTTCAGTACAGTTGTTAGATATTTTTTAAATTCCTACACTAAAATCTGTTATTTATTTCAGACCCTGGATTTTGAAGCCTTGGAAGAAGCTACTGAATATGATGGTGGATTTACAGCCCAGTCACCTACAATCAAGTTAGATTTTTTTTTTTTTTTTTTTTTTATAATATGGACTTGTCAAACATCAAACCTCGTAGAAATACATAGTATAGATATGTTCAAATGGGGGAAAGTGTTTACATGTATGGTTTTGTACAGTGGAAAAATGCTGCAGTATCTTAAATTACATGTTAATGTTTTTTTCTTTTGTATTAAACTCTCTTCAGAAATTTCTGGTCCGTGGTTCATGGGTTTGATGATGACAACAAGAAGAAGTTGCTTCAGTTTACAACTGGCACTGATCGGATTCCTGTAGGTGGCCTGTCCAAACTCAAACTGATCATTGCCAGGAATGGACCAGATTCTGATAGGTAAGTTTTCTTTATTTCTTTACTTTTTTCTGTTTGTCTGTCTGGGCTGCTTTTTATTTATTTTTATTTTTATTTTATAGTGATAAACACTACTAGATACATTTGCTTATAAATTTAACATCAAAGCTAGAAGGTCTGGTTTTCAGTCTTCCATTTTTATAATTAGTATTAATTTAACACAGTAAATTTTTAGATGTAATGAAGGAGGTTGTATGATACATTAATAAAATTAAGGTACTGCAACAACAAGTTTGTTAGCATTCACAAGAAGAATGGGAAAATCTTTAGCCTGAAACTAATAAAAATTGAGAGTAATTAAGACAGAGAAGACTCAAGTATTGACTTCAGACGTGCTGCAACAAAAGATACTTTCTGACAAACATTACATAATTAATATATATTTTTTTTAGCAGTCAGTCCCCAGTCATTTCAGTATTAAATAACTATACAGTTAATTAATTATATATTTATTTTAAAAATGTAATAATGTGTGTGTGTGTGTGTGTGTGAAATTAAAACAAAGATAAACGTATATACATGAAAATGATTTCAGACTGCCAACTTCTCACACTTGTTTCAATGTGCTGCTGCTCCCTGATTACACCAGCAGAGAAAAGTTGCAGGAGCGTCTTCTCAAAGCCATCACCTACGCTAAAGGATTTGGAATGCTGTAACTTAGCTTCTTTATTCCTCCTGGCTGGACAGAATCACCTCAACACCTCTTTATTTGTGCCTGTCAAAGGTGATTGGTTGGTTGGTTGGAAATTGATAAAATTAAATTAAAATAAATACCACTGATTCTCAGCATATGTGTGCCAACATTAATGAAATTAAAAGAAAACAACAGTAACCAAAAAAAAAACAAAAAAAAAACTGATACACATCATTCATATCAGAAAATGAGATGTGTGCGTGTCTGCGTGCATTTTCAATATTCGTGTTTAAGGTTTTGAGCTTTTAATTTTATTTCATTAATTGTTCAAGCAGCCCAATGAATTTGAAGAAATGATTTTGTATTTTACATTGAACTTAATTTTCAATTGGTTTCATGTTGCATGTTTGAAGTGAATAGTTCTGAAAAAAAGTGTTAAAAGTTTAAAAAAAAAAAAAAAAAAAAAAAAAATGTTAAAAAGAATTATTGGCCGAGTATTTTGAAGTTTGCTCAGTTTTGAATACCACTAACTTTCATTACTTAGTCACAAGTGTTGAGCATATGAATATAAGTACTTACTTATATTTTAAGTATGCTGTGTTTGTAGCTGTGTCTGTCTGAAGGTAAGAATGAATACACGAGTGTGCATTTGTGTAAAATTGCCACATTTTATTCAGGAGCTGTGATTCCAAACGACAAAGATTTATTATGGAAGATTCCATTGCTTTTTGGTTGCTATTTTACATGGAATATTTTACCAGTGTTTTCAAACCAGTTATTATTTACTGAAAGTAAATATTCAATACAAAACAATCTTCAGTATTGTAAAATATATAATATATACACATTTAATATGTGAAGTGTAATTAAATGCAACATTGTTTAATCAACCACATATATTTAATTTTATTGTGGAATATGAAATTATATATAGAAGTAAGTTTGTAAGTGTGAAAAAGAGAAATAGATGAAATTTATTTATACAGTGGAGACAATTGTATATGAAAGGCTTATTGGGAAGAACTGTTTGGTTAAATGATAATATTTGATTATTAATTATTAAAATTAATTAAATGGATCCAGAAATGAAATTTAAAAAAAGTATTTTTAAGTAAATTATGTTAGATAATTAGCATTACTTATTTAAGATTTAATTTGCATTAAAAAGTAATAATAATTATGTGTGTGTGTTTCTTTAAGTGAGATTTTGGTCTTAAAGTACAAGATAACAAGAAATGTGTTTGTTATTATAACAATGAAATTATATAAATATGTTGTTAAACCACTTTTCAAGACATTTTCCATTACTGTGTTACTGTATTTAATTTCATTTTCTGTTTTATTATTTACCACCCCATACTTGTGTCTGAAAAAGATTAATTTAAATTTGTTTTTGTCTGGATTTTAAAATGATCTGAAGTGACTTGTTTTGTTACAGAAAAATAATGGCAGTTTTGTCTCTTGCCATTCTGAAATTTTAAAAATTATTTTCATATTTCACTAAGAATTATAATTATATAAGTAATAAGAACATCCATAACATTATTGCAAACATAAACATTTGCCAGTAATCATCAGACAGTGATATTTCTATTACTTTATTTTCTTTTTCTCCTTCATTTACAAACATTTTAATGCAGATAAATTTAACTGTTGTAAAGAAAACTAATGTTTAAAACAAAACTCAGGGCAAACAGCTAACAAATTTATCCATTCATAAATGAAAATAAGATACTGCAGTCTGTTTATTTAAGGTGTGACAAAAAAGATATAAAAATTATTTTAAAATAGTACAGAAATACAAACTTAACAATTTCAGTGTTTATCCAATTCCTATATGCTGCAGTCATACCTATGCAATAGTTAAAATGAATCTTCCTTCAGTTCTGTGTTAACATTGTTTACAGGTTGTAAAATAAACACTGCAACATACACCACAGCAAGAAAAATAATTAAAATTTAATTATTTTTTCTTTGTTCTTTGTATGTTAAAAAACATCTGCATTCCACATGTTTAACATTGACTCATGCTTATCATATCTTAAAAATGCAATCTTGAGTAAAAAGAAACCTTTACTGTCAAGTGAATCCAAATATGTTGGAAGTTTTACTTCACAGGCAAGTACAATTGCTTGTTAAAAAATCTTGAGTATCAATTTTACTGAGTCAGGTTTTTATGTAGATATGTGTGTATTAGAAAATAACTATTTATTAAATATTAATTGCTTTTGTGTTGTGTTATATCACTAATATGCTAAATAAAAGTTTGTACAAAACTAAAATTTAAATTTAATCAAATGCAAAATTATAGAATGTTCTGGATACATATTGTTTGATGTTACAAATTGCTGTTATTCTGTTATATTTAGAACAAAATAGTTAAATAGTATGTTACTGAGATGAAATTTCGGTTATGTATTTGATGCATAACGTTAAAGATACTGTTGACATGATTTTCTGGTACTTGTTTGCATGTCAGAATAAAAAATACTTTATTGTTGGGTACATTATTACTTAGCCATTTATGTTCAAACTGACAAAAAATCTGTCATTAAAAACATAATGTCTACCAGGTTATAAATAAATAAATATATAATTACAAACTTGACTCACCTACTGTTTTTTGTAAATTCATGTTTTAAAAATAAAAACAAGTATAATTTGTACAAAGTAAATAAATAATTAATAATTAAATTTGGCTTATTGTTATATGTAAATTCACATTTTCAAATTCACATATAAACATACAAAAAAGAAAAAGAAAAATTTTGCTATCACAATATTGGCTTTTAAAAATTAAATATTGTCTACCAGGTTAGTACCTAAGTTGACGGGGATCTATAAATTCATATTTTCATGATGACATAATAACTGAAACACAAAATCCACTCTAATTCAGCTAAACAAATATTCTCTGTACAAGGTTAGTATGTAAATAAGTTATTATAAACCAAATATAAATTCATGTTTGTAATCTGACATGAATGTAAACTTAACTTATTAGCTTTAAGAAATAAATACCAGGTTAATAAATTAACAATTGGAAACCAAAGGATTTCAAAACTATTTGAATTTGTTACATGACATTATTATTATTATTATTATTATTATTATTATTATTATTATTATTATTATTATTATTATTATTATTATATAGAAAATGGAAATCATTTTTTGTCAGATTTCATATTTGTATAACTCTGAGCAGTGTAATTTTGACATAAAGTGATAAATTTGTTAATTCAACAAAAAATTAATTTACATGTTTTCACATTTTAACAAGAACCAAAAAATTGTGTTAATAGATTCTTTAGGCTAACTATTATCCTGTGATAATAGGAGTATGAGTGTGTGTGTGTGTGTGTGTGTGTGTGTGTGTGTGTGTGTGTGTGTGTGTGTGTGTGTGTGTGTGTTGTGTGATGTTTGTGTCCTATAAACAGTGGAATGTTTCACTAAAAAATTCTTTATTTTGATGTTGAATCTGATTTTTGAAATACAGTGGTTTTTAATTCCTGAGTTTTCTTATTTATTTTATTTATTTATTTATTTGTTTACTTATTTATTTATTACTGTTGTTTGTATGTGACCACAATGACTAAATTTAGGTAAATCTTAGTAATGAAAAATAATGATTTTTCTGCACAATGATTTTTTTGAGATGGATAACCAGAAAGCACTTTGTGTATTTTCAGTGGCATTTGTAACATACATTAACATTCAAGCTGATACTTTACAACTGTGCAACACTGCTTTAATTTGAAATGAAAATTAAACATTAAAACACACTTATTTTTAATTTTCTATGAAGTGGAAGAATGGAGATTCAGGGAACTGTAAGCTTATATAGATACAGATATATGCAAGTACATATATTTATGTATCACCATAAGCAACACATCACACACCCAAGTTCTAGGAGATCCCATTCTCTTTGCTTCAATTCTGTGAAGCTTAAACCTGAATAAAATATTTCTGCTGAAGTTTTTTTTATATGTAATAGAAATAAATGTTTCATTGCTGCAGTTTCCCTCATGTCTAAAATACAAGAAAATAAATGACACTACACTTCTTGATGTTTAGAAAAAATATGTTTTTCATTTGAAGTTCAAATAACATCAAACCACTGCTGAAAAGAAACATTATTTTTTGTTTATTTATTTTATTTTATTTTATTTGTATTACATGTGAAATTATAACGTATTTATATATGGCATAAGACAAAAAAATAATCTGAAATGGTCCTGTGTTTTATCTTTCATTTTATAAGATGGTGAGATATAGATAATCATTTTTATAAATCATTTTTTGTTAGTTTATTTATTTATTTATTAAGACCAATAAGAAATTTTTTTTTTTGAATTTAAAATAAAAAAATCTGAAGGGGTTTTTCTCAATTTTTGTTTTTGGTAAAAAGAATTTGAAAAGCAGTACATGGAATAAAAATTACTGCTAACATTTCTAGCTAAGTGATTTTTTATCTGTAATGTATATGGGTCATTCCATGACAAATCACCCAATGGGTTAAACCTGACTATCTCAGATTTTTATGAAACTTGGTATACTTGTTGACTGGGATCCCACTGGGTGTAATATTTTTTGTTTAGCCATAATATAGATTTAATATACATATCTGCATGGATAATTGATACAATGCATTACAATGTACATTTTCTACATGTATACACTTCTCTGAGACCCAAAAGTCATCTTTGGAGTTAAAATCCACCTGACATGTCTGAAGGAATGCCTGAAGGATATGAAAAGATGCCAAATGGCTTGACATGTTCTACACAATCGGGCTCAAAGGGTTAACAGGAAGTGATGCTTCAGGCATGTCAGGAACTCCTTGAAATCCCCTAGTGAAATCCCCATTGAGCACATGGCAATAAGAAGTTTAAGACAAAGAAGTTTCTTCATCTGCATTTCTTTGACAATACGAAGCTTTCAAGTTCGACACAATGTCTGATGTTGATATGTAAGCATTATGTTTTCTTCATAAAACCTATTATGTCATTTTATCATGTCAAGTTGCCTTGCCAATGGTTTTGAACAAGGTTTCAGTCAACCACAGTACAACCCAGTCTGAAATCCCAGTGTGTAACTGAATTTTTTTTGAGTGTTGTTATTCCATACCTTCAGACTGAGTTTCCTCGTGAATAACATTCATTATTTCACTGATGGCTTTCCTGGATAATATAAAAATAAGAACAATTTTGTTAACCATCATGAAGAGGACTTTGGGTTGGAAGGTGAATGGAACTTTTTTGCAACAAGCTACGGCAAAAGTGCCTGTGATGGAATTGGGGGGGGGGGACAGTGAAGAGATTGCTGACAAAGACCAGTTTGCAGTGTTCCTACACAGACCCAATCCTGACCAGTGAAGCTATCACAGATTTCTGCATCAAGAATATACCAGGCATTCACTTCTTCAACATCACACCAGACCACATAGCAAAGCATGAGTTGGAACTACAAGGGAGGTTTCAAGTGGCCAAAACGACCAAGGGAACAGTTTCACCGGTTAGTTCCAATATCTAAATCTAAAGATGCATGCCTACAAGCTGAGCCTGCAGAGTGACCCACCAGAACTAGTATCTGTCCAGGATTCTGAGGATGATATGACAGAGTTACCACAGGAGCCTTCCACTGAAGCCAAGAAGCAAAACTACGTTGTCTGTAAGACAGTGAGGTATGGGTTGGGTAGTTGAGGACATTTCAGAAGAGCATGGCGACTTCTTCATTTGTTTCATGCACCCTCACAGACCTAAGTTATTTCACTGGCCAAACAAAGAAAGGGACATATTCTGTGTCATTGATACACCTGCTATTGCATCTTCTCGACGGATGTACACTCTGAGTAAAAAAGATGATGCTAGAATTGCAAGATTATGCAGGAAATGGGTTACTCAAAGATTCTGTGACTGCTGAACTGGTGAGAAGGCAATGAGGTAAGTACTTTGATATCATATGATCATAGATGTAGGCATACAATGTCTTACTCGGTGATCAAGAGAGATGGTGATTCCTAGCATCCAGAATTGATCATTCAGGTTTTAGTTAATCAGATGTTAATGGCAGAAAAGGTGTTATTTTCATGGACGTGCATTTTTTAAATCTATATTGTGGCTAAACAAAAAATATTACACCCAGGAAATTTTTATAACTTGGGAGATTAAAATTCAATAAAGGTCATCTCAAGGTCAAGTTCAAGGTCATAACAAAGGTCAGTGTACGAAACTGAACAATAATGGCAGATTTGGAATCCTTGTCATATTGCCTTTTCAACAATACCAATTTTGTGAAGTAGTTCCTGAGATATGAGGGTTCAAAGGTTGGTCGTCACGCCCATTTTTGCCAAAAATCTCAGAATTCGGGGGGCCATATCTCCAATACCAATGGACCGATTGGCCTAAAATTTGGTGCTGTTGGATCCCAGTCAACAAGTATAAGAAGTTTCATAAAAATCTGAGACGGTCGGGTTTAAAAACGGTGGGGTGGGGGGAGTGGTTTGACATGGAATGACCCATATACAAAATTTGGTTTGGATTTTCATTGTGATTATAATGTTTTTCATTTATGGCACATCTTTATACAATTAAGTTTTATTTATTTATATTTTTATTATTTTATTTTTTAATTTTATTTTACTTTATTTTACAGTGCTGTACTGTACTGTTTATTTATAGCTATAATAATAATGGAAATGGTAGGAAAATGAGGAAGAGGAAAAGAAACGTATTACTGTTCTTGTTCTGATATTCTACTTAACTGCAAGATTAAATTTCTACTGACGCTAAGATCTATTATATATTACATGTACATGATAATCTGGAAATAATCCTGCGTGTGTATGTAAGATTTATATGATAATTATACATAAAGCCTCGGGATTCTTACATTTCTTTCTTTGTTTATTATTGTTTGAAACTACCATTAGTAGTACGTAACATATGTAAGTAAAACTATTTCCTTCTAAGCAGTTTAAATCAGTTTATATTTCTCAGGGCACAAATTTAAATACTTACATGATTTGACAAATTGGAATATAAATAAAATACATAATATTGAGTGTTTTTCCAGTTTAGAAATATATACATGTATCTTGAAATAATCCTGTTAATAGATACCCATGGCTGTATGTACGTTTATGTTTGTGGGTGGGTTTTGCCAGTGCGTTTTTGTGCACATTATTCCAAAGAATGACCAGAAATATATAAAAATTCATTTAGTAAAGATATAATACATATGGAGAATATTAAAATCACAATGGTCATCAAAACGACCTTTTATATATATGTGCTAAAAAATAACTATCAAAGGATAATTCACGTAGGTAAGAAAAGTTTGCAGTAATTCTTGTTCCATGCTTTTTTTTTTTTTCCTTTTTCATTCTTTTGAAACTATTATTTGATATTATATTTTATAAATTATTTCTGAGAAAAAAAAACAACATTTTCTTGTCACCATTCAAATAATTTTCTAATAATCTCTGAGCTTGCTAAAATATTACAGAATTACCTTAAATAATGTTTAAAATAACTTTTGACAATGTTTATCATATTAGTCTTTATGTCGAATTCTAGACGCTAAAAAGATGTCATATTAATGTCATATTTAAACAAAAAATCATTTGTAGATCGTATTATTATTATTATTATTATTATTATTATTATTATTATTATTATTATAAATAACGTTACACAGGATTTTTGAAATTATTATTATTTAAAGAACAATCAAGAGTTGTTTCCCTTCTTATTTATGGAGTCTTGACGACAGCCAATCAGAGCACCTTAAAAATGAAATAGGAGTTGTTTCCCGTGATACGTCTGTTCGGCTTGTTTATTTTTTGATTTTAACAAATTAGGTATAGTAAATTCTCGTCTGGAAACTGTAATCGTGAATGGTAATGGATCTGAATATATCTAATTTAACTCCTTTTTTTAAATTAATATTTACAACTTCTAAGTTTGTCAAAATAGCGTAGGATATCCATAACAAGGTTTGGTCAAAGTGTTCGTCGGTTAATAATAGAAAAACAAACAATATTAACAATATTATTCAGACTCGTATTTTGTGATTAAATATGAAAACATCACATGCATTTATATAATAATAATAATAATAATAATAATAATAATAATAATATATAAATAAATACATAAAAATAATCATGAAATAAATATTATAAATAATAATAAAAAAACTGTCATATATTTTAATACCAGCACACCAAAATGATTTGTTATTATACTGTATTTCATAATAGAAAGTTCTCTTAAAACGCCTGAACTTGACACTGAATTAATCATTATTTGAACACAAAATACTTTATAAATTTCAGAAAATGATTTTAACAGTGGAATGATTTGTACAAACTGGAAATTGTATGTAGCTTCAAAAGAATGGACACTTTTAAACTTGCATTATTTTTGTGTAAAGCATTGAGGAAAACAAACAAAAAACATAAAAGCCGGCAATCCACTTATAAAGAAGAACATCTTTTTTGTATAATGATTCTTCTTTTCAACAACACTTGCAATATCCATCAGAGAAAATAATAACTTTATAAAACACCACAATTTCATCACCGGTAATTATTCTAAAGTTAAAATATTTAAATTATTTACATGCAAATTGTGTAATTACTGTGTCCAGAATAACTCTTCACACTAAATCCGTCTTCTTTCCTCATGTTTTTGGATAAATTATGCGGAGAAAATCACCAACGTTTTTATGAATCATTGCTATTAAGCTAGACAACATTTGTGAATCGTTATTATCAACACCAATAACGTTTACAATAATTTTCATCATTTTAATTTTTGTCAGTTCCAGTAACATTCGAATAACGTCAGCGACTTCTGTGAATCGATTTCGTCAGTTTCAGCAGCACTGATGATTTTCATTAACTTCAGCGAGACGGTTTATGAACTGTGTTTCACTGACGTTAATCTTCTTTTCACGACGATTATCTCCACTGCTTAACAGTCGGCCGTATTTTGCAGGTTTGTTTTACTGTCCCGTTTTCCGACCACAGACATCTTTGGACGTCGTCAAACAACGGCATCTTGGTCCAGTTGAGCCTGCCCAGGTCCAGAGGAGTGTCTATTTTCCAGAACAAGGCGCGCTTGGCCCTGGACGCCACTGTGGGTCTTGATAATCGGTTCACCAAATCGTCCAGGTCCTGCTCGGTGATGGACGCTGCTACGTTATCGTCTTTTTGCGGCACTGGACTGTCTTTCGTCGTGTCGTCTTTCTGATGATACCAAGGCGAATTAGAATTTGCCATATTAACTGTAATCCAAATCCAAAAATTAAATGACTCTCAAAACCACAGATTATAACAACAATGATAAATGCGTTGCTGTTTTGCTCTTGATGAAAATTCAATCAGTCAATTTCAGTAGTTTAAGATACTCTCCCAAATATGATTTTATTATTATTGTAGAAGTAAGTCCAAAAACGCTATCAGAATTTTTAAAAAAATATGCTTTCACAACAACGGTAATTTATTCCTTGTCAGTTAATAGTATTATCGTTTCATTTCAGAAACCATCCAAACCCTGGCGGTAATATTTAGTCTCCTTTCGTTGCTCTGCTCGAATTTTCAAATGAAACAAACGAACAGCGTTTGTGCCTGTAACATTTTCTCCGAACGTGGCTGTCCGGGGTACAAAGTGAACAGCTTAATTAGAATATAATTAATCAATTCATAATCTCTAAATCCTTTCATTCCTATTATAAGAGATTAAAAATAACGTTTTCAACGGCTAATGCAGTTAGCTTATAATTCGTTCATGCTTGCAGCGTTTCTTCGGCTTGTCACTAAGCTTTTTATTTGGGCGCGACGTTTCATATCGACTGCCGATAATTTTGTTATAATACAGCAGGAATAAAGGCAATACAGATATGCCATAGCATTTGGATAACAGTTTATTCTCGTAGTGCCATTTTGCCTTGATAATCAATGCGATTATAATTCGTTTCGGCGATTACGCCGCGGTTGGGTAAATGGATTTTTTGTGTGTTATTACCACACCCGGTTTGAAAGCCAGTCAATCAATGACGTAAAAATAACATTCAGAACATAATGAAAACGATACATGTTTGCATTAATGGTGTAATAAGATTCTTATTTTTTTTTTTTTTTTTACGGTTTTCATTTTACGGTTATATTATTATATAAAGTAAATGATTTAGGATAATAATGAATTCAGGAAATGAAATCTTCCAGAAGTTCACTTCAACATAATTACTACAGTTACTAAGTTATTGCTGCTGATACTGCTGCTGCTACTACTACTACTACTACTACTACTACTACTACTACTACTACTACTACTACTACTACCGCTGCTGCTGCTGCTGCTGCTGCTGTTGTTGCTACTACTACTACTACTACTACTACTACTGCTGCTGCTGCTGTTGCTACTACTACTGCTACTACTACTACCGCTGCTGCTGCTACTACTACTACTGCTGCTGCTGCTGTTGCATTATAACTACAAATATCACGGCCAATACTGCTATTACTAATATGTTTGCTCTAACTACTGCTGCTGCTTCAACAATTACTACTACTCTTTCTTTTCTTCTACTACTAATGCTACTGTTACTATTACGACTTTGAATATTTCTGCCACAGCCATAACGTCAGCTATTTTGGTTGTTGTTGCTACCATTATTACCACATACATCGCAGCTGTTCCTCTTATTATTGCTACTACTTCTACTACTGCCACTGCTATTACGATTACTACCTCTACCACCACTACTACTACTACTACTACTACTGCTACTGCTACTGCTACTACTACTACTACTACTGCTTACACTAACATCAGTATTATCACGTCTTTTTCAACTGATTTTGTTTTTACTGTTACTATTAATATTACTGATGTTACTTTTACTACTACTCCTATTGTCACCTTTAATCCTGCTACTACTACTACTACTACTACTACTATTACTACTTCTATTGCTATTACTACTACTACTGCTACTACTACTGCTAATGCTACAACTACTACTGCTACAAACTCTTGACCATCGATTTAACGGAATTTTACTGGTCCGGAAAATGCAAAAGTCTGCGAAATTGTGAACGTAGCCATTAACCCTTAGTACACACAACAACTATGTAATTAACTTTATTCAGTGTAGATTTATTTCTTTTCTTTTTTCTCTTTTGTCCGTTGCTTTTACTCGCATTTTTTTTTTTCTTAAATTACTTATTAATTTTTTTTTTTTTTTTTTTTTTACAATGGTTTATTTGGTTTTTATTTGTAAAAATTAATTAAAAATGAACACAATAATAATAATAATAATAATAATAATAATAATAATAATAATAATAAACACATGACAATAACAAAAACACAAAAAAAACAACAACAACAACAACAACATAACGGTAACAAACAAACCGGTTACAATTACCAAGCAATATAATTCTTAAATGTTCATTTAAAATTTCATATCAAATTAAAACAAAGTTCAAATTAAGGCGAGATAAAAAAAAAAAACGAACAACAAATATAGAATTATCTCCCTTGCTTCACATCAAAATCGATTATGCCTGCTTAGTAACGTAATGAAAATTAGAACAACAGTAATAATAAAAAATAGTAGTAACTGAAACAAAATATCTATTTTAACTACATTTTTACGTTATTTTAAACTTTTGACACATGATCGGACTTGTGACGTGATCTTGAATTTAAGCATGCTCCAAGAGGGGTATACAGAATTCTGTGTCCGCTGATGATCAAAGGCACTTCAGACCAATGAAGTCGACCTCTATCGTCTTTATGGGCGAATGACTTCAAAGCATACCGGTTTGCCGAGGACTCTGTTTTCCTTCCAAGCCTTTCAGTCAATTCTCTTAATTCCTCTTCATTCATTCTGAGTTTTTTCTTCTTCTTCTTAATGTTCGGCTGACTGTACCGTAACTGACGCGAACTGGAACTGGATCTGTAATGTCGCACTGTTAACATTCTGTGGTTTTTCTTCTCTTAAAACAAACAGTGACTGGGTTTTTTTTCTTTCATTACACGTAATCTTTGGTACTAACTTTCACGTCCGTGCCATTGTTCCTGACGTTAATGTGTCTATGACGTAATAACATTTACTAAAATTGAAAAAATAAAATTGAAAAAAAAAAAAGGGAAAAGAAATAAGATGAAATTAAATATAAAGAAAATAAAAATACAGATGAAATAAAAAAATACTAATAAAAAAAAATATATATTATACAGGAAATGCATTCCTTATCTGAAATTCATGGGACAGTGAGTGTTTTTACTCTTGAATTTTTTTCTCGGATTTCTGAATATAATGTGATTGGGTGAGGATGATTCAAGTAATTTATATTTTTTAACATATAGCTTATACATATAATTTGAAGGTTGTTTTGGATAACATTTAAAATAATTTTGTGCATTTTGTATAAGATATTTAATCTGAATAACCAAATACCTCTTTACTTTTTGTTTATTTATTTACTATATTAATTATTTTTTTAAAAGAATATTCGCTCTAAACTGAATTGCTATCACATTATTGATATTAAACACCCATTAAAGTTAATATTAATAACTATACTGGTATATTTAATAAACTGTAAAGAGTAATGGCTTTTAGAAATGTTACGCTCATACATTTTTCTTTGCATGTAATATGAACAGTATTACTACATCTAGCAAGCTCGCGTTATTGAATACCCTGTGAAACTTGTTTTGACAAATGCTATTATTTTGTTTGTTGTAATCGATTTGTTATTACGCAATTTTTTCTTAATTATTTCTTGTTTTTCTTATTATAATTTATTTAAGTAACATTATCTGGCTTATAAAGACAGAAACTGCCAAAAGATAAGAAAATGTGAAATTATAATATTTTTTATTATTATTATTTTTTTTGTTATTGTTATCTTATTTATTCGTTTGTTTGCTTCTTTGTCTGTTTATTATAATAAAATTATGAGTTTTTTTTGTTTTTTTTTTAACTGGTATGGTAGTTATGTTAGTGCACCAGCTATGCATCTATGCAATACAGCAGGTTCATAATTATCGGTGTGTTCTTTCAGAAAGTACTGAAAGTTATATCTTCACACTGGTGACATAACCTGTTGTCTGAATCCGCCACTGACAGCAGTAAAATCCCATAACGCAGACTGTAATTAAATAAATTTTCGTTCTTCTCTTTGCATATCTCTGAACTAGATCCGCGGTTTATTTTGCGAAGCAGCGAATCACTTTACTCGGCAAGCTTGGGACGGCAGATGCCCGTATTTCTGAATTTGTCAAATTTCTGGACTGAATCTAAGCCTTTACTTAAAATATTATATAAACAAAGAAAAAAAAAAAAAAAAAAAAAAAGAGAGAGAGAATAAAACTATATTTAACAGATACAATTTTATTTTTTCGTTATTATTATTATTATTATTACTATTACTATTATTATTATTATTATTATTATTATTATTATTATTATTATTATTATTATTATTATTATTATTATTATTATTATTATTACTATTACTATTTTCATTTTCATTTAGCAGATACAAATTAATTCACTTCTAAAGCATGGTCTGATTGATCTTTATTAATTCACTTAAAATTCTTAAAATAACGGGAATAGAAATCGCTTTTCACTAGTACGTGGTGTTTTGTTCTCGTTTATTAGATATGATATAATAATACACAGCAACACCCTCACTTGAACTGGCGTCATGGATAAAAAATAATAATAATAAAATAAAATAATTTAAAAAATGCACCTATGTTAAAAAAATAGCCGGCTTTCTGAGTTTTCCTGATTTCTAGAAGCCGAATAAATGGTTCGGTGCCTGTTTTAAATTCAGGAGTGAATAACAATTATGACAAGGGAAGTAACTTTGATACCCTATTTTAGAATTAAATGTTTCTGACCTATCTCCCTTAATCAGAGCGTTAATAAAATAAATAAAACGCAAAGTTTGATGTATAAAACAATATGAGCAGTATATAATTGTTATGTGTTAATGATATCACGACTAATAAATTGAAAGTACTTGTTATCTGGTAATTAATTAATTAATTATTATTATTTTTTAAATTTTTATTATCACTGTTGTTGTCGTTGTTGTTGCTGTTGTTATTTTTGTTGTGTTGTTGTTGGTGGTGTTAATGTTCTTTTATTAGAGTTAGAGCGATTTCTTCTACTTCCGCTGTTGCTGCAGTTATTACTACTACGACTACTACTACGACTACGATTACTATTACTACTACTCTTATTACTACTACTGCTACTGGTACCACTGTTGTTGTTATTGCATTGCAGTCACCGAGCTGATAGTATATCTTCTTTAACTGTAGTAAAAGTTAAAAACCAGACGAAATGTTTATCAGCAGACGACAGAACGTCATCACGTGATGTGAAAACTGAAACCAATCGTTTGCAAGCGTCAGGGTCGATTTCACTGTCCAATTAGAATTTAATTTCTAAAGGTCAAGACAAAACAATTATCTAAATTTGATTTTGCTCTCAAATTTACTGATGAGCATCACTTTATTCCGCTTCATTTTAACAATGTAATAATGGTTTCGCGGGAATGTGAATGCAATCTAGTTGGTACAGAAGACTAATCGTCTCTAGACTGGATCACTGGCAATCCTGTCTTTAACACAGACAGCAATTATGAATTATATACAGTCTAGGTGAATACTATGTTAACAAAATGTTTTTTTGTTTTGTTTTGTTTTTTTCTAATAACAAGTACTATGTCGCCACTAATTATTTATACTGAACATATACAAATGTACAAATATATACATGTATATATGAAACTAATGCTGGCAAATATATGTAGCCATACTAATAACGTAAAAACAATGGACAACATTAGTTATCACAGACGATTATATGTTTCTATATTTAAGTACATATTTACTTTTGACACACATTAAAACTTTATCATAACGTGAAATATTCGAGTATAAAATTATGTGTTCGTGTCTTGAACTGACTGCCAGTCGATTCAAACACCATGGTTTTTAACCTTGAAAATAAAAGTATCAATTAATTCCCTTTTCTACAGATTTATTTTAATTATTATTATTATTATCATCATCATCATCATCATCATCATCATCATCATCATCATCATCATCATCATATAGTTATGTCATTGGTCTTAATACTAATAGATTCCGGGATTAACATTCTCACACTAGCTTTGTTACACAAATTAAATTGGGGAGAAACATCGATTTTTATTTACTCTAATCTTCTACTAGTACACAGACTGTTTGTAACATAACCCAGTTTGTGGGCCCATAACAAACATAGCGAACATTAATTAGTAAGTATTAAAATATATGATCCTAAAATTGCAGTAAATTTACAGTAGAACAGAAAATTGGTATAAATATAATGTTTGTGAAGAAGTGGATTCTTATAAATAAATAAATAAATAAATAAATAATTAAATAAATAAAATAAATAAATAAATAAATAAATAAATAATTAAATAAATAAATAAATAAATAATTAGTAATAATAATTAAAGAAATAAATAACAGTACACATAAATACAAATCGATAAATGTAAAAATGGTATTAACAAAGGTCAGTATAATAAATAAATAAATAAATAAAGAAATACAGACTGATAGATATATAAATGGTAATAATAAAGAAACAGCATAATGAATAAATAAATAATAATCAATAGAAATAAATTGGTAAACATAATGAATAAATGAATAAATAAAAATGTTCATATTCATTCAGTATAACTGACAGCAGAGGTTGACCATCACTTATCCGGCGATCAGTTATCCAGTTCAGTGAGTAATCCGGTGTCAGAGAATATTTGTTCCCCCTAGGAATGAATATTCTGGAATATTTGTTGCACTCACTCTGTGATTATTTTCAGGTGTAGTTCTGTATTCTGTTTATGATAATTATGTATGCACTGTGTGACTATTAAAACTGACTAAATATCACTGCAAATAAAGATTCACCAAAACACATTTGTAACTGTAGATAGGTGGATAAATAATTGAGGGATTCATTTGTCTGGGTACTTGATCACTACTCCCTTCTTGAAAACAGGAATTTTTTTTAATTTTTTTTTTTAAATGTAGATGAAAACATATATCCCTAAATTGATTTATCATTGATATTTATTTCAAACATGTTGCATTGTTCCCCAATCTTTTAATTAAAGTGCTACAGTACTAAAGATTCTGGTGTTTTTGTCAAAATGTCAGGACCAGAATCACAGGTTTGAATATGAAGTGTTAAAATAACTCCATTAACAAGATGGTTCATTTTGAGATACACCAATCATTATGATAATGCTAACTGACAAGCTCCTGGCCTATAGTCACACAGGAAGATGTGGCAGAAAAGGCATGAGTGATGATTTTAAGAACTGATGTGCACATTGTGAAAAATGTCAACGATAGAACAGATTAGCCAAGACGACCCGTTGAGTTAACACCTGTAGCTTTAACTTTTTATTTATTTATTAATTTATTAATTATTATTATAATTATAATTATTATTATTACTATTATTATTATTATTATTTTATTGCTTTGAGCTGACATGTGCATTGTGATAGACCTCAGTCTCCTAAACTCAGGTGTGGACAGGAAATATAAGAGGTGATGCTAAGCAGTCTGAAGAAGAACAGGTCAGCAGCAGCTGGTGGCAAATGTTGAGAGGACGAGCACCACAGACACCAAGTCCTGAAAGGAAGGTCAGGGACATAGTGACACATTTTGAAAAATATGGTGTTAACTGGTGCAAAAATATCATTTTGAAAATAATGAGTATCCCTGGACAAGCTTTGATAGTTTCGTTTATCAAAGAATTAAGCTTATCACCATATTCACAATCATAAAACTTCAGAGTAAATAGTAGTACTAACTTTCCTAGTGCAACCAGTATAACCAGCAATCACTGAGTAAAAGTTTGTCTCTTAATTATTATATATATTCTCACCCTGTACACATACATGTGATAAAAATATATTATTCTACTGAATATGCGTTTCGTTTATTTATCCCTTAACATTAGGAAAATCAGTATTTTAAAGGAGAAAAGTTACTCAGGCTTGGATAATCTGCCCCCTGCTTTTGCTGCTTATGACTTTATTTTTCTAATTCTCTTTTCCATTTATCAAAATACAGGGCGCGGTTAGTACACTGGTGTGAAAATACTGAGGCAAATGGTTCCTGAAAAATGTATTCTTATCCACGTCTGAAAACTTCACCCTAATTCTATCTTAAAGCATGGGGAACTAATACGTGGCAAATATTAGTTCCTCCAAGCTTGGTGGGAACAGAAAGGTTCGTGGGTAGGAACAAATATTCCTAGGGGTAAAAAATATTCTTTCTCACCGGCACTAATTTCCACTAGAGTATTTTTAAATTTCTTCCCTTTACAAGCGGAGGTTTCCTATGTAAGTGAACAGAACTGCCTGAAATTATAAAAACTTTATTTTTATCTGTGTTTCATTAAAACTCCACTTGATTTTCATTTAATTTAACTGTCTCCTTTATTAACCGACACGTTCTGATTTACAGGGTGTTTTGAAGTGGTTTGCTATTGTGTTAAGTGCATTCTAACGTAAGAATCAGTTCTCCGGCAAAATCGTTTATCTGCCAACGTAGAGTCCCGTTGATTCCGGATGAGTGATAGCCAACCTGTGTATGGACTGATTGGTGTATTTTAGAATCAACATATCTTCAAGACATCTAACTTGCGGCGTGATTGTGCCCATCTGTAATCCTCTGGACACGCATTAAAACCCTGAGTACAACAAAATCATACATTTGTACTGATTTCACGTTTTTTTTTACTTCAAAATATGACATATACGTGTAACACTGTATACAGATCTATACGGGATACATATGTCATAATTATATTCAATATTGTTATCACTAAAATATCACATAGAACATTGATCACAAGGGGATTTGCTGTAGATGACACATTAAAAATAATTTGTTGTTGTTGTTGTTGTTGTTGTTGCACCCACAAGACACACCATATGTTGCTGTTTTTTTAAACTAGAATACACCGACAATGCTAAACTAAAATTTGGTTTCTGAGCTGAGGGCGCGCGGTTTTTGACTGGATTTAGAACTGTCACTGAACATTTCACAGGAGTCTGTAGCACCACCAGTCTTTCCTGAAGGTTTTGACGTCTGGCACTTCCAGCTGAGCGAGCTGCTCGAGGGAACCAGGAGCAGGTCGTCAGAGGAGTTGGACGTCACTGAGCCGTTGCTGTCCCGCTGGAGGGAAGAATGTTGCGAGTTTCCCTTTGAGGTAAAATTCTGGATCGTCACTGTAGGGGTCACGGGAAAAGGCACTGGGGAATGGACATGAAGTTTGGCTGATGTGGAGAGCTCGCTTGCACCAGGGATTGCTATCGTTAAGTTCTGTGGATTTCGTTTCCGCCTCCCTTCCTCTTTGGACTGGTCCTCGCACTCAGACTGAACTCGATCACAAGTCAAGCTAATACTTTTGGACAAGAGGGGCAAACTTTTATTCCACGTCTGCGAAAACGGCAGTGGCGACAGACCCGTATTCGATACCGTTTGCAACGGACACGACCCCGACTGCTGCACAGACTTTGTCAACGTCGGCTGCACCTGTGTAACAGCTCCTGCTATATCGTTAAAGCTCTGCGACGCCAACGGCATGTCCTGAACCCACATTGCCGTCGCTGCTGCTATGTCAGTTTCCAAAACGGGGAGTGTTTGATATGATTCGTCTTCCTCTGCAGGAGACGTCGATGGAGAAGGGCCCGAAATGTTAAATGTTGGAATATCCGTCTGCATTACTTCATTAGTGTCAACTGCACACGACGTATCCACGACGTCTATAACAGGAACAGTCTGCGAATCGTCTGCGCAGCAGTCGTTAGTCGTACACAGCTGCTGACCACACCCCGAACTCTCACAGTTAGCCGCATTCTTACCACTGCTGCTACTGCACATAGGTTCTATTATACTCTGGACAGACTTGCCCATTGCTTCCTCTTGATCCTTTAACTTCTGTTGTTTCTGGCGGATGTGCTTTATCAAGGCTCTAGCAGCCTTTCTGCATTTGGTCTTGTACAAGAGGAAAAGAATCAACAGAACTAGGATCCCTCCCAGAACTGCCGCCGTGTGTAATCCAACGTTCGGGTCGTAAGACTTGTAGAACTCTCGTTCTTCTAGCGTGAACTCTGTGGCGGTTCTGTCGCCCTGCGAGTAGCTCTTCCTGTGCGAGGAGTCGTTGAGCTCACTTCTCAGTCTGTACGTGACGTTCTGACCTGCGAGGTGCGGAGACAGGCCGACTATCGGCGGTGTATTGTACATCGCATTCTCATTGGTTTCATTCTTGTGATCACTGTTCCCATTGGTTGGTCGGCCAATGTTCATCCCGTCATGAGTCTAAAACGAAAAGAAAAAATATGTAACATGATTACTTGTAATCAACCAACAGTTTTTGGTTACCTTGCTCGAGATCAGTTGAGACTGTTTAAGAAACAGTTTAAATTAATTATAAAGAAAACAAACCTAGTTGTCCAAGAAAGAGGTCATTCCCAGCAAAACGAGTTTCAGCTGTTTTTTAACAATTGTAGTTTATTATTTACTTACTTAGTATTTATTCGTATCATGTTCATATTATTACTATCATCATCATCATCATCATTATTAAAAATGATCTCATCTTGAATATTATATCCACCACAGAGATGGAAATCTGAAAACACAGAACCGCCACAGTATAATGATAAAGATGTCCAGATGTTTTTCTTCTACCTTATTCGTTCTATGAATTTTATTCATATAGAAGACTTTATGTGACTGAAGTCTCAAAATAACAACACCCAGTGTACAAAACAACACGTAGTCCTCTCTCTCTTTGCTTGTTCAGTGCCTGAAACCTAAGGTGTTTTTATCTTCCTTCGCATTTCGTATTTGTCATGCATGTACGAGATGATATGTTCGTGACTTGTTTAAAAAGGTAAGTATGTCTAATGATTACAAAAAATCTATACATTATTTTTACTTTTCAAGATTTCTTCAGAGCATTGGTCTTCCGCTTGTACTTCCTCATCTGTGTCATAGATCGTTCTATATAGAGCATTGAGGTTAATTTCTATACTGCACGAAATATATATTTCAAAGTCTCTCTCTCTCTCTCTCTCTCTCTCTCTCTCTCTCTCTCTCTCTCTCTCTCTCTCTCTCTCTCTCTCTCTCTCTCTCTCTCTCTCACACACACACACACACACACACACACACACACACACACACACACACACACACACACCATACCACACGCCACAAACTTTGGAAGAGAAATAAGAGATTATTTATACTAGTGCGAAAGGCAAATAAGATGGCTAGTATGTAATGCTTTTCATTAACATTGTTATGCAAAATGTTGTATACAGAAATGTTAAAACGTACTGCGGATAAGATTTAAAAACCCAAAGAAAAATAAATGTCCGAATAATAAATAAAACAAGCCTTAGCTATAATTATCTTCTTTTTTTCTTTCTGAATAAGAAATCAAATGTAATATGAAGTCTAAACAATTAAACTTATTTATTTATTTACTTCCTTACTTATTTATATATTTATTTATTCATTTATTTTTTAACTAATTTATACATTTACTTGCTGTTATTTTGGTATTAGTTTATTTAAAATGTTTTTAAATGTTATATATACCTTATATTAGTCGTCTTCTTGGTAATTTTTCGTACTACGACAAGGATATAATGAGCATAAAACAAAGGCCGTCTGGTCCAGCTGAATTTCTTTAGCTTATGATAAATTTTAAAAACAGTATAAACACCAGCCAATGAACGATCGTTTTGAAATAACCATGACAACACTTTTGATTACTAAAATACACTCCTCCGTTTGACTAATAAAGATCATGTTTGTTTGTTGTTTTTGTTTTTTCTTCTGAGAAATGTCAACAACCACCAATGTCACAGAGGCATATAATCATTACAAAAATTATAACTATAATTTAAACAAAAATATATATTTTTTCTTTCGGAATGCTGTTGTAAATTTATTGCGCTGTTACGATAAACACACACTGTCTGCTATTTCAACTTCTCGTTTTTTTATTTCTTTTTTATTATTATTACATTTTTTTAATGGTTGAGGCGGGTTGTAGCTCTGTTGAGTCAACTTTTGTCGTAGCTGGTGATTAAAGCTGGTGTATTTGCCTAAGGAAAAGTGCTCAGAAAAGATGATACTATTTTCACTGAAAAGAATAGCTCGGAAAATGGCGACGATGGTCTCCTTTTTTTTTCATTATTACAAAAATCACTAATAGTTATTACTATAGATATATACATACTTACGTACGTACGTACGTGCATACATACAAACATACATACATACATACATACATACATACATACATACATACATACATACATACATACACACACACATACATACATATATATAAACACACACATACATATATATATACAGACACACACACAGGTACAAAAAGACAAAATGGAAACATATTGTCTTATGTTTGTTAAATGAACAGCAATTAGCTCTTCTATTTACTACATAGTATATATATAAATAAAAAAATAGAAATAAAATAACGAATTCACAGGAGACAGCTTACATCGAAATATTTTCCTGTTTGCTAAACTGAAATTCCAAATTATTATGCACAGATCCATTCACAAACTTACATTTATGTATTAAAATTATTTATACAAATATTTACCTTATTCTCGGATTCAGCATCCTACTTTATTAGGGCCTTCCCGTCATCTGAACCTGAAATACAAATACACTTCAGTTAGCGGGTACTTTTTCTTACAAAATTAGAGTAAGCAAAATACATTGAGGATGTTTTACCCATCGTAATTAGTTGATACGGAGTCCGAGCTGTTTGACTCAACTTGAGTAAAAATGGTGTTTTGTGTGTCCAGGTCTTTTTAATAAAAAACTTTTTTTCTTTATTCATAGTTACGCATCCATACAAACGCCCAGTGATAAAGGACGGCACAAACATTTTGACAAAAAGCAAATATTTAAGTGCGCGAACAATTGTAACGATAAAAGAAGAAAAAAGAAAAGACACAAAAGCTTTTAACATTTTTCTCTTCAAAGAACTACGTACGTTGTCGTTTCATAAAAAAAAAAAAAAAAAAAAAAACAAGTCCATTAAATCACTGTCATATACAATCCCAAACATGTCATTAATGTTATCTTTTGCTTTTGTTAAAGCTATTACAGCAAAATAATCTTGCATTCGAGAGAGATTTTTATTAGTTCAATTTGCTGCAACTATTAAACATTTGCACGCAGCCAATAGTCAGAACTCTTCAAGTCTGTTTTACATCAGTTTTTGCTGACAGCTGGCTCAGTGTGGTACAAAGCCAGAAACAAATTCGTGATCTTCAAAACGGTAAAGTTGACAGTTTTTCCTGAGTAATTTCAGAATTGCATTTTTTCCTTCTTTAATGATCTTCTAAATGTCAAACCATCATGATTACAGAATATTTTCCTTTCAGTACGAAGGAACTAATAATCATTGTTGTTGTTGTTGTTGTTGTTGCTGTTGTTGTCGTGGTGGTAATTGTTATTATCTTTATTGCTGTTATCATTTATTTATTTATCTATTTATCTATTTATCTATTTATTTATTTATTTATTTATATTCAAAGAATAAGAAGAAAAAAAAGAAGAAGAAAAAAAATGTAACAAAAATAAATAAAATACAAAAACACAAACAGACAAACCAGTGATGATTAAGTCACTGAAGTTACGAATTCAACATTCTTGGATCGAATCCCGAATTCGGCTCAAGCTAACAGCTAATAGAGAGGTATAAAATCATTAATTTTTGTGATTTAATTTTTTATTTTTTATATCTTAACTAATCTTCTAACAAAGAAGCATTAATACTGTCATGATCAGACAACGAAGCTTTTTGGTCTCTCTGCCCAAGGCAGGCGTACATGTACATTGAGTAGTGTGCGCAACAACAAAGTTGAGAGAGACACGAAAGAAAGAAAAGAAGAAGACGAAAAACTTCAAATATAAAACGAATAAAAAAAAAAAATAATAAAAAAAAGAAAGAACGAAATTAACACAATAACGAACTCCCGGCGAATATTGATCAACACAAAATCAGATACTTAAGACAAAATCTCCTAATTTATTAATCGTAATAATTACAGATGGTATTTAGTGCTAATTTTGAAAACTCATTAGTTTTAATTATTGATATTTTCTTTTATGACTGAATTTTGTTTCACGTAGAACTAATAATGATGATGATAATGCTGCTGCTGATGAGGACATTTAAAACAACGCAAAACAAAATAAAAAATCTATGCACTATATATATATATATATATATATATATATATATATATATATATATATATATATATATATATACTATATATGCACTATATATATATATATATATATATATATATAGTGTATATGTGTGTGCGTTTTTGTGTTAGTATGGGGATGTGTGCGTTTCTGTAAATAATTTGTTATACTTTATATTAATAGTATAACCCTCAGAGCTTCCAGCTGCATACTAATACAAATAACAGTCATGAATTAATTCTTGTTAAAATGAAAAAAAAAAAAAAAAAAAAAAATGAACAAATATATATATATATATATATATAAATATGGATTATTGGATAGCTGGAAGGATGAATGGTATTTTGGAAGGATGGATATGTGGATAGATAGATGAACGGATGGATAGTCTGATCGTAAATGGTATAAATACAAATGGGCTGAATGGAAAGAAGTAAAAACAGATATACCAGTGGATGGATAGATAAACAGAGTGACGGAGTGGGTGAATGAACGGATACAGGAACATTTAGGAGGAGATTAAACGAATGAATCAGAACACAGAGCTATATTCAGTCTGCACGGTGACAAACAGAAAACAAGAGAAAATGAAAAATAAAACTTATTAAAATTAACTATCGGAAAGATTAAGTAAGTAACAGTTTCATAATAAACATGACAAATAAAAAATGGATGATGATAATGATGATGATGCTAATAACAGTAATCATTTTCAGTAATCATCATCTTTGTCACCATCATCATCATTTCGACATTGCTATCACCATCAGTACTTTGATAAATATGTAAATGATACATACACGTATACACATTAAGACACATATATACACACACACAGAAGAAGAAGATAAAATAATAATGAATAAATAAAAACGCCTACAACCCTCTCCAAATAAAAAAAAAAATAAAAAAAGACACAAAAAATAAAAACTAAAATTAAACAAACAAAAACAACCATAACAAAACAAAGAAATGACAAATAACCCACAAAATAAACACATCAAAGACATACACAAACACACACAGAGACACACACACAGACAGACACCAGACACATAAAGAAACCAATAAATAAATAAACGGAACAATCACCATCTCTTTAGTCCCGTAATAAATCCCAGAAAGCAGTGATTGTGAAGGAAATACGATGTGAAAATATTTATGATGCAGTCTGTTCTGTTTCTTCTTCTCTACTTCGATTAGCTCAATTAGATGAAAGCTCAAGCTAATTGTTAAATTTAATTATTACTTAAAATGCAGGGAAATATGGTTTTTGAAATATTTGCTAAGAGTAATGCTTAATAGGATAATATGGATTTGATTTTGATCAAGAAGCTGAAATTTTCGTGTTTTTACATATATTATATACTTATCTACACACACACACATACACACATGCTGGTGTATGTATGTATGTATGTATACATATGTATATATACAAAATTGGGTTTTGTGTGGGGGTTTTCAAATATTTAAATATTAAAGGGCTATTTAATTTTTTCTTTCTTTCTTTTACAACTAAATTAATTAATATGTCAAAATTTGAATATAGATAGAAGAATCAAGAAAATCTGTACTGGTGTCAGTACATTACATTTCTTATGACTTTTGATTCCAGAATACTATAAGCACGCTCTACATGGGATCCGCTTCAAATACACAAAAATATGTCATTTTCCTAATCAGTCTGTTATTGTAGACAATTTGAGATTCAGAGAAATTATTTCGGTCGTATAACCTAAACTTGTACCTTGCCTGCCCTGGAGATATTAGCAATAGAGGAAAATCTTTCATCACGTTCATTTCGCCAATTAGTTCATATTCCCATTATATCTTCTGAGGAGATACAGAAATATAAATTATTTCCCAAATAACACGCAGCCCTGCGAATAAATAGCCTAAATACAAAGTAATTGATTTATTTGTTATTGACAACCAGCCTTTGTTAATAATAACGTTTGACGATAAAATAAAAAGAATCTTCAGGATGGATTGAGGCGGTTATTTTAATTTTCTTTTTTTTCTTTTTTTTTTTTTTTTATTATTTCTTTTCGCATGCAGTAATGTGATATCATTATATAATCATTTAAAAGTTAAAAAACAAAAAACAAAAAAAAAAAAAAAAAAAAAAAAAAAAAAAAAGACTGAGGCACCCATCAAAATTTGTATATATTACGGGTGGCTAAAACAAATATACATGATTTAATGTTTCTTTGTACGTATAACTGTAAATTGGTACACTCATTAACCAAGTTGTCGATGGACGGCAAATAGACATAGAACATTTTTATCAGCACAAAGTAACGCACTCTTTTCCATTTGTGTTTAGCATTATATGTCGGTAAAAAAAAAAAAAAAAAAAAAAAAAATCTGAAATAAAAACAATATATATAAATATAAAATTAAATTAAAAAATATCAAATAAAAAATAAATCGAAATAGATAAAACAAGACAAAGCAAACAAACAATAAAACGTACTGAACTTTAACAACTTATATTATAAAAATTGGGAGTTGAAACTTTCTTAAAATGTTACATGATCTGAGATACAGATGTTGTCCGTAACTGGCCAGATGTATAAACGATGATCTCTGATATTAGAATAACAGAAGACACTCACTGAGATTAGTCAAACCAATACTAGGATTAAATCTAGTTACAACCATACACACTTAATTCCTGCCATTCGATCGTGCTACTTTCGAGACTAACCTTTTTTGATTAGGAACTTGTCATTTGAAATCAGAAATACAAATTTAATCCTAACAGTATTTATTGGACAGGAATGCGATGTGAACTATATTTAATTTCATTAATGAAACTGTTTGTGCAGTTTCTTTTGCTTGTAATCGAACTCTGTATCGGCAAGACCTAATTTCTGTAACACAGTACGCACACTCACTATAATTAGACATAGTTCTTGTGATATAGGATTCGATCCATCAGTCTACCAGGCAAGTCTGGAATCGAACTGTCAACATACCAGACCTAATTCCTGCGACCTGACCACCGAAGAGCTAAAGGCCATTATTTCCCGCTGTCAAGATTTCTCTTGGGTCATACAAGGTTCAGGCGCCCAAAGAAGTCAACAACAAAATCAAACGCTCACCAGT
This sequence comes from Chrysomallon squamiferum, assembly GCA_012295275.1. Classification (NCBI taxonomy): domain Eukaryota; kingdom Metazoa; phylum Mollusca; class Gastropoda; order Neomphalida; family Peltospiridae; genus Chrysomallon; species Chrysomallon squamiferum. The sequence continues at coordinate 4,241,743 of CM022670.1, forward strand.
AAACGCGAATGCTGTTGTTCCTAGCTACAGGTCGCTAATTACCTAAATGAAAGAACCGCTGATACACAAGCCCTGATATGACATCTGTTACTTTCTCTATCATGATGGTTACCATATTCACTGCTAGATAATTGATTTTTTATTATCTTTTTTTTTTTGTTTGTTTTTTTGACTAAGTCCTCACTGCTGTTGGTTAGTATAGTAGTAACGTGTTGTTTGTTATGCAGGAAATTTCGCCACTTCTATTTAAGACTGTAAACGGGTTTGCGGCATGTTAACATCATTTACGTCTGTTGTAAATTTTGTTTGTTACTATCGATCTGTTCTTTAAGTGTTGTTACCTTCAAAAATACACAATACACACCAGGTTTGGAATACACAGTTCGGTCCACAGAGTTCAAGAGATCTCATAGATGTTGTACTTTTTTACGTTAATTCCCATTCCAGTCTCAGGATGCTAGAATGTTGTTATGTTAATGCTGATAGAATAATAATGAATATAAAGATAATGATAATAACAGTAACAATAACGATAGCAACAATAACAGTGATGATGGCGACTGTAATAATAATGATGATGATGATGATGATGATGTTGACGAACAAGATAATGATAATAGTAACAATATCAACAACAACAACAATAATAATAATAATGATGATGATTATAATAATGATAATGATAATGAAATACAGGAATATTTGGAATCATGAAATGTCAGCAGTCAAAAAAAAAAAAAAAATAAATAAAAGAAAAAAAAAAAAAAAAAAAAAAAAAATAATTTAAAAAAATGTCATATTGGTGAGTTTATTTTACTGTACTATTTTACACTTTTCTTAACATTGTCATGAAAGTAGTTTAATTTTAATTGTATTAATTTTGTATTTAACTCAGTCCACATAATCAGCTTGTATCAGTTTCATTTATATATTATTGTTGTTGTTGTTGTTGTTGTTGTCGTCGTCGTCGTTGTCATTGTCGTTATTTAACTCAGACCATATAATCAACTTGTATTATTATTATTGTTGTTGTTGTTGTCGTCACTGTCATTGTCATCATCATTATTATTATTGCTATTGTTATTGTTGTTATTATCATCATCATCGTCATCATCATCACCAGCAGTAGCAGCAGCAGCAACAGCAGCAGCAGTATTATCATTATTGTTGTTATTATTAAATGTATTACTTACCACCATCATCGTTATCAGAATAATTATCATCGTTATAGTTATTATAGTTTTTTATTATTATTATTATTATTATTATTATTATTATTATTATTATTGTTAATATTTGGTTTATCAGCCGCATATTGTTTAATATCATGCATGGTGTGTCGAAATTTATTTTTCACATCTGTGGCCATATTACTGTTATTGTTTTTTTTTTGTCTGTTTTTTTTTCTTCAAACTGCCATAGAGATATTTATAACAATAGGACCACAAGCTTGCTAACACAAGCTGCTGCACTATAAAAATCAAATTATAATTCACTCTGTGAATGAATCATTATTATTGTGAGTACAGGTAATGAAAACTAAACGAATACCTTTTAATCTTGTAATAAATAATCTTGTCCATACAACAAGCAGCTGTTGTTTTACAGCAAACATGAGAAGTGATCATTAATACAAGAATGAGCACAATTAAATTAACATACATAAAACAATATTGTATACAGATGTGTGTGTGTATGTGTGTGTGTGTGTGTGTGTATATATATATATAAACACACACATGTATATATTCTGTAATTAAACGTGCGTGTTCATATTTAATTACGTTTTATGACATATGAGTATTATTGACAATGTCTGTCTGTCTGTCTATATGTATATTTATGTAAGTCGGTATATGTGTATGTATTGGATGTGTATATGTATATGCATATATGTGTCTGTGTGTATATGATTCTGTGGTGTACGTGTGTACGTACGTGTATGCAACTATATATATACATATATGAATATATGTATGCATGAACGTACATACACACACACACACACATATATATATATATATATATGTGAACATAATATGTGCGATGTATATGTATACTGTCCTCTGTGTGTCTATTGCCAGTAGTAAACAATGAAATAAACGTACCTCGTACTTTTGATACACACAGTACACTTTGGACACAAAGTCGAATCAGTCTGTGTCAAGCTGTGTGTTAGTGTTCAACAGCTGCTCCAGCCAAAACTCACATCAAATTATTAATAGAACTCAGCTGAGTGGTTTTTTTAATGAGTCACGGAAATATAATACCATTATTATTTTTATTACTATCAACACCACCACCACGACAACTACTACTTCTACCGCTGCTGCTACTGTGACAATTTCTACGTTACTATAACAACAGCAACAACAAAAAAAACCCACATGAAAATCTAACAATAATGATCATAGAACAAGAAGAAAAATGTCGAAGATAACAAATATAAAAAGAAAAATTTCAAAAGAAAAGGCTGGTTTGTCTCAAGCTATTAAAGCTATCTGAACATCTGAAATATCTTCATTCAAAAACTGGTAGAAAAACGTTTTATCACTGTGTTTGATACGAGTATTTGATGCAGATGATTTCTTCTCGTTCCTCTGATTGATGTTTTCTTTTTGGACGTAGGGCAGAGACTAATCGTTCGTGACACGTTATCAGCTTTGCAAGACAGTCTTGTTGTAAGTCGGAGGCGAGTCGCTGGCAAACTGGTTTTATATTACTCGAGGTGCTGGTTGTTTGCTTTTCTAACCGTTAGATTTATTTATTTATTTATTCATTTATTTTTGTTTTTTGTTGGTTTGTTTTTCTGTTTATTTTTCTGAAGTTAAAAAAAAAAAAAAAAAAAAAAAAAAATATATATATATATATATATATATTTTTTTTAAAATACACAAAAAAATTCAGATAATCCAGATATAATGTTATATGTAATCATACTCTGAAATCGTAGTTGGAATGTAAAAATAGTTCTGCAGAATTCGATATAAGCAGGACAACACATACCATAATAATAATAGTAACAGTAGTAGCAACAGAAGTGCTAGTGGTATTGGAACCAGTGGGAGTATCGGTTACAATAGCGGTAAAAGTGGTAGTAGCAGCAGTAGTTGAAGTAGTAGTCGTAAAACGATATCACTACCGCCATCACCACCACTACCACGACCACCACCAACACCACCACCAACAACAACTATAATAATAATAATAATAATAATAATAGCAGCAGCCTCTGTTCCACGTGATGATGATTGGAAGTGCTATAATCTGTGCTAAGATGCTTTACTTGAATTGAAGCAGACTAAGAGTTTAAGAAGATTCTTACTTTGATATTGTTCCTGCAAGTCTCCAGACAGTTGTCTTCATAATACTAACTAGTCATCATGGCAACGAGAACAGACATTTTGTATTCTGCCGAATTTCATGTCAGTTATTATTAATTCATGAATATTAGTTGTAATAATTATATTTACATGAGGCTTTCAGTCTACCTGCAGTTTCTGTTTGTCTGAGTTTGTCTCTAAGCTTTCTTTTTTCTTTCTCTCTGTTTATTAGTCTCTTTTCTCGCTCTTTCCGTTTCTATCTCTGCCTCCCTCCTTTTCTCTAAGTCTCTTTGTTTATCTCTCTCAGTAATGTTTCTTCGCCCTTATCTCTCACTCATTGCCTGCCTGTCTGTCTGTCTCTCTGTCTGTCTATCAGTCTCTCTCAGTCTCTTCCTTCTATGTATGTGTGTGTGTTTATGATGCTACCTTTTTCTCTCCAATTATCTCTCCGTATCTCTCTTATTCTCAGTTTGTCTGTCTCTCTCACACAAATATTTCTTCTTTTTTCTTCTTTCTTTTTGTCATGTTTTCCGAATTCTCTCTATTAATAATCTCTCCATATTCAATGTGTATATAAATATTCGTTTAGCTATTATATTTAACATGATTAAATAACATACTGAAAAGAAAAACACATATTATATTATTTAAAAAGACAAATAAACCATCATTTATTTTTTTTAAAGTTATTAATTCATTTGACAAGTGTGCATAAATATCAGTTCATTTCTGAAGTTTCAGTTAGTTTGTAATTGTATTTTATTCATTACATAGAAACTGACTGAAACTTCTGTGTACTGTATCATCAAAAACTGGTTATGGCTGGTTAAGAGTTTGAGTCTCGGTCGAATATCTGAGTTTTAGGAATGAACCACCTAGATTCCACTGAGTTATTTTCTCTTTACAACAATTACCTTAATACTAATGTTAAAATTAAAATGGAATTCACGAGTCGCTAAATAAATACTAAGCAATTATTATTATTATTATTATTATTATTATTATTATTATTATTATTATTATTATTATTATTATTATTATTATTATTATTATTATTATTATTATTATTATTAGTAGTAGTAGTAGTAGTAGTAGTACTAGTAATAGTACTAATACTAGTAGTAGTAGTAGCAGTAGCAGCAACAGTAGTAGTATGAACCTGTTTAGGGTCTCACAGGCTCTGTTGTCAGAAGAGCAGTATTGGAGTGGACAGAAAGAGACAAAGAGTCTTCTGAGAGGACTTAATTCACTTTCTGGTGCTGGGTTCTGAGCGCGGTGCCAGGCTGACAGGCTTTCATAACTGGTCTAAGCAAATCTGAGGCGACGCTAATTCGTTCTGGATGTCAGTGTCACTTACGAATAAAACCCAGACAAAATAATTTAAGTATAATTATTGCTGAAGCACAGACGGGAAAAAGTCAGGGAGGGAGAAAGAGAGAGACAGAGGGATGTATGTATGTATGTGTGTGTGTGTGTGTGTGTGTGTGTGTGTATGTATGTATGTATGTATGTGTGTATGTATGTATATGTTTGTATGTGTTTGAGTGTATACACACACACACACACACACACATATATATAGAGAGAGATATAAAGAAACAGAGAGAGAGAAATGGAAGGAGATGGGTATCAATGTAGACAGATAGATAGATAGGTGGAAATAAAGATGGATAGAAAGATAGACAAAAAATAGACTGGCAGAGAAATGGACAGATTGAGAGGCAGACAGATATAGAAAGAACAATCGAGAACAACAGACGAGAGAGAAAAAGAGAGGAATTAAGAAAGAGAAGAAGGAAAGAAAATGAGACAGATATAGAAAAAAAATAAAAAGAGAGAAAAGAAAAGATATTGCAGAAATAAGTAAATAACGATGATGATGATGATGATGATGAAGATGATGATCATGATCTTTAAAATAATAATAATAATAATAATAATAATAATAATAATGATAAGAAGAAGAAAATTACAGTAAAACTAATATGGAAAGTCATTATAATAAATAAAACAGCTATATCATAGAATGTCATTAGCTAACTCATGAAGACAAATTTACTCGGATAAATATCATTATTAGTTTATTTAATTATCTCTTTATAGATATTTTTATAACTACCAGAAAAAGAAACTTAATTTTCAACAGAAAATGAAATGTTATTGGGCGTATTTCGTTATTTCTGTTTCGTTAAAGGAGATATTATTTTTAAAGTGTAGTACTACGAAGAATTTTTTTTTATTATACGTACAACTTATTATTCTATTTGGTTTGAGTTATATATAATCACCATTAGTATTACCCCTTTACAATTGGAATTAGTTTTCGATGACGTCACGACTACAGAAAAATGTCGGCACCCAGATAAACTTTATTCTTTTTTGTTATCCTTCATGATTAATTAAAACTGGGCAGCGAAAAACCAAATAACAAAATATACAGTAACGTAGAATACATGTATTCTATTTCTTCGTATCACTGTAGATAAACTTTAAATGCTCTCTCTCTCTCTCTCTCTCTCTCTCTCTCTCTCTCTCTCTCTCTCTCTCTCTCTCTCTCTCTCTCTCTCTCTCTCTCTCTCTCTCTCTCTCTCTCTCTCTCTCTCTCTCTCTCTCTCTCTCACACACACACACACACACACACACACACATATTGATATATATTATCGATCACTATATCTCATCCTCTGTTTAATAACATCAGATATCACGGTGAGATTCATGTTACTAATATACATAATGTGTTAACGGTTTATTATCAGTTTTTCAATAACCCATTGTCTACCTTGCCTTCTCTTTGTCTATTTGTATTTGTGTATCTGATATATACAGACATCTGCTGATGTATGTATGTATGTATGCATGTATGTATGTATGTATGTATGTATGTATGTTTATGTATGTATGTATGTATGTATGTATGTATGTATGTATGTATGTATGTATGTATGTATGTATGTATGTATGTATGCATGCATGCATGTATATATATGTTTATATGTATACATATATGTTTGTATGTATGTGAATATCTATATTTATTTGTATGTATATCTGTACGTGTATATACATTTATGTATTTGATTATGTTATGTGTGAAACAGCTTTTGTCGCTATATGTAGCCATTTCGGAAAGTGCAAAACAAAAATGTACTTTAACGAAATCAAATAATTCAGCGCATGTGATGTGTCACGTATAAAATAAACTGTAGTATACAGTAATCTCGAGCAGGTGTCCATAGGTAAACAGAGAAGCAGACAGAGAGATACTGAAAGACAATAAAAGGTTTGAGAAAAAAACATGTATATAAAAAGAGACAGAGATAGACAGAGAGAGAGAGAGAGAGAGAGAGAGAGAGAGAGAGAGAGAGAGAGAGAGAGAGAGAGAGAGAGAGAGAGAGAGAGAGAGAGAGAGAGAGAGAGAGAGAGAGAGAGAGAGAGAGAGAGAGAGAGTACCAAACGACTAGATACTAATTAGATACACTTCATATTTGGCTACGAATGTTTTTACCGCTACGTCATGACTTGGAGTTCATCATAAAAACAATTTCTAAACCGCCCAGTTGATTCGATTAAGGTAATTCTTACCGTGCATATTCCACAGAACACATCGTCCGAGAATAACTCTTTGGAAATTCCCAATTCCTCGGTATTTCAACTATCACTCTCATCTGTTTCTATCCAGATTTTCTAGCCGCTTCGGCGACAAGTTTACTTACTGCTACCATTGTCACGTACGTTATTCCCTGAATCGCTTCAACAAATTCCGCTTGCAATATGAACTGCAGCCGTCATTACATTTTCTTGTTACCTTCAGAGCTAAATTGATTTTTTCCTTGCAAAAACAAAACAAAAAATGGTAAAGGAGAAGATGACAAAAAAATAAAAAAAATAAATAACGCACCTGCCCTCAAGCAAACAGATGAATGGTATGGTGGTCTTGTAAAGTCTTGACCGGTTTAGTTGTCAATGGTAATCATAACGGTCTTGTGTATCGATTTTGTATACCCACCGGAAAACAACAACTGAAGGTTTGCACTGAAGTGTTGTGTTTGTTTAACACGTACGGCATTAGTGATGCAATCTGCATTGATTTACACTTTTATTCTTTCACAGATAACGGCGTTCCCGGTTCTCTTATTATTTCTGTCTTTGCCGTTCCCAGCGTGTTGGTGATGTTTCCTGTGCTTCTGTTCAAACTATCGTAGTCGTTCCCTGTGTTTGTCTTATTCGTGTCGTTGTTGTTTTTTTTTTTTTTTAATTTTATGCTTCTCATATTTCTATCGTTGTCGTTCCATATGTTTTTCTGGTTGACGTTGTTGTCGTTCGCTGTACTTTTCTTATTGCTGTCGTTGTCGTTACCTGTACTTTTGTCGTTCTACCGTCATGTCGCTGGTTTATAATAATAATAAAAAAAGCTTTACAGTACTTGACGATAATGTTTGCAGATGATAATGATGCTAATGACGGAACGGCTGACGGTCGTTGAAATGCCTGATATAAAAGACCGATGTTGTACAAAGTGCCGATTATTAATGTTTTTGATGATGGTGATGGCGATGCTGTTGCTGCATGCAGATTCACTTAATTATTTCCGAAGTTTATTCGCTACAGTTTATTAGAGTTATAAAAAGGAAAATAAATATCGTTTTCTTGCACAAGTCAATCAAAACGTAACCGTCTGTTTAATTGATCACATATCACATGACAATATAATTACATCTGTATTCACCAGCATCTGTATCCGTAACTGAATAAAGTTTGTCATTTGAACAGCAAAGACTAACATCATCATAATAAAAGATGTAAAAGGAAAGAAATCCCAGTTTTACATTTGCACACTACTCAAAACAAAACAGTCCGTTTGAGACTATTGTTTTCTTACACGCATCCATTGCAGTAGGTAACCACAACAACATAAAGGTTTCCATTGTTCCATCATTACTTTGGCTACAAATTGTTAAACCGAAACCCCCCATCAAACACCATAATAACAGATGTAACATAACAACAAATCCGTGCTCATTTTTGCATTTACAAGCAACACAAAACAGTTATATCCACGAATGTACCCAAACCATTAGCGTCCATTTATGTAGTCAAAACATTAACATCCATTTCATGAACACCAATTTCTTTGACATTCTTCAGAGCATTCATCGCTCGGCTGTACATTTAAGAAAAAAAAAAAATATATATCATTTCCCTTTCACTGCTTGGGCTACAATCTGCTAGACTGGTACACAACACGACAACACAGGCAAAATAACAAACATGATCAAAAGGGTCATTAGGTGAATATTAAACACGGAAACATCGCACGTAGAATCAATATTAACATAGCTTGAAGAAAAATTCTTGTAGGCTAAGGATGGCTGAGACGTTTAGAAGAAATAATCATTTAAAAAAAAATCCGATAAGCGTGCTATGTATATCTTTCACCTGCCGTTGTAGTAATTATTAAAACCAATCCTACAACACAGATGAAAATCGATTTATAAGGGTAAACAATAAAAAAAAAATAATAATTGTATTTCAACTAATATATCAGAATAGCTTTGTCTTTGTTCTAAATAGTCAATATGGAGCTATTTTTAGAATACCACGTTGACGTTGTTTGCGTCACTGCAACATATTTGGAGCTATTTATTATTATTAATGAAATATATATCTACGTCGTGACAGATGCAGTGTGTGATTTTAGAAGGTGATGACGTCAATGCAACAAGTGATAAAAAAGAAGAAAAAAGTTCATTGCTTTGTAAAGTCTCGAGTTACGTCTTCAAATCCACGTCAGTGATGTTGCTAATGTCGACAAGACAGAGTGAAAAAGTCATTATTTTATTCACGTGGTAATTATGATTATAATGTCGTTAGAATTAATAAATTAAAAATTGGTTTGTTGTTTGTATGTGGTCTGTCTGTTTGTCTGTCTGTTTGTCTGTCTGTTTGCCTGTCTGTCTATCTGTCGTTTTGCATGTTTGTAGGAGGCAGGTATTTGTCTATTTTTGTACGTAGACAGGTAGTAAGTGCGTACGTATGTGTATATGTATTTATGTATGAAACTATGTCTATGTGTTTGTGGAATATGTTTGTATGTATGTATGTATGTTTGTATGTATGTACATATGTAAGAATGTATGTATATATGTAGCTATGAATATATGTATATATGTATGTATGCATGTATGTATGTATGTATGTGTGTGTGTGTGTAAGAATGTATGTATATATGTATGTATTTATGTATGTTTGTATGTATACATATATGTAAGAATGTATGTATATGTGTATGTATGTATAAATGTATATACGTATGTAAGAATGTATGTATATATGTATCTATGTATGTATGTATGTATGTGTAAGAATGTATGTATATATGTATGTATACATATATGTAAGAATGTATGTATATGTGTATGTATGTATAAATATATGTATATATGTATCTGTGTATGTATGTATGTATGTATGTATCTATGTATGTATGTATGTATGTTTTTTTTTTGTACCGAGGTGCCATATTTAACGTAGTAAAAAAAGAAGAAAAACCCACACAAAAATAACATGTCTGTCTGTTGCATGTTAACTAAACGATCAACAAAGGACAAGGAAAGGTCTTTCTGGGCAGTAACTAAATATTTCTAACCGTTTCATTAGTCGAACTATATCCGCTTACATTTGTAAGCACACTGTGCAAGTTCAACACATTTGACTTGCCGATCAATACGCGGCTCCCAGGCATTCAGACTGGAGAAGAGCGCTGTGTAAATCAATTATTAAGACTTACAGATGGTTGGATCTCGGTATATCTATACAAATAGAATCGTTAATATCAGAGGCTTAGTTCTCGTACATCTTTTATGCCAAAGCCACGCGAGTACAGTTCTGATCATTTGTTTAGGAAAGTGTATGTGTGTAGATAAGAACTAAATTGCTTTTATATCACATTTCCAGCTCAAGTTAATATATATGAGCATTAATATGCTGGTATATAACTGTCATGGTTATACTGTTATCAGGTGTGTTTCTCAGTTCTAAACAGAACTTGCTAATTTTAACATACCACGGCATTCCATTTTGGCATTTTGTAATACTGATTGGAAAAGAAAAAAAATTAAATGTTACCAATGACAATGACAATGACTTTATACCAAAACTTGCAAATGAAAAAATGAAAAAAGCTACCTTCTGTTATCAGTCGGATGTTCAAACACTAATAATTATTACATTAAAACGCAAAGTTTAATTTTCCGATTTTAAACAGAATACCATTTTAGAATTGTATTATAAAGAAAAGGTCGTCAGAGGGTACATTCTGGCTGTGTATTGTGTGACATGTATATCTATATTTAGTAAGGCTTGGAGGAGATTCTCCAGTTCAGTGCTATTGTATTTTTAAACATCATAATACAGTGAGCTATTTTTGAACATAAATTTATTATTTTCACTTGACTTACAATTGCATCACCACTCCATTTCAGTTGTTCATTGTTGTTTTTTTGTTGTTGTTTTTGGTTGAAGGTTGGGACTAATTTGAACAATGGCTCTTCATTTACCGTTCATTCATTTAATTAATTAGCATTAAATTAATCAAAATATGATAACTTCGTATTAATTAGCAAGCAAGAATATTCTTTTCAGGTTAATTAAAACAAAAATATCTGCACTGAAATATGTCAAGGACTGCAATTTTATTTTGCTCGTTTCTGCTCATCAACAGACTTTGTATGATCAAAGAAAATGACAATGGATGACGTCATCAAAACCAGTCTACCAGCCTTTCCCACTCATCAACAAGTTCATTTTAGCCACCCACCTAATGTAATTTTACAAATAACGTCTAGCGAATTCCTAGCGCCTCTGACGGTTTAGCATTCGGGTGACAGTTGTGTATTGCTAATAACCAAATCAAATCACGTAAGCACTTGCAAGAGCCACAGCACGAAACCCCGCAATAAACCACAAGACATCAACTTGCAAAAGACTCGGGCGATAATACATTGCTTGTGAAATGGCCTCTTGGGGAAAAAAAAAAAAAAAAAACCCAAAAGCCAACAACAACAAAACAAAACAAAACCCTAAAAAACAAACAACAACAAACAAACAAACCAACCCCCCCCCAAAAAAAAAACCGCATGGCGCAGATCTTGGAATTACATATACATGTATTTAAAACCAACAGACAGTCAGTTTTAAAATACTTTCTTCCAGACATGTCTGAACCAAACTTGCTTTGTATCAACGCTTTTCGGATTGTATTTCTCAATGCAGTGCGGTTTTTCAATTAATTATATTTAAAAATCATCGATCGTTTCTATCGACATGGTTTGTTTGTTCGTCGTTTTGTTTTTATTAAATTTCAAAACGTCAGAAGGAAAGCTACTCATAGATGCATCTGTCTTTTTCAGATCTTAATATTATATTTACGCACTGCATATATCAATGTTTCCCAGAGAGGTTCGAAAGGCAAACAGAGGAGCAATTTGAGTATATAGGAAGCCAATTTGAATACGATGAAATTGGTTTTTCTGAACTCATTATTGTTGATGTCAAAAATCCTGCCACATAAAATAAATAAATTATTAAATAAAATTGTATTTATTTTACGAAATATGTTAATGAATTCGACCATACGGATCTGATACTCTTTAACTTTTTAAAAACTTGATTGATTCTTATGCTAGAGAAGGAATCAAAACTTTGAGAGGTTGAAATGGGGCATGGCCTAATTAAATGTATGGAACATCTAGAATAGAATTTTTTTTTTTTTTTTAAATTTATATCTGAAAGGAAGCTGTTGTATACAGTTTTATCTATACTTTGTATTCTGTGTAGTATTACCAGTAACTACGTAATGATTACAGAGAAAACCGTGTTGAAAATAATGTCAATATTTATTGAGTGTACTGAACAAACAGAGACATTCTGCCAGGGTTTCAATGAGACAGTGTGTCCCGGAAGAATACAGTTTTTAAACACTGAGACGACAACAACGTCATTTATAAAGATAAACATAAACACCGACAAAGAGATGTATCAAGACAAAAGTGTACAGTCAGATATCTAGTTTCAAAAGAATAATATAGACACATAAATAGATCGATATACAAATATACACAAAGTGTTTCAAAACAGCAGATATACGGAGAGCTAGAAAATAGCTATGAAAACAGACAAAGAATTTCCAAAACAAAGACAGATAAATTGATAAACAGGCTGATGGACGCATCTACATCAGAATGAATTAAAGAAAAGACAACATTTGAAAAATGTGAAAAAAAATAATAGAGAGAGAGAGAGAGAGAGAGAGAGAGAGAGAGAGAGAGAGAGAGAGAGAGAGAGAGAGAGAGAGAGAGAGAGAGAGAGAGAGAGATTAATATATACATTTATGTATTTGATTATGTTATGTGTGAAACAGCTTTTTGTCGCTAAATAGCCATTTGTGCAAAACAAAAAATGTAAAAATATAAAATAAACTGTAGTATACAGTAATCGAGCAGGTGTCCATAGGTAAACAGAGAAGCAGACAGAGAGATACTGAAAGACAATAAAAGGTTTGAGAAAAAAACATGAATATAAAAAGAGACAGACATAGAGAGAGAGAGAGAGAGAGAGAGAGAGAGAGAGAGAGAGAGAGAGAGAGAGAGAGAGAGAGAGAGAGAGAGAGAGAGAGAGAGAGAGAGAGAGAGATTAATAGCTGAGCGACATACTAAACAAAATGTTTTAAAAATAATTAATGACTCGAGTATGTATCATATCAAAGCATTCTAGAAGAAAATAGAAATAAATTTATGAGACACACATTCCAGATTCTTGATATTCCACATTCAAATATTTGATTAGTTTGTTTTTTCACCCTAAAATTATAAATAAATCAAATAAAATGTTTTCCTTTGAGTAAGACACTACACTGAGGATATGCATATCTGTCAGAAAGAATACACACTATGGCAAATCGATGCCCTACAAACAGAACATTAAATTATAGGAAATCTTTATTTTTAAGGTAGGATAATAATGTATTGGAAATCTTTAAGATAACGGTACACTGACTACAACAGTACAAGGATTCTATAGATTTGTCATTATGTGGTTCTATCTAGGTTATTGCTTGTTTATTAGGCCACCTTCAGATATATGGCCTTGTATTTACTGAATGTATGCATATCTGTCTCGAAGGCAGTTTTCTCTGCTTCTGAAACACAAAATATAAAACCGTTTCTCTCTCTCTCTCTCTCTCTCTCTCTCTCTCTCTCTCTCTCTCTCTCTCTCTCTCTCTCTCTCTCTCTCTCTCTCTCTCTCTCTCTCTCTCTCTCTCTCTCTCTCTCTCTCTCTCTCTCTCTCTCTCTCTCTCTCTCTCTCTCTCTCTCTCTTTGTCTTTCTGTCTGTCTGTCTGTCAATAGATTATGGTACTTTATCACATTAGAATGTTTCAGTACAATAACTTTGTTGTCCAGAAAACTGCATAACGATTTCAGAGGTTCGGTTCCCCGTTCACTTTCATTATTCTTTTTATTAATAAAAAAAACCGATTTGTAATACTCTAATGTTCACTAACATTTCATTAAATAATGTAAGCCAAGCTCAGTGGTATTTAAGGCCATAACGTCTACTGTTACGTTACTAGAAGTCGAGTCTTGAGGACGCAACTTTTGATTTCTAAAGAAATTCTGAGGATTATTTAAAGAAAAGTTCATGGATAATTAGAAAGGTAATATAAATGTCACATATATAAATCGTTCCTCTTTCAGACGTTCCTGTTTCGTGCTTTTCTGGCTAATATCCACATCACTTCAGATTTAATCTCCAGATAACCTTGAAGATGATTTAGGGAAATCACAGCCAAACACTTTTACTGCTAGTAATGATATCGCAGACCTGTATGGAACCTATTAACACCCCATTGTCCAAGAGACAGCTTCACTCCACCATTATACCCGATCAATAGTAGGGATGATTGGCTTCTAACCCATTATCGCCAGTTTTTCACTAAGCCGTGGAATAGTAATCACAGTCTTTCTCCAGCCTTCATTTTCCTGTTTTGTTAACATCTCTTAGTAAAGCGCCTTTGAGTACCAGGCGAAATGGCAGCCGCATCTTTTTTTTTCTGTCATCGTCTGTGAATCCATTGCAGTTACGTAAGCGGTAATCATTATGCTGCAACGGAAATCAAAACGAAATCTGGGAAAAATGCGCGATGATGTGAATTCACTTTATCCCTCTCTCACAAATTCGTCAATCGATCCGTTGTCAGCAGGATTACACGCTTTCTTTTCGAATGGTAAGCAGAGGGATGTCAGAGGACATGCTTTCATAATCTGACAAGTGTGCAGAGCGGAAAGCTTTCACGATGGTTTATTTTTGCTCAGCAGGGTAGCCGCGGTGTCTACACATCCACGTCAAACATGCCAGACACTTAAACAGGATTCTGTGAAACAACATGTGCCTCTGTTCTCAACATGCAGTTAAGGTCAAAGATGAATGAGGCAGAAGACATTTTCAGTCTGGTTGTATCGGCGATTTCAGCTCTGGTAAATGATGATATTCATTGTCATATTTCCAATAGCCTTAACACAGAAATCAAATTAATACAGAAGAGTATCCAGCGTTATGAATAATGATACATTAAAAGACAAAACATAGGCACATATCGACAGTACTTTTTATTTCGACTGTCAGTTAATTTACAAGACATTTTATTTATTGTCTTCTAGTTTATATATTACAGTTCAGTAAAAGTCACAGATTCTCGAATGTCTCTAAATTATTGACAAACAAACGATACAGCCTTAGTTTGACATGTCCTTAATATAAACATCAAAAAAGTTACCTTTGACAACACATTTATTTTTCTTTACCCGTGGTATTTAAGTTCAAATAGTTTATTGCGAAATAAAGATTATAACAATATTAATAATAATCACGATAACAAGAACAGGAAAAGTGATACTACTTCTATAACAACAACAACTAATAATCATAATAATAATAATAATAATAATAATAATGATGATGATGATGATGATGATGATGATGATGATGATGATGATGATGGTGACGATTATGACGATAATAACTAAAAACAGCAGTAATAATAATAATAATAATAATAGTAAATGTAATAACAACAACAACTACTACTACAAAACGAAAGTAACAACAAAAACAACAACATGTTTAATAAAGAAGTAAAACCTTATAGATCTTTAAAACCGTATCAGATAAAATTTATTCTTTACATTAATTGATCAATATGTTGGAAAACATTAATTTGTTTTTTTAACTTATCAGATAAAATACATTTTTTATGTCATGTACCAATAAAAAAGCATTAAGCCTACTTTTGTATTCAGTAATCAAAATAATAATATGATATAACTAATTCCAAATATCGAATTTGCTTTATTTTGGATAAAAATTGCAAATTTATTTCTGATTATCATTATAACATACAAGTCAAGGCTTTATTACATCGATCAAAATATTGAATAAAATAATTTATTTACATTAAACATAAATAAATATGTTTTATTTAAGGGACTGTAATTGATTACTGTAGATAAAATTAGCTGTATATTTCAAGTTATCAGTAATTTGGATTAAGTTTACTATCTGCAGATGATATTAATACAGTAGAAAAAATATATATACATTAAGATAAAATAAACACTTTATGTCATATATCGCATTTCTTGGCAGTTTAAATCGATTCGCAATTTTCAGCTGAAATTACGTGATTTTTCGTGATATCCTGGTTATACGTCGTCCCCCCAAAAACAAAACTGACGTTCAGTCATAGTAAACCTTCAATATATAATTGATGAAATCAATAAAAATCAATCATTTTGACAACAGTTTTGTGTGAGCGTTTATTTATTTCATTACATTTCTCGTGTTCTTTCCGCAATAACCGGGATGTTTTCTAACTGAAATTTTGAACGTTTTTAAATGAAGAACAAAACACAGGAAACTGACTCAGCTTTAAAGATAATTAAATTGTAATTCACAACAAAAGCCAGCGCGTGACAAAAAAAAAGCATTCTTGGATTAAAAGTCTGACAACAGAATCACACAAGAGTCGTATGAAACGAGAGAGTTTGTTTGTTTGTTTGTTTGTTTGTTTGTTTTGGGGTGTTTTCGTCCCTATTGTGGATCTTCTACGTCGATAAATACGGTAATCTGTTAACTGGATTTCAGCTAATTCCTAAATTCAGTATTATTATTATTATTATTATTATTATTATTATTATCATTTCATTATCATTATCATTATCATTATCATTATTATTATTTGCATCATCATTATCATCATTATTATTATTATTATTATTATTATTATTATTATTTTGTTTATTTATTTTTTCCACATAATAAGAATATGTATATATATTCATCTATAATCAAATAGCTATTCATTTTAAAGGATAAAATTATTTTCTTATTTTGCGTGATACACAGTAAAATCAATAACCAAAATTTCAAAGGAAAGACAGAAAATTAACTTCTTATTGTGAATGATAAAAATAACTCCTTGCTTGAAAAAAAAAAAAAAAAAAAGACATATCGTGTAAAATTAACTTTTGAAGGGATCGATATATTGTCGAAATAATTCCACATTTCAAATTATAAACTTAACTCGCTGACTGAAATAACTGACATACTGTATAAAATTAACTCTTTATTTTGAATGATAAAATTAATTCCTTATTTGAAGTGACTGACTTATCGGATAAAATTAACTCTCTATTTTGAATGATCAGCTTAACAGCTTATTTGAATCGATCGATATACAGGTCAAAATTAACTTTTATTCTGAAAGATCAAATTAATTAGTATTGTGAATTATAGAATTGGGTCTTTTATTTCGAGTGATAAAATTATCTAATTATTTTGACTGATAAAATTAACTCCTGATTTCAAGTGACAAAGTAGAAAATAAACTCTTCATTTTAAGGAATGCGAGACAAAAATCAGTGATCGAAATTGAATCGGATGGCATAAGCTGGTCACTGAATTTGATTCCGATTATTTGATAGGGGCGACACAAAATCAATTCACGTCTGTACAATTGGATTAACAGCGGCCCGTAATAAGTTAATGTTGTATTAGATTAAGCAGTGCCACATGCTGTTTGCAGTAAATGAAACGCCAAATTAATAAGAGGAACGAGTCCTTGGAGACAGCTAGGTGATTTCCATTCCGACAGTCTGTCGTTCCGTAATTATCATCTGTGCATGTGTGTACGTGAGCGTATGTCTCTTTACTTTGTGTATCTGTGCGCTTTATATATACGAGTGTCTGTGTGTGTGTGTGTGTGTGTGTGTGTGTGTGTGTGTGTGTGTATACACATATATACTTAAGTAGGTACGTAAGTAATATAATATATAGTAAAATACACATTTTAATATATTATTACATTTTTTAAAATTTTCTTTGGTGGTACGTTAAAAATCAAATGTGTATACTGTTTATTATTGTTGATAGAATGCAGTATTTTTTACCTAACTCTTACTATCTGTTTTCTGCCTCTCTCTCTCTCTCTCTCTCTCTCTCTCTCTCTCTCTCTCTCTCTCTCTCTCTCTCTCTCTCTCTCTCTCTCTCTCTCGCTTAATATCGACAATGACAATAATTATGTGATTTCCCACAACGTAATGAGCACTGATTAGGCGATATCATCGATTCATCATTGTCAGATGCGTCAGGTTACCAAACCAGCATCAACTTGTATCGACTGATATTCTACCGGTGCGGGCACAGATAAACACTGTGTCTGCACAAATACAACGTTCGCTGACTCTGAGTTTGTCCATTGTATTTCTTACGTGTGCACTTTATTTATATATTTATAAACACTGAATACGTAAATGTACACGCACTTCAATAACAGTATACATTCATACGCACACGTAGATGAAGAGAGGAACACGTGCACATTATAATCATGCATGCATACATGAACGTTCTGACGGTTTTATTTTTTTATTAAAAGAAAAGAAAAGTGAAATCGAGAGAGAGAAAAAAAGAGCCGGAAATAGAGGGTCGAGGATAGGGGAGGAAATAAAAGAAGGCAGAGAATAGGGGGAGATAATTAAGGAGAAAAACACGACGAGAGAAACAAACACACAGGGAAAGAAAGACAAACATCAGGAGAACGAGAGAAAAGGAAAGAGAGGTAGAAATAATTACTCGGGGTGTACGACTGTTAAATACAAGACTGAAAGCCAGAGAAAGAAAGCAAGAACGAGAAGCAGAGTCAAAGAAGAAAAGTGAAAGATTAACAAAATCATATAGCAAGAGAATGCTGGCACTGTTCGCCTTGTTATTGTAATTCGATAAAGTAATTTAGCTGTAAATGCCGGAAAGTCATCTGTAGCTGTGTATATCCTGTTCCCTGTTAGTAGTTTACTTTCACATTAATCATCAACACTCTAAAAGCTTCTTATGATCCAATTAAAACCCAAGCGAACTTTTCGTTGCTGTGTCTTTATTATTTCTGAACATTCTGTGCTGTTTTCGCATATTTTTATTACCAAGGCTAGGAGGGAAATACGATAAGACCAGTCATTTTTGGTTTTGTAGTTCTGGGGTATTTTTTTTTTTTTTTTTTTTTTTTGGTGTAAAATTATAAATAATATTTTCAGAAACATCATCGTTATATATTTAAGTTTAAAATATCAGAATATAATTTAAATTTTAAATTATGCTAATGGAAAAGGTGTGCTCAAAACACACACACAGAGAGAGAGAGAGAGAGAGAGAGAGAGAGAGAGAGAGAGAGAGAGAGAGAGAGAGAGAGAGAGAGAGAGACACGAAAGGTTTTGGTTTTTGGATGATTGTGAAAATCTAATCTTAGAAAATTTCAATTTAAACCTTGTTATCATTTTTTATTTAATTATTCATAATGTTTTGCTTTGTAGAAATCGTTACCTAAACAAAACCGTCTGTCGGGGAATCGTTATATCTGTTCGTTTTACTTGTTCATCGTCGACGTTTATTTCTTTCCAATAATACAACAAGATGACGGACTTTTGTTATGAACCTTGGGACTATGGATTTTCGCTGCATCATTTTCTTCTCCTGTTTCTGCCAGATTAAGGTTCTAGAAGACCATCAGACAAAATCTAAAATTACAGAGATACAACTTGTCACTAGTATTTTCAACATTAGCAAGATATACTGATTAGTTTTGTTACCATAGCGGGCAGTCAATTATTTTATTCGCAGTTCTGTTTCGTTTTACTGTGTCATTTCTATGGTTACCGTTCTATAACGATTATCTACACTTATTACCTACTTTCCGCTGTAGATTGTTTATTAGTTCAGTTTGTTAACGATTGCGATTTAACGAGCTGTGGTTAATCCACAAAGCCTTATTTAGTTGACTTACTCAGAAATGTAACGCCGTGCGGCTAATCTCTGGTCTTCGAAACTTTCTAGCTGTCAGCTTTAATCCCACTGACGTCATTACGTAGACAGCTATTACATCAGGTATCATACTCCTGATTTTATTTAGTTTCTTGTTCTTCTTTTTTTAAATCTTTTTTTTTCACACATTAAAATAAAACTAATATATTTATTTACATGGCCAATATGGAAAGAACTAAATGCTTAGGTTTAGGGATTTTAAAATTTAGTGGTACAGCTGCCATAGTAATCAGAATATGTTTTAAATAATTGTAACAACAGGTTAAACAAGCGTTCTGCTTTGGATGGCAATTTAATTTATTTACAGAATTAAAGATTCACAGATTTTGCCACAAAATGCCGCTGTGGAGTTAAAAGATGAGGATTATGAACTTTACTATTACAGATGAAGTAACACCTGTTTGATATATATATATATATATATTATATAAAGGCGAGAATAGATTATTCTAACGGCATTCGCTCTCGTATTGCGTGCTGAAACCAAATTGCTTGAATCTTCATTCGGAACGAAAACAACACTCAACTTGAACCGTTTCAGTTAATGAAAGTGTGTCACTTTATCCGATGTCTTTGAAAGCATGTTTCCGTCTGTACTGGCTGGTTCCATTTTGCTGTGAATTACCAGTGACGTCACGCACACTGTTATTGGTTACGGAAAGGACGAGCTGCAGGGGAGGTAATCAGAATCTGCACAAAAATGCTGGCGACATTTAGAAAACGAAAATTTGTTTAGACACTTGTTAATTACTGTTCCTGTTTAGATTTAAATAGTGATTCATAGATTGATTTATTGTGTAACGTTTTTAAACTTAAGGTTGATACTGCATATAATCACTCGTTTGCTATTATTGTTATTATTATATTATTGTTATTATTTTTCAATGCGCTATGACAATATTCATATGAATCAGAAATTTGTCTGCATTTAAAGAAAGAAAGAAACAAAAATATTCATGGTTTTCGTTTTTGTGCATTTTTCTTCCTTCTCTCTTTTTATTTATTTATTTATTTTATAGTTTATGTTACATATTTTAGAGGAGGAAAATGTGCCCACACGAATAAACAAATATAACTTTTAATAAACAAGAGTTTTCTTTTTAGTTTATTTTTGTGACATTATTTATTGTATGATTATGAAACACAACAGGTTTTTTTTTCCAAGATAAATAAGCTTAATTTTTAAAAAACAAACTATACATTTAAAGCATTTCGCAATATCAATTACTGGAAGAGAAAACCAATATCATTTTAGGCCCATTTTTCATTACGTCATGTATCACGCATTGCGTCCTCTAAGCCTCGTTTGCGAACGTGTCATCTGGAGGGTTACAGAGGATCAGTTCCCAAATTGGATCTGTTTTATATTGATTGCCACGAGTGAGCAAATGATCCACGAAACAAACACCAGCATCCAGGCCAATAACTAATTGATAAAAAAAAAAAAAAAAAAAAACGTGCTCGGAATCGCATCCTCGCAATCGAACTGTCTCTAATGGGAAAATTAAATGATGTCCAATTTGATTAATAGGGGCCGCCGCGGGTTTTACGCCTGCCGTTTGAATCTCGCATCATGGCGGATGTCACCCGGCTTTGTGTTGGCCTATTTCTGGCCGTCTGTCGCTGTTGCTGCCAAAGCCGCACGCAGACGTCAGTTCAGTATATCTGAATCTGAATGGTAATAACCGCATAAAATTCCGCGATCGTCTGATGCAAATGGATATCGAATTGTGTTTAGGATTACAACTCATTTTGTTTCTGGATCAGAGGTAACGTCTGATAGCGAACATTTGCATTAAGTAGGCATTACAGAACTGAGGTAATTATTTAAATATACCAGGCATCAAAGATAGCCGCGTGTTCCAGCATTAAAATCATTTTGCGAGGACGTCAGATCGTGCTCGAGAGCGAAGATAATTGCACGTGGTTAAATAAGACTTGAGAACCTTGATGACAACGGAACTAACGTTTATGTATCAAAGAGGTGCTTTTTTTTTTTTTTTTTTTTTTTTTACAGTTTTCAATATCTCTCTCTCTCTCTCTCTCTCTCTCTCTCTCTCTCTCTCTCTCTCTCTCTCTCTCTCTCTCTCTCTCTCTCTCTCTCTCTCTCTCTCTCTGATTTATTAAAGGCAATCAGAGGTAAAGAATTCCTATATAATTCATTTAATCAGTTATTAATCTAATTGTATAAATAACAATTATAACATAATAATAATAATAATTTAAGTAATGCAATAATAATGATGATGATAATAATAAAATAATAATAATAATAATAATAATAATAATAATAACAACAACAACAACAACAACAAGCATAATAACTATTATCACCATTAAAAAACCACAGCTTCTACGGTTTTTAAATGTTTAAATCCCCGATTACAAATGAATTAATCAGCCTACACATCGACATTTAGATTTTACTTATCTAAAGACTCGTATTAGATTACTAATCTCGGATTTAACTCTGTTCCTTTGTCATATTTCTTAGCTAATAAAGAAACATGTGTTAAATACTTTTTCGGTCTGAAAAGACAGATAAAAGACGTCATTTCGACAGTGCTTCGATAAATGTCATTTATTTCTTTTCTTCTTTGTGTTGATAAAACACGGATTAATATTTGACGTCGGCAGCAATGATTTATTAAAAGCTGTTTAAAATGTTCTTTAATATTTAATATTTAATATTTACGATATCCAGAGATTCTTTTATGACGGTGATAGTGGTGATGGGGGAACCAATAATTAAAAAAATAATTCAGATATTAAATAAAATTTATTAAATAAAATAATAATAATAATAATAATAATAATAATAATAATAATAATAATAATACTAATAAATATACACTAAATTAAAATACTTTATTCTATATTAACAGCTCTAGCAATATATTTGCTTGTCAACGATATTTCTGAAAAACCGTTAAATATCTGTTCCGAAAATTGCCATATGGTGCCAGGAAAACATTAATGATTTTTATATCACCTTGTTTTATTTTTTGTGTTCAATAATAACATAATTAACAAAGAAATCATGGTAAATATGATTCAGAATAACAACAAAGTCAGAAAAACTTATGAGTAAATGAGTTATAAAACATTTGAAATCTACTATAGTACAGATATTCTATGGGACACAATTAAATATTACATGATTTACCTATGTTTTATGTTGCTTGTAAATAAAATGTAAATATTCCTCATATTCCGTTCTGTAATAAAGTCAAGTTTGTTTCATCACCAGTTTTATTAATTAACTGTATGCAAAATGTATGTTTAAGAGCTCAAAGTCTTAAAGGTAATGCCCTGTATAACACTATTGTGCATATATAATGAATTTCCATTTTAAAGCTAATAAAGAATACAGTATTACTGCATTAATATCACATATAGATTAATCAAGAAGTTATTTCCTATAAGATTTTTGTCTGACTATATGACGTCGTACTAACTAAAGCCAGAAAGGTCCTGGGCTCACATCCAGATGCTTCTTCCTTGAGTTAATTAAATAAGTGTAAGACCACAGTGCATCATTTCTTCTCTCTAACTCTTTAACAATCTAACACTGGTAGAAGACAATCTGTGTTTCTTTGTTATGTTCCACTCTTCACTCTTTCGTCTCTCTAACTGTTTAACATACTAACATTGTCCTGATAGAAAACAATCTATGGTCCTTGGTTGCATACCAAAATGGTGTATGTAAAAACATTTCAAATGGTTGATCAATATATATTTTTTGAGACAAGTTCATCAGATAAATTAAAGTACGAAAAGAATACTCAGTTTATCATATATTATTAATCATTTGTTGTTTTTTATTACTACTACTACTGCTACTACTACTACTACTATCACTACTACTGTTATTATTATTATTATTATTATTATTATTATTATTATTATTATTATTACTATTCTTCTTCTTATTATTATTATTGTTATTATTATTATTATTATTATTTATTTTACTTTTTCAATTATTTAAAATTAAAAAAAAAAAATTTGAAGAAAGAAAAAAAAAAAGAAAAAAAATAGTAAAGAAAAGGAAGAAAAATAAGTCAAGTTTATTTTCAGGACCATGATTCGCAGGATCTATCGTCTTCAGCGTGCACATTTATTTATGTCCTGTTCAAACCGGTGCCTTATTTTGAGATTTGAAACGATGTGTTATATCTTTTACCTTATAAAACTGTATTGTTCCTTTTTTTTTTTTTTTTTTTTTTTTTTGGTTGTTTTGGGGTTGTTTTAATTTCTTTTTATTTCTTTGCTTTAGGGGGTGAAGGTGGATAGAGGCGAGTCAGAGAATTAATTATTACTTGAAATCTATTTTCAGGTTTATTCCCGATTCTGGCATTCCGGAATCTGACAGTGAGATTATAACACATGGTTTTGGTCAGAAGGTGGACAGCAACTGCGCTCTCATCCGAGGAATGGATGTGGTCTTTACCTCTCTTGACCACAGTCCCATCCGATGTAGTAGTTATGGTGACAAGGCACCTCGAATACAAACATCTCCATGGTACCGTACCATTCTTGTTACTAATCCGCCATGCATACCTATATCCATCAAGTACTGAGATACAACATTAATTTCATGTCTCCAAACATTAATTTTCTTGCAATCTCTATTCCGGCTCACCTCTGCTCTTAACTGCTCATTAAAGTTAATCTCGTTAATCGCCCCCTCTGTTCTTCATGCCTCTAAATTGACCTTAATTATTGACGCCAGTTTTCCCATTTCTGGAAGCGGATTAGAACACCTCACCGATTACCTAATCTGGAGACTGTCAGTTTCGGGAACATACCCTATTTACATAATCACTAACACATTACGATATTATTTCAGATCACAGTGACATTGTAGGACTTGCATGACACAGCAGTCCAGATTCTCCATTTTTTACCAGAAATAATGACGAAAAAGAAATAAAAACATTAAGAGTTATGCATAAATGTCACTAATCATATTTGTTACAGATTTATAGCAAAATGTGATAGCTTTATCAAATAAATAAATAACTAGATAAATAATAATAAAAAAATTAATAATATTAATAGCACTTCATTATTCGAGAAATAATTATTGAAGAAAAAGATAATTTTGAAACCGTTTTTATAATCATATTGGTATGAATAGTGTTTTTAGGTGTTTTATATTCAGTATCTTAACTTAATAATATTTATCATTTAATTAATTAGCCATCATGCTTATTAAAAAAAAAATGTTCAGCAACAATTTTCTTTGTATTGCAGTGAATGTTTCAGGCACCTTTGAAGACGACGAAACGTTTTTTTTTTTCTTTTTCTTTTTTCGTTTCTGTTGTTGTTGTTGTTGTTGTCGTTTTATTGTTTTCTTTGTTGTTGTTTTTTTTCTAAATATTTCTCTCTACACAATCTTTATTTTTCTGTTTTTCATTTAGCATAAGTTAATTAGTATTCCAAAAGTAAATATTTAAAGATGTTTTAAATAATTTTCCGTCACAATTCCCGATTTTTTTTTTTATATATATAACCACAGATCAAACGTAAACGACCTTGACATTTTGAAGTATTCACGTAGAAAGTCAGGTGCTAGTTAACAACAAGATGAGATTATTATATATATCAAAAAAATATATTAATTTTATCGCTCTAGTGTTGGTTGTTACGTTGTATTCAGCACTGAAGGTTCTGTTCCAGTATTTAATTAATTTTGGTGTGAATGTCTGCATTGTTCTCCTCCCAGTCCTTCTTCCCGTGATCAGTGCTTGACATTAATCAACAGTTACCTGTTTTGTGCTGATGTAATGAAACCTTTTTAACAAACCCGATGTCAAACAGAAACGATACACACTGCAGTAAAGAGAAATACGTAAGCATGACAGAAATATAGATCAAACACAGATGATTTATTACTTCTTTTTTTATATGTTATTATTATTATTATTATTATTTTTTTTTTTTTTTTATGAATGAAAGGGTAATTTATGGTTGTCATGGTAAATGCTACGTAGTGTGATTTTTAATTTTGTTTTTTAATTATTTTATTTCATTTTATATTTGTGTCTATTTATTTATTTATTTTGTTTTGTTTCATTTTATTATTATTTTTATTTTCTCTCTCTCTCTTATTTCCTTGAGTTTATTTCTATGATTACCTGTTTTGTTGGGTTTCGTGATTAAAATTAATTAGTTATTTGAAGTAGGTAAATATAAGAAAACAGGAACATATTATTATTATTATAGTTATTATTATTAAAGTAGTAGTAGTAGTAGTAGTAGTAGTAGTAGTAGAATGTACCAGGAGTAGTAATAATAACAGTAGTGGTAGTAGTAGTAGTAATAATAATATTGTTGTAGCTGTCATTGTTATTCGGGTTTTTGTAGTGTTGACGATGTTGCTTTTGTTGTTGTAGTTATTATTGCTATTGTTGTTGCAGTTGTAATAGTAGAATGCCTTTGTTTATATTTCTATCTCAGTATATATCTTGCAATGTGCATATTTATTCAATATGCAAGATTTCTAGACACAGTCTTCCATAACTGATGAAAATTCGTCATTCAGATTTTGTCTACAATCTATCAGTTTAGAAATAACTTTGTCCCCTGTTGTGCAATACATTTGTACAAGATAACTCAATGTTATAGGCACTTACTGTAGAGATACAGAACGAGAGAGAGAGAGAGAGAGAGAGAGAGAGAGAGAGAGAGAGAGAGAGAGAGAGAGAGAGAGAGAGAGAGAGAGAGAGAGAGAGAGAGAGAGAGAGAGAGAGAAAATAACACACACCAGTCTCATACACAGGCATAATATAGACATACATTTAATAACGTTTCCCCTGAGCTATAACACCATCTAGAACAGTATTGAAACAAAATTAATTACTACACTGACTGGCAGTGATGTCAAAATGTCTTCGTTCTCAAACATCTGTTGCCACTGACAGCTGGTGAGGGTCAAGTGTAGTGGACTTAGTGTCCAAACAGAAATGAAAATGATATTACCACTGGCAAACAGGTCAGCTGGATATTGCCACTTCTCAGCCCGTGTAGCTTTTACTGTTGATCACTGACTTTCTGATGGATGTTATTAGTAAAAGCTATCACTTTCTTACAGATTTGTCATTTTATTAAATTACATGATATACCATTACTGATGGATATTTTTGTTAAAGCTATTACTCGCTTACTGATCGATCATTTTATTAAATTAGATGATATATCATTACTGATGGATATTTTTGTTAAAGCCATTACTCGCTTACTGATTGATCATTTTATTAAATTAGATGATATACCATTACTGATGAATTTTTTTGTTAAAGCCAACACTCGCTTACTGATCGATCATTTTAATTAAAAGTTGTCTT
Organism: Chrysomallon squamiferum; assembly: GCA_012295275.1. NCBI lineage: Eukaryota > Metazoa > Mollusca > Gastropoda > Neomphalida > Peltospiridae > Chrysomallon > Chrysomallon squamiferum. The sequence goes on from CM022670.1 coordinate 4,268,846, forward strand.
ATCGAAGGATACTATTAGTCAAAGCCACCGTTTTTCTTACTGATGGACTCTTTTATCAAATCCAGGACACTTTTTTCTGCTGATGGGTATCAATTTAGTCAAATCCATGACACCCTCTCTTACTGATGAAATTAATTTTAATCAGATTTCTGACCGATCTGTTCAGTAAAAGCTATGAGACACTCTCTAACTTTTGAACACTTTAAGTCAGTAAAATTACTCTCTTACTGAATTATATAATTTCAGTGAAATCCATGACTAACCCGTTTACTGATATATATTTACTGATACTTACTGACACCTTTGTGAGTGAAAACGAACAGTTTTATGTAAAACGAGGAAGTATACACAGAGATTTAATTAATTATATCGACAGTGAGATATCTGAGCTGTTTTCACACATTCAGTTATGCATTTCTTTGTTTCTCGCTAATTAAAATACGAAAACGGAAACCTTATAAAGCTAGTTTCGTGTAATTATTAAATTAAGTAAACAAGAAAATTACTTTTTTTGGAAACAAATTAGGAAAATAAATACTTGATTATTCTGGAAAAAGTTTTTTATTTACTTATTCTGTGGATTCATTTATTTCGTTAATTATTGTTCAGATTCGTTTATTTAAACAAGTTTCTTTGTTTACACAAATTAAGAAAATAATGACGTTTTGAAGAAAAGTAGGCAAAGCAGTAAAACGAAGGACAAACAAACATTTTCTTCAGCTGCGGATCGAAGAGATTTTTGAAAATAATTCTCAAAAAAAAGACCTCATAAAACCTATACACCATAGTTCACAACATATACACCAATGCTTATTTAGTTATTTAGTTAGTAAGTTAGTAATAGTTATTTATTTATTTTGTTGTTGTTGTTTGCTTATTTGTTTGCTGATTCATTATACAATTTAAAGGCAGAACTGTATTATTATTATTATTTTTTTTAAATGCTGATTATCCGCATATCTTTACGTCAAGGCATCTGCGTGTTTATTTAAATGTCCAGATTATATAAATATTGGCATTAACGTAATTACGCGTGTGTGTGTGTCTGTTTGTGTGTATTTGTGTGTGTGTGTGTGTGTGTGTGTGTGTGTGTGTGTGTGTGTGTGTGTGTGTGTGTGTGCCAGACGACTCTTTAGTCACAAGCCATTGAAATTCTTGTAATGATAATAAGAAAAAAATCCAGACGTCAAAATCAGCAGTAACTGCAACATCACTGTGCAAACTACGTCACTGGCAGTCACAAAAATTACAGTGACGTATTTTTATTACTCCGTGCAACCGATAGTTTAATTTACATTATTTTCTCTGGCATTTACAGCGACCCGAATTCTGACTTCGTTAGCTCTGTTTTATGGCTAATCTGCCTCGCATTATTACTATAATTAGATACAATAAATGCCCAAACAAGAATGTCAGATGCCTCGGCCTGTCTCAAATAGTCTCATCAATCCAAAATTAGAACGTACCTCGGGCTGTTATGTGTTGGGAATGGCAAGACGTGTACAACGTTGTGGCCGTGTGTGTTTGGAATTTTACAGATATAAAGAGGAGGCCAGCCGCATTCCAGCAAGACATATTTAACATTCATTTATTTATTTACTATAATCAGTCTGTGGGGTAGTTATTGCATGATGGTCTCGTAACAAAAGAAATACCATTCAAATAAGGACAAAAAAACAAACAAACAAAAAAAACCCTTAATAATGTCATAATAATAATTTGTCGACAGAAAAGCTCATCTACTTAATTTTATACGGTAAGTCCATGTAATCTGTGGTAATTTCCACCAGTGTGACGCGGTCTTTGTGTTTATCTTGGCCTCTACAGACATAATAATCTCGTTAATTATTGGCTTTAATGCTGACAGGATGTCAACGCTTTAAATATGAGCATTCGAAGATAATGACTTTTTAACTGAAATGACATGTTTAAAGACTTTCTCTATGTCGAAATATAATAAAACATTTTTCTATAAAAAAAGGAGAAAGCAATTACATCAATATCAGAAAAAGATGATTTTTTTAATGCTATTTTATTCTTATTATTATTATTATTATTATTATTATTATTATTTTATTTATTTATTTATTTATTTATTTATTGCAAACGAGAAATAATTATTTATATAATTATAACTACGTATGCTCTCTCTCTCTCTCTCTCTCTCTCTCTCTCTCTCTCTCTCTCTTTCACACACATAATAATATGAAAACTACTAAAACTTATACTAATAAATTACTATTTTTACTACCATTCAGTAATTAGATTGTAAATGACGATTCAACTAATATAAATTTATTTTCTTTCTTCCTTGCTTCTTTTTTTTTGTATCTATTTACTTTCTCTGGTTTTCTTTTCTTTATCTGTATCTTTTAATCATGATCGACATCCTAATAATCTGTATTATCACTGTCTTCTACATTTTCTTCCTCTTCTTCTTCATTTAACTCGAGAGTTGTGAATGCAGTACACAACACACCAAAGTGTTTGACATACTCATTATTTTGTCTGTTATCATCTACGTGTAGTTTCGCCTGAGGTGAAATCTAGCAACGAAACACCATAAACTCTTTAACCATATTCTCATTGGCAGCAACTATCTGTGCTGGGTATTGAAATTGGTTTTACTATCTTTTGTCCTTAGGTTCCAATTTCACTGAGAATCCATCATAATTTACCGATAAAAAAAAAAAAAAAAAATAGGAAGAAGGAATAATGAACATGTAGGTTACCAAATGGGTTGGAAACAAATTGGAGACCAGATTATTTTTTACATTACAAGACCCCAGGGTCTTTATGGTTTTGTGATTAGTTCGGAGTACTCGCCAAATCACTCTGGGATCAGCCCCGCAAATTCATTCATGGCTGATAAAGCAACAGGCTTTTCTCTGCTAATTCCCCAGCCGGATTTGAAGTATAGTAGATAGCAATAATACCGATGTTTATTGGCTTCCTCGCGGCACTTAACGATGTTTTGAAGGACGTTGCTGTCAGTTTGAATGGCCAGATACCGTCCACGCTACACGTTGTAGATAAGAAGAAGTCTAGGTCTTGTAAATGGTCCGACAAATTGTTTGTTAACGCTTTAATCAAGTAAATACGAACAAAAATTAGAAATAAAAGTGACAAATGAAATATTACTTGGATGTTGTATAAGATAGGCAATCGAAAACTGTATAGTAAACTTAAAAGAAAATTATATTTTAAGGATGTTGATCTCTCTTTCTAATCCTTAATCTAGATAAAAATTCTCTCTTCTGTCCTCTTTACTGAATACATTTTTTTTTCGTATATCCTCTTTACTTGATCAATGATTTTTCTGTAATCTTTGTAATGGATGAAAAAAAAAAAAAAAAAAAAAAAAAAACATTCTTCACAATAACATGTTTCACAATTAATTTAACGCATAAACATTTCCTCTTTTTACAATTGGATTTACACCAAAATGACGCGAACCTTCAATAGGTCAACACCGGTGACTCTACAGTTTAATTAAAATACGGCGTGTTACAAAGACAAAAGTAAACCAAACGTGGTGATCGTAAAGCAAGCTGAAATATTGATCGCTAGCGACAGTTGTATTCGCTCAGAGCTCTACACGGATCAAGTACATTAACTTGAAAGCTGAGTACATTTCAAAAATATCTTTTATTTGAAAATGTTTGTGGCTTAAGCAACACGCTATCCTATTAGCAAATTAAAAACTGACATTTGCTTCAAAGACTTGGATGATGGCATTCTTGCAGTGATTGAATCAGTGAAATGACATTTAGTCAAAACAGTGCTCTGTATACATACATACATACATGCATGCATGCATGCATACATACATACATACATGCATGCATGCATGCATGCATACATACATACATACATACATACATACATACATACATACATACATACATATATACATATATACATACATACATACATACATACAAATATAGGTACGTTCATAACAATCTAGATACATGCAATAACATGCATATCGTCAAAACCACGGTCGTGAAAAAGAACATTTTAATAATAATAATAATAATAATAATAATAATAATAATAATAATAATAATAATAATAATAATAATAATAATGATAATGATAATGATAATAATAAATAAATAAATAAACTTCTTTATTTTACTAATATTAGTGCAGTTCAAGTGACACCCAGTGCTGGACTGTTTTATGCAAAATATCGGTTAAATCTTTTTCAGTGTGATGTGGTCCCTCTCTAATTGCTTTGTCTGGGTCATGTTGATAAAATTTAGCCTCAACGAAGAAGCATTTTCAATAACGGCCAATAACAACACCAGTCTTGTATATATATATATATATGAATACAAAAACAAACCATTAATTTTTAATAAAGAGATATATAATGACAATGACAATCACTTTAAGAAGACGTATAGAAATCATATACGCTCACTGATGAACAGCCCAAAAGCAATCTACACTTATAATTAAGCAATGTTTTAATAATCATCAAGGTATTCATGAAAGTCTAAGACGTCTGAGGAATCTTTATTAATATAAATTGACATTTCGTGAAATCGCGAAAACTCGATATCAAAAATATTAATTCAGGATTTATAAAGCCAGACGATTCAATAAAAATGTGACATTGCATTAAAAAATAAAATAATAAGAAAAAACATGTGTGTGAGTCAGTGGTGTAATATTTATCTGTTTATCTGAAAGGACGAACAAATGTTTAGCGAAAAAGATGTCTAAGAAAAGGATTTTTAATACCTAGTTTAAATAATTCAAAACGGAGCAAAATAATAATAATAATAATAATAATAATAATAATAATAATAATAATAATAATAATAATAATAATAAACAAAATAAACAAATAAATCAAATCAAATTAAAAACAATAAAATAAACGAAACCTGACATATACAACTAAAAATCTAAGCAACATAAAATAATAATCCGTTATGCGTTAAAATTGCAATAAATAAAATATTTTTGTTTTTTATAACTTATATCTATCACGAAAGCCATAACCGAATTTAGTTTTGACACTGGCAGAACAATTTCACACAGTTTAAAACAGCAAAAGTTTTTTTTTTTTTTTTAAATAATTCATCTTTGTGAAAAATCAGTTTAAAAATTAGCACTCTAAAACCTTTTAAAAATATTTACATAACAACTTAAATCTGAATCATAAAAATCTGTTTCCTTCTGTAACTCAAAATGAGAGTCAAATTTTCTTGATTTTGAGCTGTTTGCAGAGCAGCTCTGAGGGCACTTCACAGCATTACTAGCACGGAGCTGTCAATAACACGAAGAAATTAGTAAACTCTCGAGGATGTTCTGCGTGGTATTTTGCTTCATTCTGCTGCTAAATAAAGTCTTGCAAAAACTAACAAGTGTTTAAACATACAATAACACATGCTTGCCTGCATGATAATCGTTAAGATAGTTGTGTGAAAATTGTGAAATTTGATGTCGTATGAGATTGTTAGACAGATCGTTAAAAGTTTTGACATAGTCAGACATACTGTGACATGATATGATGTAACTAGACATATCGTGACGTGGTATGACATAGACATACTGTGACATCGTATAGTATAACAAGACAAATCGTTAAAAGTTTTGACATAGCTAGACATATTGTGTCATGATATGATGTAACTAGACATATCGTGACGTGGTATGACAGAGACATACTGTGACATAGTAAGGCGAAGCTAGATATAATGTGACATGATATGCTATAACTGGACGTATGGTGACATGGCATGCTACAGTTAGACATGGTATGACAACACGGTAGACATAGCATACCACTTGGGATGACTTGATACGTAAAAGGATCAATTGGCCTGCAATGGCATAGGATGCTGTGACAGCACCAACTGGCACAGGTTTGTTATCCAACACTGCTGTGAAGGTGAAATGTGGTTGCCTATGCATGGTACAGGTTGGCATGATACTTGATCCACAAACTGATCTGGTTAGGAAGCGCTACCGGAATAATATCCCATTAACTACCACCTTCAAAGCAGACGACTTAACCACTCCGCCACTGAATCCGTTTATTGACGTTTTAACTGCTTGGCGCCGCTTATACTTGACCAAACAGCCCTGATCTATAAACCGCTGACCATCGAGGTCTATAGCCATTGTAATTATCCATTACAATTGATCCGGTGTTGCCTTGCGTCCGCGTTTTTTGACGTATCCCATATTTATTCATTGCTCATCATGGTATAAACCACGAACAGGTCAGCAAGTCTGGCTGGAGAGAGTGATTTGATTTGACGCTTTTACACCAGGAGTGGTTTTAACAGCCACTACCGTTAATACACTTTACCCTCGTGTGTGATGGCGTTTCGGGATGTGTGGGAACGTACGCCGAAACCTTTCAATTGTACGTGCTTGCCCAGACGGCCCTAGCTGTCAGTAAACGTATTATCTCGTCACGTTTTTGTGAGGCTTTTTTCATCTCAACAGCAACTTGTTGTCGCCTGGCTGATGTGGGTTTTTTTTTATTGTTTAGTTTTGCTGTTCTGAACAGATGTACAAAAAAAAAAAAAAAAAAAAAGCGAAGATTGGTTTGGCTCAGTTTCTGATTAGTTGTTGGCCGTGCTACGCAAATCTGTTCAAAGATTTATTGTGAAAAAAAAAAAAAATTTAGGCGCTATTAATGTTTTTTAATTGTGAGTCAGACGGTGTTATTGAAATCTGATATTAATTCCAGACAGTTTATGTATTGGTTTACCGTATTTAGGTAACTCCGTAGATTGTGAAATGATTAGAATCGCAGAATATTGACCAGTTTAAAAACATATTTAATAGTTATAATTACACACACAGGTACAACGAGAGAGAGAGAGAGAGAGAGAGAGAGAGAGAGAGAGAGAGAGAGAGAGAGAGAGAGAGAGATATAAAAGGAGATGTGAAAAAGGAGAGAATGCTTAAAGCATTTTCTAAAATAATAACACTAATAACTTTTCATGTTCTGTGTTCGAACTCTTTACTAATCAAATAAAATTCAAATTCTAAACCAGGTTGTTGTTCGGTATCCTAGAACTTGCTAAACACCATCGCGATATCGCGTTTGATTAACGAAATACACAAAAGGCAGAATTGTAGTTTATCATCAAAGTAATTAATAAAATACGCAAAGAACAGAAATGAATAGAAAACAAGAGACAGTTAAATATCTTGCATCGTGAACAACGTGGCTATTAATTTGCTAATGTTATTTACTTTTCGATAACACAAAAAGAGATAATTATGTAAAAGAAGAAGAAAAAAAAAGTGTTTAAATATTTTGTGTAACCAGAAGAATGGTTAGACGTCCGTAAATTCTGTTACAGTTGTTTACTCTTAGATAATTTCACATTCATTTTAACCTGCCGCAAATGGCTGCTCATTCATGAAAGCAGTGGAGCTGAAAATTAACATGTCAAGCGATACTGTGCATTCTGTTCTCTTGAAGAGATTCTGCAAAACTGTCATGAACACAATGACAGCGACTGCAGATATTGTTAAATTAAAAAAAAAAAAAAAGAAATGATACAGAAAGTGTGGGAAGATGAGCGTGAGAGATACAAAAAGAAACATCTTAAGATGCATAGATACGGATAAACTGATGCAGATGCGTGGGCGTGCATTTGTTTGTGTGTGTGAGAGTGACAGGGCGGAAAAGAGAGATAGAAAGAGTCTGAGTATCATAGGTAACGAGAGAGAAATGATGATGACAAAGAAAGAGAGACAGAGAAAAGTAAGCATGAAAAACAGTAGAGGCCTTCAGAAAGGGAGAGAGAAAGATGTTTAAATTTTTATATCATCATATGTTAAGCAACAATAACTATTTTGTGTTTGAAATCTGATATCAGATATTAAAGTGGTTCTAAAAAACGAATATAACATCTATTGGATTCTTTCTCAGTATGTTTGTGTTGTGCTTTCGAGGGTGTGTACGTGTGTGAGTCTATGTGTGTAAGCAAATATGTGCGTGGATGCATGTGTATGTGTGTGTGTTCGTCTCTTTGTGTGTATATGGACGTTCGTGTATGTATGCGTACGTGTGTGTTTGCGGGTGTATGCCTCTGCGTTCGATACTGATATTTACGAAATCTGAAACATAAAAAAAAAATAATGACGTTTCACTCGATAACACGAATAATCGTATTTCAAATTCAAACTTCCTTGTTTGCTAAACGACAGCTGCCATCTATAATCTGCGACTTCATTAACTGAGACAGGTCATCAAGTCTGCGTACAGTTTATGTGCAGTTTAAATCAAACAGCGACGGGAGATTTACAAGCGAATTGCGACATAACGGCTCAGCCATCTGCAAGTCTAATCTCTAATACAAACAAACGTCCCGCCGCGTTTACTGCTGTGTATGGAAGAACCAGTAACAAAGCTGATAATCTGCTAAAGAAATGGAACAATCTAAACTGTATAGTAGTAGTAGTAGTAGTAGTAGAGGTCGTAGTCGTAATCGTAATCGTAGTAGTAGTAGTAGTACTAACAATAACAATATTAACAAAAATATCAACTAGAACAATAATAATGACGTCAGTAATAATAATAATAACAACAGCAACAACAACATCAGCAACTACAACAGCAACAGTAGTAGTAGTAGTTATAATAAAATAAAAAATAAATCATCGTTGTCTGATATCGATATCATTACTTTTTTTCTTTTTTCTTGAAATATGTTGTTTTTTATATATATATATATATATATATATATATATATACACATATATTTCGACGTACAGAAAGTCTTTAAACATGTCATTTCAGTTAAAACGTCATTATCCTCGAATGCTCATATTTAAAGCGTTGACATTCTGTCAGCATTAAAGCCAATAATTAACGAGATTATTATGTCTGCAGAGGCCAAGATAAACACAAAATGCCGCGTCACATTGGTGGAAATTACCACAGATTACATGGACGTACCGTATAAAATTAAGTAGATGAGCTTTTCTGTCGACAAATTATTATTATGACATTATAAAGGGTTTCTTTTCTTTTCTTTACTTGAATGGGTTTTTTTTGGTACTAGACCATCACGCAGTAATTAGATACGGACTGATTATTTGTTAGAGAGCTTTTTATCGGGGAAAACAAGAAAAAGAAGAAGAAAAAAAGTAATTTAAAATCCTGACAGTTGTAATTGCTTATGCAAACTATTTTCCATACTGCAAGAGAGAAAGAAGAATATTTAATTTAATTTTATTTAATTTTATTTTTTCGAAGAAGAAATTATGTTTGTTATTATTATTAGTAGTAGTGGCAGTGGTAGTAATAATAGTAGTCACAGTGATAGTAGTAGCTGTATAGAGTAATAGTAATATATCTATCGATACGTCTTTCTGTCTATCCCTCTATCCCTCTATCTATCTATCTATCTGTTTGTCTATCTGTTTGCCTGTCTGTCTGCCTGACTATTTATCTATCTATCTATTATAATGCTATTTTAACTGTTATTATTTTTCAAATTAGCCTGTATTTTCCAGTTTAGAGATATAAAAACATATTACTAATCTTCGTGAATTTATTGAAGGAAGACGGTTCCAGGACACGATCCTTGTTCTCGCCAGACGTGATCGATTTTTCAACTGTGTGTATCTGAAATCCGTTTTGCGTTATAACTACTTAGCCACATTTACACTTGACCAAACAACGTATGCCTGTGAGCAGATGATCAAGGAAGTAATTATCTTCGTAGATTCAGAACAGATGTTGGAAATCTTCGTACAAATTCGTACAAATTATATACCTTCTTCTTCTTTTTCTTCTTCTTTTTCTTTTTACTATTACTACTACTACTACTACTACTATTACTATTACTACTACTACCACTACTACTACTACTATTAATACTACAATTACTACAACTACTAAAACTATTACTGTAACTATTATTTAATTTATTATTATTATTATTATTATTATTATTATTTTATCACAATTACAATAATGAAAGGAAGAAAATGGCGGGGTTCATTTAATTAGCATAGACTTATTAATTATTTTATACTTTATTATTAAGAAAGACTGGTTGTCAGGTACTACTGAATTAAGAAATCGGAAGAAAGTAAAATGCATTTAGATAACGTGTCAATAGCACAAAAGGTTCACTTTAAAACAATAATCATATATTATTTTAATAACGGCCACTTTATTATAAAGAAAATAGTGCGTGCTGATTTCTGTGGTACCGGATATCTTAAAACCCTTTAAATATGATTAACCAATAAGGAGAAAATTCTGTTGCAGTCTGTTAGCAGTTTCTGTGAAAAAAAAACACACCTCAAAAACAAAACAAAACAAAACAAATCCTTTGATACCACGTAACACAATAAAGGGTCTTCAATCAAATATCACTTTTTGAAAATTTCATTAAATAAACGGTTTTAACGTCAGAACGATCTGTATGTTGTCTTTGATAACAGTATCGCATAACAACATTAAAATGTCTTACAATCAGGTTTTTGCTCCAACGTTTTTCTGTTTGTTTGCAAACCCGGGCGGACCAATACTGCGAAAATACATTAGAGTAATTCGTTATCATTTATCACCGATTTGACACGTAAAATACCACTAAATGCACAAATACTGCAGGCTGCAAGAACAACAATAAAGCTAAATACAGTTAAAAAAAAAGAAAAAAAAAAGTAAATTTAATAAGGCTCAAACAAATAAATTGTTTTGCGCACCTTTTCGTTTCAACAAATACATTTAAAACCTTAAGTAATTTGTGAAAAAAAATTCACACCCACAGTAACACACACACTTTGATAACGACATACCGTTGCATATTCAGGTTTAATAAGGACTAAAGAAAGTGTTTTAAGTGTTTGCGATAGGGAAAACAATTATTATTGTTATTATTATTATTATTATTGTTGTTGTTGTTGTTGTTGTTGTTATTGTGGTTGTTATTGTAATGGTTTTTAATGCCATAAAATACATAAAAACAACAACACATATTAAATAATTATGGCTATTGTTGCTACTTTTTATGCACTAAACAAACAACAGTGTTGCATGTATGCATGGAATAAATAAAACTGTAATTATTAAAGTTTAAAAAGAATTGAAAATCGAGCTTTTTACGAAATTAAAAAAGCCATTTTCAAAACAGAAATCGCATGATCATGCACAATTAAAGTTTGTTTTTGTTTAAAGACGTAACTACATTATACTGATAATTTTCTCAACATCGATATCAAATACTTAGATACACAGTCATCAGAGAATAAATACCCTCTCTATAATCCTATAGTAGCAACGCAGCACCTTCCTGTAGGTGCATTCAAAGACTGAAGATTATTTTTGAGCAATGGCCGGAACGAGAAAACGTCCAGTGGGCGGCTAATGAGATTTGATCCAGCACGATCCTAGCAGTTATAAATAATTTTGCTGACTATAACAATATTTGTCTCTTGTGAATTTGATCAAGAACTAAAAGACATTGATTGAACTGTGTGCACACACAGACAAGAACTCTCGTGTCAGCGTAGGAGAGCAGAGTGATATTAGTTTTTACTCGTTCCAAAGATTCGCGAGTTTTCGAGCCAGTGGTGAAGATATTAAATAATGAATCTGGAACCCTGTGGATTACAGTCTTCTGAATTTGCGCAAGAGGCCATATTTTCAAGACGAATGATTCAAATAGGAAAAAGCTCTGTGTAAACTCAATACAGAAACGAATCTATATTATTATTATTATTATTATTACAGAGAGGTTGTTTGATTTCATATGTTTGCGCAGTCAGTATTAACAAGTATTTTAACTGTAATAGTATTGGCGGCATGTTTTTTATTTATAAGTAATAATGGATAATTAGATTGCTCACATTGTAATCTACTTTAAACACTGAACAGTTGTGTGAGATACTGGGTTTAAAAAATAATAATAATAATAATAATAATAATAATAATAATAACAACAACAGCAACAACAATAACAATAATAAAAATAACAACAGCAACAACAACAACAATAATAATAATAACAATAATAACAGCAACAACAACAACAATAATAATAATAACAATAAGAAAATAATATTAATAATATTAATATTAATATTATTATTTTTGTTGCTGTTGTTGTTATTGTCATTGTTATTGTTATTATTATTATTACTATTTCTATTATTATTATTATTATTATTATTATCGATATTGTTATTTTTATCTTTGTTGTTGTTGATGCCATGGATTATATGTTGTTTATGTATTTTCCTGTACACAGTTATATAAGACAATAAAACTATTTTCTGTCCTGTGAGTAAAGAAAATGACTGAACAAACTGATTTCTCCTCAGTGACAGTCACCTGATCATTAGAAAATAAATATTTTAATTTAATTAACAACCTCTTATCATACACAGGAACACAAACCACATAAAGAATAACGAAAACGGTTAACAGTTGTAGAGCCATAGCTAGAACGGAAAATGCTTCAGTAAACTAATTCAGTACAGTCGATCCTGCCATTCGTCTAGGTTGGAGAAACCATCTTTATATGACCTCGCTTATAAACATCAGCTTGTTATGATTGGACATATTCGCGTCGTTGTTTACCCCAAAATATCATAGCTAACCAAATAACCTTAATTAGTTCATTGTAGTTATGTTTACTTGGTTAGCAATTCATCATCCCCTTCATAATTATGCTGTCAAAACATTTACTACGTGCCTAGCAAATGATGACTGTACTTGGCGCCGAGTACAGCCTGGCGTGTTTTTCATGTGAAGTGAAACGTATACAGTCATCAAAGACGTATACAAACACTATCACCACAGCAACGTATACAGTCATCAAAGACGTATACAAACACTATCACCACCGCTCTGTCTTAGAGAGCTATGGAGACCTTATGTCAGATTGCTGTATCAGTACTGAGTTTAGGTTTTATACGTATATAAATGGGTTACATGTATGTGGAGGGTTAGATAGGTAGATTTATATATATGTATGTATAATATATACTGTTGATGCATACTTATCTACCTACTTACATGCATAACGTAATGAAACCAGTGCTTTGCCAGTTTTGTAAATATCTGTGATGAGAACTGAAACGTATGTAATTAAACCGTCTCTTTAACTTTTAACTGTTCTGATTTATGTCCAGAATATTGCATGATTCCAAATGTGGAGGGTATTAACTTGATCAGAAAGAAACAGCGGAAGAAAACGATTGCTGTACTATTATGACATTTCCTTTGATTTAGAGAGCTTTACTGTTCTGGGTTTAAGACCAATTTGTTACTTGAATAATTTGGATTTATATCTATTTTCACATGAATCATTTCCTCGTAAAACGATCAAATAAAAAAATAAAAAAACCAAACATTTAGTGACATTCAAAATGTTTTAAAGTAGAACAGTACTTTTGGCAATCTCGCTAAATGGAAATTTCACGGAGAAGAGTTTTTTTTTTTTTTTTTTTTTTTTTTTTGTGCAAATTATTAAATTCCTAAGTTACTTAAGCGAGAATAAAAAGCTCTAATAGTTGTTTTAGTTACCTTGTATTGATTTTAAATAACTAGATAGTCTAGCTCGAACACAGGGCATCTTGATCTAGAGTAAAATCCAGTTAGACTGACACCAGGGAATTTTACTGAAATAAATGAGTCAAAGTACTGTTTAAGAGAGTATATCGAGGAATAATTTGATGTGAAACATTTAAATTAATTCTGTTCTGTAGATGAGTTTTCTGGAGAAAAAAAAACCACAAAAAAAAAAACCAAAAAAAAAAAACCACCAAAAAAACAACAAAAAAACAACAAAACACTTTAAATTATCACGTTGTGATCTTTTAGACAAGTAGCGGATTCTTAGCGCAGATTGTTTTCTGAGATCTTCTCTGGTGTTGTTGTTGTTGTTGTTGTTGTTGCAGTGTTGTAGTACTGCCTCCTTGCAATTAATTCCTTAAATATCATGTAAGAGAAAGATAAGGACAGAAGGTTAGACAAACAGCCAGACAGACAATCAAACAGAGATTCTCGACGTCTTTGAAATATTCAAGACAAAAATAATTACTTTCTTCAGCAACAACGCGGGGGACAGCGGTGCAGACCATCCGTTATTGTCTTACTCAGATGTTAGCAATAATTCCAGAGATTATTACTTTTAGGAAAACCTTGGAAAGAAAAAAAGGATGACGTTTTCCAGAACTGTGCTATCCTAGCCTTTGCATCTAAAGCCAGTATCTTTTGTTATCGGACCACCAATATCGGAAACTTCTCCAGAGGACTTCAGCCAAGACGTAACTGAGCGTTGAAAAATCCTTACTGTTTGCTCGTTGATAACAGAATTCCAAAGCCGGTAAAGACAGACATTTCAGAGTTATAAGCTTTTTATCTCCGACTCTGACAGTTCTCATTAAAAGAGAAATGCGAAGAGAAGGCAAACTGTTTTCCATCACCATAAGAACTGCATTAGACTAAGAAATATGGACAAAGAAAAATTAAATTTTCATGACCAAAATAAATACTTGTTGTATGCAAATTATATTTCTTCAACACGCTCGAGTTGTATCAGTTTATCATATAAGGCTGTCATGCTTGTTTCATTTTATTAAGGCAATAATTTTGGAACGGAGAGAATGACTTGTCTTCAGCGAAAGAAATATGGACGTGGCATAAGTTATATATCAGTAATAAAATGAAACCCAAACTCCATATACCTAATATTCCTTCTCCATAAAAAGTGATATGTAATAAAAAAAATAAAAAAGTGAAAGAAATATGCTGAGCGCGCGGCTAAGAGGACAGATGGATTACTGACAAATTACATTTCATTAATAAAAGAAAGATATTGCAAGCAAATTACATTTTATAAGAAACTCAATCTGCGTAATGTTCCCAAACGTTCGATTTATGAGATGAAGTTAGAGATGTGTCAGTGCGTTTGGAATGAATCTGTTACTTTGGTCTTAAACTGGTACCTTACGTCTCTTCCACAGCGGAATAAATATTACATTACCTTACACTATATGAATATCTAACCGCCTTCTGATAAATAAAGTTGTGTTTGTAAATGCCAGTGTATATGTGTGCATCTATAAAAAAAAAAAAAAAAATAATAATAATAATAAAATAATAATAATAATAATAACTGTTATTATTGTTGTTGTTGTTGTTGTTGTTATTATTATTATTATTTTTAGAGAGGTTTAGGGTTCCACTATTAAAAGATAAAAGAGATGTAAGGATAAACAGACAATAAAACAGTCGACGCAAAAACAGAACTCTTTTTATTATTATTATTATTATTATTTTTTTTTTTTCTTCAGAAGTCGTCAACACATGCCACCATCACTTGCATATCAGAATTGCAGGAAATTTTCGCCTCGGGCCCAGGAAATAAACTGGGAATTTTCCAGATTGAATTTAATCAGGCCAAAAAGTCCGGTTTTCATATTTCTGCACTGGAACGAATGGTTTCCATGACTATTGATGAAAAACGAACTCTCGAGTACGTACAATGTGGTTACAGGCAATATTTCACTTCCAGCACATTAAATAACCGAGTTAGTTAACGCCGTCACAGACTGAAGTTTTTACTCGCCTTTAAATTTTTGATGCTGGTAATAAAAGCTGTTTGTTCTGACACTGAACAACGTTACTGTATGAAATAAATATTTTTAATGCGTGTGTGTGTGTTTGTGTGTTGTGTTTGTGTGCGCGCGTGTGTGCTAATTTTACAACAAAGAACAGTTTTATTATATGTATGTGTGTATGTATATATGTATATGTGTACATTGTGTTTGTACGTCTGTACATCATTTCTTTCGTCCACAGCTGGACTAAAAGTTCAAAGTAGAAGTCACCTTCTGTAATTAATAACTGTATTTAATAATACACGAAATACGCTACATCGTGTTCAGCAGCAGAGATTCACAATACCACCAAGTATTTAACATCTAAGCTGTTTTATCACCGGAATTTACGTGTGATATTAACTGATAACATCTAAAAGCCGGATATGATATTTATAAAATAAAAAAAAAAAAAAAAAAAATAAAACATAAAAAATACATATTGATCCCAAGGGCGGCAGCTGACCATTTATTTCTAATCTGTGGGCAGCTAATGACGTATAAACGTAAATGTTACATAGAAAACAAGCCTTTATGGCTTCTGTCACGCTAGTTCTTCTGTTCGGCTGGAAAAGAATATCCAGTCCAATTCGTACTGGTTAGCGATTAAACAAAAAAAAAAAAAAAAAAAAAAAGAAAGAAAGAAAAAAGGCCTTTGCTGTCTGTAATTTTTCACGTTCTCGTTTTGTTAAAAAATGTGTCTGTTAAGTCAAAAATTGATTTGATCTTGTCATGATGAATTATGTTCATTGTTTATTATCCTTGGACACGTTAATGACGTAATGGTTACGGTATGTAACGTAATATTAATAATAATAATATGATATGCTATGCTGCTGCTGCTGTTGATAATGATGATGATGACGATAACGATCGTAGTAAAGTTATGTTGAAGGCGACGGTGATAATCATGATTATAATAATAACATTGTTACAGATATAATAATAATGACAATGATGGTTACACTAACTATGATTTGATGATGACGACGTTAATGGTGATGATGGCGATGTGTTGATGATCATCATCATCATTTAGACTGTACTTCTGAAATTTTTTTTACATCTAACCTGTTTCTTTTATTACTAAATATAATTGATGGTCATGAACAAAAATCACTAATGTCGTGTTCTTCACAGAATTCTGAATTCTTCTGATCCATCCCATTTCAGAAAAAAAAAAAATGTTTTAATACCATGTATGTTGCCGTGATTTATTGTTGACAAAACATTCTTGCCAGAACAGAATGTTGTTTCCCATGGTCTTTGTTTTAATCAATATGATAGCCGCGCCGATGATAACAGTGCTGACCGTACCTGTAACACGTTCATCATTAACAAAAGAACTGGATTCCTTTTAAAGGTGCACATAAAGACTATGGGACTGGAACGGTCATCATCTTTCTTTCCGTCAGATGCAGCTAATCAGCTGCAATTTTAGCTGAAACATCATTAACTTATTTTACAGTACCAATTCGTAAAACTATTTTAACTCTCTCTCTCTCTCTCTCTCTCTCTCTCTCTCTCTCTCTCTCTCTCTCTCTCTCTCTCTCTCTCTCTCTCTCTCTCTCTCTCTCTCTCTCTCTCTCTCTCTCTCTCTCTCTCTCTCTCTGGTATTTCTAAGTACTACTTGTAGTTGTATCTGACTCAAAGGCTGCCACTTGCCGTCATAAAGAACATTACCTTACACCTGCAGATCAGTTCACTTCTAACTGATGCAGATGCAGTCAGTTTGTTTACATTATAGTGCTTAACATCTCTCAGACACTTCAAAACCAGAAAAAAACATTTTTTTGAAAATATTTCAAACCTGCAAATATTCATCTCCATTTCATTTATATTTTATTTTACGACATATTCATCGAAACACGGTCGTTAATACAATATGAAATGGTAAAAACATTTCCAAAGAAAGAAAAAAAAAATGTCTGCTGAGAAAGTTTTGCGTAAAATCACTGTATATTTATTAAAATATTAAATTTTATGCTGTATGTATCGAATCGTAATTTGATTTATTACTTCCTTTGCCGATTATTAACATTTATGAGATCCTGAAAAATGTCTTTGATGGTTCGTGTGCAAGAAGAAAAAAAAAGATCTAGTTATAATTCACTTACAGGCTTCAGCTTGAAAATGTACAGTGTACTGAAAGCGAAATTACTGTTAGTTGGTAGCTGTGGTATTAACAGCAGCAGTGATAACAGAGGTAGTAGTAGTAGTAGTAATAGTAGTAATAGTAGCAGTAGTAGTAGTACTAGTAATAATAGTAGTAGTAGTAGTAGTAATAGTAGTAGATGTGTTTATTGTTGTAGTAAAAGTATTCGTAGCTCTAGCTGTTGCTGTAATAAAACGGTAACAGATTAAAACAGCATTTTAGAAACTTTGTAACTGTAGCACGTACATATATATGTACACTTACAGATGTACAAACAGATACACAAACATATATAGAGATATGTGTGGATGTTGTATGTATGTGTGCATGTGTGTGTGTGTGTGTGTGTGTGTGTGTGTCTGTGTTCAAATTACTTCATCACAGTCTTTTTTTCTTTTGACCGCGTGTCGAAGTAATTCCCGGACGAGTATATGACAAAAATCCGTTGTCTGTTATGGGACCCGCCGAAGCATTAAATTATCGACCACGTTAATCAAACTGTCAGTGGCCGAGGACTTGCGTTAACGAACTCAGATTGTTTGAAGATTTAATGAGGTTATAATTTATCTTCGAGCTTCTAATAACTAAACAATTTTTCGTTTTTTAAGCAATCTTGGCTTCAATCATTCAGCTCAGACGTCTGGGGTATGTGTGTCAGGTGCAACTCAGGTGAATGAGTTCTTGTGGAGAACGAAAGAAGGAACAGCAAACGGAAGGAAGGACGGATGTTAGGGAAGGAGGAAGGAAGGAAAGTGTTTTTATCAATAACGATATTGTAGTGTATGTATATTGATCAGTGGATGTGTGTTATTAAAGTTGTGATAGTGTTGAAAGGAAAATGATGTTGTTTGTTTTTCTCTCCTTATTACTGGATAGATAATTACCTACAGATAAAAAAAAAAAAAAAAAAAAAAAAAAAAAAAAAAAAAAATAAAAGGGTCCCAAGTCGCATGTTTTGAGGATAAAACAGTTTTCAAAACTGTTTCCAGTGATTGATCTGCAAACAGACACATTCTCTCTCTCTCTCTCTCTCTCTCTCTCTCTCTCTCTCTCTCTCTCTCTCTCTCTCTCTCTCTCTCTCTCTCTCTCTCTCTCTCTCTCTCTCTCTCTCTCTCTCTCTCTCTCTCAACAAATACACAGAAACACATACAATAATGCAGAAACCCATACACAAAACACTCACAAAACAGAAACACACACACATGCACAGCAAGGTAGATGTGATCTGACTAGGAACAGAGGGATAACTGAACTACGATTTTAATTTATAAAGACATTCTGTTGTCTACAGAACTTATTAATCTTCATACATGATGTCACTCGTTTGCTTGTGTTTATATTTTTTGGTATATATCATTTTGTAAGTCAACCAAGATTTTTAATTTAACTGATGTTCTTTCTTTCATTCGACACAAAAAAAAACAACAAAAAAAAAAAAAAAATGAAGAAGAAAATTAAAACGTAAATGCTTTTAGTGGTTGTTTTATAGTCTCAGGATAAAAAAAATAGCTTTTTTTTCTTCAAATAATGGAACAACAAGAAGACATCAAGTGAAAATACGCTATAGTGAATCAAATATAAATGCTTACCTTTTTCTGTTCAGAACATCACAAAAACTCTTAGTAAATTCCATAATTTATATGAGCTTCCATATGTGAAGAAGAAAACACCCCAAGAACTTCGTAATCACCTTGCAAAACATATGGCAACTTATTGCATGGAATCCTCTACAGCAAACAACAAAATAAATTCCAAAGAAATTTTCTGTTTTTCTGTCTTTCTTTTAATTATTATCTAACTTACGAAGTTTCCATTATCGATGTAACAGAGATACTTAGAAAACAAATGTTATCAGAATGAAGAAGAAAACAAATAACGTGAAGATAAAAACAGTCCTCTTTGAATACGATGAATTTTCTTTTTCACTCTTCCTTTCAGTATTAAGAGAAAACGACGCGAAAAGATGTGTGATATTTATTGTTAACTGTTTGTAAATCAATCCATTCTCAGCAGTCGACGAGAATTTTGAAAAAGCCGAAGCATACTAAACTACTTCTTGCTTCCTGAGAGAGAGAGAAAGAGACAGGCTTCGATCCGTGAACTGCAATTCGAGTCAGCGTATGGCCAAGTTTCCCGCAGTAAATGTAAAATCGAAGTGGACCTGTTGACATCCTGTGTTCGCCGTGCGATGGGGACTGTCGCTGTGTGACCGTCAGAATCGGCATTCTCCGTAATGAAGCTTTTCAGATAAGCACCACTCGTTTCTATGGCAACTGCATAAAGGTGGAAAAGCTTCATCATCACACTACCTTGCGGTAATAATAATAATAATAATAATAATAATAATAATAATAATAATTTATCCTTTATGAAGTTTTTAACTTTTTAAAAATTAACATTACGAGAGAATTCACATGCAGATGTCTAAAGACAGTTAGAACAACAGTTTGAGAAAATTGCCTAGAAACCGATGTCTAGTGACGTGTTTTCATTTGTATGCACGCAGGTGTCGGACGTAGAGCAGTTAAATCTCGCTGATGAAGATTTTTTTTTTTTTTCAGATGTGGAGGGGATTTCCTGTTGATCATATTATGCAGAGAGAAGTGAGTTGATATAATGAAATCTAACAACCATAAGCTTTTTTACGTTTTTTTTTTTTTTTTTTTTTTCGTATAAAAAGTTCAGACGCTAAGCTGAATTCTTTTGTAAGCTTCGTGTATTAATGGAGCCAGATGTAAGGCATCTGTCGTTGGTTTAAACACGTACGCTAGTCGTAATGTCCATCCGAAAGATATGCTGATAATAATTGTTTTCCATGTGTTTTACAGGTACATAGATGTTTCGTTATTCTGCAAGATAAGAACATTTTACAGTTTGGGTGTTTTATACGTGTAGAGTTAACCATCATTTACAGGTCTGATTATAACAGATTTTTTAAAACTTTTGTGTAATTTGTTGAAAATTTTTCTGTCTCTAGCTCTCATTCTGTTTCTTTTTTTAAAACCATCTCTCTATCTTTGTCTTTCTTCTTTCTTATTCAGTCTCTTTCCTTTATTCCATTTTTTTTAAAGATACAAAAATGTAATGACATTTTTCTGGGAATCTTCTGGGAATTGTCTTTCAAAATTAATACTTTAATAAGCTTTCACACAAGGAAGAAACTATTGCAAAATAAAAATCGTCCGACGATATTATAAGAAAAATAAAAATGAGTTCCTGAAGATGTTGATATATAAAGCGAACAGTCTATTCGAGAACCAGTCAGAATGTTGCTAGCGCCAAACAGCATTAGCGCGATCTTTATTGAAACTCTTCTGATTTATGCCGTCTTAAACTTCACAGTGACGTGATTATTTGCCATCGGCAATGGATTAATGAAATCAGCCTGACTTTATAACCTCTGTGTTAGCAAGAGTCCACCACTTTGGCTACAAAACGAAGCGACATTAATTTTGTAGTGCGACAACTCATATCGATGCACAGTAGCCTGAGATTCAAGAGAACCAGAACATTCAGTAATTTCGAATTCAGCCAGATATTCACACTGACCCGAGGGGTATGACGTCATTGTTCTGTCCATCAGTCTGAAGTGCTCAGCAGTAAGAGTGCTAGACTGAGGCGTGGTGCTAGGCAACACCCATCTTCCTTGGGGATTGGACGCAGGTGTCCCCCAGAATAGTTTTTAAAGGTTTTTATAAAAAATAAAATAAAATTAATCTGTTAATAATGTCTCCACTGACAAAGAGGCACATAAAAAGAATTGTCCGTGGAGTGTGGTTATTATTGTACGTAAGGTATAACTAAGTGTACAGGTATAAAAAGCTGATATGTAGTTATTTAATTTTGTTGCATAAAGGACACACGTATGTACATTGAAAACAAATATGTGTTTCGCTTATCTTTTAGATGGACATATACAGTACGTTTATGTTAAAAACATAACAGTTTAAACGAAACATATTGATGTCTCTTTCAGTAAACCTTCATTGATTCAACCAGATTCTTTTGGATGCAAAGGTTTACATCTGTTTCAGAAACATAAATTAAATGAATAGATTTTATTTAATAGACTGGTTTTCGATGTGTTAATCTGTTCCAAGTATTGAAATTGTCTCATTTTTCACAGCTGGGTGATCAGATCAGAAAAAAAAAAATCATTAATTTCCTGTGCAGTTGTTGATGATTTTTTTTTTTTAAATTGTTAGTTATTGTTTTTCTTATATAGAGATGATCAAAAAAAACCCAAATAAAAAACCAACAAAAAACCCCACATTTTTATTGTTAAAACTCTCTCTCTCTGTCTCTCTCTCTCTCTCTCTCTCTCTCTCTCTCTCTCTCTCTCTCTCTCTCTCTCTCTCTCTCTCTCTCTCTCTCTCTCCTTCACACACACACACATACATCATTTAGATTGTCTCTCTTTATTTCTATCTATCACTCTATCTATCTATCTCTCTGTCTCTCTCACTTTCTCCCTTTATTTGTCATGATCATGTTTCTAATTCAGTCCGATAATTTAGACGAACACGAACACTAGAGAGAACACACACACACACACACACACACACACACACACACACACACACACACACACACACACACACTAACTCGGCCTACCTTTCTAGTTATCCCTCTGATTGTCTGTATCCATCTCTCCCTCTTTGTACGCCTATCTGTCTATTGCTCTCTCATTATAAAGAGCTGTGCGCTTTTTTATGACAAAACATTTAATGAAGAAACACATTTTGCCACAAGTGTAATTTTAGTCGGTCTAATGCCTTTCGAATTAATTATAATTGAAAAACATTATTTTAATTTGTAAAAGCAAATTCAGGTCCATTAGCGTAGTATTTTTTCACTAAACATTTCCTATCACTCCAGAAATGTATTAGCAGACGTTAATTTCAGTACAGTGTAATTATTCAAAATCATAGCGTATTAAATACTGAAAAATGATTTAAAAAAATAAATTGCATTTTAATAAAGTGGAAAAATACTATCATTATATATAATAAATTTTCCATTTTTTCTCTCTCTTAATCTTTCTATTTTTCTATCAATTTCTTTCCTTTGTCTACCCATTTATCTTTCTATCTGTCTGTCTGACTTTCTGTCTGTCTATCTATCTGTATGTGTGTCTGATTGCCTGTCTGTTTGTTTCTCTGTGTATCAACATATTTATCTACTCATCCAATCATTAACCCATCCTCTATCTGTCTGTTTACCTGTCAGTACATCATCTATATGTTACTCACTCTTTCTCTTCTCTCTCTCTCTCTCTCTCTCTCTCTCTCTCTCTCTCTCTCTCTCTCTCTCTCTCTCTCTCTCTCTCTCTCTCTCTCTCTCTCTCTCTCTCTTTCTGTCTCTCTGTCTCATGCAAGATAATTATAATTACAAAATTATTTAGCTTAAAAACAAAAATGATCCTTCCATTAGTAGAATATTTTCTTGACTAGATGGTTCCTGTGACAACTAAAACTCATTAGCAGTCACTTTTGTGAGAGACATTACTGAGTTAATTTACAGTGCGACATATTTTAAAAGAAAATATATCGACTTTACCATGGAAACGCACAGTGAGGTACTTACCTATTGATATAAGATTAATGCAGTTCGTACAAATTAACGGAAAATGTCTGCTTACGTATGACGTTAAGCTACGAGTAACTAAGCAATGGTAATGTTTACCGATAGCATTTGAGAGCATGTAAAACACAAAATGAACAATTTGTTTGATTTTCAATAAACAAAAAAAAAAAAAAAAAAAAAGAGTGACTAACAACACATAAGTAATATAATATAATAAATAAACAAAAAAAAATAATAATAATTTCTAGCAAATGATTATTGTTGTATTATTATATTGGCTGATGTAATATTTTGCAAAAGGAAAATAATAATTTTTGTTTTCACTATGTACATTTCTCTCTTCTTCTGTTGTTTTTTATCTGTTGTTTTTAACATCCTCGATATTTATTACTCCCAAAGCCACTCGTTTAGCAGATTCACGTTTAAGACCGCATTGAACTCTCACTGGGGCAATAATAATTTTATTTTCAACAGTTCTGAAACCAAAGCTTTGATTGAATTGTATTTCATATTATTTCTTTGGCCATTCTCACTGCAGGGCAGCTATTTAATACAAAAAACGACAATTATTCCATTTCGTTGCCGTTGAAACAAAAGCAACATTGCATCCTCGCTTTATTCTCACTCGCTGTTATTTTACTCACAGAGTAGTAAGAACAAGAACCAACATATGATCTGTATTGGTTACCAATGGTCGCCCGACTAAATTACTTCTCTTCATTTCGTATTCATAGAAAATTGGTTTTGGCCTGAAATCTTCTTTTTTTCTCTCTCTCTCTCTGTCTCCTTTTCCTCGCTGTAATTAATTTAGTTGATTTCCCAGAGTAAATATTGGATTTGGTAATAACGTACTACTGGCGTGTTAATTTAAGGAAACAACACTGGTCATTATCGATGGTGGATAAACACCTGGAAGACGATATTATAGACTAGTTGGTGCTGCCAAGTCTGCGGAGGAATGTTCGAGAAAACATTACAAAATGGCAGATAACGGAAGTCGTTTTACCAACGATTAAGTAACGTTTGCAATGCAGAAATGTTATCTGGTATAGTAAAAAGGAACTATTTAGACAACTGAAATGTTATATGGCACACTGAATTTCGATTTACAATATTATTATTTCGTATACCCACAAAAAGATATTTTATACGTCAGAATCAATTTCCGGCTTACTAATAAAGAATATGTAATGCAACAGGATTATTAACTGATAAACTGAAAATGGATATTTTTATTATAGAAACATCTTCAGTATAATAAGAAAAAAATAGATTATATATCCTTCTTTTCGATCCAGTTAGGCTATATCTCGTTCCAGCCCCGAGTTTTTCAAAGCTACAGTAATTAAATAATAAGCGTAGGTGTATATAAAATCTCTAGCGGTTTTCCTTTCATGTTACCAAATTCCACGTAATTACAGTTCTGGTGAAATGTAAAATGGCCAATTTAAATAATTTTACTTGGGTCTGGTGTTCCTTGAAAAACAAAATTATAATATTACTTAGTTATTTAGATCATGGTAGGTTGTGGTTTGAATAAAATGTAAAAATAACTCGGAGGTTAGCTGGAAATGATAATGCAATAATAGGGATGACAAAATTAAGTTCTTGATCATAGCTAATCAGAAATAGCTACTCGTACGTCATTGATACAGCTGTTGGACTGCCATTATTATTATTATTATTATTATTATTATTATTATTATTATTATTTTTATTATTTTTTTTTTATTATTATTATTTTGCAAATTTAGGAATAATGACTTCTGTCCTTTCGTAAATGTAATCGAGTAACTGATTACTTCAATGCCCGTTCGAAATCTGTTACAGTATTAAAAACATTCTTGTATGTTTCTGTGTTTGTAGTCACGTCATAAGGATATTAGCAATGAGTAGCGAATAATATCATTCCTTTTTTTTTAAAGTAAAGATTCGTATTTAGGGTAATAATTTATTTATTTATTAAATATATATAATAATCTAATTTTGATTTTTGGCAATGCTATTAAATAGTTATTCTTTATAAAAATTTCGAATTCTGTTTTTACTCTATGACAAATGAATACAGGGGGATAAAAGCGTAAGACATAAAAATAAAATATCAAATTTCAATGGATTTACAATTCGTACGTCATCAAGAAATAAAATGCCTTATTTTTTACTTTATAGTTATTAAAGATTGTCAGGCATGAACTGTTTTCTAGAAGCGTGACAGTTTTACAATATCGCCAATGCCATAAAAACAAGCTCTGACATACTTCTGTCAAATAATGTGTAAACATATATTTTTTTATGAATGATTCTTTCCCAAACAATTTAGACTCTGATTTATTTATCTTATCTTGAAACGACCCTGAAAACTGGTCGTTTTCCTCCCTTGATGGAACTCTTCGGTCCACGACCTTTTGTATCGGAATAATAAACTGTCCATTTATAGAAATAAATGATCGTGTTTATTCGTTGTATTTATTTTTATGCACCATAAACACGAAGATCAATGGGTACGTAATGTGCTGGATCGAAACTGCGTGTAAAAATCGTAAATGTTTCTTCTCACAGGCATCTTGGACCACAAATCATTCTGTCTTTTTAAAGCTGTTATTATCACTTACATTTATTTTTTAATTATATGCCTAATATTTATTCATATTTTATATTGAAAGGAATTATGGAAACAAATAAGGTTTATTTCATTTTTGCCTTTACGAAAATCTGTTCAGATCTGTTTTGACAAGTATTAAAGTATTTTGCGTAGAAAATCGCATACTAAAGCTTTCGATTATAAATTTCGCTTACAATGAATAGCCATGTGTAATATGAACAAGACGATTCAGTGAAGATCTCCTTTTAAATACCAACAATTATCACAAATATATACCAATAAGAAACAAATTCAGAAAATTCTGATTATGTGATATCTTAAGTAGAATCGCATCTGACCTTGATTTTATTGTTATTATATATTTTTATTATTGTTATAATTATTTTATTTTAAAAATAAAATCGTAACAGACAGAATGTTGGTGTCCTGCATATTGCTTTTTTTACCATGTTTCGAAATGCCACATACTTTAAAAATACAGAAATCTTCTTGCTTCTTAGAATCATAAATCCACTGATACAAAGGTTAAGTACACAAAATGTATCAAGATTGAGAAACCGCTTCAAGAAACAAAGCTTGAAAACCTAAGATTCCTCTGTAGGTCTTGCAGCATCAAAATGCGAATGTGGTCATGTGATTTACATTTGAAATGCAATTAGTTAAATTTTAAATCCAGGCTGTTGGTGCAGTTCACTGAGAAATGTCACTCGAGTGATGTCTGCTGTACTAATGTTTCCCTTAGCAGTAATTTTCAAATCGAACGTTCGTAAATTTCAAACCAAACGTAAAATTCTGACTAGAATGGGATTTAAATGCCAAAGACTAATTACCCCAAATCCGAACGAACATGTCACCTTTGCAGAGCTGACACCCTGGGGCTAGCAGATTGTGTTGAAAATCACTTCTTTTTTCATTCGCTATGAAAATAATAGTTTTAATGAGAACAGGAAGAATATTAAAAGGCATACATCTAGTTACCCCTAAACCTAATTACAATTTTGACAACATTATAAAAGGAAGATTAATTTTTTTTTTTTTTTTTAAATTTACTTTATTATGACACACAGTTTTACATAACAGTAATATGCAACAGAAACGCGTACCTTTCCTAAACAATTTACATTAAGTACCTGTTAATTGTTTAACATGTATCAGAAAAAAATTGAATGTTGTCAGACTAATCACCAGACTTCTTATGCACGATGGTATTGTCCACCTTGAAGCAACTTGTAAATATATGAAAAATATAGAAGTTAACTTAGAAACATATTTTGTATTATTTTCGTATTACCTATATTTGGCTTATTACAAACAGTACGAAGCAATTTTTAATGTTGTAAACATTTTATTTGAATGTGTCTTTTCGTTTTTAATCGAAAATAAAATCTGAACTGTCCACCTGAGAGAGAGAGAGAGAGAGAGAGAGAGAGAGAGAGAGAGAGAGAGAGAGAGAGAGAGAGAGAGAGAGAGAGAGAGAGAGAGAGAGAGAGCGAGCGAGCAGTAATGGGTTTTTAAAAAGTTATTAAACTGAATATCAAACGCAGAAAAGAAATAAACTCTAGACATTATTAACTTGAAACGTCTACAAAACATCCGTGACATTTTGCGGTTTATTCCCCACGGTGTGTTCATAATTTGTAATACCGCACAGGCTGGTGCAGTTACACGTAATAATCGTATTTTACTGCAACGATTTCTGACAATCTTTTTTTTTCAGAATTGCGTGATTCCTAAACGATTCTTCGTTGTGTTATATTCATGAGATCTGGATTTTCACCAGAGGATTGCAGAAGAAGAAGGGCGCCATCATCACAATGAATATATATTTTAAATATAAAATTAATTTCATAATAGAGAATAAAATAATACAGTTAAAGACAAAGATATGTACCTTTACATTCTCTGATCTGTTTCATACAAGTGTTATTACACAGTAAATGAGATAGAAAATATTATATAAATACATGATCAATAGTCATGAAATTAAATTAACTTGCACACGTGAGTGCAAATATATATATATATATATATATTTTTTTTTTCAGTACAATATTTTGACTTATATAATGTAGTTGCTAAATCGTAAAATAAAATTTCGGATTGTTTTTATTGATTTTTTTTAAAATTAGAATTGTCTGAAATAAGGGAAGCTAATACTTTATATAAACAATACGTATTTATTAAAATGTAAACCTTTGTTGAGACGACAAAATGATCTTTCAAAATTATGATTTCACTTTGACTGACTACTAACTATTGCTAATAATAATGTATTACGAAATAAAATAGTACTGTTAAAAAATATTTGGAATGTGAGAAAAATATGAAATCTGTTTATGGAAATGTACGATTACACAAATATTTAAGATTATTTGTATAAACCCCGCAGTGATCCGAATTCAGTAATTTATGTTAAACCAGTCGTTCGTGAAACTGAAAATAACAGATGAATACAATTTATTTAGAGACGTATCTAATCTTGCCTTTTTAAATCTGTGTTAGAAAGCAAAGTTCCATGTTAGTTCTTTCAGATTCGTCTGTAACATTTATTATACTGACAGGATGCAAATGAAATGTAACTGTAACCTCAGCAACATTTTTCAACATGTCAAACCAACGTGGACGTTATTAAACACCAACGTACATTCGCTGACATTCTGAGTACAATTACAGGTCTACATGATCCTTTTGAAGAATCCGTATATGTAAACAAATAACGTGCATTCCTCAAAGCTCCTGCTAATGAAACTCACAGTAATAATATTAGTTTAGTCTCGGTTTCAGAATAGACTTTAATCGAGTCCCTTTGTTGTGTCGGGCGATCAACCAACCAGTATCGTTAATTAATCTAATTTAAAATAATTGACTTCTGTAATTACTGTAATCTTAATACTGAGTACATAATATAATTTCAGAAGTATAAATATTAAATACATGATGAAATTACTACACTTTAAGTATTAAATGTAATCTTAATAATATATTAATTCTGAAATTATTCCTATCTTTATAATGAAATAAATGAAAATGAACGTTAACTGAACCTGTTTTAATATTAACGGTTGCTGTGTGTGAAACATTCGGTCTTTGTACATTTGTGAAATAAAAACTGAAACCCATTAATCAGTACAGTGGTTTTACTGTTTTAAACTATACATTTACATTAAAGAGAAATATAAATTATAATTAAAAAAAAAAAAAAAAAAAAAAATAAAAAAAAAAAAAATAATAATAATAATAATAATAATAAAAAATAATAATAATAAAAAAAAAAAAAATAAAAAAAAAAAAATTAAAAAAATTAAAATTAAAATTAAATTAAATTAAAAAGAGAGAGAGAGAAAAATTGATATATATGGAAATAACGTTAAGGATATACTATTTCCTACTGAATAAGTTTTTTCGAACTGAAAAATAGTTCTTGATATTAAATATGAATTAAAAATAGTTCTATATTTTCGAGGATTTGGTATCAGTATATATTATAACTATTACTACAACTACCATTATTACTTCTACTACAACTACTATCGCAAAACCACAACTACTATTGGTATGTCTTTACCTCTGTTACTGTATAAACTATAGCTGTACTTATTAGAACAACAGCAACTACTACTACTACTACTACTACTACTACTACTACTACTACTACTACTACTAATAATAGTAATAATAGTAATAAACTGTATAAAATTACTGACTTTAATGCCAGTATCATTATTTGAAAAGACTAATCTATCTCATATATTATACGTCCATAACAGACTATAAAGTAATTTTAATTGCTGTTTTTCCTGATTTCTAATAAAAAAATCAAAAAAAATCAAGCGAAGATGAAAATAGGACTGGACCTTAATTACTACAAATATGATTAAAAACGAGTAACTTTCTAATCAACAGAAATTAGATATAACATACATCTCCGAACTCAAAAACATTTCAAAAAGAAAACAAAAAAGGATATAATATTAAGAAATAATTAAGCTGAAAGACTATACTCAACAGACCTATAATCTTGTATACTTATTGTTTATTGAAGTCCAGATTCTGTTAAAACAGACGGAAAGGGTAGACGGGGATATTACTTCTAG
Source organism: Chrysomallon squamiferum (assembly GCA_012295275.1). Taxonomy (NCBI): domain Eukaryota; kingdom Metazoa; phylum Mollusca; class Gastropoda; order Neomphalida; family Peltospiridae; genus Chrysomallon; species Chrysomallon squamiferum. The sequence goes on from CM022670.1 coordinate 4,298,895, forward strand.
TTTTCTCAAAAATCAATCAGCTGTCGATACTGCTTTCAATTACCTGTAATTTTATGCGGTGATGATCACAGGCTGGCGATAACCAGGATATTGTTATTTTTCTCGGTGTGTTCACTTCGCTCTGACGGTTATTTTCGGCTGCCAACCAATAACAGCTCTGGAGAGAGAGAGAGAGAGAGAGAGAGAGAGAGAGAGAGAGAGAGAGAGAGAGAGAGAGAGAGAGAGAGAGAGAGAGAGAGAGAGAGAGAGAGAGAGAGAGAGAGAGAGAGAGAGAGAGAGAGGACTGCCACTGTGAATCTGGTGGTGTTGATCGTGTGATGATGGAAGAAGTTTGGATTAACAAGATCATGAGTCTTATTTCAGACTGATAATTCACTAGTAGCTTTGCTTGTATAATACTATTTATTTATTTGTTTGTTTGTTTGTTTGTTTGTTTGTTCGTTTGTTTATTTATTTATTTATTTATTTGTTTGTTTGTTTGTTTGTTTGTTTGTTTGTTTATTTATTTATTTATTTATTTTATATACTTATTTTATTGCTATTATTGTTTTTGACAGTTGGTGTTGTTATCGTTGTCATTGTTATTAATTTAGATACTGTTATTATTATTATTATTATTATTATTATTAATATCATCATCATCATTATCATCATCGTTATCGTTGTTGTTGTTGGCTGTTGAATGTACTGTTGTCATTGTCATTGTTATTAATAGTGTTAATAGTATGATTACTGTTGTTGTTGTTGTTCTTGTTGATGTTATTGTTGTTCTTGTTGATGTTATTGTTGTTATTAATTTTTTATTTATAATTATTGCTGCGGTTTCTTCTTCATCTTCTTCTTCTTATGATTCTCATATATTAATATCTTTACCAGAAACTCTATAGTTGTTCTACAATACAATCAACCCCTAAAGGTGTAAAAAAAAAAAAAAAATAATAATAATAATATTGATTAAATCTTAAAATAAAGAAGTAGTTTTTTAGTGAAATATTTTTCATAACTGTTCTGCCAAATGCTTAATGATTTATGTAACAGTAAACGTGGAGAAAGAAAAAAAATGTATGGTAATAAATAAGCCACCAGTTAAAGCCGTCATATATAATTAATTACCGAAACATCCAAACACTCCCCTTAAAAGCATCGATCTCATAGAGTTTGATTTAGAAGGTTAAAAAAAAAAAAAAAAAAAATGAAAGTATAAATTGTAAACAAAACATAAACACTTTTTAATATTAAATGTTATTATTGGTTTCTGTAAAATTATGATATGAAAGACGAAATGGATGACCCTCGCAAACGTTTCTCTTACCGTTTAGCAGGAAGAGATCTTTAACATGCACTTTCCCATAGACAGGAAAATAAATACATATCCCGTGGTCTTTGATAAGAAATTACTGAGCAACTGAAGAAGGAAACAGTCCAAGGAACGCTGTGAGAATCGATCCTTCTTCCATTCTTCCAGTGATATCTGAGATCAGCTTTCTATAATGCAGCTAGAACTCCTGTGATCTTTTGAATTTTAAAATAAAAATATTTTCTAATTTTTTTTTTTTTTTTTTTTATATTTTTTGTTTCTCAGCTACAGATTATTGATGACAGGAGGAAAAAATTACATACATGGTTACCCTTTCTGTCCTCTCCTTGGTGTGAGGCCAAAAATTCGTAATTTAATGTAACACGCTCATGCATCGGCGTCATACACTTAGAATGTTCCGCCAACTGTTAACTCGAAACAAACTGGCCATCTTCGTTTATTTATCAGGAAGCACGACAGTGATACATGAACTCATTTTATAAAGATTATTTAAATTCAGTTTTTGTCATTTTGAAGGATACGAATCCCCGAAACGACTCTCCACAGTTTCATTTTAAATCTTTAATTTGAAAATACGATGTGCTTTGTTCCTTTCGTATGACTATTCTCAGACATGTCTCGTTAGAGAGTCTGTAGATGAATGGGTAAAGTCTCTTCATTCAATAAATATAAGATAGCGGTTAATTTATTTATTATTATTTTTTTATTCTGAGGTAACAATCGTTCTTTAACGCCTGGCTTTGTACTGATTTTGTTCAGTTACTGTAAAGTAACAGAAAAATTAATTAACTGATTAATTAACTGAAAATAAGTAAGTAAGTGAGTGAGAAAGTGAATGAAAAAAAAAAAAATTAAATAAAAACAAACAATTACATCATCACCATCAACATCAAAAAATTTTCCTTGTCAGGATTTGAAATCCTCAGTGTCGATCCTGGCTGATGCTATAAATTAATAAATGAAGAAAAGAAAGAAAGAAAGGTGAAAAAATATATAATTAGATAAAGGGAACAATCCAGAAACATTATCGTTAATAACTAAAAAATTAAAATCTTCAAACGAAGAAAGAGAAGAAACATTATCGACGATAATCTGTGTTGAGACTAAAATTATATGCGTACACAATACAGAGTTATAGAACTTGTTTCTCGTTGACCAATATAAATGAAAATTAATTTTCTCGAACACATCCGGGTTTTGAGCCTTTCAGTGAGCGGTTAATGGATTAATGTGAGACGCCCACGTAGAAGTTGTTTTCTCGCCTAACAAATGATATTTTATATGCGTTTTATCAAAACAAAAATAAATTATTTATACAGCATTGGACGAAACTGTGTGCATTTGTGTGTTTATATGTGTGTGTGTGTATCTGTGATGGTGTGTGTAATGTGTGTTTATATATGTGTATGTATGTATTTTAGGAATTTGAATGTTCTCTGTATTATGTACGTCTGATTAGACTCTGCACGTAGACAATATTCAATCACGACCTCACAAACCCGTCAGATGCCGCTGACGAGACTCGAACGTATGGCGCCCATTCACACGCACCCCGAAGGCGGACGACATTACTGTTCGGCAATCAAGACAACCTTGTATGTATGTATGTATGTATGTATGTATGTATGTATGTATGTATGTATGTATGTATGTATGTATGCATGAATGAATAACTATATGGTGATTATAATAAATATATTTGTACGTGTATGCACATGTAATTATATTATTATAAATATATATGTTTATAACCTGTATATATATTATGTATAAGTATGTGGATGAACGTTTATGAACGTATATGCATATACACAACCCGTAATATTTGCATTCTTTCTTTTATTTATTAAATATTGTTTAGCAAATATTTATTACACCAGTTATTAGGAATAACATCATTATTTAAAAACGGACAAAGACTGTTTTTCTGTCCAACCACTCGCCTCTGTCCAGCAAGTCCATCGTGTCTCTACCTCTTTTATTTCCAATCAATACACAATCAAAGTCCAAATCACTTCGAGTTCCGCAAATCTTGTGAATAGAATGCATAAGTGTCCACTTCATTAGGGTCGAATCCAGAAATATCCAGTAATCACTGTTTGAATTTTACAGATGGCGTGATAATAATTTAGCTGGATAAATCTCTTACACGTTAGACTGGCACTAGTGGGATTGTGGTAAGAAAGGTAAGACGAATTTAGTGTCCCAATTCGTATACAAAAACTGAAATACATTTAACATTTAAAGTCTGTTGTAAATGTTAAATATCATTATTGACAAGCTATTATTTTGTTTTTGAACATCAAAAGAATTTTAAAGATGAAGACCAAATTATTTTTTTTTTTTTTATTTTAATTTTAAATGAACATGAAACGGGTTTTCGAAAATTGAACAGAAGTGAAAAAAACAGAACCCCCCCCCCAAAAAAAAATAAACCAAAAAAAAACACCAATATAAATAAATTAAAAAATCATAAAAAAAGATTAAAAAATACATAAATAAAAAAAATCATAAATAAATAAATAAATAAATAAATAAAAAAAAATAAAAACAAAAGATAAGATTTTTACAAAAGTGTACAGTAAACACCAATTTTTTATCATATAAACTTGACAAAAACGAAAATGTATTAAGCCTGCTCAGAAAAATCAAGCTCATTTTCTTAACGCTAAGGATGATCAGTCATTTGGATCTCTTAACAGCGTCACTATTTCGTGTTTTATCAAACAGCTTCTGTAATACTGTGCTCGTCTGGTAATCCTTTGTTTGAATTTGTCGTGAAGCGAGGCTTCGACCAAAGTGACCATTAGCTGACGGACTGATCCAAGAAGACTTGGTCAGATAACGATTTCTCTGGACACTGTGCTGACGAGTCTAATACGGCTGGCTTCTTTGATTCCCTTAGCTACTTTGATGTCTCGATACACGGCGTTGGGCTTCCACAACGCGGTGATGACGGTATATAAGATGTTTTAAACGACGACGACGTCGGTTTCGAAGGTTGCGTGTTGATTAAATTATAGAAGACCTTTTAGAAACATTGCACGCGCTCTGCGGTTAGAATGGTTGGCGATATTAGCTTGCGAAAAAATAATATAAAATTTCAGGCATGGGATCTGTGTTTGTTTTTATTAAAGTGGTTTATTTTATTTATTGCGTTGATTATTTATAAATTTATTCACTGAATATTTATTCATAACGTCTCGTTGTTTATACTGTGTCTTAGAAAAACTTCAGTTTTTTTTTTTGTGTTGTTTGTTTTTTTAAAACACATTTGACTCGAGCGCCGTTCCATTAACTCGGTAATTCGCCATCAGACAAACGCTCTGTTCCTAAGCAACATTTCGTCACCCACGGAGATTTCGCCATCTAGTCAACAAGAAGATATTTTGGGCTAAAAATCTGCACGAGCATAAATAGTCAAATGTATCCGAACAGAAATAGAATACCTAGAGGAAAGTATTACGCTAGGACTACCGAAGTTCGGAAGAAGCCAATTTGTCGTCCAAAAAAGGAAGGACCTCAGGACACAAATAACGCTAGCTGTTTTATTGGCTTTAGTGTTTCTGAACCACACACACACACACTATTTCAATTATTTTTCTCTTTCAACTTTCACTCGTTCATTCAAATTATCTCTCTCTGATTTAGTTCCTATCTATCTATATTCACACACACACACAAACACACACACACACACACACACACACACACACACACAGAGCAATCTATCTTCTTTCTACTTGGCGTTCTTTCTTTCTTGTGCTGATATCTGTATATAATTATAACGTATTTGTTTATATAACTTTCAAAAATATATTTAACAAAGATCTTATATAAATGGAAGATCACACACAACGTTAATAATTATTTACCAGTATTCTGAATTATCTTAAACGTTTCTTTGACTCAATCTTTATAGAATTGTTCCACACATACAGGTGAAAGAAAATCGCCAACATTTTTTGTCTTGCCACATATAGAAAAAAAAAAAAAAAAAAAAAAAAAAAAAAAAAAAATATATATATATATATAGGAAGTATTTTAATCGAATTTTAATTATTATACTAAAGTTATATTTTTAATGTTTAATGTGAAAGGACTGCTAATATGTCTGCGTTCTGCATATATTAATGCATATAATTACAAACGTATGTATGAACTGGGTGTCCTTCCATGGCAGGCTCAGTCTTATTTAGTTCATTTAATGTTTGGACGAGATGCCCTTTCAGTCGCATGACACAAGATAGTTGTGTACGACAGCTCGTGGGGTTTTTCTCATGTCTGCGGAAAGGCTATCATTCTAATTACAACTGGTAAAAGTAATTAAAACACGGAGTAGTGTCTTGCAGGTTACGTCACTCGTAAAGCGTCATGTATCATTATAACAAGAACAAAACGTGACTGGCGTCTTAGTAACTTGCTAGAATATGTTGATGTGACTTAAAACGTTCATTTAATTTAATTCTCAATTAAATGCAAGTGCACAAATTAACTGCAAGCATATCTGTAATATATGTTGGCACCTGGAAATCCAGTATTTACTCTCGTTTGGATGGGTGGATTCTAAAAAGTCTGGTATCATTGTCAAGCTGTTATCGTGCTCTATTCAGCTCAAAGGAAGTTTTTAAATCCATTTGCTAAGGCTTTAAAAATATTCCCCAAAGTCTAATGAGTATGTAGGTGTGCGTACGTAAATACAATATTATTTTTTAACGTGGAACGAATTTTCCTTGGCGATCGTGTTAAAATAAAAATGTTTTGTTTTAAACTACACGCGTGCAACTATTCTTACTGCGAATAGGCCTGCTTATATAACTGAATATACTTATTTTTGATTAAAATTATTTTAGTTAACCTGGGGAAAAAAAGTAATATGAACATGATTAAAGTACGAATAAACAAGGCATCAGACCAGCATATGAACGCGATTTGATTGGCTGAAATTATTACACATTTTCTGCTGATGCGAATGTTTTGATAACCGAGATACATTTACAGTCTATCAACTATGTGTCGGGGCGTGTACCTTAAACTGTGTACCAATACACATATTGATTATAGCACCATATTGCTTGAATATAAAATAAAACATGTTATATGAAATGAATATATTACACACTTTTTTTTTTTTTTGTTGACTTTATTTATTTATTACTTTTTTTTCAAACTTACAATGCATTAGTTTGCAATATATGGTTTATATTAACAATAATGATTTTCTGTATTTAGTAGTAGTAGTTTAATCATTACCTTTATTTTCTGTTGTAGTTTATATAATTATTTTCATATGTTTATAATAACAGACCTATTTGATAAAGTAAATAAATACAGTAACCTTGGAGTTTAGATCAGTACATTTTCAGTCTGACTGTTTGTATTAAAAAATGTTGTTACTTGACAATTATATCACTTTCAGTATAAATATATAAATTAATTAAAATTATATTCGTTGTATAAATTATTTCATTCAGTTCCTGTCATTCATATTTTTCATTTATTATACTTATTACTGTTTTTGGCTTCTGACATAAGATTGCTGTGTTACTTTTACAATATATTTTAAATAGCATACACTTTTATTAACTATTTTATTATTGTTGTTAAGTGTCCTGTAATCAATTAGTAGCCCTCTTGTTAATGTGATTATAAAAAATGTTTCTTGCTCTTTTTCATTATTATATAAGAACATTTTTTATTTACATTCATACTGATCTGTTCTCTCTATCTGCACCGAGGGAAGAATGACTCAGCCCACCCAGTTGTGTTTTTTCTTCTTCTTCAGTATTCATGTTTCTTCTGTCTTCCTCATTTTTCTGATTCTTTTATTTTATTTTTTTGTTTTTATTAATACTGTTTTATGATTATTATGATAGGTTTCTTTTCTTACTTTCTTTTTCTTCTTTTCTTAACCTTTTTTCTTCTTGTATTTCAGTCTTCATATTTCTTTTTATTCTAATTTTTTAATTATTATTCTTCTTGTTTCTTCATAAGCATGTTTTATATTTATTATTACTGTTTCATGATTATTGTGAAATTTCTTTTCTAGTTTTCTTGTTACCATTCTTATTCTTCTTTTGTCATCTTGTTTCTTCTTACCATTTTCATCTTCATCTTTCTTCTTCCTATTCTTTTGCTTTATTTTATTTTTAATTTTTTTATTAATACTTTTTAATCATTATTTTGACTGATTTCACTTATTCTTCAGTTTTAGTTTCTTCTTATTCTTCTGTTTTATTGATTTATTCATTCATTCATTTATTTATTTATTTATTTGTTTATTTGTTTATCATCTTTTTTATTATTATTCTTTTTTTTTTTTTTTTTTTTTCTATTTTTATTCTTCTGTCTTCTAATTTCTTCTCATTTCTTCATATTGTTATATTTTATTATTATTCTTTTTTTAATACTGTTTTATGATTATTATGACTGGTTTAATTCTTTTCTTGCTTTCTTCTTACTTATTATTCATATTCTGATTCTTTCTTCTGTTACTTCTTATTCTTCAGTATTCATTTTTCTTTATATACCTTCCTGTTTTATATTTATTTTATTATTACTGTTTTATGATTATTATGATTTTTCTTTTCTTGCTTTTTTCTTACTTACTATTCTTATTTTTTTTTGTCACCTAGTATTTACCTGTTATTTTGTTTTGTTATTTTTTCATATTCTTCTATCATCTTGTTTCTTCTTATTCTTGTCTTCTTATTATTGTTTTCATGCGTCTTCTTTTTCTTCACCTTGTTTCTTCATGAAATCTTATTCTTCTGCTGTATATTTATTTATTTATTCATTTGTATTAATTCAAAGTTTTCATTATCATCATAACTTTTTTCTTCTTATTCTTCTTATTCTCCACACTTCTTGGTCTTTATCAGTTTTCTTATTCTTTGTTCTTGATGCATGTTTGATATTGCAATTATTTTATTATTATTGTGATTGGTTTCTCTTATTCTGTGATCTTCTTGTTTCTTTATATACTTCTTTTTTCATCTTTCTCGCAATCCATGTTTTATCTTTAATTTAATTATTGATTTATTTATTATTTTTTAGTTATTTCCTTTCCTTTCTTTTTTTGTATATTATTATTGTTCATATTTATTTATCATTATTATTTCTAACTGATTTTTTAATTCTTATTTTACATTTATTTTAAATTTTTTATTTTCATTTTTCAAAATATAATTTCAGTTTACATATTATTCTTGTTTCTTCATAATTGACTGTTTTGTTAGACATATTTGATCCTTTATTATTATCATCATCATCATCAAAACTTACTTTTACCTTATGTAGGCATGGATACCATTCGTACAGAAGTAAACCTGCATGTAACAACATCAGTGTAGTACTGTCAGTATTATTTTATATCTTAATCAAGTTAATGAAAACAATTACTTTAATTTACTCATCGTTAATATCCTATGAGTATGAATTATTCGGTGAAATGAAATTATATTTATGTTAATACTTATAGTCTTCTTCCTAAGTCAAAACTGACTGCCACTGAAGACGTCATATTATTATTACCATTTTTTTTAGACATATTTGATCCTTTATTATTATCATCATCATCATCAAAACTTACTTTTACCTTATGTAGGCATGGATACCATTCGTACAGAAGTAAACCTGCATGTAACAACATCAGTGTAGTACTGTCAGTATTATTTTATATCTTAATCAAGTTAATGAAAACAATTACTTTAATTTACTCATCGTTAATATCCTATGAGTATGAATTATTCGGTGAAATGAAATTATATTTATGTTAATACTTATAGTCTTCTTCCTAAGTCAAAACTGACTGCCATTGAAGACGTCATATTATTATTACCATTTTTTTTACATTTTAATAATTTTGTCATATCATATACGAATCGTTATGAGGTGTTCCGAGAATAGATTTAGCGGATTTTTACGAAAAATTACGAACATTATTATTATACCTTACTCACATAGTCAGTCCTTTTTCAATACAGGGAAATTAGAGTTGTGTCCCTTCCAGTTACCTTTTATTGTGCTGTTAATGTTGTTCGGGAGAGTGTCGCCAAACGAAACAGCGAAAGCAGAATCAGTAGTAAGAGATTCATTTTCAAACCTAGATAAAAAACATGGCTCATGTGAAGGTGGATATCGAATACTGGTAAGATAAATTTAGAATACCATTGAAATGTCATTGAAAAATACAACTATTTCAGATATGTACCTTCATTTCATATTTTCTTCCTTGATAAAACTGATTATGGCTATATTAGTATATATGGTTATCTGTCTTGAACATGACTGCGCAAAAAACTTGTATACTGTTAAATGTAGTTTTCAAAAGATATATAGTCTGTAGCTTGTGCAGGTTCACAATTTTTTTTTTTTTTTTTTTTTTTTTTTTTTTTTTTTTTTTTTTTTTTTTAAATTACCTTTTGAGATTTAGAATAAACTGTTGCCAAAGAATGAAGGTACTAACTTTAAAATACTTACAATGACGAATCCAAAATAATGAAAGGGGGAGTCGATAATTGTGGTGGTTCAACTTCTAAGTGCTATATAAAATAAATTATTTTAAAGTGTAACCGAACATATGCTATTATTATTTCCAAGCAAGTTAATGATACATTGAAATGATTGATAATTTAGTTAACTATATTCAAATTTTATAATTGTTTTCTTAATATTTATTTATTATTCCATTTTTGTAATAAGATCTTAAAATGTCATATACTGATACACTTATATGATATAATCTTCTTATAAAATTTGTTTTGAATAAAACAAGTGACAATTTAATAAGATAATAATTAAAAAAAAAAATAATAATAATAATAATTTTAAAAAATGACCAAAAATCAATAATAAAAAACCATTTCTGATCACTGTATTTCACTGAATAATACATGCATAGATCATTGTCAAGAATTACATCCATGATATTTAATCAGAAAAAGTTAGCACCACTAAATGAAAACAAAATCTGTTGTCTTGAATTTATGGTAGACAATGTAATTTTCATTTAAAATTTTTATTTACATGAACCAATTTTTATAAAATAATATCAGTTTTACACTGACATTAAAATAAATAAATAAATAAATAAAAGTAATAATAAATAAATAAAATAATACTGCTTCAGTTTCTTATTTTTACTAACACCCAACCATAACCTATTCATTCAAAAGTTATGCTAGAAGTACAGTAATACTGCACAAGTACTTATTATAAAATATACCTAAACATGACCTACTTACTTGATAAGTATTCTAGAACCAGGATATAACAATAAATAATGATTACTTTTATTTGTGACTGTGGCTCATTAATCTTTGTATACAAATTCTGTGGATGGAAAAATCAATAAGAACTCCTTTCAAATGTCTGCATTAAACATCATAATATCTATTCATGAAAATAATTAAAAACAAATATGATCTATAAATGCATGTAAATGCAAGAAAAATCATTAAATTTATATTTGTGTATGGATGAACAGTGTATTCAGAACAATGCTAAGACAATATTTCAGAGGCACATCCAATATTTATGAAAATCAGATGCCATGAAATGAATTCCCATGAATAAAATTTGGGATGATAAAGATTAATTGCAGCATACCACTGCTGACTCTTTCAGCTTTGCTTCCAATTTATTATATATAATCTTTCTTCCTTTTCCTTTTTCTCCCCCTTGAATACTGGTTTTTGTTTGTTTTGCTTTTTTAATTTATATACTTCTGTTTTCACATGATGCTGTTGCACTGATTCATTTTGGCAACCATATTTTCAGATGTGTCGTCTTCCAAAAATAAAAATATTAATAAATTTAAAGATAGAGTAATATTGCATCAGATCAAATCTTTTTAAGTATATTATCATCAAATATGTTAATACTAATACCATGGTTACTTTCATCAGAATAAAATAACTGTTATTTATTTTTATTTTTTTTAAATGAACATTTGTAAAAACATATTTTTTAATTTAAAACAAATTTAATTATTGATTCTTTGAAAACATGTCTGGAATCGTTATTTCAGGCAATTATAAGAACATGAACAAACTCAAAATTATACAGTTCTTTTGTTTGACATCACAAAAGTCAATAACAGAAATTTGATTAGTGTTTTTGTTAAAGTAGAAAAATATCCTTTGTATAGAAATTAGAATTGATCTTCGTTATGTCTCATATTTACTTTTTTATGTTATTCTTAATAACATCTGTAGCATTTCTTATAAACACATGGAATCAAACTAAAAGAAACCAATCATATAAAATTTTATGAAATAAATATTACAAATATAATGTTTGTTTTTTTAAATTTATAAATTTTTATCTTCTGCTTACATTACTGGTAATTATCAGTTAAGATTTTTGTAAGCATTTTCATAAAAATAGAAATTAAGAAATAATTATTTTAATGTTATGTTATTAAAACTGATGTATTTTTCTGAAATGATGTTTTGAGAGAGGAAAGATACTGACCCTCAGTTAATATCAAGCAATATTTACCTGTATATTTACATACATAACAAAAACATATAATGAAATGTTGATAAATGATAAGTCAGTCCTAGAGCACTGGATGGAACAAGAACAAACTTTTAATGCACACTGTGGAGAGTTGGCTCTGTGAGCCATAATTTCTCAGCCCAGCATTCTAAACATTGATCTATAGCCTATTTTGTAATCAAATTGAGAATTAATAAATTATTAAATAACAAATTCTAAATTTTCATTTGCATCATACCATATATATATGAATAAATACATAAAGATAAGTGGCTTTTATTAACCAAAGTGCCATGTATATAATCATGCCATAAATTAAAAATAATTTAAAAACATAATTATGATTATTATTTTTTTTTTTTTTGTCTTTGTTCAGATAAAAATATAGCAGATTATCATCTCACTTCATTTAACTGAACATTAAATATGTATTTGCTCTCTGATTGCCATGTTTTAATGATTAAGGTACCCATTTTATATTTTTTCTTTTTGTTGTTATTATTTGTTGGTGTGACTCAGCAAAAGTATTTGATAGTTCACTAACTTAGTTAATGAGACCATCCATTAAAATGATAATCACCATCAAATATATTCATGAAATATGTATAGTAATGTATTTTATACACACAAGAGACATTCTGAATAGAACCTGTTTTTGTAGAGTCATGCTACACAAAACAGAGCCTGATATGACTACGGTGAAAATATGATAGTAATGTATATAAAATACAAGTTCATGAAGTGCTTTTTGGTTGAAAATAAAAAGTACTAATGAAAGAATTAAAAAAAAAATAACCTTTTCTGACACATATACATTTAAAAAAGACACTGTAGAAGGGAGAAAAACCCCACCCAAAAGCATTAAAATATTTTCTATCATGGTAAAAACATTAAAATGAGGTTAAGAAATATTTAATGCAAGATCATTTCTGAAGCTGAAATAATTTGACAAAATTTGATGTTAAATCAATTTCAGCTCAGTGGACACATGAAGGTTTGATCCTGTGACCCACAGAACCCCAAGCACGTTCTGTAACGCAGAGCTGCAACTCACAGCATGTACTCTTAAATGTCAGTGTTACGTATTTCTATGTTTTGACCTGACCCTTTTGTTACACCATCCTAAACATCATAGTCCTGCTCTTCAGGTGTGCAGACAGCGAAAAAAGTTTTTTTTTTTTTTTTTACTTGTAACTGTATCTCTGGTTAAGAACGCATCTTTTTGTTGCCATTTCAACCAATTTAACCCAGTAACTTAACACGTAGCTAATGCTCTCACATTTTAATGTTATTCTTTTACAGAACTGACAGAATGCAGAGAAATGGGGAGGTGGGATATTTTTTGTGTGAAAATCAAAAAGAACTTAAGAATCACTGGCACAGTTCACATATTTTAATACATTTTTCAGTCATTTGTAAGCAAGTTATGTAATAAATGGATTTTCTCAAAAGGATTTAAAATAAACTTGTTCAAAAAAAAAAAAAAAAAAAAAAAAAATTTATAGTCAGTTAAACACATTCTTTGCATATATACAATGTAAAATATGCTCTGCTGTGGGCTGCACTCCCTAAGTCTCATTGTTGTTTTTTTTGTGTTTTTTTTTTGAGGTCCTGACAGTCTGCACGTAAAAAATGACTTGACAGTAATAAATCTGTTACTGGCAGCTCTTACTGATTACTGAAAGAAGAGTAGTTTTTCTTTAATAACAGTTATTTGAGGGTGTTTGTGTCAGTGGTGGTGGTTTTTCTTTTTTAAGAAAAAAGAAATTTATACTTATTTTGCCCTAAATAACCTAGTGCTAGGAACGCAAGTGAATAAAAAAGCATGACTTTTTATGGTTTGCTATAAATTCTTTATTATTTATAGTTTTGAAACAATGGGACAGGGAAATATGGTTCATAATGGTTTAGAACTGCGTTCCCAAAATGGTGACAATATGTTAAGGACAGTTTAATCATAAATATTGTATACAGACACACACAAAGACACACAAAAACACGTAGTCATACAGAATGCAATTAGATACGTGTATGTGCATACCTACACCTGTGAGGTTCAGGCTACTGTGTTTTTCTGCACGTTTCCTTTTTAAAATATTCACTCCTTAATAAGCCATAAAACTTCTTAATAGTAGTGGGATAATTTAAAACCCCAGGGGTAGATCCAGAACCTTTCAGGGGATCAGGCAGTGCTGACAACTCATTTACCAGTGTTATAAGTAGTTAATGAATTATTTTATTTTATTTAATAAAAAATAGATGAGTGTCTGTGTCTCTGTGACTGTAAAAAAAAACAATCCAAAAACAACAATATAAGGATATATTAATTGTTTACCTTCTGTAGATCCGTAACAGGTTTTTTTTCTATAATTGATCTTGTAAATAATATCTGTACTTTGATTTTAAATGTAAATATGGCAGTGCTAACCAATTTCAAACTTTATATTTTCATAATGTTACATCAATATAAATGAACAAAAACACACATGTATGCATACAGACGTTTAATAATTGTTTGTATATGTTAAACTGTCCAAAAACTTTAAGATAACTTTTCAGATAAAGAATTTTCCGCCTGTTCATACAGATCTCTCTAAAACAAATTTGAAAATTTTTGATTGTGATGGTTGTTGTTATATTGTTGTTGTTATATTTTTATTATATTTGTTTCTATTTTACATAAATATTTTTACCTTTGCAGTGGTGGATGAGGTTACGAGCCCCGGTATCGGGAACTTCGACGAGCTATTAATCGGCAGTTCTCATCCGGGAATGTTATAGTAGAGGGTCGCGTTGGTCGCCCAAGTGAGCCATTATACATATCTACTAAACATACATAACATTTAATTCAATACATTTGACAAGTACCATCTGTTGAATGTATAAATCTGTCTATTGCATCTAATTATAAACCAGGGTATTGAAAGCCATTTGCATGTGTTGGAGTTACACCTGCAGTTTTATAAAAAAATATTTACTTATTTTCAAACACAATAAAGTCATTTTAATGGTCATTATTTGCAGTAAACAGATAATTCAGTCAGGACATGTATCAGCTGTCACTGTTTACAGTCAGATGGAAAAGAGTGGCTATTGCTAACAGTAGTTTTCCAATTTGTTTATTTCTAGCAGTTTCATATTAGGTAATAATAGTTTATATTTGTAGCCAAAGTGACATTTCTTAGGTTTGTTATAACCCAGAATATCAGTTCTAATATTCATTTGAGTACCAAATAAAGCTTCTGAGGTACTGAGGGTCAGATTTTTGTTAACATATAAGTACATTAGATTTTATTACAATGACCACACAAAGAAACAGAACTTGAAAAATTATATTTGGTAACACACAGGGCTTAAATAGGCAGCTAATCTTTGTAAAACAATTGAGGCTTTAGTATTCCTTGCATTGAGTTGAATAACTGAGTGTTAAAGATCCAGATTGAGTTTTGTCAAGTATCTCTGTAATGCATATCAATATATTTGAATAAAACTAAAGAAATGCAGCCTACATCCAGAATGTAAAGATAATCAGTGACAGTAACATTATAAAATTTGAAAGAAAAAAAGAAGCCAAATCAAGATACTTGTTGAATAGAATTTGATCCTGATGACAATACATATTTGTAAAGACAAAAAATACATATTTGTTTTGTTTTTTCCAGCCTCTTTTGAGGTGACGATTAATGACAAACTCGTCTTTTCAAAACTGCAGCTTCATGGCTTTCCTAGGGAAGAGGATGTAAGTTTTACACACCCTTTAATTTTTTATCTTATTTTTATATAATTACAAATAACCATTTATTACTTGCCTCTGGGCACCTGAGTAATAATGCATTATTCCTTAAATTTATATTTTATGTAAATGTGTATTATTAGGTGTTTGTTGAAAATATATTTTCCACATCTTAAATGGCATATCTGTTTCACACATATACATGCATATGGACCATTCACACATTTTATAGCATATTCAGAAAATTACTAATCATGAATTTCTGTCATCAGTCATGGAGAAATAGATAATTAATTGTTGTTGTATTAGAAATTTATTTTATTATGGTTTGTGAGAAAGAGAGAGACACACACACAGACATTGTACAATAACTTAGGCTATTATTGATTTTTGAATATTATTATTTTTATTGTTACAGATCCTTGAAGCCATCAGTCAAGCAGAAAGTGGTAATGAGTGCAAAATAATAGAAACAGCCCAGTCACCTGGCTGCATGATTATGTAGTTTGAAATCCTCTGTGCACTCTTTATCATGAAATCCATTCATGTCTTGCTTACAATAACTTTTTTTTTTTTAAATTTTAAAACAAGTTTTAAAATGAAATAGATTTCCATAAAGTTGATGTGTTCCAGCCGTTTTTAATTCTTAAATATTTTTCAGTATATAACATAGTAATGCTTGATTTCAGATATATTTTTGGGGTATTTTAAATGAAATTTTACTGGTCTGTAATAGGCAGATGAAGATACAACAAGACTAAACATAAAAGAAAATTAAAAATTATTTAAAGAAATTCATTGCAAGCAGGACTGATGGGTGATTTCAAGTCTTGTAGATCCACTTGATAAAAAGTTGCTTGTTTTCAATGTCAGAACGTCTTGTTTATGATGGTGTTTGAATAAAACTTAGTACTCAAATGCTGGATGTTTTTAAGAACATTCTGACCATGGAAATGACCATCTTTTAACAAGTCATCTGCCAGACTTAATTATGCCATACATAATTCATGTATTTTATAAAACATACAATCTATGGTTAAAGAACTGGTGATATTTTAACATTTTTTAAAAATTGCAATTTCTTTTGTGTAAATTATTTATTTACTTGTACTTGCATTCTTGTTTTGAAATGCATTTTGTTTTACATTGACAGGGTTGTAACTTGCATTTTAGAAAAGAAAACTTTGAAGATTTTTTTTTTTTTTTTTAAATGTTTACAACCATGTAAAAATCAATTTTAAAAACTTTTTTTTTTTTTTTAAATCCACTCATTACTCTGTTGTGAAAGGGATTTTTAATACAGTAAAGATTAATATACAAACTTTGTATAATTACATGGATTTAGTTTTGTTTTTATTTAGATATTTTCTCAATTTTCAGCTGTAACTGGAAACTATTCAAACAATTTTATGTTCTGTCAAAGTTAATCTTTCTTCTAGGAGATGCAGAAAAATATGTGAATCTTGTAATATTCAGACTTTCTGTAAAATGTAAACCACAATTTAATTTTTTATTATTTGGTTAATTATTTAAATAATAACAATAGAAATTTTTAGGAGTTCTCAATTTAATTTTTATTGTATTGTTGGTAGTCAGTTTAAAATGTAACCATATTATAAAATTTGTTTGTTCACTTCATCATTTTTAGTTTTTATGCAAGTAGAATGTGATAAAATATACCTGTAACATTGAATTTACATTTCAAAAAATTATTTTTTAATTGTAATAGTTAATGTGTTGATTTTTATCATTATTCTATTTTTGTGGTTTATTTATTTTTACAAGGATTAATGTTTAGCTAATTTTCTTGAAACTTCTGATCTCATTTGGTGTCTCCTTTCACCATTTTATACATTAACATTTTTTTCTTTCTAAAAATTCATTAGCATTCTAATTTGATCTGTTTGTGTGGATGATTTAATGGTTTCATTTTTTTGATGTGCCTTCCTTTAATATTTTAAAAACAAAACCAAAAATTAAATAAAACTTGACACTAAATCTTGACACTAAATCTTTAAAAATTAATTGAATTTTAGAATAAAAATAAATTTAAATAATCTAGCATGGTTGTAACTATATGGAAGTCTAACAAGTGTAAACCTCATCCATACCTTAAAAGTGAACTCATGAATTGGAAAAGCATCATCATCAAAATGTATTTTGCTTTTGTGAAAAGAAAAAAACTCTTATTCTCATACATGTTGTAAAAATTATGTAATATTTATGTATTTGATATTAAAGATATTAAACAGAACAAATTTGCCACAACATACAGGGCTTTTCATTTTATTTCAGTGCATTGAAATCTTAAAATATAGATTATACAAAAAGGTCTTGCTTGGTTTGGTCATTAAATTTTATAAACAGTTTCAATTATTTAATATTTTTAGCGTACCCAGTGTAAAACAAGTATAGAATAATGGCTTCAGATATGTTAATTGAAAATAGCCTAATCGATATTCAAGATTTGATTTGATAGCCAATGAGTACCCTACAAATAGTTATCAAGGCATAGTGTTTCCTGGAGTAAGGCTGATGCGCATACAAATCTATACTTCTATGCTCTCAAAGAAAAAAGTATCACAAGTCTGAAATTCAACAGCTGATGATAAATAAAATAAAGAGATACAAAAAATAATAAACCAGTAACTGATTTGTTGTCTTTTAATTATTTAATGTCAATAATATATATGAACTGTTAATGTACAGTTCAGTTTACAGTCAGCTGAATATACTCTCAGAAACCATTTCAGTTATCTTTAACTGTTGTAATTTTAAAATTATAACTATTCCAAAGTTACAAACAATTTTTACAAAATAGCAAGTACTTCTTATTACCTGTTAATGATGATAAAACATTATAATTTGGATAAACCACAACTCAATAATGAAACTCCTCTACTATAAACATCAGAAGTATATAACAGTACTAGACTCCAGTGTGTATGATATTATCTCTGTTTGCTATGCATTTAACTAATATGAAATTACATGAATTTTATTCAATAACTCTCAAACTTTTAAATAAATCTATTAACTTTGTATATTTTACAGTCTGTCAAATAATATTTACCATCTTTCATGAATGAAAAATAGTTAGAACAAAAATAATAAAATATGTTTATGTTTAAATCTAGTTTTCTTCTGTTTTCAATAAATAGTTACCTGTATTTTTAACATCAATAACTTTTTTAAGTTAAAAACAATCTCTTTGCTACTAGAATATAGTAGCCCTCTGAAATTATTTAAAACTGCAATAATTATTTTTCCTTAATATCCAATTTTTGTATACCATCACCAACATTATCAACATTCTGTTTAGAACCATCACCACTATTATTTTCTTCTTCATCATCATCATCCTCATCATCCTCATCGTCATCATCATAGTCTTCATCATCAGACTCATCATCTAAAAAAATAAAATATTTATTTTTATTTAATTCCTGCAAAATTGAGGATTAATAGGAATAAATAAATATTTTTTTGAAAGTTGTTTAGCTAAAATCTCAGATTGATGGATGGAAACAAAAATAAATTCTCTGGAAAATTTATGATAAACACAAACAACAAATTTATTTTAATCCCACAGCACAGATGGAAATGAGTAAAACTCAAACAAGGGTCCCATCTCAATGTATACTGGTATTTCCCATTTCATCCAGTGACCCTACCCTCATCAAAG
This sequence comes from Chrysomallon squamiferum, assembly GCA_012295275.1. Taxonomy (NCBI): domain Eukaryota; kingdom Metazoa; phylum Mollusca; class Gastropoda; order Neomphalida; family Peltospiridae; genus Chrysomallon; species Chrysomallon squamiferum. The sequence goes on from CM022670.1 coordinate 4,318,134, forward strand.
ACCATGTCATTATATGCATATGAAAATCATCTGCTGATAATATATAAAAATGATCCATCTAGCTGGGTCTTATCTCATCATTAAACAAAAAATAAATCATATATTTGATTTTAATAATAGTTAAAGTATACAGAGAAATCATTAAAACTAGATTTAAATACTTTCTGTAGCAAACATACTATAACTTCCATTGAATGATGTGCCAGCAGAAAAACCTGTGAACCCAGCAGCACCATAACCTTCATAATCATCATCTATGTTCTGTCGACCGTAACTGTAATTTCTTGCTGCAATCAGATGTAAAAGTAATATTAAGTTAATTTTTATAATTTCAATCAACAGCTGGTAAATGCTAATGATTTTAATTGAAAAATTAAATCTGATTAATTTGTATTTTAAAAATACATTCTTCTTACCTTTCCCCCTGTCCCTTATATTTTTTTTAATTTAGCCTCGTTTACCACAGACTACAGAATTTGCATAGAAAATTCATTGTTAGTGTTAATAAACTAACTAAAAATATAACACATATCAGCACTTTTAGCTTCATTTGTGGGCATTTTGTGTTAATATTATGACTCCTATTTTGGTTAATATATTTTCATTACATTACTAGCAGGATCAGCAATGTATTATTTGTTCCTAAACATTTGTCATAGGTTAAAAAAATAGTTTTAACTAAGTTCAAATGGATGTCTTCTTTTTCTTCTTTTAAAATTTTATACATAAATACTGAACATGCAGCAAGTCAACAAAATGGCCATATTAAGGTTTATACAATGTTGCTTGTTATATTTCTTTACTTACTTGACATGCAGAGTTCCTTTGTTTCTACTGTATTATATGAACATTTTGGACAAGGGATTGCTTGGCCTTTTGGGGTACTTGAAACCTTTCCTCTTTACATGATCATCACAGTAGCAAGTCTGAAAAATGAAGATAAAGTAGTAGTAAGGGACATAATAAGTCATAACAGAAGTTATTCAGTTTATTAACAAAATGTTTCAAGACATCTAGACCTCAGATGAAATGTCAGGTCTGAAAAGATTAAATAATTTTATGTTGGCAAATTTCTTCTTGTTAGAAAAGTTAAAAGATACAAATGTTCAGTTAAAAGATACAAATGGCAAGCTGAATGTGATTCATTTCTCAAAATTAATTTCAAATTTTAAATCTAAATTTAGTATAGCACAATTCACAGGAATTGATGGTTATTTATATATACAACTGAATTTACACACACATATCAAAGAATTTGGCTAGCTTTGTATTGTATTCCCTTGCCCATTTATCTATTGTTGAAGTCCAGAATTTAAAAGAAATAAAACACACCTTACACCGCAAGCATGAATACTGGCCAAGTCTGTTGCAAGAAAGACCTGATTATAAAAATAAATAAATAAATGAAATGTGTTATTTTAAACCTCAGCATCTGCTTAAACCTTCAAATGGATAAACATTAATAAACTGTAGCAGTTTTACTTATTCAATAATAATTATTACAATGGATAAAAATCTCAGACCCCCCTCAAACAAACATACATATATATTTTGTACAAAATGGCTGTTAATGTTGAATGTAAAAGTTAAATGCATTTTACATAATTTACAAGATACCAAATCCACTAATTAACTGGTAATTAACAATAAGTAATGATATTTACATTTATATGTTTCTGAATCCAGTGTCTGGCAGCTTGCCTGATGCTCAAACTGATCATCCTCACATAGAAAGTTATGACAAAAAGAACATTTGAAGATTCGTCCACCTGTCATAAAATTATGATAATAACAATAAGATAAAAATAATGATAATAAAAGTAAATAATTAAAATATGTAAGTCAAAAATAAGCCAAAATACTATTAAATCTCAAGGATTTTATTAGGTGAAATAGATAAATCAAAAGTACTTGGTCCTCTATTAAATATGCATATATTTCACTTCTCTAAACTCCAGAATCAACAATTTTTATTCATGATATGGACTGAGGTGTTTTATCTCCTAACATAAACTACCAACTGTAGATTTTTAATATTAACCATATAAAGAAAAGTTTTATTGTACAACTAATCATTTTTTATCTCATACCGTGATCCCAGACTCCCCTCTTGCACTCCAGGCAGATGGCATCCTGAAGTGGACAAATGCAGGCGTGTGTTGTTAAACATTTTCTTCCATGACAAACCCACGCTTCACAGAAGTCACAAATAGCACCCTAAAATCAAAAGTCATCGTAACATTAAAACATCAGCAAGTTTTACCAGAAGTAATTACATTTGCATATAAAACAAATGATACAACAAATCAAAAATTTAAAATTAAAATTTTTAAAAAATTTGCCATCCAAAGTTATATATTATAAAATATATTAGTTATATTCTTTAATTAACAGAGTATTATTGTTTTCATCCTTACCACCATGCCCAGACCAGTTGTGTATTGCCCTGGATGCTTCACACAACAGTCTCCTGTTTTCAACATACATTTCTGTTTTCCTGCAATAAAACGAGAAAGATACCAGTTTTCATAATTCTTGACACTATTAATACCAATACCACACAATTAAGTAACCTAGTGCAGGAAAACATGAGCTTTGTTTTTTAAATAATACATTTTATCAAAATCCTAGTTCTATTATATTTAGTTCTACATCCCTCTTAGTGGAATGTATATTTTCTACATGAACAGAGTAAATAAAAAAACAAAAATACATATAAAATAAAAATTGAAGTGGTATATTTTTAAATGGTGAATAAAAGAAATACAAAAACAGAGAACCAGTTTGTTGATGGCATGAGGTAACACTGCCTTTAACACTGGGAAGAATTTGTGATTATATCTTTTGATGGAAAGACCATTATATAATATCTCTTTTCTCTATGTTATCTTTAGAAAAAATATTATTGCTACCTTGGACAGATAATCCAGAATTTTGGAGCATGCCAAAAACAAACAAGACTGTATTTTCAGAGGAAGCGAATACTTATGAAATAGCTGACTGATAGAAAGAGATGAATTTACAGTCTCGAAAAAAGAAATATATTTTCTTTGAATGAAGTTGTGCTTGATAAATCAGTTTTAACTTACCACAATTTGCACAAACAGGGAGTCTCTGAAGGGCACCACAAAAGTAGCAAAAAGCTCTTATTTTTTGTTGTCTGAAACACAAAGGCATTTATATGTATATATTTATTTAAATAAACATGATTATGTACATGACTGTTACAGTCCATTTTCTTACAAACAACTTAAGTTTGCCTTAAAACATTACATGAAAGTAGTTTACATTACATCTTAAAAGAATTAATATTCAAAAAATTATCATGAACATTTTTAAATGACTGATTCAAATCATCAAAGGATTTATAATTAATTTTTTTTAAAGAAACCCACCTCAATATACATATTAATTACCTTTTGCACTGGTCACATTCTAAAAAAAAAAAAAAAAAAAAAAAAAATTATTATTATTATTATTAATCATTTTATTCTGTATCAAAAATATACTGATATTAAGTATAAAATATTAGGAACAAACAGACATTGTTCTATCATCATAAATTTTGTTTTAAATATATGTCTTGGTGGTATTTAATGCAAAGAATATTCATAGATTTCTGAACCTCTGACAAAGCAACTCATCACTGACAGAAAGTACTAACTGCCTTCTGTAATGATACATATTTAACCTACAGCTATCACATATATAAATATTTCTCTTGAAATTGTGAAAAAATATTTTTTAGAGATAGATTATTTTGAGTTAAGCTATCAGCTATGTTAAGAGAAATTCCTAAAAACAACAACAATAAAAAACAAACAATAATAATAATAATAAAATGGAAGAACTATATTATAATTATGAAATTGTATTTCAGTTAATTGAATTATTATTATTAATAATTAATTTGACTATTTTTGAATTTAGTCATAGTGATAGCCAACTTATACTATCTTCTATAGAAATCAATATCATGAATATGACATCTGATCTTGCTACATTCAAATGCATAATTTATTATTATTTTTTTGATTTACAGTTCTTTATATCGTTTTTCATTGATTGACCGTCACTTATCATGATTTTCTGTGACTTCTTTTCTAAGGCTAAACCGCATGCAAGTAAAGTGTCTTAATGTTAAACAAGTAATTTTACTGTGAAATCAGTGATAGTGATACTGATACTGTCACACTGTGATACTCATACTGATAGTCACAGTGATACAGAGTGACAGTCTGATTGAGTAAACAGAAATTGAGTAATCTCAGTAAAGCCGTTGCACTTAAACACAGTTAAACAACGCTTTTTGTTGATTTTTATATTACACATCTTTCTCCTATTCACTGTTACCGAGATGTCACATTTAGCGGTATTACATTACCATCAATTGATTACAAGGCCTGTCAGCCAACGGTCGAGCGAACTTTGCATTACGTATTTCTCTCTGCCTTTCTTTTTGTTTTTCAGACTTCTTGCGCGCCCCGGTCTTTTTCTTAGGCATTACTATGAATTATTCTTGCTGCTTATATATCAAAACAGTTGAGTAAATTATGGTTATTTGATAATGACAACTTTCACGTGTGATGGTGAAGTGGAACCGGAAACATAAACAGCACTGCGCATGTTCAGTGTTGGTTCCGGTGTATTCATATGTAATATATGCCGATAAACAGATACTTGTTATAAATATATCTGAAACAATTAAGTGTTAAAGTGACAAATTTTTATTGTTATAAATATTTCATATCCTGATACTAATTAACTAATATTTAAAATATGTTTTGGGGTTCTTAATTATAGTTTTATATTCAAATGTTATTTTAAAATTGTATTTCTAATGTCGATGTAGTAAGTAGTTCGTCCATAATTCGTCCATATTTAGAAAGAAAAAAGATGAAATCTACAAGTGTGTAAACTCATGGCAAACACTTTTAATATTTTTGCTGAATCTTGTTGCTACCTATCCACATAGATGGGTCTGCAACCTTTAGAATTTGCTGACTGTTTGACAGACAGTCCTTATTTTCGCGAAAAGCTGCACGAGCATGAGCGAGAACTCGAGAGGACTAGCAAGTCGATTAAAAACCTCGTTCAACATGGAAAACAAGTGTTCGATGCCGCTAAACGTATGTAAAATGTATTTATTTCATTAAATTTTAATTGTGGGTGCATAATATACTGATAAAAATTGTATTTTTAGTTTATTATTAATTTAGTGCACATTAAAACGTAATTATTATTCTGGATAAAGATTTAATCACAAATGACAAATCATTAAATGTCTGATCTGTCATTTTGATTTTGAATGAAATGGGGGAAAAAGAGGTCACATAAAATGATAAACAAACTGAAAACTATAAATATTAAACAGATATTCTCACGGTTCCAGTGTATTTTATACAGTTATCCAATACAACTTACTGTTGTGTTATTTAATGCATCATGTTAGTTGATATATAATTACAGATTTACTAATTTTTAATGGAATTAATATAATTTAGATAGCTATAAAAGTATAAAATATAAATAGATTTTAACATCTTCAGCAACTGAATGAAACATAATTTTTTGATAATAAAAATAATCTTAATCTTCTACTGGGTATTTTAAGTACCTAGTGTGGCACATTTAACCAGTAAATTTATAGTTCATACACATTTTGATATTGACAAATATTAGCTGCTGTATCAGTAAGAGTATGGCTGAAATATGAAGTGACAAAGCATAACAAAATAATATAGCCTTAATATCAGTCAGATGTTGATAACATAACATCACATATATACTGCACCAGGTTTTTATTTTTTTCTAATTAAGAAAAAGAAGAAAAATAATTGTTTAATATCTTGAATTTATAAATATTTCTTCTGTAACTTGATACATTTCTTAGTTCTAACTTTACTACCTGTCAAAGATTAGATGTATTATTAGTAAATATAAAACTACTGTTTTAATTTAGCCTGGTTTACCACAGACTACAGTATTTGCATAGAAATATGATTCATTGTTAGTGTTAATGAACTAACTGAAAATATACCATACATCAGTACTTTTAGCTTCATTTGTGGGTGTTATTATTATGATTCCTATTTTGTTTAATGTATTTTCATTACATTACTGACAGCAATTAGGATCAGCAATTTGTCCAGTTTGTTTACATTTTAAGCAGATATCATTTTAAAATAATTGATAATTTACTTGATGTATTATTTATTCCTAAACACTTTTCATAGGTTAAAAAACAGCTTTAACTAAGATCAAATAGATGTCTTCTTTTTCTTCTTCTTTTAAAATTTAATTTTTAATTTTAATTTTAATTTTATATAACAACTAAAATAACTGATTTTAAATATATCCAGTTTTACAACAAAATAAATCACAGTCAACATTTAGTAATAACACCTGATTAATTATAACACTGAACTGTTCACACCAGAATGTTTTAGTTTAAATATATCATACCATACATAAACAGATTTGAAATACAGAAAAATAAATAATAACAAAATTTTAAAAAGTTGTTTCTTTCTTGTATCTAAAATATTTTCAAGAGACACCTTACTGTTGTTTGTTATAAATTGGTAATTTAATATCTGCAATTTTAACAACAACAACAAAACAAAAAACAAAAAAAAAGACACAATAAAGAACCATCCATGCATGTACCATTAGTTACTAATACTCAACAGTGTATCTTCCTGCAATTTAATGTTTTATTAATAGTCTTATGAATGAGAAAAATGTTTAAGCAATTTGCATATAAATATATAATAATAAGAATTAAAAATTAAATTAATGTTATTAAAAACTCTGACCTTTAAATTGACATAGTCATTTTAAATGACTGTCAGAAGGAGAAAATAACTTCTAATAAGATTATTATTATTATTATTATTATTATTATTAATTATTTATTGTTTTAACCTGAATAATATATTGTACATTATTTACACAACAGTACTTGACGATAATTCACATGGTGTTCGGTAATGACAAATGTTTCATGAAAATGAGTTTATCATTTTTGAATCCACTAGGACATTGATAGTTTCTTTTCTTTTTACTTTTTTAAAAAATAAAAAATAATTATAATCCACATGTTAGCTTGTGAAAGTTGCAGTCTCCTGCATTATCAACTGCTAAGTAACATATTATCCTTTACAAAATCTCCTTTAACTATCGAATTACAGATATGTTTAATAACAGTTAAATCTAATCTGATCTTTCATTTTCACCATAACATTTCACATGCTACACACACTGTTCATCACAAGTATCCATAGATCTGTGAAAAAATAATCAATATCAAGAGAGTAATCTCTACAGTGGAGTAAAATAATCTGGTATCTTATTTAGTTTGTACAGACCTGTACTGTTTCATTTATTATGTGATTTACACATGCCATTCGGTAAAAGTTTTTAATGCCTACAAATCTTGTTTTATATATTTATAAATTTATATTTAGATTCATTAATGTAATTCCAAGATTGATACGGTTATGTGGGTGAATATTGTTAAATGCGAATGAATAATTAATAATATTATCCACAGTTCTGATGCCTAAAATGTCTAATTATCATTTTTGTTTGTAGAACTTTCACGGGCACAGAAATCATTTGCAGAAGATCTGAAGAATTTCAATTTTGAATGTATTGGCAACCAGCAAACGGATGATGAGCAGTGCATTGGTAAGAGTTTTATTTATTTATTTATGTGACAGAAGTTATTTCTGACTGAAATACAATACATATTGCCGTTAATTGAACAAAATGTAAATAAGCAGAATTATTATTGTTTTATAATGTGTTATACATTTTTACCAAACATAGCAGTACCAAATAATAATTCACTTGGCATTTGTTAATGAGAAATTTGAGGAAGCACAGTTTCATGAAAATGAGTACATCATTTCCCAGTTATTCTTCTTGTTATGTATTTAAATTAATTAATATTTAAAACTGAACACACTGAATATGTATGAGTTTTACACAGGGAAAATACGATGATTCCAGTTATTTTTAATCTATCTTATTGTAAATAAAACCTAAAACCAACCAACCCCCGACAAAAAACAACAACAACAACAAAAACCAAGATTTTATTTATTCTAGTATTTTTTACTGGCCACCTCTGAGTGACATCAAAGGAAAATGCTTAAATAAATAACAATGAATACAGAGAAAACATTTCTAAATAATGCTTACAGTTATTAGTCCAAAACAATAAATCAGATTACACATTAGGTAAGACAGGTTTAAACTACCTACATGTTACAAAGTCATTATCAGTGAGTATTACGCAACTACCTTTATCTGTTTCTGCATTACTGAAAACGAGAGAGAGAAGTGCAGTTTCATCTAGACCCAGATAAATTTTGAAGTACTGTCTTTCTAAATGTCTGTAAATTATAATGATGTAGCTTTAAGATATATACCTTCTCTTGCATGAGAGTGTGTGTGTGTGTGTGTGTGTGTGTGTGTGTTTATTGTGTGTTTAAATATGTATTTAGAAGAACATAATTAATTAAAATAATTCACAGTGGTTGAGATTATGTAAGAGGTTACGTACTTGTGAGTAATAATCAAGTCAGGGATGCACAAAGTGAAGTGAAGAAGATAATAGATTTGTATAAATAAAAATGTTTTGTGGCATAATGTATTAACATTCATAGATGTATAAATTTTCCTATAAAATGATATCAGAATATGTTTCAATTTTTTTTTTTTTTTTTTTTTTTTTTTAATTTAATTATTATTATTATTATTATTATTATTATTTATTATTATTATTATTATTATTATTATTATTATTATTATTATTATTTTTTTTTTTTTTTTTTTTTAAATTATTATACAGTTTAGACTGCCACACAAATTTAAAAAAAAATATATAATTAATTGTGAAAACTGCATGCAGTGTTATGAACATTCTGACACTTGCTGATGTTAAATATTGTCAAATGAGTTGTAAACATGTCAGTTCTGCTATTAATACTCAGGTGTTTTCTGTGAAAAGTTTGCCTTCATGATCCAATTACACAAATAGCTGATGGTACAGGATGATAAGTGTATCTGTAACATAACATAAACTTCCTGCAGGATCATATTTCATTGTTCAGTACAGTTGATTACTAGTTACTTAATTATAGATGTATTTTTGTAAATATATTGAGTGTGTGTTTTGTTTTTAATATTTTACCTGATAGTTTCATCTGTTCTATAATTTTTATATCAGTTCATATATTCATTGAAAATGTAATTTAAAAAGAAAAATATAATTGTACAAAACAACAGAGTTCCTTGATGGGGGTAGTGGTTGCTTTGGTGTTTTTATTTTTATTTTTTTTCTTCTGTCAAATACTGCTTTTTAAAAAGAAAAAAGAGAAACATTTTCTGCATTTTTTATTCTCTGTTTTTGCTTTTATTATTTTAACTATTTAATTTAATAAGATTAACTTTTAAAATTATAATACAAAATGTGAATATTTATAATTTTATTAAACTTGTTTAAAATACACTATTACTAATAGGTAAGAACATTATTACTATATATGTATGTGTGTGTGTGTGAGTACATATATATATATATATATATTTAATAAATAATTATCTAGATTTTATAAAATGTGGTTAATAGTAAAGACATTGTTTCAGTTTTATTAGGATACACTTTGTATTTTACTGCACCCAAAACATTTGTCATTGCCAAATAAATTGTAGTTGAGCCAGTGTGACATTTTGTACAGCATTAATGTGTTAGTATTTCCTGAAACGTCCATGCTATGTATCTTGACTGTCAAATGTAACATATTCTTACAAATGTCTGATTCGTGGTCTTGTTCTTTTCTCTTTTTTTTAAATGCTCAGTTAACTTTCAAAAAATAATGTTTTTTTTATTGTTGTTTTCTCTCCCATTAATAATACATTAATAATTTAACTCGTTGCATATTTGTGAAATAACAAACACATTGATTTTTTAAAATTTCATAATATAAATAAATAATTTATTATATATTTATTTTATGTTATTTTATTTATTTTTATTTTTATTTTTATTTTTATTTTTATTTTTATTTTTATTTTTATTTTTATTTTTATTTTTTTTTTTATTTTTATTTTTATTTTTAAAAATTAACAGATTTGCATGAAATTAATATTGCTGAAACTTAGTTTGTAAGACACAAACACAATGTCTGTTTTGTTATCAATAATCAGCTGGCAGAAAAAAAAACCCCTGACAAAAACCAACAACAACAAAATCAAATAACTACACTGTCTACTGTAAGTTTTATTTTATTTTATTTCTTATCAACTCAGAAAGTGTCTAGACTATTTCTTTCTTGCATTCATTTATAGCTGAATAATACAGTAAATTTGTCTGCACTAGATGAATAAAACAGATTTTAAATACTTAAGAATTTTTTCTTTCTTTCTCTTATACTTTACACAATTAAATATATATATACATATATATAATCAGAAATTTACTGTCTGTTATTTATTCAAATTGATATGATTTAAATGGGTCATTGTCAGAATATATCTACCCGGATGTCAGGTCATGGTACAGTCATGGTAAATATAATGTTTTCTTTACAGTGTTGTTATAGTAGATACAATAGCATTATTTGAGTTCAGAAACAGTGTACGTATAAGGTTACTGCACACATGTAATTTAACAGGAGAAAGGATTGGTGTTACTGAGTGATTTGTGTATATATACATACATGTTAGTAAAACATTTCATTGCTGAACAAAATATTGACCTCCATTACTATTTTCAGTTATTTTTTAAATTTATTATTATTTCTATTATTTATTTATTTATTTATTTATTTATTTATTTATTTATTTATTTCTGTTTATTTACTCTTTTTGTTTTATATATTTTTTAAAGTAAAACATATTCCACACATAATTCTCAAATGTATTATTTTGTCATATGTCGATCATATTTATTTGAATTTCTGAATATATCTATGAGATTTATTTTGCCCATTTTTTTATTCTTCAGTAATAATAATACTGAGCTATTAAATAATGTTTGTATAATGTTAGGGTGTTTTTTTTTTTTTTTTTTTTTTTTTTACACATCATTCACATATTACTTTAGCATGTCAGTTTTACACACCTGTTATTTAGTTATAGGCTTTAACTTCTCAATGTTTTATTATCTATTATTGCATTGTGTTTCATCTGAATCATGCCTCCTCAGTTCTTTCTTCAAGATACTTTATGTATCCCTTTTCTGTATTTCTTTTACTTTTACAATATAATCGAGTAGTACATCATGAGTATATTTTCTTTTCAGAATTTAATATTCAGTTGTATTTGACTGTTTGTTTGGATAAAATTTGTAATTTTTATAGACTTTTTAGTTTTCAGCATTCAGATAGATCTTTTTTATATTCTTGTGTTTATTTTGTGTACACTGCAGGGTGTTCCCTGATAGAAATGTATGTCTGTGTTCGTATGTGTGTCAAACACAGCTTTTATGCAGATTACTTTAACAGCAAAAAAAAAAAATGATCATGATATTAACTTCATGGTTTTAAAAATGATATAAAATTTATTCTTTTTTTTAAAAATGTTTTTATTTTACTAATGTAGCTGCTGCTGATTTATTTATTAAATATCTTTATTTATTTCCTGTTTTACTTTTCTTAAACATTTAAAGCTTATTTTGATTAAATGTAACTATTCTGTGTATGATGTAAAATTATGAAATGAATTTATTGAATAAACTGGTCTCTTTTCCTTCAGAATAGACAGTTTTACAGAATTCAGCATTTTGTTTATTATAATATTTAAAAATGTGTTCAATTACACAAGACTGAAAGAATATGAAGATTGCTTATTTATTTCCATACTTATATTTATAAATACTAACAATTACTTTATTTAATTCCAAAGAAATAAATTTCAGTTTAACTGAAATCCAATTATATATATATAATTTATCACTTGAGTTATTTTTTTTGATTACTACAATTTGATATTATTAACAGCTTTATTGAACAAGTATATTAGAAATAGTTCATCTGACACATGTGCATTCAGAGTGATATTCTGCCCAGTAGCCTCTGGACTGTATATCATGGAAAAGGCTAAAATGTGCTGACCTGCCACTGCACATGGCTCTTTCACTGGTGTCCGGCATAAACACAAGTGGATGAGATGAAAAATCATTACACAGACAAAGCACTTAGGGCCATATTATGATGTTAATTTTCTTTTTATCAGTCCTGTGTATGGATCTTCTTTAAATGCTCTACTTTCAAGTTAACAATATTCCAATTCATGAAAAACTGATATGGCCAACTGGGATGTTTCTTTCTATCTTTATTTATTTAATTTTTTTTTCCTTTTTAATATTTTTTTTTAATAATCTTTCTGAAAGAGCTAATTCTTTTACATTTTTTTTTTTTTTTTTTTTTTTTTTTCTCAGAATATGGAAAAAATTTCTGTTGATACTTGTTTTTTTTTTCTTTTTTTATTATTCTTTTTTTTAATTAGATGTAAACCTAACAAAAATTATACTGAAATCAAAACTGCAAATAAACTGTTTCTGATGAATATGAAAATTTGTATCAGTATTTAGTACAAAATCTGGAGTTGCTTTACAGTTTCTTCACAAACTTCTTGTGGGTTTTTTCTACTTACAGCATTTATATTACAATATAGTGTATGAAATATACACAAAACCCCAAAATGGCCAGCCAAGCTTGTTTAGGCTATACATGCAGCTCAGCAACTTTTTATTTGCCACTGGTAATAAGTCTGGGTGGTTTACTTCTCAAGAAAATATATTGTCAAACTTTTCATATATCTTTTTAACAAAGTGTTGATATATGTGTAATCAATATCTAGATTGATGTGAAAATTCCATTTTAATACATTGATCACTACAGTGGATTAAAGTAATTTATCTTATTACAATCAAATTTATATCTACTTGGACAGCTATCTGAAATCTGTTTATATCTGTTAAAGCTTTAAGTTTTATACTTCATGGTTACGGGGTTAAATATGAAAAATGAATGTTTAGTTCTTACACATATACCATTAGTTCAAGTGTAACTTGTTGTTAATAAAAACTATCACTTTTAAATGTGCACACACACACACACACACACACACACACTCACACAAACACACACACACTCACTCACTTACTCACACACACACTCACACACACACACACACACACACACACACATTCACACACACACACACACACTCACTTACTCACACACACACACACACACACACACACACACACACACACACACACACACACACACACACACACACACACACCACTCATGATAAATATTAACAAACATTAAAGTGATATATTTTGACTACCATGTGCTGACACAGACACGCACACACCCAACACCATATTAATTATTATTAATCATAGGGTGTCAGCTCGAAAAACATGTCACATATTATATATATAACTTTATCACAAACCCAGCACAGATAATGTGATTTATATTACAGCTGATGAAAAGGTCTTCATATTCAATTACTGTGGTCAGTGAATGGTGCTGATGTCACACCCTGCAAGCTGTACAGTTATTAACACTCAGCCAGGCAGGTGTTGTCCATGTTTCATTATCTGTGCATCCCACTTTGTTTACAATGCTTTGCAGGAATTTCACCAGCAGCTGTGGTCCAAGCTATTTGAAAATGAAAAATGATCTTTATGTGATAGCAGTGTTTATGATGGGTCTTGAACTCATATCTTTGACTTTACCAACCTCCTAAAAATCCCTGCCAATACCAGCCACCTGTATAAATCAAACCTATTTTATAGACAGGTTCATAGCAAATTGAAAAGAGAAAATATGTTCCCATCTGGCAAATAGTCTAAATATTTTTGTTCAGATTGCTTGTTCTTGGGCTGCACTTTGACCTATGAGTATTCATGCACACACACACACACATGGGGAATGTTTGGCACTGGAATATTTTTGATATGAATGAAGGGCAGGAATATTTTGATTTCCACACTGGCCTCATTGTAGAATGTTAAATAAACACATAAATTAATGTTTGAGATAATTTGTTGTTACTTTTTAAGGTCACATTTCCTCTTTTTCTCTTTATTTGTATTGGGTTTTAAATTTTATTTATGATGGATTTATTTTATGTTGTATAATGTAGCTTATAATTTTATATATATGAATGTAATAACTAAATGTTTATTGTGGTCTAAATATTTTTTTTTTTTGTATTTATTTATTTATTTATTTATTTATTTCTTTTTTTCTTCTTCTTCTTCTTCTTCTTCTTCTTCTTCTTATTATTATTATTATTAAAAATAGAGACACTATATTGAAAATTTAAAATTTTTTTAGAAATAATATTTGGTGCTAAAATACCACCTTTTTTTATTATATACATTTATTTCTACCATATTACTAAAGACATCTGATTATTTATATTTACTGTGACTTACTGTTCTGTGAAAATTTCAGTTTAGATGGATTTTAAAAAAATATATATATCTGTTTATATGTGTGTAGTTACTTATTAATTTTACACGTTTCATATACACTACAGGGAAGTGTATCTGTTTGTAATCTGCACCTACTTAAAATCTGTCTTATCTGTATGGGCTCTTCCTGCCCACTGCTTTTAATAAGAGATAATGGAAGTATATATGTGTGTGGCATTCAAAGTGTATTCCTGTCTTATCTTAACACACATTAGCATTGCACTGACCCATAATAATATCTATATCTGTAAAATAGTCACTGTGTGTGTATCATTTATAAAAGCAGTATTAGAATTACAAATGAGGTTATCTTTCTTTGGATAAAAGGATGGATGGATGGATAGATTAAACAGATCAGTTGTATTGATCTTAGTTCTGTTATGCAGATGTTGTTGCTTTAGAACATTATAGATTAACAAATCAGTGACAAAATAAGTGTTACGCTTGACTTGCCTTTCTGACTTGCTATAAGTCTTTTTAACTTTTTTTTTTTTTTTTTTTTTTTTTTTAATTAATTATTTTGGGATAAAAAAAATAAAATAAAAATTTGCAATGTTCTTTTTGTATTCCATATAGTTCAGCATCCTTTAATTTATGGCGTTCAGTTCCAGATGGCCATTGATTAGGTTCAGCACATCTTTATTTGATGTTTGTAAATGAAATTCTGTTTGAGTGATGAGACAGGTGTGTGTTGTGTACACATCATCACACTCAGTGACAGCAGCATTCCTAGTCTGAAAAGAAAAGCCATTTAATGCAAACCACTTGGAGATAGTTGCCTTATAAAATATAAGCAGATGAAAAAAATTAAAGAAAGAGAAGGAGAAGAAAAATAACATGCATACGTATATCTGCTTTAATAAATAAGCTTTTATGTAATTTATAATTATTTGTGAAAGCCATATAAAACAATTTACAGTATCATGTATATTCATTTGTATGCCACTAAAAATGTGTTAGATGTGTAAAATAGAGCTGAAAATATCAAAATTTATTAATTGGCAGTTAATCCAGTTATCCTTGGTTGTCTAAAAACCATAAAATAATAATTTAAAAACATTCCATCATTATGATATGAATATGGTTTTTGATGTAAAATTGTTGTGTTGTGTATGTTTTGACAAATTAACATTTGTGAATTTTATTTACAATAAATAAAATCTGTTATTTATTTTTTTCTTATTTAATTATGTATTTTAATTTAATATCTAAAACCACTTGTTATAGTTTATGTAGTGCAATATACATACATACATTTATATATATATATATATATATATATATATATATATATATATTATTTTATATTTAAAAAAATAAAAACAACAAACACCTATATATATATTTAATTCTGGGAAATGTATTCCTGACATGTTTAAAGATTTCCTAAAAGCAATTTGTTCTTAACTTTGTAAACCTGTTCTAACTGTGGCTGCATACAGTAATCAGCATTCTGTTTACAATCAATACATCAGTTTAGATGTGGACTGACATTTATGTTTTGGATTAATATTAAACAGATGTTGAAAAACTCCATACATCAAAAACAAAACAAAAAAATTAAAAACGGTAATAATAAAGTTCAGTATTAGTATTTATTAAATGTCAATCATCCTTTTACTTATATAATTAAAAGAACAGGAGATAGGCTTTTTTTTTTTTTTTTTTTAAAATACCTACCCATAAATACTGCTGACATTGATAACTGGTCACATTCATTCTCACTGGAATGTGAAGTAGCTAACAGATATAGATATCAAAAAAGGAAATAAACATGAATAGACACAGTTTTCTTGGAGTTTTTAAATTTAATTTAAATTTTTAAAAATTGTATTCATTTTTTATTATTATTTTTATTACTTTTTACTTTTTAATTTGTTATCTTTCAGCAAATTCCCTGAATGAATTTGGAAAACTGATATGCACAATTGAAGATGAAAGAGATAGACTGGTAAGTTAACAATAAACAATTCCACACACAAAACAAATTTGATATGTAATATTCTGTACATAAAGGAATGAAAACATGTAATTGAATAAAACCTCTGTGTGCATTTCTAGTTTTCCCAAAGGACACAAGTCGTTTAAAAAAAGAAGAGAAAAAAAAAAAAAAAAAAAAAACTACCACAGCAAACATATAATTATATATATAAAAATAATTTTATTTAAAAAAATGTAATAAAAAGAAATGTGAATATTGAAAGCACTTCATATTTAGTTCAAAAAAAAAATTCAACCTGGAGATTTAAATAGTAATGATAATATATATTTTTGCATGTACTTCAACTTCAAGACAAAAATGAAGCAGAATTATTGTTTTCAACACAGTAATTTAGTTTGTTTGGCCCATATAGTTAGTCTTCAACAGCTTACAAACAGCACAGATTAATTATCATGTTTATTCTTACCTTTTGCTGAGGAATTATTCAGTTTATCCTAGACATATTTACGTTCTTTGGAAAGACAAACAAGTAAAGAGAGAGTGGTAATTTTTTTAATAGGAGGTCTGTTTGACTGAATTTAACACTAATTATTTGCCTGAATTGTTGGAACAGATGTATGAAGATTAAATTGTTTATTCATTGCAGCTTCAGATGGCAACTGAACAATTCCTTAAACCCTTGGAAAACTTCAGGAAGGAAAACATTGGTTTAGCAAAGGTAATGATAAGAAATGTAACTTTTTTCTTACCTTTCTGTTAAGAATGAATTCATTAAATATAATAATATTTCTGTAATAGTTATGCTGCGGCAAATCATATGTTGTTTGTGTATATTGTTTTAGCATTACTTTTTATGATTATTATTATTATTATTATTATTATCATTATTATTATTATTATTATTATTATTATTATTATTATTATTATTATTATTATTATTATTATTATTATTATTATTTATTTATTTATTCATTATTCTGCAATGACAATTTCTGGACATATTTACTTGCAAAACATCTTTAGGTAAGAACGTTTAAATTCAATAATTTTAAACAGAAAACTCAGTATAAACATTGCAAAATCACTTTTTTTTCTTCTTTTTTTCTCAATTAGAATACCAAAGGTATATATTTGCAATAGATTTCATTGTTCAGATATCTCCATCCAAAACCCACTTTGACTACATACATATATAAAACCATTGCTAAAGAACTGGTATTCATTCATTCATACATATCATAATCTTGTTTGTGTCACAGGAAGGGAGAAAGGTGTTTGACAAGCAGACGGCCAAATTCTGTCAGTCACTGGAACGATATCTAAACATGAAGACCAAAGTAAATGAAACTGCACTTCAAGAGGTAAGAAAAATACTGAGTGACAAACTTAATAAACATTGATATGAATATGGTTTAATTCACTAAATTAAAAAGTGAAGATTTATTTATAACTAAAAGCTTATTGTGTAGCAAAATGTAAAAATCAAACATGATTTGGAGTCAGTTTACATCGTTTATCAACACATTTATCCTACTATGTATTAAGTAATTTACTTCTTCTTACTAATTAATTAATTACTAATTTCATTGTGTACAGGCTGATGCTCAGCTGGAAATGGAGAGAAGAGCTTTCTATCAAGCATCAATGAAATATGTTCTCCAGCTGCAAGAAGTTCAGGAGAAGAAGAAATTTGAATTTGTTGAAATTGTAATTTGCTTTTTATTGCGTAGAGTTATAATTTAATGAAGAAGAATATCATCAGACAAAATATGATATTTTTCTGTTATAGATCACAAGAATAATTTCCATTTATTTTTCTTGTTCTTTATAAATTTTAAAAATATTTTGATTTACATTTTTTAACTATTAAAAGTGACATACATTGGGACATAAATTTATACATTATAAATGTAAATTATATTCCTCTCATTTTTCTTACAATTGTTTTTGGCTTTAACAAATTATTTCATGATTCTTTCGTTTGTATTTACTTAATTTAATTTTTATTTTATTGTTTTTTATTTTATTACAGCTACTAGGTTTCATGTACAGTTGGCTGACATTTTATCATCAGGGCCATGAAGCAGCTCAGAATTCAAGCCATATATGCAAGACTTACAATGGAGGCTGCAAAAGGTTGAATGGAATGAAAAGAATAATTGAGATATTAACTGAATATATATTTATACTTTTTGCATTTCTTTTTGTTTTAAATTTTATTATCATTTTATTACTGCATACTTTCCAGTAGAAAAAAAATTATTATTATTATTATTATTATTATTTTTATTGATCTATGTATTTTGCTTTGTCATTGTGATTCTCTAAAACGTATATGATAACATCATCATTACTGTTAAATGAGTCCCAAGTTTCTGTGATTAATAAATGACTTGTGATCATTTGATCCGTTTTGTGTGTGTGTGTGTTTGTGCTTGTGTTTGTGTTTGTGTGTTTTCAAGAAATAACATACACACTTAGTTATTTATATTCTGAATTTTGTTTTAGACTCGTGATAGTTACCAAAGCACCAGCCAGCAAGCAGAACAGTTGATGAACAAGATGCTGGAGGTCCGTGGAACGGTAATTTTAATTTCTGCTTTTCATCTCACTCAGGGCCACTACAGTCAGGTATACTGAGCTGCAGCTGCTGTCATTGTCCTGTTTCTCTTAGATAGCATCCTTAGATAGCAATCTGTTATATCACTGGCATTATCAAATAGGACAGTGTGTGTCATTCTTAACTGGACAAGAGTTAAACTAATCCCCTCCAGGAAGCTAGGCATGTTTTAATACCCTAGTTTTATTAACTTTAGTATTTATTTATTTATTTATTTATTTAATTTATTTATTTATTGTATTAGTTGATTTTAAAACAAGTTATTAAGTTGAAAAAATCACCAAAAAGCACCAAAATCAAAACAGAATGAAAGTGTTTGTTGGATTTCTTGAGTAATTTCTTTAGCAGTCACACAGGTTTATTTACTCACTTGAACTGCACAAATGTTTTAAAACTAATTTCACCCACTCTCTACTTGTTAGTTTTGTGTGAAGTGAAAGCTTAAAACTTACTGCAGAGATGACAGCAGCTGCAGCCGACATTTTTTAAAAGTGTAAAGACTCCCCCTTAGTAAAGCATGTCTGTTGACAAAAATAACATTTCTTTCCTGTAAATAAATGAAGATATTGATATGTATTTTGCATGTGGAACCTTAAATTTATGGGACGATGGAGCATGTGGTGCTAATGAAAATTGTATGGCATGCAGGAATACCATCAAATAAATTCTGAAATAATTCTTCTATTCTGATAAAAAAGAAATGTTTGTGCCTTTTATACTTGCTCTGATTTATGGTAAGCTCTGGCCTAAGGCATGATGGTGATTTGTTATTTTGCAGCCAGTACTGGCTTGTTATAGAAAGGCCATGATGCTTTTCCCTCTGTAAATGATTTTTTGCTGCTAATTTGAAAAAGAATATGTCTAAAGTAGCAAAATCTTTGACATTCAGTAGCCAGTGATAAAAAACAGTTGAATGTGTTCTTGTGGTGTTTTTAAAAAAAAAAAATGCATTATTTATGTTTTCCTCATATGATAATCTCACAAGCTTCATTTTGAAGAAACACACTCCCTTCATTTATTATATATGCAGTTTGTATGAATAACTCTTTTGCATTCCTGAAAATACTTTCTATTTCTTTCACTGAATGATATTTTATAACCAGACAGGTTTTGAGATGAAATTCTAAATGCAATTTGCCTGCACATAATTAAACAAAAAGAATATTAGTTTTTTTTTCACAAATATTTTGTAAAACAATGTGACAGTTTGCCCTGAAGTGGTGATGATCTCAGCTTGCTGCTAGACTGATAGCTATTTCTCACATGATCTGTCTTTAGTGATTTTTCACATTATAACATCATTATATATCTTTTTACATTTTTGTATCGTTAGTGATTTTTCACATAACATCATTAAATATCTTTTTACATTTTTCTATCATTAGTGATTTTTCACATAACATCATTATATATCTTTTTACATTTTTGTATCGTTAGTGATTTTTCACATTTATAACATCAAATATCTTTTTTTTTACATTTTTTATATCATTAGTGATTTTTTTTTTATTAAAATATACATTTTTTACATTTTTGCATCGTTAGTGATTTTTCACATTTATAACATACTTTTTTTGCATTTTTATATCATTAGTGATTTTTCACATAATGTTTTTACATTTTTATATCATTAGTAATTTTTCATATTTATAAAATATATATCTTTTTACATTTTCATATCATTAGTGGTTTTCAAATTCAAAACATAAAGTTTTTCATTTTTGTATCATTAGACATGTATCACTCTGTGTGCTTATTAGATGTATCTCTGCATCATCAGACATCTCACTTTGTGTGCTTCTAGACATTTCTGTCTTCATCTTTCTTTATTTGTTCATTTTGTGAATCATCAGACAGTTTTCACTTTGTGTATGATTAGACATCTGTGTAACATCAGACATTTATGTGTCACTGTTACTGTATCATTAATAATTTTCTCACTTTATGTGTGTACATTAGACATTGTGTATCTTTCGTGCATCACAAAACATTTCTTACTTAATATATCATTTTCTTACTGTGTGTACATTAGACGTCATTTTCTGTTTTGTGTATCACTTGACATTTTTCAGTTTGTTTTTCATTAGACATTTCTCAATTTATATATCATTACATATTTTTCACACTGCCTGTTCTGTTCTTTTTTTAATTTCTTTTTGATTATTAACCAACATTTAGGAAAACATTTTAAAAACAATTTTGAAATTTAAATGCTTTAGTTACTTCATTACTTGGTTTCATCCATGACATGATACCATTAGTTATTTTTTCATAATTGTAATTATTACTGTCACCAAAATAATAATTCAAACAGTTTTAATGACCAATATTGAGTTCATATCTTTGGAGTTGAGTTTAGAAAATTTATTAGTAATTTGTTTTTATTCTGTTTTGGGGAAGGGGAATACAGTAACACATATATTGTGTTTTCCTATATGTAAAACTTACTAATGTATTTTTATTTTGGTGTGGTGGCGTTTTTGCTTACATTTTCTGTAGTTATTTTAGAAAGAAATTAAAACAAACTTGCTTGTGTTATTAATGTTTGTATGTCAATTTATTTTATATACTTGTAGCCACAGTTTGGACAGGTTTTGGTAAGGGGAAAAGATGTTACAACAATACTCTTATTATTTTTTTTCTTTCCTTTTTTTTTTGTTCAAACATTTAAGTTGAAAAAAAAAAAAAAAAAAAAAAAAAAAAAAAAAACACAAACAATTACTGTTGTTTAAATATTGTTTTATATTAATAGTCTACAGTACATAGATAGTTTCATAATCTTTTAGTAATTATTAGAGATGTCAAAATAAATTACAGCTTTCTTAAAACTAAAACATTATGCTTGCTGGTAGTTTTATTTTTGTAGTTAGTAAATTAATAAGACTGAAGAAAACAAGCATGATTTTGTTATTTTCCCTTGACAGACCATGCATGTTTTGAACTTACACCCATTTTTATTTTGAGTTATAAACAAATATTATCTAGAAAAGAACTGGATGAGTTTTGTAAATAAAATATAAAATTTTTATTTTGATTCCATTATTTTAAAAAAATGCATTGATCATATATTTTTCTTTTGTTAATTACATTTTGCCAAATATTTATCATTATTTATATAAGAATAATATATAAATATTTGTTTATAAGTTTAATTTTTTATTACATCTTTGTTATGTGTTGTTTGTTTTACATTGATAAACCTGTTTTAAATTTAGTAATTTAAAATTGTTATACATTGATAAATTATTTTTAATAGTAATGTAAAAGTTTAAAAGCAAAATATAATAAATCTGTATTTATTGTTTTGATCTTTCTAACTGCATTCAAAAAGAAAAATGTTTGCTTTCATTAATGAAAACTTGAACCTGTATCATACTAAGTTAGTGTTGTTTTTGTTTGTTTTGGGGGTTTTGTATTAATTTTATTACTAATTATTATTGTTATTGTTATTGCTATTGTTATTGTTATTGTTATTGTTATTATCATTTAAATATATATTAAACAAATTTGAAATTTTCTTTTTCATATTTCTGATTGTTTAATTAACAGTTAACAGTCCATTTATAAGATTAAAACAAATAATAATAATAAAATTAAATTCTTCATATTTTGTAAATACTATCCAACATAACTGTTAAATTAAACAATAACATTTTCAAAGGAAAAATACATTAAAGTATTGAAAATGGCAGACCACAAACACAAGACTCAAACTTTAAAAAAAATGTTTGATTATTATTTGTATTTATTTCTGAATAATTCTGTTTTATGTTTGGCATCCCTGTGTGTAGCTGAATGTGTGTGAACTGCTGTGTGACAGTGTGTGTTACTTGTTATTTATTTGTCTGGTTATGTTCACAGAAGCCCATAGATCAGACTGGTACAATTCGAGGCTTTACTAGGCAGGGTTATTTATACCTCATGGAAAGAAGTGAGTAATGCTGTTATTATGTTTATTCTTATCTTTTTATTATTGATTTTATTACTTAGCTGGGGTATTTATTTATTCATTTATTCATTTATTTGTTTATTTATTTATTTATTTATTTATTTACTATTATTTTTTAATGTTCTTTTAGATATTGGTGTGTTTATGGTAAATTTAATTTATCTTTTTATCTGGAGGGATTTTTGGTTATGTTTGTTATTATTATTTAAATTTTATACAAGATTTGTTTGCTATGTAAAGTTAAAATTATTTTAAACTTTTGTTGACTTTATTGTATTAATTATTTTAAGCTTTTTCCTCATTGGAAAAAAAATGAACACTATATATGGTCTCTCATTGTATTTTTTTGTTTTGAAGAAGGACAAATTTTGTAAGATCATTTCAACGTGTTTAAATCTTTTTGTTTATTTAGTGCTATCTTTTTTTATTTCAGAGGCACTTGGAACAACATGGACTAAATATTACTGTCAATACAAAAAAGAAACCAAAGAATTCTTCATGATTCTTTTTAATCAGATTGGTGGAAAACTGGTAAAATATTTTTCTAATTTTTTTTTAATCTCTTTTTATATTTTATCATTTCTCTTCAGAACTCCTTTTCAGCAAGTTTAGATAAAACTAAATAAACAAAGATATTCCATCATGTATGTATCATAACTGATCTAAAACCATTTGGATGCTATGTTGAGATGTCTTTATACAAATGTTCATCAGTTTTCATCCTTACATTAAGATGTCACAAAACAGGATTTCTTTATTTCTATAGGATAATAAAAAATTTAGAGATAAGATTTTAAGAATGAGCAATGGAGATGTTTAAGAAAATTGTATTATTTATTTTTTTATTTATTTATCTTTTTTATTTTTCAAAATTATTTTATTTTTATTTTAATATTATTACTATTACTATTACAATTATTATTATTATTATTATTATTATTATTATTATTATTATTATTATTATTATTATTATTATTATTATTATTGTTTTTTGTTTTTATTTCTTATTTCTTATTTTATTTTAATTGAAAAAATGGGGCAGATTTTTAGTAATATACCAGACATAAAAATTCTTTTATGAGATTTATACTTTGTTGTATAACAGAGCAATGTTTGTCATTCCATTTTTGATTTTGTTTTGTTTTGTTGTGTTGCAGAATATTCCTGAAAAACATACCCTTGATACATGTGTCAGGTAAGTGTTTTTTTAAATCATTTGATAGTGTAGTATATGTTATTATTTGTCTTTTCATATTATGTTTTTTACTTTATTTAATTTTATATTTTCAATTTTTGTTTTAATTTTGATTTATTTATAAATTTGTTATGCTTTCTTTCTTTTAACATTTTGTTTTATTAAATATTAATTCAGTTTATTTATCTAATTATTATTTTTGTATATTTATTTGATAATTTATTTTATTTTGTCAGATTTTACTTCAGTTTAGTTTTGAAACTGTTAAGATTATTTTATTTTATTTTCTTAATGTTAAAGTTTTGGGGTTTTTTGTTATTATTATTATTATTTTGTTTATGCATATTTCCCCACAATTTTAATTTTTACAAGATTATTTCATTGTTATTGAATTTCTATGTATATTTTTACAGAAAAGTCCCTTTTTTTCCCTTTCTTTTTTTTCTTTTTATATATTTTCAAATTCATATACTAATACTTAATAGTTATTTTTTATTTTATTTTTTTTTGCAGACGAGCACATGATTCCATTGAGAAAAGGTTTTGCTTTGACATTACATTTAAAGAAAGGTACTGTACATTAAAATATTTTTAATTTTTATTTATTATTATTATTATTATTATTTTTATTTTTTTATTTTTTTTTTTTTATGGCATGTTGAACAAATTTTGCAAGAAAACAAGTTGACTTTCTAACACCTACAATATTTAATTTCAATTTGATGATCGTTGATTTATTTTATTTAATTATTTTTTTTGGTGCTTAATGTGTATATGTGTATTTCTTAATTTTTTGTTTTATCAAAGGCCTGGCACAATGACTTTTCAAGCTTTATCTGAAGAAGATCGTCAGTTGTGGCTACGAGCAATGGATGGCAAAGAACCAGTTTACCTTGCACCAAAAGCTAAAACTGAGGACAGTAAGTTGATTTTTATCAGTGCCTTTAATTAATAAACATAATCTGCACTGAAACTTGCTAAACTCTTTATCATGACAAGAGAAATAAATTATTTTTTATTTGCCCTGTCCAATAACCAATTTAAATGTTAAAAACTTCAAAAATAAAAACTATAATTAAGAGAATAGATAACTGTGTCATGAACATACCAGTAGCTATTTTTTTTTTTTGCTGTTTTTTGCTATGGACCATATTAAACATTTTCTTTCACTATTTTTTTTTATGATTCTATGTTTGAAATGTGTTGATGATTGATACAGTGTGCAAAATGAAAACACATCTTTTTTCCCTTTTAATTATTTTTTTTAGTTTTTTGTTGTTTTTTTGTTAAAATTATTAATTACTGTAAGTGAAAGGTAATATGATATTGTTTTCTATTTTTATTTTTTATTATTTTATTTTTTTTTTTTCAGCTTTGCTTGATGATATAGGTTTTTCTTTTATGAAGAAATGTATCATGGCAATAGAAGCTAGAGGTATGTGTTTGTTATAGACATGTTTGTGTTTTTTCTTTCAGTTACCTACAAGATATTCTGTAAACATAATCACTTGTTTTGTAATGGACCAGACAGTATTTATTTAATGTTTATTTTGTAAAGTGTTTAATTTTTTTTTTTTTTTTTTTTTTTTTTTTATCTGCTTCTTAAATTCAATAGACATAAAACTTGATATGGGCTGTGTTTCTGTTATATGTCATTCCTCAAAACAGCTGTGATTTCAAGGTCAGACAAAAAGTACTGATTCAACAATTCCCATGCAAGCCACAACTGGTATATGAGAGATTGTATATATGTATTTTCTTTCAAGTGGGAAGATTAATGCAAAAAATGATTTGTACTTATTATCAATAAAAGCAGCTAATACTTTGCTGGTGGCATGTTTTTCTCTTTTAAGCTGCATAAATATTAATGTGAAATCGTGCAGAGATGTTATTAAATAACTGATGATTTGATTACATTTCTTGCAGGTCTTCATGAGCAGGGCCTGTACAGGGTGGTTGGAGTCAATTCTAAAGTTAATAGACTTATCCAAATGGGACTTGGTATGTCTTGGCAGCTCTTTCTAATCAAATTTTATTATTATTATTATTATTATTATTATTATTATGGTTAAGACTGATTATAAAAAATTGTAACAACATACAGTAGTAATATTTAAATTAATTTTATTTAACTAAGAGTTAAATATTATTGAAATTTATCTTGATGTAATATTTTGCAAGAGGTGGATGTTCCTTATTTTTAGACATTTTTGTTTCAATGGTTTCAATTTATTTTCTCTATTTTGTTTTCAGACAGAAGGAAAGCAGACAAACTGAATTTAGATGATCCTTCAGTTTGGGAAACTAAAACTATAACTAGTGCTGTGAAAAATTACCTCAGGTAAATAAAAAGTGACATACACAGTAAGTTAGTGTTCAGATCCTGGATCAGGAAATGCATCATCGTTTCCCACGTGTGACTGAGGATTTTTATTTTTGATATTTCTGTTACAAAATACATTCTCAAGGGGTCCATAATTTTTTCTAATACTGAGAAATTGATTCTGGATGCTTTTATTCAAGAGTATCTGGTGTCCAAAAACATATGTTTATTTGAGGTGCACAAAAATGTAGTGAAGCAACACAGTAAACTAATCTTATATTTTGCAGAATAGTTTCCAAAATCTTTTCTCAACAAGATTCACACTTAAATATACCTCTTTTGGGAAGTGATTTTGGAAACTCTTCTGAAAAATAAAATATTTGTTTGCTATGTTGTTTGACTACATTTTTGAAATACAAACTTTTATAAAATTCTTCTGATTTTGAACAGAAAAAACATTTTGAAGCTCTGTCTTGAGTACTTTTTTTATATGTAGTTTTCTGTAGAACATATGGTTGTCCAAGGACCAAAAAAGATGATAATTTGAGAATGGTAAACATGGTCTATGATACTAAGCTTATGTTTCACTGGACAATTAATATCTGGTTGCACATTTTCCTGAAGGAAGACAACTAACATGACATGCTTCTGGATCATCTTGTATTCACTTCTTGCTTCTACTGTGAACACCCAAATGTGATTTTAGTCTGGTGGTGAATGATCTACATGATACCCACAATATTAACAAACTATTGCCATACATAGGATTATTGTTTAAATAGTTAACAAAAAAGAGAAATTCAAATACTGCACAAACTTTTTTGACTACAGCTTTTTTGTTAGTTGTGTGGATGCTTGTTTTATACACTATAAAGTTGAAAAAATTTATCACAGTTTATTTCTTTTTCAGATCTCTGCCGGAGCCACTGATGTCTTTTAAACTTCATGACAGTTTTATAAAAGCTGCAAGTGAGTTTTCTGAAACAGTTTTTATCTAAAAAAAAAGTTTTAAAACTATTCAGATCATAAGGTTATGTTTGAAATATTTTGTGTATTTAATGCTAGAATGTTTTTGTTATATTTGAATTGCTTGCCTTCCTCTGTATATGTCTGACTGAAGATGAGTGTGTACATCATTATATGTGAGACTGATCAGTGGAGTTATTGTATTATAGGTGTTTTGGTTGTAATTATTTTTAAATTTTGTATTTGTGTGTGTATATGTACACATCTATTTTTGTTACTATGGGATTGTTATATTTTTGTGATATTTATAATTTATATTAGTTATAGTTTAATTTTTCAACTGTTTATTTTCACAGAACAGGAATCTAAAACACTGCGGATCCTAGATATTCACAAACTGGTTTACGACTTACCAGAATCTTTCTTTGAAATGTTAGATCTACTCACTGAGCATTTACACAAGTAAGTCAGCAGAGTTCATCTCTGTCTGTGAAACAGATTTACTTTTAATACATAAATACATTTAAGATATTAATTTATTTTGCACTGAGCTATCATTAAACATTCATTTATTCCTTCATAATCTCATTATTCCACATATTTATTTATTTATTATTTTATTTTTTCTTTTTTTTTTTATTTTTTTTGAATCTCTTTATTATTATGAAAGTTAATTGAAGAATAATTATTTAGAACATTTGTTATTTTGTCAAAATGTATTGGATTCTGTGGTACAGAAATGCTGTGTGTGTCAAGGTCTGTAGGGTTGTGCCTATCAAATTCTCTAATTGATAAAAATAACTCTTGCAATTACAGAAGTTTTGATCATTTTTAAAAATATCTTTTAAATGGTTTGACATTTGATAATTATTGTTGTAAAATGTTTTGAGAGGTGTTTTATCCATCACTTTTCTTCCTTTCTTTCAAAACCCAGAGTGGCCATGGAAAGTGACAAAAACAAGATGACTGTTGGTAACCTAGGTGTTTGTTTTGGACCCACGTTGATGAGACCTGAGGAGGAAACAATGGCTGCAATCATGGACATCAAATTCTGCAACATTGTTGTGGAAATTCTCATTAATAATTATGAAAAGGTGACTAAAAGAACAATATTTTTTTGGTGTATAAAATTAAATAATTTCTCATAAATTCAGATTTGTTAATCTCTGAGTTTAAACATTTCTCAGAAAATAAAATGCTTTATTTAATGTCAGAGGACAGTGGTTGTAAAAAGAAAAAAGTATCAAATAATAGATTATATATATATATATATATAATTAATTTATTTGTATTTACTTATTTACCATTTTTAACACAACATATAAAATTCTTTAGGAATGCAAAGGATAGGTCTTAATAAATGAATGTATTGGTTGTATAATTTTTTTTTTATATAACTGTACTAACACATTACATAATTATATTTTTCAATGACAGATTTTTAAAACTGATCCTGAAGACGTTGATCCCAGTGATTCAAGAAGGGCATTTTCTCGGAACAATGCAATTAAGATACAGGCAGTAGCTAACAACAGGCCTGATGGTGGCGCTCACCCAGTCAGCTCTTCCACACCAGTATTACTACGCGATGGGGGCGCCTCTAGTGGCCAGCAGACCATCTATGCAAACCAGGCTCCGGTCCACCCATCATCGGCATCTTCGGCTGGACGAGGAAAACTGCGACCGGTTCAGATTTACAATCCAAGTACTGGGGGTATATTTATAAGTTTGCTTTGCCTGCTAGAGTAGTCGACTTGCAGTTTGCAATGCCTGCCTGATGCACTTGATGACAGACTAATGATTTTCTTTAAAGTGTTCTTGAAGGTTGTTTTTCTTTTTGTTTTTTTTTAGAGAAAAAGTTTAGAAGATTTTAACTGACGGTGATTTGCAGTAAAACATTTTGATGCTATCAGAAGCTGCAGTTTTAATTCATAAATTAAATGCTGTCTATCAGAAGTAGTACCCAAAATAATTAAGACATAGAATTATCTTCCATCTTATTATTTTCAAAAGCCTATCATTAATTCAAGATAGTGGTAAAATATCAGTTTAATAGTAATATACGTTTGGTGAGAATTCCAGTTGGAATATTTATGTTAATATCCAAGTCTGAGCAGATTGTGGCTATGTGACATTGAACACATCTTATAGCTGGTGGGTCACATAATCAGTTTTCTTCACTAGGCTCATTGGGCTATTTCCCATTCCTGCTAGAGCTCCAACAAAGGATGAGGTATGAAAATGCATTTTACATATCCCTTCCTCTCATTATCTCACTTTGATTAGCATATAGTTTCCTCTAATACTGTTGTTAGAGATTTTACATAACAGATATCTAATAATCATTAAAATAAAAAAAGTTTGTATAAACAAAACATTCGTTTTTATGTCTAACTGAAATGATTAAAATACTCACAAAAGATTCATGTGTTTGGAGTTGCTGCATCTTGTTTCAGCTGTGTTGAGGTTTTTGATATTTATCAGCTGGATTTTTTATTTATTATTATTATAAAAATAGTGACCACTAGAATGTTTTAAAAAAATAATGAAGATATTTTTTAATTAATTAATCTTTCATTTTTCTTTTTGTTTGGACAAAGAAAATTAATCAGTTTTCTATTACTTTGATAATTTAGTTTACTTTTTTAAATATTCTAAAATTATTATAATGTATAGGTTATTATTTTATTTAATTTTATTTTACTATTATTTCTACTGTTACTGTTGTTATTATTATTATTATTATTATTATTATTATTATTATTATTATACGAGTAATGAAATACTTAAAATGCTCTGTATGAATTTAAATATTTGTAATAGTTTTAATTATTATTATTATTTTTAAATTATTGTTTAATTTTTATTTAGCTTTTTTGCATCATAACTAATAATAATTATTTTACAATATACAGAGTTTCTAATAATTAAAAAACAATAACAATTAATATATATTAGAGTTTTGTATATCTGAAATAGAGAGTGCAATATTCCTATTTTATATTTACATACATTCATGCACACAAGCAAAAATGTTTTAATAATTTTGTGGTTTTTGAAATGCATGACAATAGATAACAGAATTTTCTATTAATATAAAACAAATTACTGCATCAACTTATAATGAATGGAAAACAAAATAGTAAAATATAGTAAATATACTACAGTTTTTAACTTGTTGTTCCCCCATTTATTAGTTTATAAAATTTATGTACCATTTTTCTTATTAAAATAAAAATATATTATATTAAATATATCCTAGATTTTAAAATGTGATAATTTTTGTGGATTTTGCATTAATAAATTATCTTTTATTGAATATAATTCGATTTTTGAAATGCACTTTTCTTTAGTTTTCTTCTTATTATTATATTCCTAGATATTCCAAGATGAGGAAAAGCACAGCCATGCAAAGCATTATTATTACTGATATTTTAATTTTAAAACCACTTCAAACCTTGTGAATTGTTTGTAACACAAATACTGATAATTATATTAGATATATTTTTTTGTTAATTTTCTGATTTGTTTGTTTCTCTAGGTTTTGAAACACACAGCAATACTAGCAGTAGTTCAGATTCACTGAACAACTCCAAGCCTACGCACCAATCACACTTGCCTAAAATGGCTTCACCTAAGCTGGATGGAATTCGTCGAGGGTCAAACAGTGCAATAACATACTCCAACGTCAGTGTTAGTGCAATGGGTAAACATCTGTTTTTCTAAAAAGAAAATTAATCTTCTCTTTTCTTTTTTTATTATTATTATTATTTATATTTTTTAATTTATTTTTTGTATGGTTGCAGTCCAATTTTACATTGTTTTTGCACAGGTGACAGTTTTAAAGCAGTTTTCTAGTTCAAATTTGCTAATTTACCTTCAGTTATTAGAAGAATAATGCTTGGTTTTTAAAAAAAAAAGTTTAATTGATTTTCTTTTTAAATTTAATTTGTTTTTATTTTTATTTTATTGTATTTACTAAATAGTTTATTTCATTGAATATATTAGTAAAATAAGGATTGTGTCTGCTGTAATTATAATTTTTCAGTTCTTGATAAATTATACATTTGAAATATCACAAAAAAAATAAAAAATGACCTATATATTTGAACATTTTATCCAGTTTGTGAATGTTAAAATCCTATATTACTTTAAAAAAGAAAAAGAAAAAAATGTCTGTATGTCTGTCTATCTACCTATGTCAAAAGTAAAAAAGAAATTTGCATATGCTTACTAAATAAGTTCAGTGTGAATATTTTAAAGTAATTTGTCTTTTTGTTTTCTTTTCCAGCAAACAGATTTAACATTGGAAGTGGAGCAGATGCACCAACCTTGTAAGTAAAGTTTTAAAATAACAGCATTATTTTTAAACATTTGCTCACTTTAGAAACTTTTGCTTTAATTAATAATGCAGTTGCTTTCTTACCAACTTCTGACATTTCTTTGAAGTTGTGTTTACTTTTCTCTCTTATGAAATAAGGTCACACACAATATAATGAAAGTTATTTTCAGTAACTTTATAATTAAAGGCTGGTGGCAGAAAATGAATTTATGTGATTTTTGTGAATGTTTATGTGCTATGCAAAATTACTTTTTGCTTCTTTTTTTTTTCTCTTTATTAAAAGTGAGTTTATATTTCAGTGGCAGCGTTAAAAAGAGATCATCAAATGATTACAGTGCACCTGGAACACCTGTTATGTAAGTACAACAAGTAGAAATACTTAAAATAATTAAATAATCATTTAAAATACTTTACAACATAATATTAATAACACATGAATTGTATTAGGCAGTGGTTTTTTTCACAACTAGTTTTCCAAAGTTGTTGATTCTTTTCTGTGGGGAAAATGTATAAAGAAGTTTCCTTGCTGTTAAAAAAAAAGAATAACCCACTGCATAGCAGTAGCAGGTTTCTTTTCTTCATGGTTTATATGTGTATGTCACATTAATTTGAAATTAAAATGTGTTGAGTGTCATTATGTGAAATAAATCTTCCTTCTACTTATGTGTACTGTGACTGTTTTAATGTAGGAATTCGTCACTACACACAAGTATGACTGGCAGTATAGGAAGTACTTCAAGCAGTACAAACAAAGCGCCTGGAAGGTAAATATTACATTCCATTCTCCCTCAGTCTTCACTGTCAATAAAGTTTAGTTATTCTTAATGTTAATAATTTTAAATGTTTCAAGTATTTTTATAGCAGTAGTAATGGGTGTTTATGGTTATGGGAGGTATTTGTATGTGTAAACATACATTTTATTTTATTTTATTTTATTTTATTTTATTTTATTTTATTTTATTTTTTAGGCCCCCTGATACATACAGAATAGTTCATTTTGCTTATAATTAATTTTTATTTAGCTACAAATGTCTTTGTTTGCAGTGTAATCAACTTTATTTTGCTTATTTGGTTTATATTTCCTGTTAAATATTTAATATTACTGTGTTTAAAAACCTAGCTTTAAATTTTAAAATATATTTATTACATTTAATGATTTATAGAAATATTAGATTTATTTTCATACATAATTTTGAATATTTTGTTATTTTTCTTTCATAATTTAAAGTATGAGTATTAATTAATTAATTACATTCATTGTTAACTTTTTATTTTGATTTTTTTGTTAACTTCATAGTATGGTACATAACAATAATAAATAATTTTTTTGTTCTCATAAACACTGGATAGTTAGTTAAATCTGTAAATTGAATTCTCTGTTAACAGGACAGTCCGGGCACTATATCAGTGTACAGCAGAGAATGAAACAGAATTATCTTTTGAAGCAAATCAACTCATATATAATGGTATGTTTATACATTTTTGTAAATAATTCACTTGTCATCATAACACATACAGCTTTTCTGCTGCATTGTAATCATGAGGTTAAACCTTTTTTAAACAGTTTTCTTCTTATTGTAAAATATTCTCCTTTTCTGCTGCATTGTAACTGATAATTATTAAAGGCAACAGCTAACATGGTCTTATGGTGTTACATGTATTTTTATAATACTTAAGTCTTAATTTTTTCTTTTCTTACTAATTTGTCATGCAAGTTTATTTTTCAGGTCAGTAAATCAGTGTTGATTATGGTTTATATTCGAATTTATATTGAATTAAATTATTTTTTAATTATCATCTTTATTATATTTTGATTTTTTTATTTCATTGAACTAATTAGTTGGTTCAATTTTCTTTTCTTTTTCTTTGATTTTTTCATGTGTTGATAATTTGAATTTTTGTGATTTTGTAGAAAAGATCTTTCAGTATAAATGTGTTGGTTACCAAAAATCTGTGGCTTTATATCAGCACCTTCAAAAATATTTCATCTTTTCAGAGATTTTAGTATTTTATTATTCTGGGTAACCTAAAGTTTTCTTTTTGATTTTCAGTTAAATATTCCAAAGAACCTCACTGGCTGGAGGGCTCAATAAATGGAAAGTATGGTCTGATTCCTGAAAACTATGTAGAATTCATAGACTGACAGCAGTTGCCAGCATGAGTGTACTCTGCATCATCAGGATTCATATGGAATCCTTTTTTACTCTCTCTCTTTTTTTCTCTTTAAAATCAAAAACAAAACTTGAATCATGTTGTAAAAGAAATTTTTGGAGAAATGAGAAATAAGTAAAATGGATTCTTTGCCTGTTTCAATAACTGGCAACAGTGTGGAAATTAAGAATAGATCTTTTCAAGGCTTTATCCAGTTATTGAAGACTAACCACTGGTAGCTTGAAGTCTTATATCAGTCTAATTTGTAGATCAAATATCGGAAACTTTGAAGCAAAGAAAAAAAAAAAAGTTTTTAATTTTATTGTAATAACTGTCTACAGCTTGAAGAATAAAAATGAAAAATGAGATTGACCTTTTCTGGATGATGTACTGATATCAACGATCATGAAGATTGACCACTGATACCTACCTTTGTTGTATACTACTTTATTAGAAGCAGGACTTCTGTACACCACTGCTGCCAGATAGAATGACCATTCTTTATACCAAGTTGAGTTGCCTTGTGTTGTTTGTTCACATGTGCGGAGTCGTATCTATCACATTGCAATGGGAAACAAAATTATGCATACATGTATGAGATAGTCTTAATTGTTTAAATGTCTTCTTTGGTTTTATTTTTTTAATTTTTTTTTTTTTCATAAGCAGATGGCAAGGTATTTTATGTTTTATTATTATTTATTTTTGTTGTTGGGTTTCTTTGTTCTGTTCTTCTTCTTTTTTCTTTTTTTTAAAATTATTCAGATTATACATTGTTGTTAACTATTTTACATAACATATCATGTAGCAAATACTGGTTTGAAAGTATAGATTTTATGACAGTTATAAATGTTTTAACTTGTTTGTTTATATATAAATTTATCTCTCATTCTCTTACATTATATTTGCAAGGGATGTTGTAAAAATAGATGTCCGTTTCTTTTTATCCTGAATGGTAATAACAGTTTTAAACAACAAAATCCATTTCATCAAAATATTTGGTGCAAAACAGTTTTCTTTCTATTTGCTTCATAGAATATTTCAGTTGATTTTTTTTTGTTTTCTTTAATGATTTGATCAAATTGCTGTGACTTTAAATAATGTTGCAAAAGTCAAATCCTCTGTGTAGGTCCAAAGAGGCTGTGCTTTTTAATTTCCAGTATTCATTATCAGTAATTAAATATTTCTTTTGTTTTAATGTAAATTGTCAAGCATGATGAAGGACTATGTCTTTCCTTGCCGTTTTTCTTTTTTTGTTGCTTTATTAAATGTTAAAGTTAATATTATTATTTTTTCTGTTTAAAATTTGTAAAGTAATAATCATCAGTCAGCAGTTTGAAATAACATTTACCATAGCTGAAATAATAAAAAAATGTCTTGTGCTTTCTGAGTATCCAGATAAATAAGTTTAATTAAAAAATACAATATAATATAGAGTAAATGATAAATATTAAATTTCTATTACATTTAAAACCAAAATTTGTTAATACATATGAAAACCACTTTGTATAATCACTGTTATATTTACCAAGTAATATAGTAAACAAATAGTGATTGTAGCTTATAATAGAAATAGTTGCTTGTTGAAATAATTGTTAAAATGATATTATAAAATTTGTTTTCATTTGATAATAATTTTATCGATTGAACTTTTGTTAAAAATGTTATCAGATGTTTGCTGTGCATTATTTTTATTCAGCAGACAGTTTTATATCCTCAGAATCAAAAAGGTTATTACGACATTGTTGATGTAATGAATTATCACTAAGAACCACAAAGAAAGACCACTGTTTAGGACCACACAGTACTTAAACCAGAGCTGTCAGAATTTGAACACTTTTTTATTTTTATCATTTAGAAACATCATTTTATTTGTTAATAAATTCTTATTTATTTTAAGAAAAAAACAAAATTATACTGGCTCAAAATGTATGTTCCAGGTATTTTATCATTTAGCTAAATTTTATTTAAAAAAAAAAGAAAAGAAGAATGTATTCTAACTTTTAAAAAATTTCTTGAATAATACAACATTCCAAAGGTCTGATAATCAAAATAAATGTATAAAATGGGTGTTATTGACTTCTTTTTTTTCTTTTTTTTTTAAATTTGGGGGTTTTAATGTTGTTATTTTTTGTTTGTGTTTTTATTATTATTTTTTAAATTAAATATTGATGTATAACAGTTCACTTTGGGTAATGTCTTGTTCACACTGAAAAAGAAAAAAGTTCTGTTCATTTCCATTTATAGTGATTCTGTATTTAGTTGAAAAAAAGAAAGAAAAGAAGTTATAAATGTTCAGAATATGTATAATAGTTGAATTACAAAACAGATTCTCATTTTCTTCATTAATTGAATGATTGGAATTGTTCATTTAAATATTGTAGCTGTTTTTCTTATCTTTTTTTTTATCTTTTTTTTTTTCTGTCTGTATATCTCCAACCAAATTAGACCAGTGATTTGATCGTCACATTTAAATAATAATGTAATTTACTGGTTGAGAAATTTAATAATCCACTGATAACAGTCAGTGTTTTTGATTTGCTAGTTTCTGCTTCAGAAACCAGTTATATTTACAGTTTTCTCTATTTTTACTTAATGACAAATATCAAAATTGATAGGACAATTTACAATGTAAATCAGTATAATTTGAAATATATAAAGACTCAGGGAATTATATTTTAAGATTAAAAATATCTTCTTTTCATGTTCAGTCGTGATAAACTAGTGGTTGTACATGTAACCGGAGCACAATTTTATTTTATACTTTAAACATATGTTTTTTTCTTAGCTAAAAGAATCAGTTACATTATACAAATACTAACATTTGTTCCTTGTAATGAGTTTTTGTTTGATCTGATTATTTATTTATTTATTATTTAAATATATTTTTGCATAATCTTGTTTTGAAGTAGCAGTAAATTTGTTGAGGAAACGAAATCTAAATTTTTATTTTAATGTCAACATAAAGAACAAAATTTTAATTAAATATTTCCTTGATCTTTAGTGAATTTATAGAAATAAGTATTGAAAACAATTTTTTTCTTTTTGCTGTTGAATAAATGTGTTCATTTATGTTTATACATTTTATATTTGTCTACATCTGTTTTTATCAATAACTTTTTTTTATCCAGACAAGTGAATACGTACATATATATTAATAATACTTAATCTAGATTTACTGCATGTCACATTAACTGTTCTTCTATTTTTTTCCTATTATTGATATGTTCATCAATAATTAGGCTACTTTAACCAGATTTTATGGATTCAGGTAGAAAACTTTATGGAAGCCATCTTGAAAAATGGTGGTTCCTTGAAGTTAAAGCTGTTGGGTATTGTTTGACATTCTTGTACATATAATGGACTAATTTGTGTACACTTTGAAATCATATCAGTATAGTTTTTCTCACCACATCATTCCAGGCAGAAAATAGAGAAGAAACATATGGTGCATGTTATAACTTTAATATGTAAAAGTGTGTAAATAAATGACATGATTTTTTTTTTTTTTTTAAACTGTATTCATTTATTACAAAAGTATTTGCAAAGACATAATTTAGTTATTATACATTTATGTAATTATTGTTATATTCAGTCAGCATACAGTGGTAATTTTTCATTAACATTTTAATTTTTATATGTTTATGAAACATCTATAATGTTGACCTTTTTTTTTTTTTTTTTTTTTTTTTTTTTCTTTCTTTTTTTAAATATTAACTTTATGGTGCTTCCGTTTGAGTGTTTTTATATGAATTCTCATTGGAATAAAACACTAACCGGTTGTATGTGTGATCTATCCTCCATTTCTTGTGTTCATATAGACTATCAAAATGTATGAAAATTCTTGTTTTTTGTATCGGTAAAAAAAAAAAAAAAAAAAAAAAAAAAAAAGAAATAAAGAATTTATGTATGTAAATACTGAATGTCAAGTTTGTATGATTTACTTTATTTTGATTATGTATCCATATATATATATAATTCTTTTTTTTTTCTCCCACATGTAGAGACACAAAATATTGATATATTTTTTTTTTATGTCTGTTTTTTTTTTTTTTTTTTTTTTTTTTTTAACATGGCTATTTATCTACTTTTATATACAGCATTATATGCAAAGTCTTTAAAAGAATTGTGTGATTTGTCTTACTTATTTATTATTCTTTTTTTTTTTCTTAATTTTTTTTTTTCAAATATTATCTTAATGGTTTATTTGTTTGACCATATATATATATATATATAATGCCAAAATAAGTAAAATAATTTTGAAGTGAAAATGAAATGATTATATTTAAAATATATTAAATACAACTGGAACATGCTAAACAAGAAAGGCATGGTAACAAATTAGAAATCTGGCAAATGGTGATTCTTTACATGCTGATAATTAATTAAAGTCATTACTTTGTTACACATACTTAATTCTGGGAAGATATAAAGTATATTTATTCAGTTATTGTATATCAGATTAAGATTACTTTTTTTTTTTTTATTTTTTTTTTTTTTTCAATTTTATATTTTTAAATAAATAACCTCTGCTGACAAAAACATAAATAAGATTGTAAAGAGTTTTACTCGTATTTGTTTTATAGCAATGTAAGCCATGAAGCATTGAAAGTTAAAAACAATTACCAGTAGTCACAGTTGTTAATTTAGAAAAAGTATGTTAAATATTCAGCCAACAAATCAACCCAAAGGACACCATGATTAAATAAAATGAATATTTTCCCTGACAGTGATAAATGATAAATACTTGTGGTGTTGTTTATTGTTTAACAAAAAACACCAACATTATTCTTTGATTAAACTGCCTTATCAGTACCAAAGTAATCCAGTTTTTGCCAAAATTTAAAATAGTGTAAAAAGTGAACATAAATTGAAGTAACTGATATATCAGTATAAACACAAACTAGAAAGTCACGTGAACTACATAATATTAAAATGCCTTTTTTTTGGCACATTTAATTTTTTTTTTAAATGAAAGACATCAATAATCTGTATTTCCTTTGTTTTCTTTGATTTTAGAAATGTTTTTTTTTAGTACATTTGTATATCCTTCTGACTTTCACATAGCTACTGTTTATATTATTTTTCAAAATTACAACTATCATATTGTAATACAAATGACAACTATAGTGAACTATTTCTGTAAATTAATATTTTGTGAAAATTGTGTCTTTTTACTTCTATGACTGTCTTAATTTTGTAGTGATTTTAAATATTACAAAAGTGCTATTATGATTTATTTAAAAAATAAATTCATTTCACTTGTACAATTTTATAAAATTCATTGTCAAACTAAAAAAAAAAAAAAAAAAAAAAAAAAAAAAAAAAAATTAATAATAATAATAAAATATTTAAGGAGGATATTTGGTTTGTTGCTCAGTATTTAAAAATAATCAATCATGATACCATTAATGTCAAATTCATTTAATTACTTCTGTTTCAGCGTGAATTTGAAATTACAGTTTATCCAATTTTCAAAACCAGATACAAAATTAAGGTATTTAAAAATATCTGGTAAAGACATAATCTTAAAAAAAAAAAAATATTAAATTTAAAAAAAAGAGAAAAATTATATATTTTATATGTGTATGTGTAAATAAATAAATCGACTCAAAAGTAGCATATCACAAATATATTTTTAATATTTATGCATGCTTATTTTTTGCTTTCAGTTTTCACCCTTTTCGTCTTTTTTTTTTCTTCTATTTCTGTTTGATACAACTTTTAAATTTAAAGTGAAATAAAAACTTCTATTGTGGTCACCTTGAAGATTATTTTACTAATTTTCTGAAATTTGAATACTAAATACAATAATTGACACTGTTCAGACTATATATTTGATGTTTATCGTCATTAGTTTTTATTAAAAGTCAATGTGACCAAGTTACAGAAATCCACCATGGAGTTTAATTACAATTTTAATTCAAGTACTTAAATATTTTAAAATCTATGTATCCCTAATGCTAACAAAATCCTATTTCCGTAGTTTTCAAAATTAATGGAAATAGTCTGTGATGTCAAAATTTTATTTCCATTAACTTATAAAGTTATGCCCTTGATTATACAAATTTTGTTCTTCTAAACTGTGTATTGTATTTCGATGTGTAAAGATTATTGGTATGTAGATTTTTTAATCAGAATATATCCATTAAATGAAAGGTTATTCTTAGAGGTTTAGTTTTTTTCTTTTCTTTTTTGTTAAGTAACAATTAAAATATTTTTGTTAGGGTCTTGTTCAACAAGTGTAAAATAACAAAAACATTTGAAAAAAAATAATATTATCTTTATGTAGTAATATCTTTCAACTAAATTTATGGACTTTGGGATTTGATTTTGTTTATTATTTAAATGTTTAAAAATGGTTTATTAAACTAGAAGTATAAAAACATGAGACATTCCATTAAATGATCATATTACTTAACTGTAGGCATTATGTAAATAATAAAAGCATTTGTTTCAAATTCAAGAAGTGCAATATTTTCATAAAATTTAAGTAAGTCATATTTTGTTGCACTATAGATTTAAAAAATAGATAAAAATAAGAAGTAGATTTTACAGAGCTTGCACAAAAAGAACATAAAAAAATCTTTGTAGTAACATTATATGATTTTACGTCATTCAATGTTTTATCTTTATATATTTACTGTTGTAAAATATTTCTTTATAAATTTATTCATAATCTAGATAATCCCAG
Source organism: Chrysomallon squamiferum (assembly GCA_012295275.1). Classification (NCBI taxonomy): domain Eukaryota; kingdom Metazoa; phylum Mollusca; class Gastropoda; order Neomphalida; family Peltospiridae; genus Chrysomallon; species Chrysomallon squamiferum. The sequence goes on from CM022670.1 coordinate 4,358,825, forward strand.
AGACATTGTCAGTTTCATCAGTGTTGCACCTGTATTGTTGTTTGTATTGTATATAAATATCTTTTGTTTTCCCAAGAAAGAGAGAGAAAAAAAATACATTCGTGTTGCACTTGTTAAATATTAATAAAGCCTGTCTTTGTTAATTTATGTCTGTTTTTATGTTGCTGCATGTAAATGTTTTTATTTTTTTTATTTTGTTATTATATTTAGGGGATAATTGGGGAAAAAATTAATGAATAAAGCTCATACATTTTTACAGTTATAACTTGCGTAAATGTAATCCATTTTTATTATTATTTCAGTTATAACATATGTCAATGTTAACAAACTGCACAGGCAGTATGCAACTAGAATATGAATGACAGCTTAAAACAAAAGATACACTTTTTATTCATTACTAGGTTTTATTTCAAAATTTTCCTTTGAAACATAACATCCTTTTCATATAAATTGTAACATGCACTGCAGTCTTTTATTAAGCTTAACTGTATAAAACATCATTTCCAAAGAAGGGACTCAAAAAAATAATAATATAAAAATGTCTTAAATAATCAATGGTATCAACCTTAAACTATAAAAATCTGGTTTGTAAACATACATTTTTTTATATAATATAAACTCAAATAAACAAGTGCTTTTCCAGTCTTCAAGTCAAAACTTTTATCTATTTACTTCATTTTACAAACAGATTTAGCTAATTAAGTCACATCTTTTGAAAAAAAAAAATAATTCAAAGATTCTAAATATTTTTAGTAAATAGCAACAAAGAATCAGGGTAAAAAAAAAAAAAAAAAAAAAAAAAATATATATATATATATATAATTAAAACACTGGCATTGCTACAAAATTATATTATTTTGATCTGTGGATTACACTTATTTTGCATTCAGTAGAATGCTCAAGAAAGACAAGCCTCAACCATCATTGGGTGTAAACCTACACTGTAAGATACACTAACCGGGTAAATTGTATAAAAGTCTTCCAGAATCCATCTTGGACATTAGAATTATGTAAAAGCCACTGTCAGTAAAACGATGTTTTAATTTTTGTTTCAACACTGATCTATTTCCAAGTGCAAGTGTTTCTCAACAGGTTGTATCTGCTCATAATCAGCAATGTGGATTTTCATCTAACAACTGGATGGCTTACTAGATTGTTAGCATTTCTTAGTCAAATGGCACCGTGATCAAAATTATTACTAATTTTATTATATCAAATATATCAGTTATTATTTGGAAAGAAGTACTTATCTCCACTGATATATTTATGATAAGAACAAAATGGACTTGAAATCCATTAATTCAATCACCAACACATTTCTTCATAGTACAGCAATAATAAAGCATACAGTTTGAAAAATTGCTTCTTTTCAATAAAATGATTGAGATTTTCTCCCTTTCCAGGATGATTTTCATTTTCAGATGCTTTGCATGGTGTCAGAAAGGTTTAAAATTCTGTACAGACATTTTTCTGTTCAGTTCGGCAAGGACGATGGAATACTGCAAAGCTTTCTCAGGCGGCACATTGGCAAACATGTCTTCCTCTGGAGGTGGCTTCACTTCTGAAATTGAAAATGTATCTAAATCAGTATCCACTGTCACTAATTGTTACTTAAATGAATGGCAGAAACAAATTAGAAATAGAAAGTTTGCTTTGTCTTTCATGGTATTGCTGGTACATGCCTTCATTATAAAAAGTAATAAACATTTATGAAAACCATACCCTTGTCATTTTAAGGGAGCATATTAAAACTGTTTTTTCTCCTTCAGTACTAAAGGTAAATACTAAAACAGAAAGATAAACAAAATGTGAAACAACAAACGTTTCAAAATCAAAAAATAAATGATGATGAGGTTGACTGTGACTGCATAACTCAAAATAACATTAAAACCAGTTTTTCTATATCAGCATTAAATGAAGAGAATTAAGAAAAAAACCTAGATAGAAAGGATAGAATTTTTTTTTTTTTTTCGATGTTACGTGTAATGTATTAAATCACAACAAACCTTTTGCTACTTTGTCTTCAGATTTTGACCTATTTAACGAGCCCTTTGGACGACCCCTCCTTTTCTTAGAACTGTCATTCACATTCTTAAACAAGGACACAAGTGTTTAAATTTACTTGAAATCTCTTGCATTTAATATAATTATTAAAATTGTACATGAAATACAGGAAAAGATACAGACAATACATTTAAATATAAACATCTATTCTTATAAGTAACTTCACAGAATATACTCACTTTATCATTTATGCACATGAAAGAATACACAGAAAGAGTTATGTTTATATATATAGAGAGAGAGAGAGAATATAAATAAATAAAATTATAAATACCTTAAATAAGATAATTAAGATACTGAAAATTGAAAATATTTTACTCAGTGGCAAATAATAAATAATAATAATGATAGTGTATCTGTATTAATACACTACTAAGAAAACAGTTGCATACCAAGATATAAATAATATGCAGGTTTACTAAAAAAATGTTTTAGTTTCTCTTATTCCTATCAATCTACAAACCTCAGTTTTGCTTTCACTTTTAGTTCTAAATCTTTTTGTTGTGTATTCAATATCTAAAGGATTGAAAAAGTCTGGTCTAACTCGTTTCGTCCTAACTGATCTTGTTTGTTTTGGCATGTTATCTTCTTTTCCAGGAGGACTTTCTGAATTATGACAAAAAAATAAAAAATGAAAATGTTAAGTATAATATTTAACCATAAAACTGTATTTCATGGATTATGCTTAAAGATCAAAAAACATATTCAAAAGATTTTTTTTTTGAAATATTTTACGTAACAATGAATGCATTGGCTGTAATAAAAAAATAAAAAAAAATAAAAATAAACAACATCAGAACTAAAAAAAGTTTCAGTGCCACCACTCTATTCTTATCAATTAGCATCAAGTGAATTAAAGAACACAAATTTTTAACACTTATAAATGGAATGCTGTTGAAAAATATCAGGACATTATAATTTTTATAATTCTATTAATAAATCAATGACCAAGAGACCCCTCTGAATGATTCTTACTAGTTATTTTGTTATTTTGTTTTTGTGTAATTTTTCTATAAAACTGCATTCTTGGATTTGTACCTTTGTCTTCAGATGTTCCAGAAAGACGTCGACATGGGAAAGTGAAACCACATGCACATGACTTACATGCTACAGGTATCTGAAAATAAAGAAGCATAAAAAAAGGCACAAATTATAATCCACTTGAAATTTATGAAAATTATTTTTCAGCTGTATTCTTTATAATTTACACTAATAATAATAATAACAAGAACAGCAACAATAATATTAACAAAAGTAAGTAATGACAAGAACAGTAATAATAATAATAAAAATAATAGTTGTAGTAGTAGTAGTAGCAGTAGAGGTAATAATTACTGTATAACAAAAATATATATATAAATCATAAATGATTATTAAGAGCTGAACACATCATGTCTTTTTGTGGACTTACTAAATTTCTCACCATATGTTACAGTTGTAGTTCTGCAGTAATTTATTATTAAATGTCAAACATAACTGTTTTGATTTTGCATGCTATTCTTAATTTAAATCAAGAACAGTCATATACTTTGCAGCCAGTGGAACAAGACTTGAAGTTGACAAAATTGCATTTATACTTCTGTTTTATTTCTGCTATACTTTTGAAAACAAATAAAGAAATACAAAAAAAAAAAAAAAAAAAAAAAAAAAAAAAAAAAAAAAATAAATTAATAAATAATACATACAAATAATAATATATGTAATTTAAAAAAAAAAAAAAAAAAAAAAAATGATAGTTTAAAAGATTAAAATTAGTTACAAATTAAACAGGATTAAATTTAAAAATTAAGCATTAATATTTATTTTTGAAACATTACAAATATTTAATTTGTGACGAATTTGTAACCATCATTTAATAACTGCCTCAATTATATCATATATGGTTCCAAAAGGCCAAATTGTCAACTATTCAATCCACCGTACCAATTTCCACATATATAGTATATACGATGTAATATATTTGATAATCATAATGATATAGGCCTGATTATCATTATGGAACTGTGACGTTGACTGTCAATCGACTCAATGTCATGAAGATGAAGTGATGAAAATCGTCATGAATATGGCGAGAACAGACTCAATATTCTCATTCTAAATCAAAAAAGATTTTAATTATCCCATTTCGAATGTCATTAGCAGAAGTATAAAGAGTTTAAGTTTCAAATTATCTACAATTACAACGTTCCTAATCATTATCACCTGTTTCTCGCATGTTGGACAGGACTTAACTACAGTGCGGTCAATTTTCTTTCCTTTTGCCACTTTCATTGTGGATTTTTTGGCTATTTGATCAATTTTATTTTGAACAGACATTATTAATATGAAAAAGCTATAACCTTGTTATGTAATTATATGTCAACTGCTGACGATAAAAGTCCTTTATCTTATAAAAAAATATTAAAACTAAATATCCATTCTACAGAACTTACTTCCTATAAGCAGCGACACCTTCATTCAAGGTAGATAACCCAAATTTGTCGCGGAGAAATTGGGATACATTTTTTGTTTTCTTACATTATGATTTCTTGATACTTTGATTCACGTTCAAAGACTTTTCTTTCCTCATCATTATTTATGCTTAATTATTTTGTTACACTGTTTAAATCTATTTATGCTGTCTGCTAGCTGTTAATCAGTACCAGTAATTTTTTGATTCATTGTAAAATAAAGAAATAAAAAAAAAAAAAAAAAAAAAAAAAAAAAAAGAAAAGAAAAAGGATTTTATGTACAAACAAAATAAATATACCTGCACAAATGTTTATGTGTCATGACAAAAAGAAAATGCAAAGAAATGCACCGTTTACCATTTCTGATGATTATCGTTTGGGAAGGGGGACCATCTAAAATATAAAGCTGCTTTAGAAATTAGATAAATAGGTACGTATTAATTGGTTTCGACTACTTTCAAATACGAACATTTTTTACAAATGTTGTGTGTTTGTCAAATTTTAGTCAGCCATCTTATTAAGCTTTGCTAACAATAAAAATGTCACGTAACAAGCAATTTGAGATAAAGGAAGGCCTATGATACACGGATAATGCAATTATTTTTTTAATTTCTATTTTATACCAACAAAAGGGAAATGTCAGCTTCCGTAAATCTTCATACCTTATTATTAGCAAAGATTGGTTAACGGCCTAAATAATTGTTAATATGTTTATACAACATAGATATTTTCTGCTAAATATTTTAAAAAATATTAATGAATTATATTTTTGAGGGTTGGACGAGAATGTTTTTCATTCTTTAAGTGACCTTCAGTACAAATAAATGGTTTTGCTTTCCAGATGTACACTTTCAACAGTTGGAAAACCTCTGCTTTACGCTGGCATCCACAAACAAACCGCCACAAAATATTCTTGTCCGAGTTAATAAATATGGCGCATGCGCATTTAGTATTATAGTAAATTACATTTCCTTAACTGATAAATAATATGGTGTTTACAAAAAAGAAATAAACTTAATATTACGTATAAAAATCGCAGTGTTACTTGGTGTATTTTCCAAATGAAAGATTTATATGTGCATTAACAAACGCACCCAGGTGTTTTTTAGTATGCATCTCTCTTAAATGAATATGTTTAATGTCGGTAAAGCTTGATCGGTGAGTGACAGGATGCAGGTTATTTGACAGAAAGCACTAGCGGACATCTATAGTTTAAAAGGCTCCGAGAAGAATATAAATCTATCAGATATCGTTTGATTTTGTCAGAGAAATAATGCAGCATCAAGGTTCAGGAGACAAAGGTGTGACACGTAAGATTTTGATAAATTAAATGTTGTGAGGCCAGAATTTAACTATTACTATGTCACTTACGAATACAGGTGTCCCCCGTCGACACCAACAATTCCAAGCAATACATTTATAAAAATTAAGTATGAGCATCTTCAGTATGGCTGTCACCGAAATTCAAAGTGTCAGTAATAGTTAACATTAAAGTCAATATCGAAGTGATAAGATTGTGATTTTTAAAAAATGTATTTATTTATTTTATTTTTTTATTATTAAACTCAGGGAGTGTTGTTGAGCAATGATATAATTTATAATTTATAAATAAATACAGTACTTTTACACTTCTTGAAGTCGAGATTATGACATGTAACAATAATATTTGGTATCAAGAACTTTAGAAAGATGAAAATACAATTAAAAGTAATCATGTAAATATTTTATTTTACTTTTATTACATTTTGTATTAATATACTTACTAGTTTAGATATTTTTGTTGCATTTGATTAGAAAACTAGATGATATTTTTAAACAAATAAAGAAATATATTTATTAAAGATACAGACTGCATCAACATCATGTGGCTTTTATATATATTTGATGAAATAGATAAGTAATAATAATTAAGGAAAAAAAGAAAAGAAAAAGTAATGACAACCAGAAGGAGTTGAAAGAATATTTATCTGCAGAATTTATTTAGCTAAAATAAATCTATAAATATATCACTCTTAGGTGATACAGAGCAAATACTGAAGTTTCCATGGAGGCGTGAAAATGGAAGCCAAGAAAATGAAGGTGACAAAGATTGTAAACCTGGGGAATATGTTTTACAAAATCTGTTTTTGGAGTTTTGTCGCATGTCAGAAAGGAAAATTGAACTGGTTCTGGCAGAGCCTTTGGTGAGATTTAGTTTTTATTACTAGAAAACTTGATTTTATTGGTATATATTTCACTATCACATAAATAAATAAATAAATAAAATAAAATTTAAAACAGTTGAATGAATTGGTGAATATTTGCTTAATAATATCTCAACACATTTATGTATTAACTGTTATTACTTATTTTAAAAAATTTTGATGATTTTAAAACGGATTTTAAATTAGAAGAAAAAAAAATCTTTGTCCTTCAGTCATCATATAACATGTTGTTTGGTTGGTGATTGAAGTTTTTACCACATTATAAATTCAGACAAATAAACTTGGGTCAGTTTAAACCATACTGTCACATTCGTACCAGAATCAAGAAATTTGCGAAAAATACACTCATTATTATTATAAACATTTTTATTTTATGATGAATATTGTTGATCTCAGTACATCATAAACCATTAGAAGTTAATTTATAAAACATTTTTCTGTTTAACATTTTACCTAATACTACTTGCAGGAGAAACCCCTTGCAAAATCACTTCAGCGGGGAGAAGACAGTCAGTTTGATCAGGTATAACTGAACAATTTGAAACATTTTAATTTTCTGCCACTTATCTGTCCTAATATTATTATGAGGATCAAGCTATAATGCATTTAATATGAGCAAATAACCTAAATGCTGTTGTCAGTGGAGCATTTTATTTCTTTCAAACAAGAAGTCTTTTAGTTAATGAATTGTCAAAAGAAATACATTACAGACATACTAAAATTTAATTACATTCTTTCTTTTTTTGGGGGCATATTAATTTTTTTTAAAGTATTAATTTCCCTTATAAGAGAGTTAATAAGCATGCATCAACTGCAATAATTTTACAGACAATTTTGAAACTGGAGATATTATCTGTAAATTCACTACATTAATGAATTAAAATAACATGTTTAATGACACATGGACAATATAAAATGGCTAGCCAGCTGTTTGGTATATACTGTATATGAATAATATAATGGGCATAACTATAACAAAATTTTAATTTATTTTTTTCAACATTATTTTAACAGACATTTATACCATGATACTTATATTTAGAAATTATAATTTGGTACGAACATTTATAATTTTGGTGGTTAATAATTAATATTTATTTTGTTATAGATTCTGAGTGCTCTTGGTTGTGTGTCTGAGCACAGCCTGCCTGCTATTCTCAGATCTCTGTTCATATGGTATGACAGACAGATGAGGTATGAAGATGGAACATATTTGGATCCACGACAGAGGCATAGAAGCAAAGGGTAAAATTTGGTTTTTGTTTTTTAATGTTTTTATCACACCTTTCTGTGAATATATATTATAAAACTAAGTTCTGTTAGCATTCCTTTCTTTATATTCTTTACATTTTAAGTATTTATTTATTATAATCATTAATTTTTTTTTTTTTTCAAATATTTGAAACCTTTTATAAATTCCAGTTAGCAATTTCTATTTTGAATTGAAATAATTTTTTGTGAGAAAAATAATATGGCTGGCAAACAAAAGTTAAAGTAATGCTAAATGTATTGTGTTTCAAATGTGATGCATCAGACATTTGTGATTAATTGTGTGGAGTTTTAGTTGACCTGATTAATTTAGTTTATTAATTGTTATTTTTGCAACAGTCTAGGCATAAACATTGAAGGAATGGTTTAAAATTTATTTAAATCCCTATCAATAAAGCTGTTATGAACATGTCATTTTAAAATAATTTATTTTTAACTAAGGGTTTTTCATTGGTTTTTAGAACAAAGGATTTCCTCTGTGAACGAAGAGATGTGAGTAAATAGTAGTTAAAAGTAAACAAATGTTTATAGAAAACTCATACATTTTGAAAATTGAATTCTAAAATTTGAGCAATATAAAATGATAATGTATTTATGTTAGACTAATAATGTTTGGATTAAAAAAAATGAAAAATGTTTCTAAATAACAATGCATGATAAAATGTCTAATATTTAGTAACTGAACTGACAAAATAAGCAATTTTTGTTCCAAATTATTAATTTCTACTAATACAAATTATATTTTTAATGTGTGCTTTTAATAATTAAAATTGGTTTTTATTTTTTTTCTGTAGCTGTCAGTTGAATTTGTTTATTGCCTGGTACTCATTGAAGTTTTGTCCAAGGTATGTAAATTATTTTAATATATCTGATAATAAAGTTTATCAGAAAATGATGTTTATTTAATGATATGAAAATATAATATAAAAAACAGTAATGAAGTATAAATTACATAGAATTATATATGAGAGCTTTTGCTCTTAGTTTAGACAGTACAAAGTCATTAATTTAAAAGATATAAATTGGAGGTATCACAAAATTGTGTCCAAATATGCAGTTATTATGATAATCTGTTTGTTGTTACAGTTCAATTACCATCCAGGCTATGATGATATTGTCAACCGAATCATCAGCCAAGCATTCAAACATTTCAAATACCGTGATGGGTAGGCTCCATTTTTCTTTTTTCCTTTATTTTTTCCACTTTATATGATCTAAAAATTGTGTCTAATTGTAGAATAACCTTTTTATTTTGTATTTTTGAGAAAATTAATACTTCATTATAGTGATTTCAGAATTTTCCTTCAGAATATTTCTTCCATATTTGAATATCATTGAAATGTGTGGTTTTTTTCTTTCTTTTTATCATTGGTTTATATTAAAATTTAAAAATAAAATATATATTAATAATTATTTAATGAAAATATCATCTAAAATGATCACTTTGAATATAATAATGTTATGTTTTTATTTTAAAGGCAACAGTCAAATCCAAATGCAGCCAATATAAACATTATAGCAGATCTTTATTCAGAAGTGATTGGAGTTTTAGCTCAGTCAAGGTATTATGTTTTTCCTTTCTGGTAAATATTTTGTGTTTACATCTAATATATGGTTATTATATAAAATTCTGTACAATGGTTTAAGAAAAGAAACAGGACACCTGATTGTCACTGCTAATAAAGTAAACAAGCAGTTCTGTAGATTTGTATAATCGGATCCTCTTTATTTATTTATTTATTTATTTATTTATTTATTGTTATTATTCTGTCAGGTTTCAAGCAGTGAAGAAGACATTCACGAATGAACTGAAGGAGTTAAAGCTACGTGACCAAACTCCATACACTGCACAGAGTATTATCAGTCTGCTGATGGGACTCAAGTTCTTCAGAGTTAAGGTTTGTGCTTTCAGTGCAAGATTGAACAACAGCAGGCATTCTAAAACATTCAAAAACTCATTGGAGACTGCCTGTTGAAAAATACAACAGTTTTTGTGGTCTTATACTTACAAATATAGAATGAATCTAATCAAAAGAATATTATTATGTATGGTTATATGGACTGCATGTGTGAACTGTTATTAAAATAGTGTAAAACAAAATAATTATAGCATTAATGCCTTTGTGTTTGTCTAAAAATAAATTTATATTTCACAAAAGTATAATTCTCAGTTTACTGCAGTATGTATATATTACACATATTTCAGATGCATCCAATTGAGGAATTTCAGGCTTCTGTTTCTTTTCTACATGAACTTGGAAACTTTTTTGTTGAAGTCAAAGATCGAGACATTAAGCATGCAATAGCTGGACTGTTTGTGGAGATTTTGCTGCCTGTAGCATCAGTAAGTTATACTTTTCATTTAACTTTAAAAAGTCAGGAAATCTTAAGCAGGATTCAGTAAACTAATTTGATGAATATGAGATAACTGGTTTACAAGAATTATAGTAAACTGATGCTGTGGTGGAATGAAGAGGTAGCTTAAAATAGATGTGTTTTAATATAACACCAAACATTATTTAAAGTAATGCATAGTTTGAGGATGTTCCTGTGACATTATCATTATGATTATTTCATGTCTACATTATTGTAATGCTGCCAAAAGCTCAGTTTACAAGAGATTTCTTTCTACATTTTTATCCATTGTATAATGTCAGGAAATCCCTGATAAATTGAAATCTCCATTTATATTTATGATCTTATTATATAATTATTATGCCTATAACGCACATTTATTTATTTATATTATTGTTATTGTTATTGTTTAATTTTTCAGACAGCCAAAAATGAAGTGAATGTACCGGTTTTGAAGAATTTTGTTGAGATGTTGTATTCACTTACAATTGATATGACAACAAAGAGAAAGCACACACTGGTATGTACCATGGACATCAGTCGACACCAGTTAAAATTCTTTTGACAATTTTTAATTCTTTAATTTTACAAATTTTGAAAATATTTGTATCTGTTAAGATTCAATTTAAACCAAGAAATTATAGTAGAAAACTCTCTGCCTTGCATTGCTACCTGTAGTATATAGATGATATTTTTTTATTATTAAAAAGCCCAATGATGTTGTTTTGCAATTGATGGAGAAAAAAAGTCTAGTCTAAAACTACTGAGTTAGCTGTGTATTTTCACCTCTCATTGATTTTATGTTCATGTTTTTTGTAACAATTCATAATACGAATGAGTCATTGAAATTCAGAAACAGTTAAAATGGAATTCAGAGTTCCTAACACCTGCTTGTTCCTTGCTGTTACTATCTCTTTCCTTCTGAACTGGCAGTTTTGCTGTTAACATCTAGTAATGCTTTTTAATATTTCAGCATTTGTTTCCTTTGGTTACCTGTCTTCTGTGTGTGAGTCAGAAACAGTTTTTCCTCAACAACTGGCCGTACTTTCTGACTATGTGTCTTTCCCAGCTGAAAAACAGGGATGCTAAAATGTCAAGAGTTGCCCTGGAATCACTTTATCGATTGCTTTGGTGAGTTTGTCTCTTTAATGATTTTCTGTTTATTATCCTAAAGAATACTAGTTTTGAGACTGTTTTGTCAATTTGTAACTATTTAATTTCAGTCATTGGTGCAGAAAAAGTGTATAGAATTGATGGTGAGTGAGGATATTGCATGTGTAAATGTCCAGTTGCTACATTAATATGTTCTTTGAAACCTAATTCATTTCATTTCATTTGAATTTATTTATTTATTTATTTATTTATTATTTTTATTATTTATTTTTTGTGATCCAGGGTGTACATGATAAGAATAAAATGTGAAAGTAATACAGCCACACAGAGTCGACTTCAGAGTATTGTCAACAGTTTGTTTCCCAAAGGATCAAAGATGGTCACACCAAAAGACACTCCACTGAATATCTTTGTCAAAATCATCCAGTTTATTGCCAAGGTTAGCTGGGACTAAATAAAATTGTTCTTGTTTGAAAGCTATGTTTATTTTTTAATATTTATTTTTTAATCATTTAATAATTATAATTTTTTGTAATGTATAATGTTTTTGTTTTTTTAATACAGTAAAATGTAGTTTTATTAAATTTTGTGAAGTAGATTAAATTATTTTTATATAATAGCAGATAAAAATAAAAAAATACATTGATAAATATCAAAAGACAAATCAGTAATTTAGAACATAATTTCATTAATACCAAATTCCAGAAAACTGACTCTGCTGGTGTTAATGTTCTTTTATTTGTATTCTCTGCAGGAAAGACTTGATTTTGCCATGAAGGATATCATATTTGATCTTCTCTGTGTTGGACGAAATTTCAAGTTCTTAACTCCTGAAGTAAGTACAGTTTATCTTTAAACAATTCTTTCCTTGATTTTTATGTCCAGATTTAACACCCAGATTTTTTGAGACCTCATAAATAATTTATGTGAAAATTAAATTAAAAAAATTTATCTTGTATCATGAAATTGTTTTTCTTCATACTAAGTGTTTGAGTTATGTTTAGAAACAAACATTACAGAACACAACATTTTAAACTTTTAATTTACAGCTCGGTCTGTTTGTGCCTAATATTATTTAGGTCTGGAAATATTCGTTTTCTTGAGTTTTAAGATTGATGTGGTTAATTATTAATTCTCCTCTATTTTTTTTTTAAATTATATTTATTATTATTATTTATTTTTACTTTTTTCTTTATTTATTATATTTTTGTTCCCTTTTCTTCAGAGAATGAGCATTGGTCTGAGAGCATTTCTGGTGATTGCAGACAGCCTGCAGCAGAAAGATGGGGATCCACCAATGCCCCAGTCCAATGCTGCTTTGCCATCAGGCAGCACAGTGCGAGTGAAAAGAACTTTTCTTAACAAGATGCTGTCTGAGTCCACAGCCAAAGCTATTGGTGAGTTCTCTTTTTCTGCCAGCCATATACCATCTGTAAACAAAATAAATTGTAATATATGGAATACGTATCTGTGGTAGTTAAGTAGCGATAAAAATAATTCTTTGTCTAACATGTAAAATCATGATTCTAAAGATCTGTATGTCTTTTTTTTTTAAACTAAAATAAACTAAAATAAAATGAACAACAACTCTGTAATGATAAATAAGAAAAAGAAAATTATTGAATTCTCTCAACTTTCTTATTTTAATTTTTTATTTCTATAGGACTGTCTGCATATTACTCACATATTTTGAAGACATTTGATGCTATGCTAAGAGCTCTAGATTTACAAGTTGGAAGAACGCTTCTTCTTACCAAAACTGAGAATGCCAGCAAGGAACCTGAGGAAATGATAACGTTAGTATATTTTTATGAGTAGAAAATATAAATATGCACTTAACAGTCGTGTTACTCTAATTTTCTTGGAGCATAATTAATAATAATTCACCTATAACTTAGTATAATGTTAATTTATATTAAAAAAAATTGTTGTCACATTAAAAAAAAAAATGTTATGCTACATCAAAAAAAAAAGCCATCGTAACATTATGTGTAGCATAAACATAAAAAATAATGATGTATTGTTTTCATAGTGGTGATAGAAAGCCAAAGATTGATCTTTTCCGCACGTGTATCGCTGCTATTCCAAGACTGATTCCTGATGGAATGAGTTGTCAGGAGCAGGTTGAACTTCTTACCAGACTTACTGTGCATGTGGATGAAGAACTGAAAGGGTGAGTTACTAATTTATTATTACTAATAGATATTATTAATGTCTCCAAATGTTCATAATGTTAAAGAATTTGCATAAGAATTGTTTTGTTTATCTGCCAAATGTAATACTACATGTTATATATATTTTTTCACGCTGATAAAACTCTGTGCATTTGTGAATATGAATAATATTTTGGTTTTGATTTTATTTATTTATTTATTTATTTTATGATAAAGAAAAAATGTATACATTTGCAGAATTTTAATTTCTATATTTGTTTATGAAAGCTGTTTAAATTTGAAGTTTTATACTTGAGCAAACTACAGATGTTACACAAGTTTTAATCATTATTTTATTTTTTATTTTGTCTGTATTAATTTCATTATTTGCTTCTTACATCTTTTATAGCCTGGCTTTTCAAGCTCTACAGAATCTCATGCTAGAGTCAGCAGCTTGGAAAGGACATGTTATTCATGGTATAATACTTATCTCAAAATAATTTAAATATAATCTAAAAATATAGTCTAAGGGAATACTGTACCAAACATATACCAAATAACTTTCTCAGATTGTTGTTATTTTTGTTTCATGTTTATTTTTATTTACTATGACTCTTATAAGCTTCATTATTTAATCTTGTTCTTTTCTTTGTTAAAACTACAGAATTACATAAACTCAGTAATATCTACTGTTCTAAAGTCAGGATATAAGCCATTATTAGATATATTGTTTTCTATTAGAAAGATCTGTTTTTTCTTCAGGTTTTGTTCAGTTTGTACAAAAAGACATCAGTGACACAAACACACACCTTCTAGACAGTGTTCTCAGGATGTTAATGCAGTTGTTAGTACACTGGAAATCCAATGTAGGTTCAGGAAAAGAAACACAAAAGGTAAAAAACATTCACACACTTTTATCATAAAAAGAATATTTTGTCACTTTATTTTTAAAAAAAAGTTTGTTTGTATAACCTTTGTTCTAAACCATTATTTTTTTTGTTTTTGTTTTAGTTTATCTATTTTTCATTTCAGGATGAATTTTAATAATTGAATTGAAACAAATATTTAAAAGCAAGATTTGAAAATGGGATTTTTCTGATACATGAACATGTTTTTTATCACTGCAAAGCAAACATTTCAGTTAACAGATATTTTTTTTTCTTAAACTGAAAACTTTTGGACTTTACAAGATAAATCCATCTTATCCACTGTTTATTTATACCACAAAGACAAACCAAAAATTAAAATTAAAATTTAATTCTTGTTTCTAGGAAGTTCCATCTGACCTGAGTGTGGTACCAGGGGGAATTGTGGTGCCTCCAACCACATCAATTGTTAATCTTGATGTACTGCATGAAGTGGAGGGTCTCGCTCTAGTGATGATGTGCAGTTGTCGTGTGGTCACTCGCAAACTGGCTGGTCACCTGTTGAAAGAAGTCAGGAATGTCTTCAACCTCTACAGTACTGCTCAGGTATTGATTTTATGTAAATGCATATTCAAACACAAAACACGTAAAGATCTGGAAAATCAGTTTCCATGTTAAAATAGTTCAGTACATTATTTTGTTTGTGAGAGATGTAAACCAATTTTATTTGGGTGTGAAATAATCTTGTAATAGAATATTTTTTTATTTTGAACATACACTAGTGCAAACTGTTTCATCTGGGAATGACTGATTGTAATATAATAGTTATTTTTTCAGATAAACTATCATAACAGGTATGTTGTTAAAAATGGTATAAATGTTTAAACTGAGAGAAATGTTAGTATTCTTTTTGGAATGATAGCTTAATTAATTCAACTGAAAAATATTAACTATATCAGATTTTCATTATGTAATATTTATTTTTTATTTTTAAAAATTCATATGCAGATTCCTTTTCACACATTTAACATTATTTTAAATGTATGTTTTTGTCATTACAGATATGTAATCCATGTTTGTTGGATGTCATAGATAAGGCTTGTCCAGTAATCCTCGAAAGACTTCAGAGTTTTCTGCCACCATCAGAAAAAGTAAGTAGTTATTATTTTTTCTTTGACTCTTACTTGTACTTTTGGTAATTACTTACCTGAGAGATCACAAAAAAAGTTACCCATTTAGTAATATTAATCAATATCTTTATATATTTTTGAATAAAACAATAGATATTTGAAATGATTTTTTTTGTTTATCATCATCATCATGATTAGTATTTTATTTTACTTTATTTTATTTCAGTTCATTATTATTATTATTATTATTATTATTATTATTATTATTTTATTTTATTATTTATTTTTTTTTTTTTTTTTTTTGTGGCAGTATTTATTCTTATACTTTTCATATTAATAAATAAATAAAATAAATTATGTTCATCTGAAACGTTTCTGTTCACAGCAGTTAACATTAAAAATGTGTTAATATTTTTCAGCCCATTGTTTTGAGTCTTCCAAACATTGACTTTGCGTGGGTTGTGGAGAGGGCAGCATCTTGCTGGGTGCCTGCGGGGGGTGGAAGTACCCAGGATGGAAATCAGATCAACTACAGTTTCCATCGTATTGACATGTGGATCCGCTGTGTGGCAGGATTCTGTTCAAAAGACTTTGCACTGACTTCGTGTCCTCATGCAGTGGGCTATGCTTGGCCCATCATCTACAACAAACTCACAGCTCTCTTCCCACTTGTTGATCCCAAGTGAGTTCATACAAGAGTCAAAAATAACTTCATTGAATTGTCTGTTATTAGTATTAGTGTTGTTGTTGTTGTTATTATTATTATTACTGCCACTACTACTACTTTTACCATTACTACTACTATTACTATACTACTTTTACTACTACTGCTACTACTACTACTACTACTACTACTACTACTACTACTTCTTTTAAGCTTTTACTTATTTTATAGATATTCACAGAGCTTTTCAAAAATGTATATTTTTTTTCTTTTTTTTAATTTTAAAATAGATGTTCACCAAGTTCATTTTCAAACATGTAATTTATATGTATATATATATGTGATTTTTATTTATTTTTATTTTTTTAGTCTTTGCTTGAATGATTTTTAATTTTTTATCTTAGTTGTGATCTGTATATATAATAACAGTAATTTCTGTTACTTTTTTGTCTTTTTATTTCACCTTTATTTATCCATGTTACTGAAATATGCATATAATTTATGATTCACATTTTTCAGTTTATCTGACTTTTCGGTTGTGAACACTGTAGACACTTTATTTTTCAGCACTCAGACCAATGACAATCGTGCTTCTTCCATACTGCGGTCAGGCAGTAAGAAGGTCACTACAGAAAGAGACGTCCACATGCAGCTGTGGCAGAACTACGTCGTTCTGGCTTGCAGCATCGCTCAGCAGGGCTCAGTGATTCCTCACAGATGTTCTTCTCCAGAACTCGGGTCAGTTTGTTTTATATAAACCACTCACAATGTTTTCTTCTTCTTCTTTGTCTTCTTTATTATCTGTTTTATTTAAGCAGTTAAAATCATCACTGTTAGTAATATTATTTATTTATTACTAATGTATTACATTCAGAATTTAGTGAATTATACTGATATTTTTCAGTTTCCTTTTGTTTAGTGTTTAAAACTTTTGAAATCTATAATACGGATTTGAAATGAAATTATAATACAGTTCCTTTTATCAATTAATTTATTTATGTTTTTATTTTTTTTTTTTTTTTATTTTTTTTTTTTGTATAACATTATTTAAAATTAGATACCAGTTTTTGTTTTAATTTTTTTAAAATTATTTATTCAAACAGAAATTCGTCTCCTGAAAGTGCTGGATCTGACAAAGGTGAATCACGGAACCCAACAAGCAGCACAGCCAGCAACTTGTTTCACCTGCTCATTCCTCTCATGAAGTGTGAGAATTCAGACATGCGTGACACTATTGTCAATGGAGTTGGTTACTGCAACCCAGCTGTCTTTAAGTATGTGTCTTGTCTCTGTTGCCTCTTCTATAAATACTTCTAAGGCATTTTCTAAATTTGTCTGATTATTGAAATAATTAACATGTTCAAGCAGTGTTCCCTCTAAGCTGCGAAAGTGCACAGCTGTGCAGTTGCTGTATTAATGCCATACACATCAAAATGTTGCTTCTCATTTTAATTTACAAAATACTGTCATTTTGGCTACTGTACAGTTTCATTTTTGCTCAAAGCATCAAAAGGCCTGCTCAGTGGTTTGGAAAAATTAGAAGGAACTTCATTCAAACTTCATTCAAAACTGATGAATTTTACGCTGATGCTGTTTTATTTTATATTTATTCTTATCCAATATATATATATATCTATATTCCAGTATTTAAATGCAAATTATGTTTAAACAGAGAACTGGCAGAAGAATTACTTCCATACCTGAAAGAAGCAATTGACAAGAAGCAGGACAATCTGAGACGGCGCGTGAAAGCGAGACGTCCTTCGTGTTCAGCTGGCCCACATTTTTGAACTGATGGCCATCAATGAAACATTTGCTCAAAGGTGATTTAGTTGTTTTAGTTCACAGAAGTATCTAAACAATATATAATTCATATAGTCTGCTACTGATTGTGCGAATCTTTTATAATGTACCTTTGTATCTATAGTTAGCTCACATCATGATGTCTGTTGTAAAGATGGCATAAATTATTTTAATTTATATCAGTAGATAATTTTAGATATCATTCACAAAATAATCACATTTGCTAGTAATCTACTCAGTATCATCAGGAAGTCATACTGTTAAGTATTAAGTTTCTTGAATACTAATGCATTTTTTTGTATGCAAATGTAAGAATATCTTCCTATTGATTGTTTAATATAAAAAGTGTAACTAAAGAATTTGTTTTTTAATTGTTTGCAGTGAAACTGGAATTATTGATCAGGAGAAAGGCTGTCTCAGTTCAATGTTTGTGGACTACATTGATGGTGCTCGTCAGTACCTGGAGGGTGAGAATGACAGAGATCTTCCCATTCTACAGGAAATACGACTCCACTTCAGTGGTTTCATTCAGCATCTCATTCACAACACCCCAGGTAAGATATACTAACAAATAATCGAATTTACAACATTTTTTTTATTCACTTTCCATTATGGATAAATAAAAATAAACCACAAATATACAGTTCACATCTAAGTTGAAAATCTGTCATTTTTGTTTTTGTTTAGTGTTTTAATATTTTAGAGTTTTGAACAACATTAATAATTTTGTTATTTGAAGTTTAAGTTAGATAATTGTTTACTAAATGAAAATGTAGCTATTACAGTTTTTTATTGTTTAATTTTGAAATGTATCTTTTTAAAAAAGAAATAAACTAATGGTTGTTTACTGTTTTTAAAAACTTTACAAAAGCAGAACTAATACTTGCCACATTAGAAATAGAATCAGTTATTACTGATATTATAAAACACTTTCAGTGAGTGATTTGATTTTTAATTTTAACTTTAGTTGATGAAATTCTCCCACAAATTTGAATTTTAACTTGTAACTCTCCACCACCACAGACATTTTGTTAAGTGGACTTTCAATTTCAGTGGAGTATCGCAAGTCACTGTTGTCGAGAGAGTTGAGATATGGACTGTTTCATCTGTTTGCCAGCTGGAGTGGACATTTCAGCCATACCTTTGGAGCTCTGGATAGAAAGTGAGACATTATTGTACAGTTTAATATCAGTTTCAGAAACCTCCAAGACTGATTAATAATTTTATGGAAAAATATTTTTTTAACATGTTATGTGGATAATACCATCTTTGTTTTCTGATATCAACATTTTAATCATGTTTTAGGAATTTCTTTTCAAAATGTTGGTGTTTTTTAAATTTGTGTGTGTGTGTGTGTGTGTGCGTGTGTGTAGTTTATTAATTTTAAAATTATTTTGTCCAAATTATGTAGTCATCGTCTCAGCAAAGAGGAGTGCTGGTCGGAGCAGGAATTGTCTGCTGTGCAAGCCATGTCAGCAGTCTTGTGCTGTGGTCCAGTCTTTGATGCTAATGGTCTGAGTGATGATGGCTACATCTATCACTGGCTGGACACCTTGCTTAGTTCACACGATGAAAAGGTTTGTACTTAACACGAATGATTTTTCTCGTTTGCTCTCTTTTTTTGTAATTTTAATTAAAAATTAGTTTCTAGTAGATACTTTTCTGCTGAACTTTTGTCCTACTGAAGAATTTTTGTTTCTTCAAGCAGTTTTGCAAATATTTTGATTTATCATAAATATATTGGAATTATACTCAAAATTCTGTTTATTTGAAAATGATTCGTATTTCTATGTAGTTTCTTTCCAAATTAGCTATTGATTTGGTTAATAGGGTTAAAATGAAAGTTAAGCTTTTAAAATGATTGAAATTGTGAAATTTGTCAAAAGTGTCAAATATTTCAAAGAATATATGTTAATATAATTTTATTTAATTTTGTTAAAATCTTAATAGAAATGGTTTCGTATAGATTTATTAATGTTATATGTATTTTGAGGCTATAGATTCTGCTTAGCTTATTCAAATACATCATAGAGATAACATCTTTGCCATATAGAAAGAGCTTAGTGCAGATGTAGAGTGTATAGAATTTCCTATGTTGCTTAATGATTGGTTGAGGATAAAAGCAGTTTCTTTCATGATAATGATACATATTGACATAAATAAACATTAAGTGCTCACTGATTTTATATATAGATTCTGAAAAAAAATGATATATAGTCATTGATGATATATATAGATACAAAATTAATAGCTATCATATGATCTGTATACTTATGGAAATTTAAGTTAAATAGCCCAGGAAGTGAGATGGGTTATGTCAGTACTAAAATGAGACTGATTGCACTCTGATATGTTTATAAGGATTCAAGTGGTCATAAATAAATTAAAGCTTATATACATATTTCCAAATTTCTGTTGATATAATAATAACAAAAAGTGATTTGCATCTTGTCTGATGAGCATACGTTTTATAAAGTCATTTCTTTTTGGAAGACTTCTTTTTCAAATTAATTTCTTTCCATTTCTCATTTTATGTATTTGCATTGTTTTATTAGATCTGATATCTTTAATATGTACTGTGGTGATCCTTGTACTTACTTTTTTTTATATTTCTATACATGTTTGAAATGTTAAACAGAAAAAATTGTTTTAAAAAAGACAAAATGATATTGATATATAATTGACTAAGGCCATTGTTTCTTCTAACTGCCAGATGAAACCAAAGGTAAGATGCATGAAATCTGAATGGGCTTCCACTGAACTGCCATATTGCTCTGCAAATGGCTGACATTTTATTTTCTTGCTATTTTGCTTTTTATTTCGTTACTTTTATTATTATTATTATTATTTTATTTTTAATTTTATTTTTTTTAATTTTATTATTTT
Source organism: Chrysomallon squamiferum (assembly GCA_012295275.1). Taxonomy (NCBI): domain Eukaryota; kingdom Metazoa; phylum Mollusca; class Gastropoda; order Neomphalida; family Peltospiridae; genus Chrysomallon; species Chrysomallon squamiferum. The sequence goes on from CM022670.1 coordinate 4,379,782, forward strand.
TTTTTTTTGCATTTTGTTTCATTTGTTCTTTTTCATTTTTCATTAATTTATACTGAGCTACTTTTATTTTTTTTATTTTTTTTTTTTTTTTTATATTTAATTTTGAAGCTGGTCAAGCAATGCATTACTTCTATATTTTGTTATGTGCCTTCACATCATTCTTAGCTCATTATGTTTGTTTCTTCCAATGTTGTTTCTGGCATTGATTTTATTATTTGTTGACAGTTTAGTTTTTAATAGACAGTTTTATTACACATTTTGTTAGTGTTATATATATTTTTTGGTATGTTATTTAATGTATATCCTTTCCATATTATAACACATAGTCTGTTGATGGTTCCGTTTTTGTTTCCTTACGAAAATAATTTTTTACTTTAAGTATAAAACATTAATGAAATTAATTGCTCAAAGTAAAACCTAGAATGAATTACTGACTTCGCTGAAAATTTATAAAATTATAATATTTATGTGTATTACTGATCTACATGTCTGAATAAGAAATTCAGTTGTTGGATTTTTAAATGTGGAGAAAACTGATTAAAGATACAAAGCAAAGTATTTTTAAATTTTATAATTTTTTCGACATTAATTACATTGTTGTAATAAATATCTCCCTAAATATGCACTAATGTCATATAATAATAATAATAATAATAATAATAATAATAATAATAATAATAATAATAGATTTAAAACAAACAAAAAAAAAATAATAAAAATGTACAGCTATAAATAAGATTATTCCTGTAAAACAGATCTAAATTGTTCTTTGTCTGTTACTGTTGCTTCATCACTTTCAGTTGGTCTGTCATTTGGCCAGTCTGTCTGTCTGTCTGTCTGACTGTTACACCAGATATTTACCTCAGTTACTGATAATATCAGCTTACCTCTACATTCAACATGAGCTAATCATATATTTAATCTTTTTATTTTCATCTAAATATTTATTTAGTTGTTTATTTATTTTTACCATTAATAATTCATTTAGTTATTTTTATTATTATTATCATCATCATATTATTATTATTATTATTATTATTTTTATTTTATTTTTCCTGGAAAAATAATTTTGATGTTTTAAATTTATAAAATTAGGTCAAATAGTTTATTTGTTTAATGTAGAAAATGTAGTAGACACATTATTTATTTATTTATTTATTTATTTATTTAATTTGGTATTTTGATTTAAGTGATGCTAATATAGAAAAATATTTAAAATATCTTTTCATTCTCATTTTTGGTGTGTCGTAATAATATTGTTGCCCTGTTTTGCAGTCCAGTTCAGTGGGCATGTTGTGGGTGAAACATTGTTTTTAATTAGTTTTATTTACATTTTTATTCTATTTTTTTATTTTTTTAAATTTATTTTATATATTTACAGAAATGTTTTTTTTTTTTTTTTTTTTTTTTATTATTATTTTTTTTTTATTAGCATGGGCCATTTTTGTAAAGTTTTAAGTTTCAGTGAAAATAGAATTTTTTTTTTTTTTTTTTTTAGATTTATGTTAAATGCTTGCCGTGAAATTTATATATGTAAACACACATCAAATTAAGCTACTATATTCATAGATTTAAAATATTGTGAAGTTTCTTACTGTGCTGTTAGAATACCTTATTCTCTGTCAAAATAGTAAATGATAATACTTAAATGTAATAATTATATGAATCATTTATTATTCTACAATGAACTTAGCACTATGGTTCAGTATAATTTTATGTAGAATTATTAAGAATGATCATCTTGCATAAGCAATAAATTTATATCTTGCTTTAACCATATAATTATAAATGAATAGTTTTGGGAAACAAAATGTACTGATTTCACATCAAGGCTACTTTTATTGATTAGCAATAAGAAATCTTATATAATCACATATACAAATATATGTATGTACACATTCACACACACACATTTATGTAAATACACATACAACACAGACACACATATACATATACATGCACCCCCACACACACATTTATTTATTTATTTATTTATTTAAAACTACATTTTTTAAACACTCAAACATGGTGTACAAATTGTAATAGGAAATAGCCCAGCACAGGCACTGAGGAGAATTGATCTTGCAGTATGTCATTTCTCAGGCAGACCTGTTTATAACTGTTGAGATGTGTGATTCTCCCTCTTACTGAAGTGAAAAACTATAACACAGTGTTTATTTCTCACAAAGCTGTTACTAGGATATTGAACATTAATTTAGTGTAACTGATGTGGGTAAAATTTGTTAAGTTTGATGATTGTTCTCACACCTGTTACACAGTTTCAAGTTGCAGAAAGTTGCACTGAGCTTAATAATTAAAAATGGAAGTATACATTTGTATGTGTGTATAGGCACATTTGTTTTATGTATACTTATATATATATGTGTGATCATTAAAGTTAAATTACACTGAGTACTATTCTGTTTACATATAAATAGAATACTCAGTTAAAATAGCTAACAAATATTAACAAAAAAACCACATCCTAATACAAAAAAAAAAGCAAAAAAAAAAGCACACAAACAACAAAAACAATGTGACAAACAAAAACCCAAACAACAGGAAAAATCTAAACTTTTGTAGAATTGTATGCTTTAAGATAAAATTTTAATATTTATAATTTTTATCAAAATATATTAATCCTGAGACTGCTCTTTTAATAAATTGGTAATTGTTCCCTTTAATCATCATTAATATTCATTTAATTTTTATTATATGAACAGGCTTGACATGGTTTGTTGCTATTACAGATTTATGATCTGGCAAAAGAGACTGTTTTCCTTTTGCTGGACTTCAACCCAGACACTCAAGGCTTGTTGGACTGGGTCATTGACAGATGTTACACTGGTGCCAACGAAGTGGCCGATGGCTGCTTCTGTGCTTTGGCTGCTGTATTTCAAGCAAGGTAATTAAAAATGCTGAATTGTTGAGTTAATATAATGTCAGTGTTGTTCCTTATTGAAAAACTGTTATACTGCACATTTGGTTCAAGCTTATTATAACAACCAATTATGATTGGCTAATACTGTCATAATGCAGGAGCCACTTTAATTTTTCATTTCAAATTTCATTCATTAACTGATACAAACAGCTTATTGATTTGTGAAATAATTGTAAACTTCCAACTGTGAAATTTTATTAGTCAGTATGTTTGGGCAGACAACACAGACTATTATATCTGGTGTACAGGACAAAGGTGCTTCAGTCTTCTGTGATATAAGATGGTTTTAAATGGTGCTTTGATTGATTAATAGTAAAGTTGATTTTCCACACAAATTTCATGTGCTCTGTTGTCATGGAGGCAATAATGATTGACAAATGTTACAAGGAATCTAATGAAGTGGCTAGTACATATTTTGAAGCTCTTGTTGCAAGATACAGATCTACGTTAGTGCTTTTCTGTTACATCTGAAAATAAATTTGATTGAAATTATATAAAACTGATTTACTGTAAAATGAAGAAAATTAGCAGAAATTTTTTACTGCACTGTTATTGGGTTTTTGAGTGTTTTTTCTGATAAAAAAAGACTGAACAAATTCTGATTTGACAATGCTACATTTCTTCTTTTTTTTTGCTGCTTTCTTTTTTAAGAAGATGTACTTGTCTGGTTGGTTTAAAAATTTTAAGAGACTAATCAACTAATTAACTTTTTCATAGAATTTAAACTGCATTTCAAATTGCAGTTTACAACAAATAAATGATATACTGAACACGTTATTATTATTTTTTTGTTACTACTGGTAGTGTCAACAGAAGTAATATACAGTTATTTCTATTTTAATTTTTAATTTTTGTTCATCTTAAAATTTCAGAGAGTATCCTTGTGACCATGTAGCAATGCTAAACTTGGCGGTGCTGAATGTGGGCAACCCTCGAATCTCCACCCATGAAACTGCTCTTCAGCTGCTGCATCTGTTGGACACCCGATTCTTCCAGGAAGAGCCCATATTCACAGACAACATGGACCACCAGCAGAAGTTCCCACTGAACGATATTCTACTCTCTGTCTCCTACTGTCACTCACAGATGTATCTGTCAGAGCAGCTGGCTCGAATACACCCTGATCTCACTATGCCCATGTTTTCAGGTAAGTTAATCTGAACATAAGAATGCATTGGTGACTTGGTAAATTATTACAGTCATTATCATCATCATCATCATCACCATCATCGTTTTGTACTCATATTTTCATATAAATTCAGTTCTAAATGAAATTTCTTCTTCTTCTTCTTCTTCTTCTTCTTCTTCTTCTTCTTCTTCTTCTTCTTCTTCTTCTTCTTCTTCTTCTTTATTTATTTATTTATTTATATAATAATTTACAGGTGTATCTCATAATCTTTCTAATTCCTTGATTGTAAGATATTGTCTGTTTATATATTGTTTGTTTTTTATTTATGATTACATTGGTGTCATTGACGTTTGACTTCTTGCAAGAAAATTAGTTTGAATTTTTCTGCGGTGTTTTGTTTTTTCAGAAATAACTCACAGATTCCAAACTGCAAAACCGTCAATCCGTCAGAACCTTTTGAAGTATTTGTTGCCATGGTTACACAACATGGAACTGGTTGATCCCACTTTACCCAGTAACCCACTCAACAACTTTCTAATCCGTCTTCAGGAGAATCAGACAGACACTTTCCACCCACCGTTGAAGGGTGAAGGGTGGGGGTCCACCCAGGCAACTGAGATGGTCCTGAATAACCTCTTTTATATCACTGTAAAGGTAAAAATATTTTTACCTTTAACCAAAAATTATCTGAAATATATTTGAATTATATTATATTTTCCCATTTTGGTTCAATAAATTTAGGAAAGAAACTTATCTAGTAAAAAAATTCAGGATTGTTTAATCCTGTGAGAAGATAATTTTATTATTTTTATTCCTAGCTGAGTTGTTTGATTGCCAAATACTATAATAATTTTTGATAATTATTATCAATTATTTGCAGTCAGTGTTTTTGCTTCTTTTTTTTTTCAGTAACATATTTTGCTGTGGTTTATATATACATATTAATATTTCTTAATCACAGTTATTTAAACTTTTTTTTTTTTTTTAAACTCTTTAGTTTGGAGATGATCATCCAGCAGAAATTGAATCTCTTTGGGCAGCTCTGGTCATGTGTTGGCCTGGAAACTTGAAGGTTGTAATCCGGTATCTTGTGGTCATTACCAACATGGCTGCCACTGATCTGCTTCTCATAGTAAGTGATTTGCTGCCTTTAGTTTTATATTGTAAAATATGTCTGAAATACGAGTTTGACAAAAATTAAGATATGTAACATCAGATGATTAATATTTGGATAAATGTTTTAAATTATTTTTAAATATCCAAAATATTATTTTGTAATGATAATGTCTGTGAAGAAACTAGATGATGAATAAATTAATATTTATAAAAAATATTTTTATGTTAATAATTTTAAAATACAAAACAGCTGCCACCATTCAAATACTATTTTAAATGAGAAACAAATTTTTTTTTTAATAAATATCTTTCCTTACTGGGAAAATATCTTTATATATAATGGGCTTTCTAATTAATCCTGAAAAATCATAAACATTTTCAGACATAGTGTAATGTCATTAACATGAAATACAGACAGTTTCCATTTAACAGATGTAATTCAATTATTTCTCCAGGTCAAGAGAGTGGTCAGTTACCTTGGACGAGCAAAGCCAGAGAAACTGGTGGATGAGGTGATGGGTGAACTGCAGTCAGTGGAAACTCTGAACATGAACATTGAGCGAACACGCACTCCACCGTACTATCGCCTCTCGTCCCAGAGGAAGCTCAACGCCAATCCGAACACGACAGACGATGAAAAACTGGTCTGCCAGACTGACCCAGGACAGCTGGAGAAAGGAGTTCTTCACACCAAGCGACACAGCGCCAACGAGGATTTGCCCAGTGAAGGGTGAAATATTAATTTTACACTTTCAATACAAGATTATAACTAATTATAAGAAACATTTAAACATTTTAATTTTTTTTTTTTTTTAAACTGATGATAATTTAATTTTTTTAAATTTTTTTATTCTTCATTTTAGTCTTCATCACAAGTTACCATAACTTTATAATGTCAAATGATTTTTTAATTAAATGTTTTATTTTTTCATGTAAAATTACATTGTCCATTATTTTTCTCACTGATTTTTTTTTTTTCAGGGCTGCTGGGACTAGAACTAATTCAACAGCTTCTCTGAAAAGTGTGGCCAGCACAGGTTCTGCAGCTGAGACTATTCCGCTTGGTAGATGGTTTTGGGCTGATTTAGACTTTAAACTGGCATATCTTTCTGTCTCTCTGTCTTGTCTTTCTCTTTCTTCATCTGTTCAGCTGTCTGTATAAATGATGTTTCCAACTGCCTTGCATTCTCTCAACCTCTGTATCCTTGTGATTCAGATAATGAGTCTGTCTGTCCCAGTGTCACAGCCTAGTCTTTTTCACTTTTTCACTGAATTGCACTCTTCTCATTTTCATTCTCTAACTTCCTCTCTGTTGGTCTGCCTGACTCTCACTGTCTCCATATCTATCTATCTATATATCTCTGTCTGTCTGTCTCACTCTCACCCTCACCCTCACCCTCACCCTCACACTCTCTCTCTCTCTCTCTCTCTCTCTCTCTCTCTCTCTCTCTCTCTCTCTCTCTCTCTCTCTCTCTCTCTCTCTCTCTCTCTCTCTCTCTCTCACTCACTCACTCCTCCTCACTCTCACTCTCACTCTCTCTCTCTCACTCTCTGTCTCAAATGTACTGCTAGACATTTAGATATTCCTCAGATTTGCTTTTGTTTCTGTAAGGGGAACCAGGATAGAATGCTTTTCATTATAATTTAATTAATTTTTAAAAACTTTGTTCTTTAATGATTAGAGTAGGGAATAGGATGAATTAAAATCAATAGATAAAACAGAGATTAAAATTTTAAATGTGTTTAGATAGAACATTTTTTATATTAAGACACAAAAAAACACCTAACTTTTTATGCATATAAGGTAACTAAAATTTATTAGTTTTGGATGCAGATTGCCATGCTTTTTTTAGTTGTGCATAGCTTTTGTTTAAGCTAGTTTAGAAATAGAAATTTATCACATACTTATTTAAGTCAGACCTTTTAAAATTCATTTAGTTCACTTGATTTAATGTTGTTTTTTGTTTCTTAAATAATAGTATTATTTGTAGTTTTAAAAGCAATAATTGTAAATTACATGTACATTAAGAAGTGAAAAAAAAGAGAAAAATTTCTGTTTGCAGTAAGATATAAAATAGATATTTTTTTTTTTTAAATTAGATATACATTTCAGTATTTTACTACACTGGTTCTTATTTGCATTAGTTTGTTTGATATTAATCAGTTTACTTTTAATTTGATATATATCAAACATAAACAGATTTAGGAATTTACTGGATGGATTTAAGTTTAAAAAACAGACATTTTTAATCACAAGATAAATCTTTGTGAAGAATATTTTATGTATAATTGTAACTAACAGGCATTGTGTAGTTTGAGATAATCACATGGCAAATAAAACTGTTGACAGATGATGAAATTCCAGCAGTTCCAGTACATCGTAGAAATCAGTCTCCAGTGCCCTATCCACTGCCCATGCCAGCATATGGAGGATACTTTGCCCAGCTGAATGAGCTGCTACCAGAAGACCTGCAAGCAACCCCAGGTTTTCACAGGTATGTGTATGGATTTATGCCTGGAATGTTTTATTTCTGAGATCATTTTCATATATTAGTAAAGAAAAAAAAATCTTAATTACAGATGCTGACAACAAAAATGGAAATTTTTGTTTTGTTTAATTGAGACTTGTGTAAAATTTGAATATAGTATCATTGTCACACTTGCTTAAAGTTTTTCCAATAACTTGTTACTCTATGAACTTGAGGTAAGTAATACAGACTATATGGAGTTATCAGTATCATGATGAGGCTTTTCACTCAGATTTGAACATTTCGTCGCCATAAACAGAATATAGCACAACTTTACTGAATGTCATTCATGTGTGTCTTCTAGAATGTATTCAGGGACAGTGTTAACAGAATATTCTATTGGCCTGATCTTTTAATTATTATTTTATTATTTTTATTTTCAGAAGTAACATTGCTGTAATGTTTTTGTCAGACTTGGTTCTTGATGGTTTGGAAATTGACTGGTCTCCACATCTGCCATTAATGCTTCACATAATATTTCTTGGTATGTTACTTTGTCAAGTGTTAATGAGCTATATATATCAATATTTGTCTAAACTATCTGGAAAAAAAAAGGTGTTTACTTTAGAATATATTTTCTCTGTATTGATTGTAAAATAAAACTTTTAACATTATTTGTCAGACTGGGTGTTAACTTTAACGAGGGTAAGTGAATGGTAAATATATATCGTTTTGTCTTTTTTATATCTTGCATAGCTGTTATAGATATCTAATTTGCCTAATATATTTCTGATTAGATTGCATCTCCAAAAATGTTTTATCATTTTTATTTTATCAGCTATATTAATAACAGTCAGCTTTCTATATATATATATATATATAGAACTATATTTTTCATTATCAGGTGTGGACCACAGTCGACCAATAGTCTATGAGCACTGCAAGAAGCTTCTTCAGAATCTGCTCCTGCTAGCAGCTTCCCAGGATAATCACGACATAGCTCGTCTTCTGCTAGATTACCGCAGCAACCTAGACAGCACTGTGAAGATTCTCAATGAAGACAGAGAAGCCTCACTGACTGAAGGCAAGTACAAAACATAATTTACTTCCACAGTTTTGTTTTATTTGTTAAAGGAGACTAATCTTTCTTAATAATGAAGTATGCTAATAAAATAACAGCTAAAGAAGATGCACAGAGATTGAAAATGATCTCTTTATTGTGAATTCATTGCTGTGTGCATACTAATTAAAAAATAAAATTAGTAATAACTTAAAGAAGAAGCACCATTATCTTCATGAGGCATTTAAATTAGTTTGGTTATTTTTATTGTCGTTGTCATTATTATTATTATTATTATTATTATTATTATTATTATTATTATTATTATTATTATTATTATTGTGTTGTGGTTGTTATTATTTTTTATTCCCTACACAGACAATCCTAGCAGAGAGACTGGTCAGCTGTCAAATGGACGGTCAACATTTAGTATTGACAGTATAGTGACCATCATCCCAGAGACTCTGAGTAACTTCACAGATCCTGACAGTCTGAGCTCTTTAGATGAAACTGTCCATGCAGTTCTCACCTTCATGGAAGGACGGTTAGTTTCATTTGAGATTTGTAAATAAATGGAGAGGCTTGTTATTTTTAAGCATTCTTCATCATCATTCCAATGCTAAGATTAACATTCCTGGAATGCATTTATATTTCTCAAAGAGCCTTGTTATAGTTACTTTAACACTTTAACATTTTGATATTGTTATAGAATATTTGTAAGTAAAAACAGATTTAACTGTTAGCATCGGCAAATCCATAAATATGTGACGTTAAATTGAATTTCCTTGTTTTTGGGGTTTTTTATTAATTGATACTTGACTAATGTGTCAAAATGGCAGCTTAAACCATTCTTTTGTTTGTGTTTTTTTGGTTTTGTTTCAGATACTTTATTTTCTTTTTTTTCATTCAGGAAAGGACGTCCTTTGTGGTCTTGTGAAGATATAACTCCCAAAACCCTCAACACCAACAGTTCCACTCTGTTGGAGTATTTTCTCAAGTGCGTTGTGAAGTGTTTTAAAGAATTGTCTCCCCTGGCCTGTGTTGAACAGAGATGGTCTCAGGTGGCTTTGAACCTGGCTCTGTCATGTTCATCTCGCCACTACGCTGGCAGATCCTTCCAGGTAAATCTTGTTATGTTTTTATTTTAATAATGGATGTTTGCATGCATGAGTACAGTGTATTATAATAATAATACAGTATATAACTATTTAACTATTATATTAATTTAAAAATATATATACTGACAAGGAATTTTCCTAAAGAGCATATTAATATCTAGCAAGTAGCATTATAATAGTATTAAGACGTTGGTTAAAATCTAAAACAGCAGTTCTTTTGTTTAGTTGAATTGAACAGTAAGATACTAACAAAAATCTATTTCAGTTAACTCTAATTTATATTGTTATACAAATAGGATTATGATGGTCTTCAGTGTGTGTGTGTGTGTGTATTTTTTAATAAAACTATATTACATTGATTGTGTTTAGTTAATTTAAGATAAAATTAACAGCATCAATTAACTGTTTGTTTTAGATTCTGCGTGCGCTACGTCTTAGGCCGTCCACTCAGATGTTGTCAGACATTTTGTCTCGACTTGTTGAAACAGTAGCAGAACAAGGAGATGATATGCAGGTGAGATACCTTTTAGTTTGTTTACATAATTTTTTATTTACATACATATAAAAAAGGAAACTGTGATATTTTAAAATACATGTTAAGAATATTTTCAGTTAACTGTTTTGATTTCTTTCCTGTTATTAAAAGTTTGCTAAAACACAAAGTAAGATGCTATTGTTTTAATTTCTGTTTTGTGTTTTGTGTTTTAATCATTACATTTTATTTTTTTAGGATGTAAGTATTAGTAATATGGAATATAAGGTTACCTTATGAATACTCTTTATTAGTTGATTACTTGATTTAGACAATTATAATTTCTTTTCAATTTATTCTTTTAGGATGAAAGTATTAGTGCGGTATACAAGATTAATCAACTGATTATTTGCTCTAAATCCTTGTAATTTTCAGGGCTATGTAACAGAAATTATGTTGACTTTGGAAGCAGCTATTGACAATCTTGATTTGGACTTCCGTTCAATAGACTTCATGAAAGAATTGTTCATGTCGACTCCCAACTTGTCTAAAGATGGTGACAGTCGGAGGGGAGCCATGGTTGCGCCAAAACCTTCACCACATCATGCACGCAGTACCAGCTACTCTGCTTCTGTTGTCATTCAGAGAGCACACGCTGCAGCAAGTGAGTAACAGCATAGCTTGCAGCTGTCTGTAGAACAAAACAAAAGTTACACAGTCAGTAATTACATGTTTATATACATTTAATTATTAAAAGTTAAAGTTCTAATTCTAAAGATTTTACTAATTAAATCCTTTAAGTATAATAGATTAAAGAAACTGTGTAAATGATAAATGTGAAACGTATCCTAAGTGACTTGATGAAAAATAAAGTATCAAAGGTTATTTCTGTTATTACTGAAGGTATCATTATAAAAAATAATTTGAATTAAAAACAAATGCTAATTGAAGATAGCACTTTATTACTAAAAAACCCACAAAAACAACCTCCCACTAATATTTCTTTTCTTTTCTGATAGGTTTGTTATGCAAGAATAAGAATCTATTTTGAGTTTTAAATGAGCACAGGATTTTTGTTCGCCCTGCCTGCTTTTCATGAGAAATGGTTAAACAAAAGAGTCACTGATTGTTTCTAATTTGATCATATTTTAGTGGAGACTCGAATCAGGAGTTGTACTGAAGGGGACAGCAGAAGGTCAAACTTGGCTCGTTCTCGCAGTGCCCAGTCTCTGAAAAATCTTGACCAGAACAGCACTGAGGATAAACAGACCCTGGTCACTCAGATGTTCTGGATTGCTGTGTCACTGTTAGAATCTGATTATGAGTACGAGTATGCACTGGCTGTGCATCTGCTGGACAAGGTGAACATTTAATGTACATTCTACACTGTAGGTGTTGAATTTTATGATTTGAGGCTGTATAGCAGAGCACTGTGTGGTATATATAGTAATAGATTATTTGACAATGCCTTCTTTTTTCTTTTTTTTCGAATATAATGAGGATTACAAAGAATAAAGCTGCCTTAGAGATAATTTAGAATGCATTGATTTATAATGGGATTCAACATATACTTTTATAATTTACAAAACAATATTAAGAATTTGTATATCAATCATTTAAAAAAAAAAAAGGTGTATGTATGTTTTGGCGTATGTATGTACATGTGCATGTGTGTATATATGCATATATTTATGTATGTATATGCATATATACAGTTAGGTAGGTACTTAGATATGTGCATGTGTGTATTTGTGTTACTAGTTTTACATTTTAAGACAGTATTCTACAGACATTGACTTTATTACAGGTGAAAAGATTTCAAAATTATTTAAATACCTGTTTTTAGATACTGAAAGAATGACTTGAATGAAGAGTTGCTCTCACTGATACCATCTTTCTAAACCCTGTTGTCTGTATTTCAGATACTGAATCACATGCAGCCTGAGAGTCCTGAATGGAGAGAGAAGCTGGACAAGATGCAGCAGCAGATAAAATGGCCGGGTTTCCTCGGAGTGCAAACTCTCTTGCTAAAGGTAAATTATAAAATGTGATAGACGCTGTGTTTTGTTTTGTAGCCAATTGTGAAGTAAATGCCATTGATGGATAACTATAAAATACCTGATACACTAAACTGAAGAAAAAAAATGTATAAATCAAAATAATGAATTCAGATTGTAGATTGTAGTATTGTGTGGTTGCTCTACTTCAGAAAACCAAGAGTATGTTGGAAAAATAATGTGCAACAGACATGTGAAATAAGTCTTGACGTAATAACTTTCCAAGGAAATAAATGTCTGATTAGGCAATAAAAAAACAAAACAAAAAAACACAAGACATATTTTGTTCAATTAATTTTTGAAAAACAAAACAAAAAAAAAACAATAAAATAACAAAATATGGTTATTAAGAAAAAAGTTATTGTAATTTACAGTATGGAATTATTGTTATATTGTATTTACAGTTATAATAACAAGTGGTGAATTTGAGTTTGTCTTATTTAATACTTTAACAGCAAATTATTTCGTTATTGTTTTATTTTACTGTTTATTTTCTTAATGGCAGGGATGTACTTCACATGTGATGGCTGAAAGTACCTGGGCTCTGCTGTCTCGCATCACTCTGTGCATCAGAGCACCTGTCATGGATCCTTCAGGAAAATGGGGTAAGAATGATAACAGTGTACCATTATAAGCTAAGAATTGTCTTAAATAATTTATTTTTGAAAATATATCTGTTACTGAACAAGTTGATGAAGTCTGTAAAGAGAAACAGTTTTTTTTAACCTAATTTTTGATAATGGCCACAAGACAGCAGATGGTTAAGCTGTATGAGTAGTAAAATATCTTATGGATATCTGGATCAAATCTTGTCAATGCACAACCTCATTTACTTATCATTCAGTAAATGCCACATAAAAGATATATCCAAGGATATAATAAATACTTTCTTCTCCCTGGATAAGAAAAAATGTAACATGTAGACCAATAATCTTTTACAGAGATTTTCTTTATCTTTATTTAAAAACTACATTTGGTACTTAATATCAGCTAATGCTCTAGTATGATGAAATCAAGAAACAATAAAATTCCAAATTTTTTAATTAATTTGATAATTTTTATCCAAATACAGAACTTGTTATTTTATAATTTTTCTTTTCTTCTCAGGATTTCCCATGAATGTAACAGCCGTTCTTCCCTATCTTGTTGCCAATTATGAAAACCCGAACGACATTTGTCGAACAGCCTCAGACAACATTGCTCAGATGTGCGGAGTCCTGTCAGAAAGACTCACAAACCTGGCAACTGTGATGTCTCTGTACAGTCGCGGCACGTTTGGGAAGGACAGCTTCCAGTGGACAAAGTGTGTCATCAAGTATCTCTTGGACGTCTACTCCTTTGCCTCTCTCAGCATGGTGCTCTTTCTTGTAGAGGTAACTAATTTCACATGATGTTAAGTTTGTCCATTTTATTACATACCACTGATGAGAATTTGATTTCTATTTTTTATAAATTTGATTTAGATAAACTGTTTCAGCAGGCAGTCACATATATAGAGTGTAATACTTTAATTGCATCACCTATTGAAGCTATCTAATTAAACTGACCTTATTTCATTTTAATTAGTTAGCTGTAATTGTGTCTGGTAAACTATTCAAAAGATTCCCAAGTATTTATGAAAATTTGACTGAAATTAAAGGAGTACTTTACACATAAATTTGTTTGATTGTGGTGAATGAAGAATTAAAAGAAATATAATTTGCCAAGCAGTTTATGTTTCTGAATTAGCAAAATAACCCAGACACATAATTCCAACTGTGTGATTTAATAAGTTAAGAAATGGATGTTGATGTTTAAGTTTCATTAAGTTCAAAGTATTTTAAATGTTCTTCTGGTGCTTTAATTTTTTTATTTTCCTAAAGGTTCTGGAAAAGGGTCCTATAGCTTTCCAGCCAGCCATATTGCAGATACTGCACTGTATGGTTCACTACATAGATGTGAATGCAGCACCCAGTGGTGTAATGAACCTTGATCTCTTCCATTCAGCCATTAAACACATACAGGTACACATAGACTGTGTGTCATATATTCTTTAACACACTAACTAATTGTATGTTGTATAAATAAAACAATATCTTGCTCTTACTTAAATGTCACTCATTATCAAAATCTTAAATTTTAATGAAACATAATATGAAAGTAAAGTAAATCCATTACAGACTTTTACAAAACAGTTTAAAACTTTTGAAATTATTATATTAATGCTTGTAACTTTAAAAGATTCAGCTTTGCAGAAATATTACTGATTACATGACAAAAATACATTTATTTTGGAAAATTCAGGGAACACACTGGAAAGAAGCTCTGAAGATTCTGAAACTGGCTGTGACGAGGTCATCTACTCTGGCTGCAGCGCCATCTACTGGCAGCACCAGCATCAGCAGTGAACTGAGTGTGTTTTCACACACGTCCTTCGCTGAGGCAGAAATGTACACAAGAATTCACAGAGATTTACCAGGTAAGATATATTTATGGTTATAAATTAATTTTGTAACATATTTATTCTGTGAATATATTTTTAACATATTTATTCTGTGAATATATTTCATGAGAAATTTAATAAACATTTAAATCTTTGTTAGTTTATTAATATTTAACTTAGCAATATTTTTCCCCTCATAAATGTTATTTTCTTGGAGCATGGCTTATATCTGATTTATTATTATTAATTTTGTTATAGTTATTATTACTTTTTAAATTTTAGGGTATGTGTGTGTATATATATATATATTAAAGTTATAATTTTATTACAAATCATTGTTTAAAACAGTACATTAATTTTTTTGTTTTTTTGTTTTTAGGCAGAACATTGGATTTTTCAGTGGATCTTTCCAACACACCCATCATAGGTAGGAAATACTTGAACACTGAGACAACTAGCACAGCTACAGACACTTCTGTCGTTAATACATCGCCATCATCATCAGGAACAGCTGTCTCATTGTCACGGAAACCGTCAAACAACCAGGACATTGACTCAGTTTGGAGGAGACCACAGGCTTCTCAGGTTTGATTTTTATTTTCCCAAGGAAAAATATTAGAAAATAAATGACTGCTATTTTTATTTTAATTACATAAAGAATGATATAAAATTTATTTAAAAAAATATATATTTAAAGCAAATAATTTACTTAAAATTGTTATGGCAAATTATTGGCAAATGATTTCAGTATAATTAAATACTTAATTGTCTTTGTAGTTTAGTATGATTGTTAATATTGTAACAAAGCAAAATTAGCTATTGACAGTTATTAACAATTAAATAAAGTTTCAGACGCTTACAAAATAGAAAAGATATCAACATCTATACTTTTTTTTTAAATTTTGTCATTTGAATAAGAAGATGTTCTTAAGCAATGAGTTATATTTAGGAACAGTTATTAAGCAAGCGTGCAGAGAATGATTTATTATTCTGGAAAAAAATGAACTTGTTTTATTTTTAATCAAACATTTTAAAGAATAATTATTTTAAATGATTAATGACATTTCAGGCCAGGACGCGAGAACGACTTGTTAATTTGTTGACATGTTTTGGTCAGAGAGTGGGATTACTGAAGAGTCCTTCGGTACGATTTTATTACATCATTATTCAACCTCTTTTCTTTGTTAGTCTTCATTCTTTACTTATCGTCTTCTCCACATACACACTGTTCTTATTGTAATCATCTCTAGCATCATCTAAAAGAATAAGATCTATTTTTAAGAAGCTTTTTTTTTTTTTTTGTGTATGTAGAAATTAAAATAAAATAAATAGAAGCCCAAACAAACTAATGCTAATAATTTCTTTATTAGACTACAGTAGAACTGTGTTATAATTTATCTCCAACAGTGATGAAAATAAACATTTTAAAAATATTTTGTTTAATATAAATCAGCTATGGAAAAGTATGCCATTTTCCACAGAATATTTTACTGTTGAACATATTCCAGTTTTAGCTCATATGAAATAATAAAGAAAAGAAAACTAATTTGAAAATATTCCTTGACAAGAAAAATGCTTCAAAGAATTTAAAACTGTGGCAGTCACCAAGCCATTATTATTTTTTGTGGGCAGCTACAGATAATGGTGATGCTGAGGTTTCAGAAATGTTTTTTTTTCAGAAGCGTAGATAATGTTGTAGGTGTGTAAATAACAGAAAGAAATGTATAAACAATCCAAGTAATGATTATGTCATGTCTGAATTCACACTGAAGGAGGAGGACACGTTATATCAGAGTTCCACTGTTTATTTAGATGTTTGTCTTGTCTGTAGAATCATCGTAGGTAGTCATTAGTTGTCTCACTCACTGGTTAGTTTATCATTCTTAACAGTTAATGTCAAACATAAGCTTAGAAAGCTTTGGCATGTCTGTGTGACTGGACAGCTATGTACATGTTGTTAATCAGATCCTTTTTTTTCCATTTATAAATATATGGTAAAAAAAAAAGGGGGGTTTTAATAGGATCTTCAGAATAAAAATATATGTTTTGGAAGGATAACTTAAAGAATAATAACAAAATACTAGTTAATACTAGTAAAAATAATACTGTTTTTACTTTATTATTATTATTATTATTATTATTATTATTATTATTATTATTATTATTATTATTATTATTTGTTTTGTTTTTTTGTAAATTATTTATTTATTTATTTATTTTTTAATTATATTTTTGGTAAATTATAATAATATTATTATTATTATTATTATTATTATCACCATCATATTTATATTTATTTTTTGATTGGATAGGGATATGATAATCTTCAAAAAAAATAAATAAAATTTAAGGGTAAAATGCATGTCCTTTGTGTCGCATGTAAACTAAACCATTATTAATATATTTGTGCTTATCGTAAAATTTAAAAAAATCGACATGAGCTGACACTCTTCTCCTTTTGCAATGCAACTGTTGTAGGACACTTTTATAAACAAGGTAAGATTGGCTAAATGCATCATGGTTATTCTGTTGGCTTCTGAAATCTTGGCTGTTTCTTCCTACTGCTTGACGTTACAACAATACTACACCTCTTACTTAATCTTCTTTTTTTTTTCAATCCTTTTTATACTGAAGTGGATAAAAGTTATCTAGCCTTGTTTCATTTTATTTATTTTGTTTGTTTGTTTATTTATTTATTTATTTATTTATTTATTTATTTATTTATGGATTTATTTTAAAAATACAGTGGACTGGAAAAATGCCACACCCACAAATTGAAACAGATATTTATTTTATTCTGCATGTGTTTCAGAATTAATTTGTTTTTTTTAATTTTATTATTTTGTTAATTTTAAAATAGTTGATTTATTTATTTAATTTGTTTATATTACTATTGTTATTTATTTATTTTTTTATTTACTTATTTATCATCATCATCATCAGTATTATTCTATTATCAGCATTATCATTATATTATAGATATTTTTTCATTATTTTTATTTTATTTTAATTTTTTTTTTTAAACTTTTTCTATTGTTCTTTATTTATTTATTTATTGATTTATTTATTTATTTATTTATTTGTTTATTTATTTATTTTTTGAAAATAAAAATGTATAATAAAAATGTTCATGTTCCAGAATAAAAGTAAAATATTCAACTCACTGCATCTTATAATATTTACAATTTATTTTACAGCATAAATATTTTTTATTTCATATTTTGTTTATTTTGATTTAATATATTCACCAATGTATTTGTTTATTCTTTTATTACTGCATTTGTTAATACCACATATGCACTGGGAAGTAGGGTATTAAATATTACATTATTTACTTTAATACTACCTTTATATATTACTGAGTACAAATATTTAAAACTTTTTCATTCATTTATTATCATTATTATTATTGTTATTGTTGTTATTATTGTTATTTATTAATTTATTTTCTGTCAGTTTTGTATTATATTTAAAAATCAGTACAAATCTTGCTAAACATCAACTATGTTTGATAGTGAGATTTGTAATATGTACAATTAGTTAGATATTATTTACTAATTTAATTACAATGACAATTAAATAGCATAATATATCCAGTAAGTTTAACTGGTATTCTAAAGTGATATATCAGACTGCATACATTTTATTATTAATTTTTTTTAATAATCAGCACCAGTTACTGATACATGTATATTTATTAGACCAGTGACAATTTGCATTCATAGATGTATTTTTTTCACTTGGTTTTGGGTGACATGAGAGTATTTAGTAGACTGACTGTTTTACATCTTGTGTATAATGATATAGCACCCTTAGCTAATGTAGGAGTTGATCCATTTGCATTTTTTTTTCAGTTTTAATCTTTATTTATAAGGTTAGGATTTTAAAGATATAGAAATCAAGTATAGTTTGTTCTATGTGGGTTTTTTTGTTTGGGGTGGGGGACCTTCTCTTGTTGTTTATGCTTTTATTATGTTTTGAATTTATTTGTATATTTATTTTATTTTATTTTATTGATTATTTCCTCTTTTTTTTTCTTTAATTTGTTTTTGTTTACTTGCTTTTTTCATTTTATTTTTTTTTGTTTTGTAATTATTATAGATTATTATTTTTTTTTTATTTCAATTTTTTTTTTATTAGTTTTATTATATTACTTAGAAGCAATACTTTATCAGTAATAGTTTTATGATATTAATTGCATGGATCCACATTACTTATCCCTATCTACCACAAATCTTCTATAAGACCTAAAATAATAATAATAATAATAATAATAATAATAATAATAATAATAATAATAATAATAATAATAATAATAATAATAATAATAATAATAATAATAATAATAATAATAAATAAATAAATAACAAATCTCAGTAAATGTGCATTTTGAGTGTTTGTTCACTGATTACTGTACATAAACACAATATATGCAAACATTAAACCTGCAATAACTGCAGATAATTCTGTATAAACTGCAGTATATAACATTATAAATATTTTATATTTTGAATGATTATTAATCCACCTATATTTGTCATATAAAAGTTTGGTGCATGTAAATGCAAGGAAAGTGTATGTCTAAATATATCTTCAATATGGACATTAATTATTAAATATGTAATTGAAAAAATACATATGCCATACATGAACACACATGTATACATAAACATACAAACATGATATATTCATACATGCATACATATATAAATACATATCTACATACGTGCACACACATACAGACACTCACACACACACACACACTTGCACACAAACATGCACCCACACTTGCACACAAAAATGCACAAAGGTACACATACATGATACAGACATATGCAAATAAAATGTGTATCAAATTTACCATTGGAAACATTTTTCTCAGTAGACAAATATAATTTTCTTAAAGCATGGTTCAAGAATGCAGTGGTATATGCAGTCTTTCCTTATAGATAATTTCAAATTTGATACATTTTGGAATTTCCAGAGAATGAATATTAGTCTTTGATGTGGAATTTTGTGACATAAAATATTTATTAAAAGTGAAATTTTCTCGTTCAGATAAAGAAACATTTAAATTTCACAGCTTATTTTTTTTTTTCAGTTAAATTAATAACATAATAATAATTATATCTTTCAGTTTATGTTTGTCAAGCTAAAAGGTTATATGCAAGTTTAATTAAGTGGTAATAATACACTGATTATGATTTATGAAGCAAACTGATGTGTTATCTGTTATAATTAATTGTTGAGAGAAAAAAGTTACAAGATATTTTCTTTAATGTAGATTACATTTATGAACAGTTTTTTAGAGCTAAAGATTCAGCACCTGATATATTTATTTTTTGTTTTTATTATTAATTTATTTATTTATTAACATGAATATTACTGTTGTCATTACTATTAGCATATGTTATCATAAACTTATTATTTAGCTGATCAATACTTATCACTGTTATTGTTACTGTTGTTATCACTTTGTTGTTATTATTATTATTATTATTATTATTATTGTTGTTGTTGTTATTGTTTCTATTATTTAGTATGATTGTGTGTACAGTGTTGATTGTTTTGACAGGTGATATTCAGCCAGTCCAGTGATACTCTAGACCACCAGCAGAGTGTGGCTTCCAGTGGTGAAGAACATTCATCTCTTCCAGAAACAATATCAAGTATGTACTATAATACTGAATAATACATATATATATCTATACACCTTTGTATAACAACTCTGTTAGTAAGGAAGAATACAGGTATCAGTGATGTCCCATACTTCAGTCTTTATTACATTTCTAAATACACACCTTTATATTTTTCTTGTATTATTATCATGCCAAATCCTGTACTGGATAAGGAAATCAGTTAAAGCAATGTACACTAATTTACTGGGTTGCCAGATAGATAGTTTTTTCTTTTAATACAATACTTGTGTAGTTGTTAAGTTCATTTATGCAGTATGTTGTTTGTAATTCTGTTTGTCAAAAAGACAGCAGTTAGTGTCATGGGTAGGAATAGAATTATAATAATGCGCACAGTTTGAGGGTAAGTGACATAAAACAGGAATTAAGTTTTCAAGAAGTAAGATGGGTTTTTAGAAATGGTGTAAATTGCAATAACTGAACTGAATTTTTCATTGTTATTTTTCTCTTACAGATGATGTGCTTAATGAAAGTAGTGGCAATGAACTCATGGTCACATTCAAAGGATTTGACTTTCTTGACAACGAACTTGAAGAATCAGAGGTAAAAGATATTGTAAAAGAATTTGTAATATCAATACATAAACAGCAGTGTGCCAGTTGTAATTATAAATCATCATTATACTTATAATAATTTGTATTCTATTTTTCTATTGCAAATCAAGTCAAAAGAAGATACAGTTTTGAGGAGATAAATAAAATATTAAATATAAAATATTTTATAGATTTGTGTTTTCATTCAGTATGAACTTTACTGAGTGAGACGAGAAGATTTATTGAATATTCTTTTTTATTAATTTTATTTTGTTTTCTAAGCAGTTATTTTAAAACCTTGTATTTCAAAATTGATTAATCATCTTAATAACAGAACATATTCATTTAGACAAAGAAAATTTTAAACTGATATAATTACGTATTTTAAAGTAGTTATTTATTTCTGCTTTCTCAGAGTGAAGATTTCTTCTCACAACTTGGTGACAGACGTCATTCTCTCAACTTGGATAACTCTGGCTCGTCTGGTGGGCGGCCTCACTTCGGCAGTGTGCCTGACCTGAAGCTGCTGGACAACACAAACCTTTCTGAGTTAGCTCCCTGCAACAGCGGAAGTCTCAGTGTCAAAGAGGAAGGCTTCTCAGAGGATGAGGTTAGTGTCATTTAAAACAAATTTATTTATTTACAATGCCTGGAATTTGTTTTCATTATTACTATTATTAAAGTTGTTGATGCTATTGTTGATAAAAATACTGTATATTTATATTCAATAATACCACATATTCTTATTTAATACACATATTAATATTACATATAGTACATGTTAATACTAAATATGCTGTGTATTATATTAAAAATAATATATATTATCATATATGTTGATTAATTTTCGGTTGCTGGCTAAGAATTGGATGTCAGATACTTGGTAATTACTACAATTGTTTTCATTTCACAGTACATAAATTTAATACAAAGTTTTTGACATAAACGTTGTCGAGAGTTGTTGGAAATATACACTTTAAATATAAATATTAAACATTCAAGATTGGCAGCTAATCAGGAATAGTCCATGATAAATGGAGAACATTTAGCAATCTGTGCTTGTGGATTCTGATGATCACATTACTGTACAGACCCGGAAGAAGATCACATTCTTCAGACCCCTATGACAAAAACTCTTTTCATTGTATTGCTACAAAGCACCAATATAATGTTTTACTGATGCTTTAAAACAGAATGTCTGTTGTGATTATTTAATGTGGATATAGATTTATAGCTGTCACAAATGTAACTAACTGTTGTATGATTTTTAATTTTCAGTCTGAGAGTTCTGCAGCTGAGGATGATGGCGTCCCACAAGACCTTCCAGCCACTGGGTCAATTGTTGTTCAACATGCCACCCTCGAGAGAAGACAGTCCAGTCAGCTCACAGCTTCAACGTAAATATTTGTTTTGTTACACTAGAAAGAACTTGTTAGTGCAGGGTAGAGAGAGAATGAGACACAAGCAAACACACACAGAGAGATGTTTATTTAGTGGTAGCAAGATATGACCAGAAACTGTATTTACTTACTATTTACTTATAATGTGTTCAAGGCTACTTCTTTTGTGTTTAATTTTGCTTGATTAAATCTTTAAAGAACATTTTATGTATTACTTAGTAACAATTTTTTGTTTTGGTATAAAGTGACAACAAAATCAGATAACTGAGAAATACAACAGTTATTTAGTTTTTGTATTATTCACTTGTTGCTGTCTTAACACATCAACTTTATCCTGCTCAGACCAAATGGCCCAGTACAGCTCTGCATAGCCTTGCTGCAGATCAGCATTCTTATCTTCACAGGAAAAATACTGATGTCCTAAGACAGTAACCAGTTATTCCCTTTATAAATATATATTTATAGATTTTTTTTATCCAGTCGTAGTTTGTGCAGCAATCCCAGTGAGACAGACCTGGTTGAGCTGAGTTCATCGAGGGCGTCGCCGAGCTTCTCACACTTACACAACCTGTGTCTCAGTCTGCAGAGTGACGAGGTGGAGGAAATCTGGAAGAGTCATGTTACCAAAGTCCTCTCTGAGGTGTCCACCTCACACTCACTCAACACCTTTCAGATCTTCCCTCGTTTGTTCAGAGTAAGAGAATTTCACTTCTGTTGTTTAAAAATTATAATTATTAAAAGTTACAAAATTTAAACATTTTGAATTTTTGTTTTCCAGTTTTGGTGTTTGATTATAATGTGTAATTACTATAAAAAGTGCAGGATGTAAAATTGAAGCAATTCTTGTCTGTTGTTGTTTAAAATAATTCTTATTAAATTTCACAAAATATAAACATTATAAATATTGGTGCTTTATTATAAAGTATAATTATTATAAAAAATTCAGGATGTAAAACAGAAGTATATAAAATTTGATTCTGCATTAAGGTATTATATTAATATATAAGAAATATATCTTGAAAGAATAATTTCTAGCCATTAGTCATTAGAATAACTTAACATAGTGCTGTTGAAAACCTAATTTAAACCTGTTTGTATATTTGGTTTAGCTGAACACTATTTGGTTTAACTGCTTAGTTATTTATTGTAGAACTGACTCATTTTGACATAAAACATTTACTTGCAAAAGATTTTTATTCATTGGAAGTGTGAAATGATAGTCATTGTTCAGAAATAAGTGAATATGCATAAATGAATAAAACAAAGATTATTGTTTACTATTCTTTTATTTTATTATTACTATTTCTGTTCTTTGATTTTAAAACAGAGAGACTTATATAAATTTTTAGATATAAAGATATATATTTTTTATAATCACTGCAGCATTTTACAGAGTTTTATTTTTACATTTTTTAAACAGGAAGTTAGAAGACGGTTAATGACCATGACCAAGGAATCTTGTTACTACATCTCAAAAACTGAGGGACTGAAATCTGTAGCATCCCAAATCCATATCCTTTTTGATGACAACTTATTTTATAAAAATCATAATTCAGAATGAATCTGTATATGATTGTTTAACAATACGTAGCCTGATTTTTAATAACAATTGTAATGGTTAATTGGCATAAGTCCTGTTATTTAGGACAAGAGAAAAAGCAAGATGTCACCACAAAGTAAGATAATCTTGTTGATTAGCAGCAAAGCATTGTTTAGGGATCAAATGAGTAGTTTAGTGGGGACAATGTATCTAGAGTTACAACCAGACATTGTCCACTGTTAAGTCAGAAATGTTGTTGATTCTTTTGACCCTGTATCACAAAGATGTGTTTTCTATTTGTTACTAACATCATCATCTTTATTATTACTCTCTATTTGTTTACTTTATGAATTGTTGTTTTTTCCTTGACGATAATCACTTCAGGTGTTGGATCTTCTCTACATGCAGATGGAGTGTCCATTTATTTTCACTGAAATAGAAACGGTAATTTAAAATTTATATGATGTAAACAGCTTTTAGATTTTAAATTTTGTTTTTCATTATGGTGCTTGATTATAAAATATTATTATTATAAAAATTATTATATTAAAAATTCATACTGTAAACATTTTCATCATTTCATAAGCTTTCCTTGTCAACTGATAATTAAGAATTTTTATAAGTAGATAGATAGATAGATATAATGTTTGCAGAGCTATAATGACAGTTTCCACAACAATGTTATTAATTAAATGTGACTTTATGTTTTTTTTAATGTACATATGTTTAAACTTGTATATATGCATGTTAACAAATGTTGCATTGATTTTCAGTTGCATGGCACCAGAGTTTTGGAAAGACATCGATTCTGTGTTTTGGAAATTCAAGAATGTTTTGAAACATACTGTATGAGAAAAGACCAGGCTGAAGAGGTACAGACATACATCATTTTCGTTTCATTATCTTACTTAAATATTAGATAATAAATAAATAAATAAATAAATGTTTTGAGAAATACCTGGAACAGATTTTGTATTTAATTTATATTTTATTCAGAGTTTAGAGAGACTGAAGTCGTCTATAAAACACCAGTCACTCAGTGATGGAGGCAGTGCCACTCTGCTGGCTGGGGAGGAGCAGAAAGTTGATCTGTGCAAGAAGCTGTACAAACTTGTCTTTCAGCTCGTTCTTCTCTTTGAAAGTTACCTTAAACTGCTAGAGGTTTTCCACACTGTTACATCATCTCCACAGGTACGTAAATCAATCATACTGTGACAAAACAACAATAAAAAGTACTGAAACCACATGTAAATGGACATGTATGATGTTTATGATCATACATGCACATGGGTTTGGTATTTTGGGGGGGAACAGTGGGTTATGTGTGTATATTCTTGAATATTTACACATATTTTTGCAAGGGATTCACTTACAAATTATAAGTTACATACAAATAAGGATAATACGTCTTGCACGCAACATAATTTAAAAAAAAAAAAATAATAATAACAGTAAATATTTTACACACAGGTTGTTGACATGTCTCTGCAAGTGTCAGCTGTCAAGGCAGAGCTTAGTAATGCAATGATGGAGTTAGAAAATGGCCAAGCCTCTCCATTCAATGTAGACAGTAAGGTGATGAACAAACACGAAGCTGTCCTCAGTTTAGCTGAGTATCTTCAGAGTCAGCAGTATCTGAAAGCAATTCAGCTGTTACGATCATTTAGGTAAATATCTTTGTCTTTGTCATTGCTTGCAGATTTGTAATTAGCACTCAGTTTGATTAAAAGAAATTTCAGATTTATAGAGTTACAGTGGTTTACAATGGTGAGAAGGAATAAAAAAGTCTATTTCAGTAAGGTTAGAGATGAAATATTGTACTGTGACTGAAAATATGTTAATTAGAATGAAAGATTTATAGCAATTTTTAAGTAATAACAATAACTTTAATTTAGTGTTGATATTAAAAATGTAATTGTTCCTTTGGAATTCCAACTTTATACTTTAATTTGTCGTTATTTATTTATTTTTTTTTTTTATTTTTTTATTTTAGAGATTATGTTTTTTAAACTGTCAGTGCCCTTTCATTTCAGATCTTTGTGGCCCAATGATATATTTGGCATGACCTCAGAAGATGATATCACTGCTCTTCTGAACATCCACTGTAGTGGTTTGGCTGAAAAGAAGACTGGTATGTATATTGACTCAAGTGGTTTAGTATTTTTTGTCTTTCTGTTTTTTTTAAAGTATGTAGGGTGTGTTCATAATTAATCTAATATACTGTTTGTTTGTTTGTATATGTTTCTATGTGTTTCTTCTGTTTGTGTATGTATTGTTTTGTATTTCTTCCTGTCTTCTAAGATTGAAAAAATGGTATCAGTAATATATGTGTGTGTGTGTGTGTGTATATATATATATATATATATATATTCAATGAATTAAAATTTAAAAGATTCAATATTATTTAAAGCTTACTCATTTTGTCATTATTTTCTGTTCCTACCACTGCTCTATGGCAGTTTTATCAAGAATCTTATAATATTATTTCATGCCTTTGGAAAGGGCCAGATGGAAGGGTCCTTACAGTAAACTGTTAAAATTATTGGATTTAAGCATGTGAGGTGACATATTTCTTGCAGTCATTATACTTAACATAGTTTTGTTTTGTTTTTTTCTCACAGGAATATTTGTGCTAACCAGAGTGGACCTAGAGTTGGGTCAGCTGTACACTCAGTTGATGGACATCAACATACATCTCAACACCGGCTATGCCAGCACCATCTCATCTTCCAGTACAGAGCTAGTCCTCAAGACCACCGATTCCAGCACCCTTTGATAAACAGTCTGACAGCACTGAATCAAATCTTCATTATCTGACGTGAACCATGTATAGTTATTGATATATTTCTGATAACTGTGGCTTTTCATCCGAAGAATTCCATAACTGAACAAAAATCACTGTCTTGAAATGTGCATAATGAATTCTAAAATGTGTTAGTTTTGAAATGCTAAGAGCATTTGTTTGTGCATTTATATGTTTGTCATATATGCAATGGTATATATCCTATTTGTAACTTTGACCTTTTTATATACAAAAACATTTTTATTTTAATAAAACACTGCAGTTACTTATTTATACATTAATTAATACTCTGCATCATGTGATCATATGTTGATATAAAATTATTTGAAGAATATATTTGAAAAATATGTTAAAAGAAGATTTTTACAAATAATTCTGAAAACAAAAATAATACAAAAAAAAAAAAATCCAACAACAACATAAACAGTACAAAATAATTAATTAACATAAGTGAATATAAGTAAGTATTAAATTATTATGGTTTTTCAGAAGAAATGCTGCAAAAACATTGCACAATATTCTTTAAGCAATAAATATGAAACATTAATTTAAGACAACAAAATAATTATCTTCAAGTGAATTCTTAATACAGATATTTTACTTTTGCATGTATTGGCTTTAGAAGTCTACAGTTTTGAGTCCAGTGATACCAAAGTACAGTATTAAGTGTGATATCACAGCTTCTAGTCATTTAACTGCTTTACTTGTGTTTTTTAAAAAACATTAATAACATGAACTCATTTAATGTCATTTACATCTTTTCTGTTATGACATATACATTATCTGAGTCAATTAAGCAGTTATTGAAGGCATGAATCTTTGTATAATAATGTTTAAGAAAAGCAGTTGTTTTTAGCATTATATTTGTAATTTAATTTGTATCTGTGTGATGATGTTTAAAATAAATGTGAACAATCTGTTACATTATTTAGAATCAACAGATGACTAACATCATTGGAGTTCGTTTGTCAATATTTTCAAATAAAGTGTTAATAATTACAGATTATTATAACAATGTTTGAAATGACAGTTCTGTTTAGATTTGTTGAAGTGAACTGATATATACTATAATTTTACATTTTATACACTTACAGAAAACTAATTGTTGGGAAATGTTGTTTTTTAAGAGTGAAAATTAATAACATTTTTCTTTTTTTAAATTATTTATAATTATTAAAATGATTGTGATGATGATTATACATCTTTTTTAATGTTCTTGATATTTTGAGATGAAAGATATGTTCACCAATTCACTAAGCCATTTCAGTATTTCTTTACAAATTCAGTAATAAATATGTGCAATTTAGTATTATGAAACTAATCTATTGTATCTTTGTTATTAATGTAAACTTTAAAATAACATGTTATTGATCATACTGCAATATATATATATATATATATATATATATATATATATATATATATATATAATAAATAAAATCTAAGTTCATACCTTTCTTGTTTTGTAAAAAAAAAAAAAAAAAAAAAAAAAATGGAAAATTAAATAAAAAATTGGAAATCTATGTACCACTACTAATCATTAGCAATAACATTTAATTTTTATTTTTGTTTAATTGTTTGTTTTTTTTTTCTCTCTCTGTCTCACTCCTTTCAGCTGGATGCAATTAAAAAATACAGAGAAAATAGTTTAAATTCAAAATAATGTTCTGACCAATTTTCTTATAATTATATGTACTTACATAGATAATACATGTTTATTTTGTTTAATTTTGAAATATCTTGAAATTTTTCATTAAAAATTGGATAATTATTAAATAATTAAAAATAAAGAAATAAATATATATAATTTGAAAATTTGTAAAATAAAATAAAATAATTTTGCAAGTTAAAAATAAATTAAATAAATAAAAATTTATAATAAAAAAATGCTGTATTATATCTTTTTGTTCTTTTTGTTGTTTTTTTCCTTCAAAATGTTTCTTTCTTTGATATTTTTGCAAGATTTCTAGGCATTAAATATTGGTATATTTTCTGTTTTTAGTATAATTTATATTTTACTCATCCTGTACAAGATCTGTACTAACATACACACACACACACACATATATATATAAATATATATATATTTCTAGAAATTAATAAAGTCATTTGATTTAACTATTGATGTTTTATTGTTGTTGTGTTTTTCTTCTCTTCATTCCTGACATTTAAAGTTTTGTGTAGCTTGCAAGAATTTATAAACAAAGACGTCATTGTCTATATCATTTTTATACTGAACGTGCTAATCATGAAAATTATTCTGAGACAAGTCAGTGAAAACTACTTTTAAAAACAACACACACAAAAGGAGAAAAAAACTTGGATTTTATTTTATTATTATTTATTTATTTTAATTTTTCGACTTTTGTTTCTTTTATGTAATCATTATTTTCAATCTGGATGTATGGTGTCGTTTTTATCTATAATCCTGTATTCCCCAATAAATGTGTATGTCAGGATGGCCGAGTGGTCTAAATCATGGAAATGGATAAAAGAATTAATACTATAAAATACTGTAAATATATATGAATATTCCGAATAAATAAGTATGCGCGCATGTGAGTGTGAATGAGTGTGTGAGAGGAAACAGTTTTTGTTATTGTTATTTACAGCTGTAATGTTATTTTAATTGTGTACAACTGGTGATTATACTAATAAAGATAAAAAAAAAATAAGGCGACAGATTTTAGGATTTGTTTCTTTCACATGTTAATTGGTCCATGAATGTGGGCGTGGGTTCAAATCCCACTTTTCACAATTTTATTTTCTCTCTCTTAATTTGTATTTATTTATTTATAACATGATACGCATTTAATGCAGTTAGTGTATAATAGTTTTGAATCATTTAATAATAAGGTTTGAGTTTAATTCATTTGTGCTATTTAATCTTTAATATGTAATTGTGTTCGTGTTATCCATTAATTAGAAAATGTTATTAGACCTACTGCAGTTACTCTCTGACATGCCTGTTATTTTAAAAACTAGTTAGTGAGAAGACTGGAAATAAAAAGAAAAAGAGATAAAATCAAACCAAACAATGATTTAGTTTAATCCAAATCAATCAATCAATCGATCAAGTAAAATGAAAATGAGCAGGAAAAGAAAAGAACTTGTTAATTAATCAAATTATTTGTTAAATAATATCCTAACATTTCATATTTTATGTATTTTGCTAAACAAAGTTATTGTTTTTGTAAAACATAATTTGTGACAGTTACTTACATGTGTTCGTGCGTCCGTGCGTACCTGTCTTTTAATTCATGCTACAGGATCATTATTGAGTGTCTTCCTTACAGACAGACCCTCAGAAAGATTAAGGTTATAACCATGTTGACTAGAATTACGCAAAAGAGTTATTATCAACATTGTTAATAACGCGGTTTCCAGTGCTATTATAATATAAAAAATATATATTTTGACAATGATACTCATGTCAGGATGGCCGAGTGGTCTAAGGCGCCAGACTCAAGGTTTAAAACCTTCATATAACAAATGTGATCGAGTGTTCTGGTCCACGAATGTGGGCGTGGGTTCAAATCCCACTTCTGACAAATTTTATATATTTATTATTATTATTATTATTTACATCCCAATTTTCAAATGATAATAAATATGACTATTTCAAAATATTATCTGAAATAATACATTATTATAATTATTATTATTACTATCATTTTACTACTACTACTGCTTCAAAATGATTCTGATAAATATCTTTAACTATTTCCTATTGTCAGTGTTTCCGTAATAAATCACATAATAATAATTAGAATTTAAGCTAGTTTAGATGGACGGTGAAAGAAAGAGGGAATGAATAAACAAAATTTAATGACGTAATACACAATGGTATTATATAAAATTATCAACATTTATTCGAATGTATTTATTTCACATTCCATCTATATGTCAGGATGGCCGAGTGGTCTAAGGCGCCAGACTCAAGGCATACAGCTTTACGCGTTAAACGTGATCGAGTGTTCTGGTCCACGAATGTGGGCGTGGGTTCAAATCCCACTTCTGACAATATTTTTATTTTTGTATGTATTTATATTTGTTTTCTCATTAAACATTTCAACTGACATAAACATTATTCATCAAAACGTTAGCATTATTATTATTATTAATTATTATTATTATTATTATTAGTAGTAGTAGTAGTAGTAGTAGTAGTAGTAGTAGGAGTGATAGTGGTAGTAGTTGTCATAGTAATAGTGTTATTATATTTTATTATAATTATTGTTGCTGTTGTTAATTCTTTAAAGAATTTGTTTAGCTATTCATCTGTGTGCGTGTGTCCATGCATGCGTGTTTCAGTATGATTTCTGCATGCGAACGTAATGTGTAGTCTAAATATCGGAAATAGTTCAGTAGTGATCAGTAAATTGTAACCTGACAAACAAAAACTGTAAACTGTTTAAACTTTGAGTTAACTGAGGTGCAAATATCCATACTAACTTCTCGGAAAATGATCTACAAGATGAACCTCTTTATACATGAATACCAGTAGTAAATGAAATA
This sequence comes from Chrysomallon squamiferum, assembly GCA_012295275.1. NCBI lineage: Eukaryota > Metazoa > Mollusca > Gastropoda > Neomphalida > Peltospiridae > Chrysomallon > Chrysomallon squamiferum. Next base: position 4,411,055 of record CM022670.1, read on the forward strand.
AGCAAAGTATAAAGGGGATTAATTCAGTTATGTTGACTTTATGGTGTTAATACAGTTATTTCCCTTGATCTCAAACTTTACATAGGATTATTTTTTTTTTTTTTTTTTTTTTTTTTTACTTTAAGACCACATACATTTTACATAATATTTAGTATGCATTTAACATATTTACGACATACACAAAAGGAATAAAAATAAAAACAAGAAAAAGTTTGTTCTATTTTTGTTTTCCCAATTTTGCTGAGTTAAAAGTCTAGCACAGAATTATTTGAAATAATTAAAAATCATGGGCAAAAAGCGAGCCACAGATGGAAATTAATATTAAAGCAACAACACATTAGCTGGCTTATTTTGTATTTATTCTTCTTTATTAAGACAAAAGGCTATGGTCTTGTCATTCTTGAACAGAGGAAAGTTATTTTAAATGATTGCTTGCAACTAATTGAAAATGGGTTCATTTCTCGTAATACGTGTGCTCCTTGAGCGTAACAAAAACACATTTTATCACTGCATCATTAAATAATCAGTCAGTAATGCAAGCTCAGACGAAGGATCACGTTCAAGTATCAAAGATCTTCAAGAACACATTAACCTTCTGCTGACAGCAATTTAAATTTATACAGATACGTTCACCTTCGTATTGATTCTGAATTCATCAATTTAGATCCACGACTGTACAAATTTAAGTCTGGACGCAAGTTCAGAAAGAGGCATTAAGTCTTTAGCATCGTAATGTTGCCTGAGATTAAATATTTTCGTGTTTGGATAAAACAATTCAAATTACATTTGTAACTCTAGCCTTTGTTCGACAATTGGATAATCAGCGTAATAAGGGAGACGACTCTGATAAGCTGTCTTTTATACTGTTAATGGAGGAAATAAATTTGCATTCCAAATTGTTAATCCATAATTTTGTTCAAATATCGATTTAAAAGTAATAAATATATAATAAAAAAATAAAAAATAAAAATTAGAAGATAAAATATAAGTGAAAGAAAAAAAAAAAAAGAAAAAAAAAAAGAAAGAAAGAAAGAAAGAAAGGGAAAACAAAGAAAGAAAGAAGAAAAGAAGAGGATAGGCAATTTAACATAGACAAATGCAGAATGTCTTACTTCTAACGATTTTTAATTTTTAGGTTACAATTTTATAATTGCTAATTATAATCAAAACGATATAAATAAATAATAATGTACTTACGATGTAAATAAT
>CM022670.1:4419763-4492263 GCA_012295275.1 Chrysomallon squamiferum
CATGCCTCAGATCAATTTGAATCGTAATTGCGAGAAATTCTATATACACAACTAAACGGTGAAAGCAATAAAATATTTTTTGATATATTTCGGAAAAATACACAGTGGTTTTGTTGTTTGTTTTTGGCGTATTGTGTGTAATATAGTTTGAATCTATGGTGTGTGTGTAATGATTAATATAATATTAGTATGAGATAATAACAGAAGTTGTAGCAATAATAGTAGTAGTGGTGGTAGTTGTAGTAATAGTAGCAGCAGCAGTCCTAGTAGTTCATTATATTTAGAGAGAGAGAGAAAAAAGTAAAAACTGAAAAAAATTAATAGACTACAAAGCAGAAACAGTAGAAGACGTTGAGAAAAATTAATAAGAAACAAGAAGAAGAAAAATATGCTCAGTATCAAAACCTACGTGAGTAATATTGTCAATCTAGAAATATCAAGAAATATCTAACTATCTTTTGTCTGATTTATTTACATCATTATTATTCTTTCTATCATCTTAAATAAATACATATTAATTATCAGACCACGCTGCTTGTATTGTTTGTTATACAACTGATAAATGACTCATCGATTAATTAATTCAGCCTTTGGGCGCATTCATTCCGCGATATTCAAATTCGATATCGACATCATACATGTCAATCATTCAGACTGCCAATCATGTCATGTGCTTCATGTTACGTCAGAGATAGGATCCCGCGAAAAGTACGAAAACCCGAAGGCGAAAATTTGTATATCTACAAACAGGTGCAAGTGTCACCTGTACAAAATACCTGGAGGAACAGGTAGCGTACTGCATGTATAAAACCTGCATTGTTTTACTGACAAGGGAGAAAGATAAGTGTATGAACTGACGTAATTTGTTTTTAATTAATTTTACACTTCTTAGGAAGCGCCTGCTTTGTTTGAAATGCATTTCGTTATTAATGATCTGGATTTTCTTTGAAAACGTAAATGTTGTCATGATGGTATATACTAATTAATGAAGAACTGAAAATGATTTATTGCATTAAACTGTTTTTGTCTTAATTACTAGATCATCCGCTACAGCAACTATTTCTATTAACACTATTCAGTTACTGAAGCTGATGTTGCAGTGTTTACTGTTACAGTTTCAACAGCAACAACAACATCAGCAAAGGCGTTTAGAATTATCATCAGTGAAACTATGACTACAACAACTATAACAACAGTAAATATTACTGCTAGTATTACTAATGCTGCTGCAACTAGTATAACCAAACTATTAACGGAACAGCCACATTGCTAATTATTGCTGTTCTTTATGCTATGGAGAGTAAGACTTATAGACGTTGCTAATATGAGAAAGATGGAGAAAGAGAGAGAGAGAGAGAGAGAGAGAGAGAGAGAGAGAGAGAGAGAGAGAGAGAGAGAGAGAGAGAGAGAGAGAGAGAGAGAGAGAGAGAGAGAGAGAGAGAGAGAGAGAGAGAGAGAGAGAGAGAGAGAGAGAGAGAGAGAGAGAGAGAGAGAGAGAGAGATGCTGTAATATCCTTAAACTCTATCTTCAAACTTTAATCAAAACATGTATAAAATTATATACTGTGTACTTTCCCTCTTACATAGTCATCATTGCCATCACCAATATCTGTATATTTGCTCAGTCCCCTGATTAACATACACGCTACAATGTAAACCTATGTCAGTTTTAGTTATATCACTTTACCATTTTATTAACATAGATGTGTGTAACAACACAACGGATGGTGGCTGACCTCTACGCCATAATAAGTTTTTATCTGTGAGCCAGCATCACTTGCCGTGAGCGTCGCTTTTCCCTCAGGATCGCTGCAACAGTTGAGGAGTAAAAGTTCAAGCTGGTGAGTGTTTTGTGCTTCACAATCGGAAAATTTACTCTGTTATGTTGTTAAATGTTGATGCAGTTTGCTTAACAATGGAAATTTAAAATAATGGCTAATTAATAATAATCATGAATATGTGTAATGGATAACTCTAATACCTTGTTAAATGATACAGAATGTAAGAACAGCAAACAAACAAACTACAACGAGTAATAGAGTATTTATATATATAACACGGCTGTTGATATGGTACTGTTGTTATTATTACTGTTATCAAAAGTACTATAACACAATTAATACTGCTTCCCTTCCTGTAACCTTTATTACTCCTACTTCTAATACTATTTCTACAGCAACATCAACTACTGCTACAACTACCACTGTTAATAGAACTACTGCTACTGCTATTGTTCTACTACTATTACTACTACGAATACCACTACTACTATTATTAATACTATTGTGTCTACTGCTGTATTACTACAACTACTAGAATTACTACTACTACTACTACTACTACTACTACAATAATAATAATAATAATAAAATAACAACAACAACACTAACAGTAATATGAACAGTTCACAATGACAGGACTTTATCAGAAGTCATTCAAACTTCAATCCAATGCAACGATTATTATTTTAATGTCAATGAATGTTTGATATTACGTTATAATCAGTGACTCTTCCTAAACAGTACATATGGAACAAATCGTTGTAAAAAAAAAAAATAATAATAATAATAATAAACAAAAATATTGATTATATAACAGCGTGTCGTGTAATATTTAATTGCAATACACGGGAGTGAAATAATCGGGTAGCGCTGAGGTTTCGGCGACAGGTGCGGTGTTAAATTGACTAATGGCTTCTGCCAGGAGTCGTTCTGGTGGGAAATGGAAAAGTTCATATTGCCGAGTTTTAATCTGATATTGTCATTGTGTTTGGCTGGTTCAGGTAAAGGCTTTTCACGTGTTCGGATCTTGATTACACACCGCTGTGTGTGGATACGGCTAATTGGAGTTTTGCCTGTAGCCTGGTTACGCATTTTGTAACGGTTTCCGGCCATTTCTGTCATTATGGAATACTCATGGCAGCATAATCATCTGCGATAGCAGTGTTCGTTTGCGTGTGTTTAACTGCGAGGTGAAAGTTAACCAGTAATTAATTCCTGATTCATATTTCCACCTTTGTCTTTGTTTTCTGTTTCTCACTATCTGGACAAATTCATTAATCTCTCTCTCTCTCTCTCTCTCTCTCTCTCTCTCTCTCTCTCTCTCTCTCTCTCTCTCTCTCTCTCTCTCTCTCTCTCTCTCTCTCTCTCTCTCTCTCTCTCTTTTCACCCTCTTCATGTTTCTTTTGTCTTTCAATATCTTTTCTATTTGTTGTCTGTCTGCCTGTCAATCTATCTGTCTGTCTATCAATTTATCTGTCTATCTATCTATTTATCTCTCTATGTATCCACCCATCGATCCATTCATCCGTCTTCTTGAATTACTGTGTCTGCATCTCTGTCAGCGTCTCTATTTTAGTTTATCGTTGTCATTCTTAAATGTTCTTTATTTCATTTTAAATGCTTCTTCCACTTATCTCTCTGTTATAACTGCATCAGCGATCGTAACAGTCATCATCTATTTATATATGTATTCAACTATTTTTTGTTTCTTTGACTATTTGCTACTTCTCTCTCTTCTTGTCGCCTTATCTCTTAAATTTCCCTCTTCCATCTCTCTCTTTCCCTTTTCTCCATCACAACCAATCAATCGTTTTAATTATCGCATTCACCAAAGCCATTCATTTATAATAACTACATTAATATGTGCCAAAATATTTATTCAGGCTTCATTTGTGTAATTCCATGCGTTCTGCGAAGACTTGTAACGAGAACCATAACAACTTACAATGCCATCAGAAATTTCAGGAAATGACCCGCAGTTTCAAACAATGCCACAATTAAGCAAAGATGGAACATCCAGTAATTTCCCCCATTGCAATCATCTGTCCCTAATACGAACAATATTTTCATTAGACTTCTGTTCGTCACCTACCTCTACGTTCGTTTAACAAGATGGGTGTCCAGACGCAAATACATTTATTCAAAAGAATTAGGAGAATTAAGTGATAGCGCCGTGGGCTCTGAAAGACGAGGACAATCGGATTTTAGTCCCACGTAACATGCTATCATTATCCGCACCAATACAGCAACATTACGGTGTGAAATTAGACCAGGATCTACTTCAGACCAGACAAACATTTAATCCTTTCTAGGGATACAATTACCCTTATCACGGCGGGTGGAACGCTAACGCACCCCCAATAAATGTCAGAAAAATAAACAAACTTGGTAAGAGACACTACAGTTTCGTGGCCTTTTTCACACTGCTTGACACCGAAACAAACTTGCCGTCTATAGGCGCCGTCACTTCTAACGCCAGTGTCACTCTGTTTTCACAAAACTGAGATGCTCGTATTTATTTATTTTATTTCCCAGGTAGTTCAGACGAAGCATAAAACGGAGCACGCATTGTTGTGGAAACATTTTGAAGGGACAGTGTTTCTCATACAGTGCTGCTGGTCTCACTTGGGATTTTTTAACGGCCGGGAATATAACGACGAACATCATTTTCGAAGTTAGTTTGAGGATACTTTTTTTTGCCGAGAGTTTTTAGTGTTGGTGAGTAAATGAAACATTTGAAAATTGTGTATTTATATTAACAGTTGAAATGTTTGCTTATTTGTTTATTAATTAATGAACTAATTTATTTATTTATTTATTTATTTATTTATTTATTTATTTATTTATTTATGTTAATATCAGGCACGATGAACATATTCTTTTCAGAAATAATTAGAATAAATGTATATTTACAAATATTTAAAATGCTACCATATCAAGAGAACAACATTTCCGTTAAATTCAATTTTTACACTGGAACCAAACATGCACACAAAAGTACAAATATACAGTTGTCAGTGTAATGATATTTCTGCCTCGATATTTCAAAACAGGCAACAGCGAGGGATTATGTAACAGTTACTTAAGTTAAACTATGAATATTTGTACATTACGTGAAAATACGAAATATTAAAATGCAACTCTGGCTTTGTAATGATAACTGTTTTGATGAAAAATAACAAGAACTATATTAATAAAAACAAATAACGGTACTTTTACTCACACACACACTCTCTCTCTCTCTCTCTCTCTAGATATATATATATATCAAAGAAATAATGGTATATTTTATACTTGTCTGTAGACCTTTCTGTCTTCATCTCAGTTTGTATCAATGAATAAAACAAACTGCAAACACGATTTTAGTTTATAACTTCTCGCCTGTAACGAAGATAAACACTGTATTTTACTGAACGTATTAAAATGAAATTTACTTTGCTAAGAAACTACTGAACCTTACCGATCGCATATTACATTAATTTGTATACATTGCACGTACAATTTTTGAAAACAAGAGCTCAATCTACACCTCGTCATGCTTATTAAAGATTACCATACAGCTGCATATTTAAACATCAAACGATTTAATAAACACAAATTACATATCCCTTTTTTGTGACTTTATTTCATTATTCTCAAAAATCCAAATACATTTTTTTTATAATCTGACTTAATTGCCTTTTAAAACAAAAACAAACAATATATGCCCGGGAATAGATTTACGTACCGTTTATGAGAACTTAGAACGAGCAATCAATAGTAATTATTGCGATAATCCCATTGTCTGGATTAGCGTGGATTAATGATCAAAGATACATAGTATAATAAAGTTAATATTATCCTGCTGTGAGTGAACTGTTGGTTTAATGAATAAGATAATCAGCTTTGTAAGATGTGTAAATGTTTACGTTCACTTGTAATAGCGTAGAAATTATCTGTAAATCAAATCTTAACTAAATCGTTTGGCGCTGTCGGGTATGGTATAATAAAACTTAATATCTTTTATTTATTTGTTTACTGTTGTGTTATATATTTTCAATACGGGTGCGATATTTGTTTGACAATTAATATTTCAAAATAATAATAATAATAATAATAATAATAATAATAATAATAATAATAATAATAATAATAATAGAAGAAGAAGAAGAAGAAGAAGAAGAAGAGTAAATAATTAAATTCCTTGGATAAAAGATCATTAAAAATTAACGGGTATATTTAGACAATCTGCAGATATTATTTTATTTTTATGTGTAATAAAAAGTAGTAAATAACGGCACTTAGCTTAAAAATCACTCATCCCTCCAACACGCACCCACATACACGCAGACACGCATTCCATCACACATGTACACAAACATACAACCACAAATACACATTCGTTACTACATTTACATATTGAGTTACATGTAACTAAATACGTATCTGTTTGTATTTTTGTATTTGGTTTTGAGTCGTATAATCTATATAAAATCGCATACTTAAAGTATGGTGTATCTACTGGCAGAGATAAAAAGATGGAGGAGGGTTAACGATATTGATCAGACGAGCACAAAAGTGCACTAAATGATGGGAAGTCCGCTGTCATTGTTGATTATGTCTACTTTGCACGTGTCACAATTTCAGATTATTTCAGGCATGCTAGCTGGTCATTTCTTGACGTATGCAATGATTACTAAGTGTAATGTTATAGATCTAGTTCGTTTACATTTAAAAAAAAAGCATTAATATATATGGTTATTGTTAAAGGTAATTTTTGTTAAATATGGTAGTGTAATTTTATAATATAAACATTATGAGAGAAAGAGAGAGAGAGAGAGAGAGAGAGAGAGAGAGAGAGAGAGAGAGAGAGAGAGAGAGAGAGAGAGAGAGAGAGAGAGAGAGAGAGAGAGAGAGGGGATAGAGAGAAAGTATGTGCAAGCGAGGAAAACGGTTTCACCCTCCAAAAAAAAAAAAAAAAAAAAAAAAAAAGAAAGAAATAAAGAAAGAAAATAAGAAAGAAATCCTTTTCTGAAGCAAAATGTCAAGTGCCAAATGAGAAAGGTTTATTTGAAAAAAGAGTAAAAAAAATTGAAATCGCTCAATAATAAGCACTAGAAGCTAATTCACTCCATGTATGATGCTAATAATATTGCTAAACCACTCAAAAGCTTTTAAGCGATGTTTGGCATTCAAACGGGAGATCATCTCTAAATTGTTGTGTCACGCCGGCTTGACTTCTTTTCAGTAACTCTTCTTCACTTTACGGGACATTACACGTTTACTGAAGCACGCGTATGAATAAGAAAACGTAAAAAATAAAGAAAAAGAAAAAAAAAATGGTAGAAACCGCCAGTGGTCCCCAATCATTATCTCTCTCTCTCGCAATGATTTTTTTTTTTTTCAGTAAATTTCGTTTGTAAAGATAATTTATTTAGATGAGTTGGGAGTGAAAGGTAAGAGTTTTCAAAGCACCCTTAACAACACCTTTCTATTGTTTGAACAACGTCAACCCTTCAGGCACCCGGGAAATCCTTTCTTTAAAAAACAGCACGACACTGTTTTGTAAGGCGCGCTCTGATTGGCTGTTGGCTGGGGGTCTCTCCGTTAACGCTCGTTATCCCGCAGTTAATGGTGTCAGTTTCGATGGTCAACTGTCGTTATCACAGTGTGCTCGCCATTGGTTCTGAAATTTTCACTTGTCTCGCGTTAATCATTTGTTTGTCATAGAAACACAGTGGACTACGAAGAGAAAATAGTTTGTGGGTGAGTCGTATTTTTCTAACGTGCTGTTTTATTTTTCTGTTAACTAAAGTCCATCGTGTGAAACTTTGAGTCGTAACAGCCAACCAGAAATGTTTAACGTGAGAGCGTAAGTACCTGTCTTACGTTAAAATGTGTATTATATTATATTATATTATATTATGTTATTTAAAATAATCAGTTGTATTTTAACTTTTTTTATGTGGAAAACGAATTTATTCATCTGTTTACATTTATGTTACTCACAATTTAAATATCTAAAAATTTATTATTATTATTATTATTATTATTATTATTATTATTATTATTATTATTATTATTATTATTATCTTCTTTATTTAATACTATTTTTACATAGCTAGAAAATGTTGACGTTCATTATTCTCATTTTATGCATATGTACGTTGTAGGTGTACTTGTTAATGATGCAGTCAAAATGATTATTCTTTCCTCATTTTTAAGTTAATAATTTTTTTTTATTACTTAAATCTTGGTTTTCAGAATTTTTTCATTGGAAAATTCAATTGTTATTATATTACATTTTGTAGACGTATGTTTAGTTTAGCAGATGAACATATAAACATGTATTATTATTTTATTATTATTATTAGTCTGTATATAATTATATATCAATTGCTAATTTTATTATATTTCATTTGATCATGCTTAGAAACATACACAAACATGTTAATCCTAATACAGTTTAGTATGTAGTATTAAGATATAATGAAAAAGTTATAATTAATTATTATTATTAGTAATAGCAATAACAAAAACAATAAATAAATAAATAAATAAATAAATAAATAAATAAACAAATAAATAAATGATTCCCTGAAAAAAGTACGGACCACAAATAACGTTTCTTCATTTTATTTTATTTCATTTTTGCCACACATGCTAATTTTTGCAAACTAAATCACTGTACGATGTGTTCACAACTTTGAAAATTATTATTATTATTATTATTATTATTATTAATTATATGAACATATATTTAAAAATCCCAACGTACTCTCCACTTAAATTTTCTTACGTCTTTTAATACTGAAGAAAATAATTACATAGGGAGAGAAAAAAAAGAAAAATTATAGAAAAATGGCTTTGTACTCAGTGTCGACAGTTTTAATTGCGTATATGATCAAATTACATTGTGTACAGTTATGTTAACGTAGTTGTAAACTGAATGGAGTAGAGCATGCACAATTCAATAGACTGTGCTAACAATTTATCACGCTATTGATTTATATACGAGTAGGTGAGAATTACAGCCATAACTTTCGGTAGTGTGTATAATATCATCATCGTTTTCTCTCTCTCCCTCTCTCTCTCTCTCTCTCTCTCTCTCTCTCTCTCTCTCTCTCTCTCTCTCTCTCTCTCTCTCTCTCTCTCTCTCTCTCTCTCTCTCTCTCTCCAAATAATTCTATACGTTATTCAGTATTAATTATAGCAATTTAAAATGAAAGACGTTCATAGTCCTTTCATCGATTATTTGCCATTTTTGGCATTTCTTTCCTTCTTTTCTTTCTTTTTTCTTTCTTTTCTCCTACTTGTCTCTCTTTCAGCCTGTATCTCTTTTCCATACGTACAATTACACACGCACAAATACACACGCACACATATGTACGCACACATACACACATACATTCATGTTACATCTAGCCATTCCGTTCTGGTCCAGGAAAAAGAAAGAAAGAAAAAATAGTTTTAGAATTTAGTTGATTGACTGTGCGATGTGGTTGGTGATAGTTATGCCACGTCCCATTTTTTGTTGTAAATCTCAGACAGCGTCGTCATTAGCAGACTAAAATGATTCAGCGATCTTAAATGGCCGTTAATATGATCTAATCTTCTTTGTGGTACAGATTATACGAGTTGTTGTAATTAGGATGAAAAGGTACTTAATGCAGTGTTTCTGAAATGAACAATAACTCTCTCGTTTTTATCGTTTTCTTTTTTTTTTTTTTTTTTTTTTTTTTTTTTTTTTTTAATATTTGTTATTCCATAATGATCGTGATGACAATGAAAAAAGATAATAAGTACAAATCTCTCTCTCTCTCTCTCTCTCTCTCTCTCTCTCTCTCTCTCTCTCTCTCTCTCTCTCTCTCTCTCTCTCTCTCTGTTGTTACGGTTTTATGTTATTTATAATATATATATACATATATATCTATATATATATATATCTATATCTATATCTATCTATATCTATCTATCTATCTATCTATCTATCTATCTATCTATATATATATATATATATATATATATATAGGTCTTGCACAATCTTTATCTGCTTTCATTTCATTAGTGGTCTAATTCGGAATATATTTCTTTGATACCAACCTGAATTAAATATATATATACAGTAAACATTAATTAACCGAGAAATAAGACACAATTCATATACAGTTTATTCTGGAAAACGTTCTGCCGCGCAGTTACAACATCTATGGCGTACTTGCGGTAAATATGTAACTAAAGAAAGCGTACAGCAAATTGAAGTAAACGGACGGCAGTTGTGCCAGAGAATAAACTGTTTGATTAGAGAGAGAAATGACGAAGTACAGAACCAGAAGCGAATGTCGGCGCACTTTGAAGTGTAACTAATTGCGCAGCCCGCACACAGTGACCCACAAAGTTGGGGTCTAATTTTCTCCATTGTCGAGTTTGTTGAGTTTAATTATTATCAAACACTCAATGCTCCTTAAGGGTCAAGATTTATTAACTTGACTTAATAATTGATAACATGCTAGAGAGTATTTTAATTAATTGCCCAGGGATTTTAAACTATTAAATAAAGATATTACGACACTGGTTCTGTCGTCTCGAGAGAGGAGCCTGTTATTAACTTCGTTGAACATCTGTGGACATTGTGCAATATTTATTTCTATTTCATTTCTTTATTTTATTCAGCAAGTAATTATTGTAAGCACAGGAACATGGTACATATACTGTATTGATACGAGTACTATGACAAAAATGCATGTATTATATATATATATATATATATATATATATATACATACACACACACACATACATATATGTAAGTTAATTTAATATAAACTTTAAAATAATTACTCTGCAGTTAGTTTAAAAAAAACACACAAAATACGCACGACAATAACAACACATGAACACACACAAACACAGAAGCTCATACAAAAACGTTCACACATGCAGCTTTACAGAATTACAAGCTCACATAAAAACATTTCTTCTTTAAATGTTTTATATTTTTCAACAGCGTATTCTCTGCCGCTTCAAAACGAAAATGAAATGAAAATATGAGTTTATCGATTGAAAACACAAACACCATTTAACACTTGACCAAGACAATAAATTCTACAATTTCTCTTTATTTCCAGTCCACATGGATCAGTGTGTGTCATCTTCTCGCTTCGTCTATAAACAATGGTTATCTAACAGTTATTTCAATAAATCAACCACCATCTTCCCTTATTCCTCCATCCATTTAATGGAAAAAAAGAAGAAAAAAAAAAAGGATTAAGCTCAAACTTGCTATGATAGAAGATAGTTTGTCAGAAATGATATCGAATTTTTATTAAACAACGAATTTGCTTCCTCCGTTTTTGTTACAGCAGATTGAGGCAGACAGATTAAAACTGCGGTGAATCGAACCTACTCTACCCGGTAAATTGTCTGCTTTGATGTTCAATTATGGTTTGACATACTTCGATGCTTCTTTTTCTTTTCATTTTTTTTTCCGTTTTACATTTTTTTTTGTCGGCTACGTAAATCGTTGCTTTCATTGTCAGGTTTAGCCTTTGATGTGATGTGTTTAGGATTTCACCAAGCATATTTTTCAATACAACGTTTTCCCATGCTTATTAGTTTATGGAATATCGAATATGTAAAATATATTTAGACTACAGGCGGCCCGCGGGCCTCTGATGATGAACCGGCCAAGCATTAAACCTGTTTTGTATTGTTAGGTCTTCACGTACCTAATAATTCATGGACTATAGGTTTGTGAATACCGGCGCTGGCACAGATTTGCTTTTTAAAGTGACAGTGTTGTTTTTCCAGTCGTAAATTTGGTCATCTGAATACGATTTTAGATTAACAGTGTTCTTTTTCTCTCGTAAACTTGGTCATCTGAATACCCGTCTTTAAAGTACCCACTGTTATTTTTCTGTCATCGTAAATTTGCTAATTTGACATTAAATCACCATGCTAGTTTGTTCGCGAGTCATGTCCATCCAAATGTACGGTAGGCCGCCTTTTGGTGCCGGCATTCAATCGCGAGGCTCGCAAATAGCCAAATAATTGCATTAATACTATGTTTTATGGGCCATTAGCTGCACGCGATAATAGCCCAATGTCACAATCCGCACCCTTCAAAACTGTTCGGATTGATCAACATTTCGTTCGAGTGGAAATCCACTGTTTTGTCTCGTAAATCTCGAATTGGTGACTTTCTCGAAAGACCTAGGTGTTACCCGTGGCAATAAAACTTCTTTTTCTCTATCCACAGCGACAATGAAACCAGCACTAAGAACAAAGAGACAAAGTCTTAATGTGTCTTAGATTGCTCGTATATTCTCATTAGAAAGAACAATGTGACCGCTAGACCTTTTCTTCTGCTGATAATTTACCACTTTTGCCTGTCCAATCATTTGCTAACTGGAGCCCTAGAGGCGTTTTTTTCTTCTTCACGTCTTCAAAAGCTGCTGTTCTGTTTGCCTTCCAACAACGACAACACCCAAACCATAAGATTCTTCTTGTTTCAACATACCGGTCCCGGAAGTTGCAGCTGTTTATTTTTAATTGAACTTTTAACATGAATAATGTCATACATAATTGGATCAAACAGATATAAATGGTAAACGCTATATGAATGGCATATTTCTGTTTCATCTGATAATGCTTAATAAGATATGGCTAAGACGATTTGAATGAAATTTCAGAAAACTAGAACCGTGGTCAGTTAATTTTAAATTGCATCTGCTTTCTGTTCCCCCAGATATATCCTAATGGGAGAGTAATTAAAAAAATGTATGTTACTTTCAAATTTTATCTCGAACATTGATTTTTGTATTCCTCTGTGAAGTAGTCCCATCAGGTTTTTTGGATATTTTCAATAATTGTACGACATATGCCTGCGAGAGACATTTCCGTTTTATTTTGCAAATGACGTTATCAATCAATAGTTATAAAATTTAGTTAACCAAAAATGATGTCCTCAAACTTTTCTAAGGAAAGAAAATCAATCCTGTACTCGAAAATATTTATGTGACAAAATACGTCCCCTTGCTCTTCACAATCTTCTGTCCATATTAATGTCTGATTAGATTTAATCTTGCGTTTCATAACACTGACACAAGTAAGCTGACCTTTTCATAGTGTTTAGAAAAGTAGATACCGACAAACTGTATCTTTAATTATTATTATTATTTTCTTTATTTCATTTTTTTTTTAATTCTTTAATTTATTTCTTTTTTTCTTTTTTTCTTTTCTTTTCTTTTTTCTTTCTTATTTGTCTTCAAAGCAACTTGCAGTATAATTAAAAAAAAAAAAATAATAATAATAATAATAATTAAAAAAAATATGAATGAATTCAACGCCAAATGGTTTTCTAGTCAGATTTTGGATCTATCCATTATTTTTCTGAAGTAATCACTGATTCAATTCACTGCACAAGATTCTGTCTAGCGTTCTGATTAATCTTCTGACTTCTTACTTTCTCTTCTTTTTTTTCTTCTCTCCACCTATCATGGCGTCGCCTAGACGAATCATTTGAACCAACACGTCGACAAATCGGACAGTTCCTGTGTGAATTATATATGTCAGCAATGCTCGGCTGAATTTTATGGTGGCATAATTTGTGATCAAACGTGTCATCGGTCAAACTGCACACTATCTGGACAGGTTGTGTGGGGGACAGTGCAGTAAACGCCGTGTTTGAGTTAATTAATGTGTTAATGAACAAAAGCCGAATGTACAAGCACCTCTTTGAGTTATTGCTTGGTCAAACTAATATGGCTACTTTTCGTTCTGTTGTCTTATTATTATATTATTTTTTTTGGAACAGTTTAAGATTTATCGTGGAATTCGTGTGTCACTATGGCACAGACTGTCATCTGATTTCTTAATAATTGTTTGTGTGCAGGTCTAAACAGGTACTTTGTTATGTTTCAGTTTTGTTTGTTAGTTTATACGTGTTACGGAAATTATAGTTAAATTAATGAGAATGACATTCACAGCTTTTGTGAAAGCTAAAAGTAAACTGAAAATCTAACATAAAGGTAAATATATTCTGTAGCTGTACTATTAATATTAAATATAACTGATTATAATTCAAAAAGAAAAGAATAAAAAGTAAACTGAAAATAAATAAATGAAATTAAAATAATAATTAAAATAAAAAAAAAAAAAAATTAAAAATATTCAGTTGTCTCAGAAATTTAGCGTATTTTTTATATTTTTTTTTGGCGGTATCAAATTATTTACCCTTAATTATTTTTCAGTTTATAAATAATATGTGTATATAAAAAAATAAATAAATTAAATAATAATAATAATAATAATAATAATAATAATAATAATAATAAAAAGATCTTTTCTTTTCTATCTTTATTTGTTTGTTTTTTGTTTTTTTTTTTTTTTAAAATTTGGGGGGGGTTGTTGTTTTTTTGTTCATTTACATCAAAGGTTTATTCCCATACTAATAATATTTTCACCACTGTCAATATGAGTCCCAAAAGTGCGCTGAAACGATTACTTACGGGTCACCTACTAGGGGGAAAAACCCGAAATGTTTCCTTTTGACGCGTAGAAAATAAAACATTTCGAATTAGGCCATTACTTGAATCCTGCAGCCGCGGTTTTTACACGATTATGACGCAGAGAACAGAGCCATTATACGTGCGACGGGGAGACCATTTCGGAATTAGTGTCGATGTTTGTTGCAGCGATTGCCGTTGAAATAAACCACCGTCCGGGCGAGATTGCGTGAGTTTCTCGGCTGCGGTGCGTCGCAACAGCGGGAGGAAATTTGCGATGTACAAGAGCTCGCCAATCCGTGGGGATCGCTGTGACAACTGATAATTCCAATGACAAATTTAATCTCCGTTTAATTCTCTTTAATGTCCCGCTGCAGTCGTTGGGGGGAAATAAGTGAGATATAAGTCGAGCTCTACTTCAATTCATCTAAAACAAATTACGGTAATGCCTCGATGTGGGATGTAGCCAGACGTGACTGAATTATTTTGACTTGGAGTCTTTAAATATTGACTGCTTTAGAGAATTGGAATTTGTTCTTGCTTTTCTTTTTCTTCGCTGTAAAATTATGTTATCGTGATGGCTCGCTGGGAATTGTTAGTGCAAAAAAAGAAGATTTAGAAATAAGATTAATATTGATTTGTTGTTTCTTTTTTTCTTCTTCTACGTAATAGTGTTGGTTTATGATGGTTGATTTTAGTACGTTATATAAAATAATAATAAAATGATAAAAATCGGAGTTTGACAGCAGATAATTGTAATAATGTTTGATTTACTTGTCAAATAAAAGATTACTGCTGGTATTTATCTTAAATAGGGAAAATAACTGAAATGTAATGTCTCCGTAATAATAATGCCAGAGTTTAGAAATTTCTTTGTTTTATTATTATTATTATTATTATTATTATTATTATTATTGAGGGATTTGAATATTTCCTTCCTAGCTCTGTTGAATACATACATATACTTTATTATTTATGTCAATAGATGTACATACTTTCATAAAATAAAGTGGTCGTCTTTATTCGTGAAAAACATGAAGCACACGACTGTATAAATTATGTATGATTGGTAACGAGGCTTAGCGTTTAATAAGGAATTTTATAGTCAAAACTGTACAAGTAAAGACAGCAGTATTATACTTAATAAAAAAAAAAAGAGTAACATTAAAATGATGATGATGATGATGATGACTGATGATGTGATTATGATCAGAACAATAGTGATGATGTAAAAATGGCTGTATAATAATTTGGATGATAGAAATATACTGATGATTTGAAGATATTAATGACGATGATGATGATGATGAAACTTAGGATGGTGATAATGAAATTGAAAAAAAAACTGAAACAAAGAAAGAAGAAAAACTACAAAAAGCTTCTCTTATCCATCTTTAAAACAAAAAACAAAAAAAAAAAAAACTGAATTAAAAACAGCATCTGCTAGACTATATTTCGGCAGCTGTAACTTTAGCTCTCTTTCTTATTGGTCGGCAATCTAATGAAGTTTCGGTTTAATTTAAATTGTAATATCCCAAAACACGATATTCAGTAAATACAATACTTTATTTACCGTGGCATTTTCCGAGTTCGACTTGTCTAAAGACTGGCGACTTCACTGACAAATATTTGTGGGATTATTCAATGAAAGACTTTAACACCATATTCACCCCAAACGGCGTCTTTATCCGTAAGCAAACAGTGACTTTTGTGCGGCCAGTAATCTTCAACCAATAACGCGTTGAATGGGAAAGTGGTTTCTAGCCATTGAAACAATTTTTCATGATTATGATAACAAAGGACATTTGAATAATCCAATATCATCGACACTCGGAGATATATTGGTAACAGTCGGGTGTTTTGGGTGACTTAGAGAGGTGTAAGAACGCACGCAAGTCAAAGATAAAGCACGAATCCTAATGCCAAAGAGAGAGGTCGATTGGTTTTTTTCCCTTGTTTTTGGAAGAAAAGCTTCACCTGCTATAATATATTAAATTTTTCATATATAAAAAGGAGGTTTTACTTTTCTGACATTTTGTGTTACCAAGCAGGTATGTAGCATTATCTATAATTTTATTAATATTTAAAGATGTATATGCTGAACTCGAGAAATGATGACCAATGTAAAAGGTATTAATAAATTAATTAAATAATTAACAGACTAACTAACTACCTAATCAAATAAATAAATATATAAATAAACAGATAAACAAATTAATTTAATTTAATTAAATTATTAAATAAATAAATAAAGAAGAAAGGAAGTGAGCCAGGAAATTAAGTAAACAAACAAACAAACAAAGAAGCAAACAAACCCAAACCACGTCTATGAAAATTATGAAAACTTCTAGTTAATATTTTATTACTATGCTTTTATAATATATTCTTTCTCCTTTCTTCACTAAATGCTTCTTGTTACTGAAATCTAGCTGTCTCGTTCAACTTTCGGCTTGAAAAATGTGAACATAGCCTTCGGGGAAGCGACGAACACGTTTTAAAATTTTATTACAATGACCCCGAGGTTTTCTCTTCTGTTTATAAATCCCAGTACAGTTGATATCTACCTTTAATCAAAGAGTAGAAAAAACAAAACAATAATGATATAGAAGGGCGAGGTAGAAAAGGGTAAATAACTCCAAGGCAATGATGTCTGAAGCGACCATGTTGGCTTGTTGATAGATGATAATATTTAAGATAAGCACCCTTAGTGTCAGATTCAGACAAGACACAGAATGAAAAAAATAAATAGAATCTAAGAGCAACAGTAGCTGCTTTTGTTGTTTCTGAAAACGATGACGCGATATGGAGATAGTTTGGATTCATCACCAAAGGCAAAACAAATGTATATTTAGTTTTACGTTTAACTTTAAGCGACAATCATAATTTGTATCTTGTAGGTATAAAAAAGTATCTATGGTATTTGTGTGAGATTTTGCAGTTATGATGTAGTGGTAGTTTTGAACGCTAGTTTCACATAAAAGTATAACTTGAATGTGGGCAAAATACATATATATTTATTTTTAAAAAACGGCACTGCATCATCATCATCATTATTATTATTGTTGTTGTTGTTGTTATTATTACAGTTATTATCATTGAAGTTGCCATTGTCGTCGTCATTATGCTTTATTTTATATTTTTTTCTACATTTTATAATTTGAGTTGTCGCCTTTATTATTATTATTATTGTTGTTATTATTATTATTATTATTATTATTATTATTATTATTATTATTGTTATTATTATTGTTATTATTATTTCAGACTGTTAAAACCCAGTAAATGAACGATAAGGAGGAACTACTTTTCTGAAAGGACGACTCATCATGCCTTTCACTCATCATTCATCCTTCATTCTGATTCTCTGTTTGGTCGTCATCCAGTCTACCACATCGAACCAAAACGACGTCATCTTCCATCTTCTGGAGCAGAAAGCTGCAGGATCGTTTGTCGGCAATGTCTCGGAAGCAAGCGGCATCACAAAGCAACTTGAAAGCAGTGTTCTGCAGACCTTACGTTACAGCTTTCTGAATCCAAACACGCTTGAAACGGCATCCATGTTCAGCATTAATCGCAGAAATGGAGCCATTTTCTCCACGGCCATGATAGACAGGGAAGAGGTTTGCTCGTCTGCGCCTCCTTGCGAAATCGTCTTTGACGTGACCGTCCTGTCTAACATCACCTCGCTGCTGAAGATAATAACTGTAAAGATAATAATAGATGACATTAATGACAACGCTCCGCAGTTTATTCCCAGTGAAGTTACAAAGAGTATTGTAGAATCGGAGCTGACTGGAAGAACCATTCAGCTACATGAAGCTGTCGACAGAGACACGGGTGCAAATAATTCTGTCAAATCGTATGAAATCGCAACTAATCAAGATATGTTCCAGATTAAAGTTGACACCAAACTGGACGGCAGTACAAATCTAAAAGTTGTTATCCTTAAATCTTTAGACAGAGAAAAACAGAGCAATTATACGTTCATAGTCATTGCTACTGATGGCGGTATTCCACAAAGAACTGGAACACTCACAGTTCACTTAAACGTGACAGATTACAATGACATGATTCCAGTGTTTGATAAAAGCATTTACAATATTACCGTTAATGAAACTAGTGCTATAAATGCTGTGGTTGGGATAGTGACAGCAACAGATGGAGACACAGGAAGGAATGCTGAAATCAGGTACAAGTTTAGTTCAACAAGATCATCAAGGATAGAAGAACTGTTTTCTCTAGATTCAGTCAGTGGAGAACTAAGGGTTAAGAAGCCTCTGCAATATGAATCAGGAAAACAGTTCGAATCGTTCGTTGAGGCAGGCGATCTTGGCCAGCCACCTCTAGCATCTCAAGCAAAAATCATGATAACGGTTCTGGATGTGGGCAATACTGCTCCTAAACTGGAGCTGATATTAACTGCAGCCGTCTATTCTGACACCGTTCTTTTATCTGAAGCATCCAGAGTAGGTACATTTGTCGGTCATGTTAAGATACAAGATACAGATTCCGGTCCAAACGGGATTGTGAATTGTCAGGCAATGGACAATAGTTTTATTGTTGAAGAACTCGAAGGGAAAGGATTTGCAATTCTTACAAGCAAAATGTTGGACAGAGAGATTAAAGCACAGCATAATGTCACCATTTTCTGCAGCGACAACGGCCAACCCAGTATGAGTGCAAAAGTAAGCTTTCTCGTCATTGTTACAGACGTCAACGACAACACTCCTGTGTTCAAGAATAAAACATATTATGCTAATCTTACTGAGAATTCATCTTCATCGTTTCTTGTCAAAGTTGTGGCAGTTGATAGAGATCTTGGACTAAATGCAGAATTATCTTATTCACTTAGCAATGACGTAGCTTCTGCCTTTTCTGTCGATTCCCGGACTGGAGTTATTTCATCTGTTAAAGTGTTTGATAGAGAAACTCTTTCTAAAGTATTTTTCATTGTCAGAGCTGTTGACCATGGAAGCGATGCACTGACGGGATCTGCTACAGTTATAGTTAATATCCTCGATGAGAACGACAACAAACCAGAATTCCCTTCCACCCCGCTGAAACTTTACGTGCCAGAAATGCTATCGGCAGGGAAAAGTGTTGGTCGGGTACTGGCAACAGATAGAGACCAAGGACGCAATTCAGAGATTGAATACAGATTGCTGTCTACTGGCAGAGAGTTTCCATTCGTTGTGTTTTCTAATGGTATTATTCGAACAGATAGAAAATTAAACAGGACTGTGAAATCGCAGTACAGATTTCGAGTTATTGCAGCAGACAAAGGCCAACCTCCTTTAAGTTCAACGGGCGAGGTGGCCATATTTGTTGAAGATGTGAATAACCATAAACCTGTATTTGTTTTCCCTAACGACAATGACAATACCGTAACCATACTCTCTGAATCTGTGCCAGGTACCAACATCAGTCAAGTGTCAGCAACCGACTCGGATGAGGGAATTAATGCCAGGATTTCCTATTTCATCGTCGACGGTAACAAAGGCGAATTGTTCGCAATCATCGAACACTCAGGCGAGATAATTCTGAACAGAAAAATAACTCTTAAAGACGACAGCCATTATGAACTCGTCATCAAGGCTAAAGATGGAGGACGACCACAACAGGAATCACAAACAACTCTTTACATTAAAATAACGTTCACCAACTTCACCATCGCTCAGAACAAAGCTGCCGAAGCCGAAGCCAGGAGATACATGGTCATTGCCGGCGTCGTTGCTGGCATTACCCTCGTCATTTCTGTAGTCATTGTATCTGTTATACTCTTCATCAGAAGGACTGACTTCAGCCGAAGACAGCACGCCGTAAAATCCAGTGCAGAAGAAGATGCCAGAGCGCAACCAGATGTCAGTAACTGGCAAGACGGGAACAGCTGTGAAGACATCAAGTCAGGATTCCG
The DNA here is from genome assembly GCA_012295275.1 of Chrysomallon squamiferum. Classification (NCBI taxonomy): domain Eukaryota; kingdom Metazoa; phylum Mollusca; class Gastropoda; order Neomphalida; family Peltospiridae; genus Chrysomallon; species Chrysomallon squamiferum. The sequence goes on from CM022670.1 coordinate 4,439,944, forward strand.
AGATTCGAATAAAAGTATTGAAAGACTTTACAAGCGTAAAATTGACCAGACATTTGAGTTGGAACCAGCTGAAAGCGGCCAAGTGGCACCAGATTCTTATTATCCACAAACAGCTCTCCATCGTTACGGCAATCAGGACTTCTTTACATTTGGAAAGGTGAGAGTCAAGATTTCATTAATATTCTAATTTATTATATTATTATTATTATTATTATTATTATTATTATTATTATTATTATTGTTGTTATTATTATTATTATTGTTGTTGTTATTCATTCTCTCTCTCTCTCTCTCTCTCTCTCTCTCTCTCTCTCTCTCTCTCTCTCTCTCTCTCTCTCTCTCTCTCTCTCTCTCTCTCTCTATTTTTCTCTCGCTATCTGGTGTGAACAGCAGTCTCACAATTATCTGACGATTTCTTCACCATGTATCCACCTCCATTGACGAGACAGGTGGGCTTAGTACCACCCACCATCAGTTCACGGTCGGATACGAAGTGGCCTGAATCACGGTTTATTTGTCAAACCGATCAGTACGTGTGTTTGTAGCAGTCCCATGATGTCGCATCATTAAAGTCTTTTCAGAGATAATCTTGCTTTTCCTTTCATGAACTCTCCCTTCTATGAGACGAGATTAAAGAACAAGCGAAGAAAAAAATATCTAAATAAACGACTGATTTGACCAATTTGACGAGTACACGAGTGTGTGTGTGTGTGTGTGTGTGTGTGTGTGTGTGTGTGTGTTTATTTATCTATTTCTAATTTCTAGCCAAACACGTTGATTTCATCCTTTCTCAAAACTCAAAACATATAATAAAGGATACAATACACCATGCCTTGATAATTATAACTTGATAATTTCAGTGAAGGAACATTTACGATACTAAATGCAAATCTGTATTATAAACATATCAGATTGATGATGTACACACTGAAATGTCAGTTGTAAACTGATTACACCTGTCACAATATGAAGTGCTTCCTTCATTTTGTAATGTAGTACAATTCCCTCGGTGCTGCCATCTGCTCTTCTTTGGAAGTGGCGAACCTCCCCAAGCATATAACATCATGATGTAATGAATATTGAGATTACGTCATCAATGGATTTCAGAATGCTCGCTCACTCTCTCGAGAATATATATATATATATATTACTACTACAACTGCTGCTGCTACTGCTTCTATTACTACCACTACTACCATTACCACTACTACTACTACTACAGTTCCTTTTACTATTAAAACTTCTGCTACCACCGTCACTACTATTACCGTTACAACATTACTGTTACTCTGTCTACTACTGTGATAGCTCTGTAACTATTACTACTATTTTTGCTGCCTGTACTATTACTATTACAACTTTTCAAGCAGTTCTACTCCTGCTTCTGTTACCAAAATTACCACAATTACTACATCTGTCTATTACAGCATCACTTCTAGAATTACTACTGCTACCGCTATTACCCTCCCCTAACTATTACTATTACATTTACTAATACTATTGCTACTACTGTTCCACTACTAGTAACGCTGCTGCTGCTGCTATTACTGCTACTACCACTACTACTTCTACTGCCACTGCCGCTACAAATCTACACTTCCAGTCCTTTAATGCTACGGCCTCCTAGCTTTAATATTACTGTCATAGATTAACAATCTGCAATAATTCTGTGTCTACAGGATCATAAAACGACCGGATAATTTCTGTATTAATTTCGTTTTTACTGCTTACACGGGAGTTCTCAATGCATAGACAAGTGTTGCAGACTGAAGAAGGACTTAGCTTAAGTGCGCGAAGAACTGCCATGAACTTTTAGCGAACTCTGAATTAGAATCGACTCATGCATAATGGAGCCATTTCCTTACCCAGTTTATTGAAATTGCAACCCCCGACTACATGCTCCTTTCATCACAGTGTTGACACACCGCACGTGTAATGCATGCCGCTTCCATGCGGCTGCATCAAGTTCCCTTACATGACTCATAGAATTCCCTTAACTGGTGGCATTTTTTTTTCTTTTTCTCCGTTTTCGAACCTAAGCCCGATATGTCGATACGGCGGTGGCAATTTTCATCTCGATCTTTTCCTGTTGGGATTGTTTCTTCAAACTGGCATCTTCCGTCGAGAACTGGCGTGTGACATCAATGGTGCTTTCACTCCTGACACCGACCATAAACGGATTATACTCCAGTGACTCACATATCAAACGGTGAGCGGGGGCACCTCCGTTTCAAGCAGAGACGCTTTTACTTTCCACTGGGGATTTGCTGCAATTTCATTTTGGAAGAGATTTTTTTTTATGAATTTTTTTTTTTTTTTTTTTTTTATGTGTAGCGATCTTTTTAGTGTTTTTTTTTTTTTTTTTTAATCTCCTTTCCATTTCCTTCAAAAAGACGACATTAGGAATGAGATTTAATCGGTAGTTAAATCACGCATAAAACTCAGACCTTATGGTTAAATTACATAACAGCGAGGACTGCGTGTGTTTTCTAAATTATATAATGGGTTCACTCTCTAGTGATTTGCTTTTCTGTGTTTGTCCGTACGTCCCTTTAATTATTATTATTTTGTTTTTCTGTTGTTGTTATTATTATTATTTTATTTATTCAGTTTTTTTTTAATTTTTATTATTATTATTATTATTATTATTATTATTATTATTATTATTATTATCATTATCATTATTATTTATTATTATTATTATTTTTTTTTTAAACTTAACCTAACTAAATATTCTTTGTGCATTGTAAATAGTCAGTCAGTGAAATTCATTTTCACTTCTGAATTTTGTTATTTCTGTTTAAAAAATCATTATTAAATTTGTCTCGGAATAACAATGATTATGATTTTAATGTCAGAATTTCATTTTTTTAAAAAGAAAGTGAATAAAAACACATAAATTGTCAGAAGTGGGATTTGAACCCACGCCCACATTCGTGGACCAGAACACTCGTTCACGTTTAACACATGAAGGTAACAAACCTTGAGTCTGGCGCCTTAGACCACTCGGCCATCCTGACACATGCCTACTACATGGTTATAACAAGTTAAATATTATATTAAACATCCTTGTATCAGAATATTTTTAAATAACACACGAGAAACAACAACAACAGCAGTAATAATAATGATAATAATAATAATAATCACAACAGCAACAACAACAATAATAATAATTATTATAACAACAATAATAATAATAACAGTATTAGAATTAGTACTAGCATCAATTGAAATAATAGCTGTAATAGTTACAGTTATTATGGGAGTTTTAGTATTGATATTTCTTGCTATGTCATAGAATAGTTGTTGTAGAAGTAGTAGTAGTAGTAGTTAGTGTACTAATAGTGACAGGACAGCTAAAGCAGTTGCAATAATCTGTAAAATTTAGAATGTAAATCTCTCATTTTTCATTTAAAACATTATTTTCATCCTTCGTTAATACAAAATCCTTTTCAGGATTTTCTCAGCTAACCTACTTTTAACCCGTCTTTATTTGGTTTTCAAAGGGGATTGTGATTTCTCACCTTTTCTTCGCAAGTGTAAAGACTTTGAATTCAGAAAATCATGAACCTTTAGATTGGATAACAGTTCTGTAACCCCAGTTAATTAGCGAGAGCTGGCCAAGTTTGTATTTGTCTTTCCCCTCAAGGCTGTTGGCTGACCACGGACTGTTTGTCAGCCCAGTAATAACAGCACACAATTTGCTTATCACTCTTTTTGTTGACCATTGCCGAATGCCCCATAGAGGTAGCTCTAGAGAAAGCACTGTGAACGTTACCGGTTCTGCTTAAAATCTTTACAACTCAGTCCATCCAGCGTCCGAGAGTATTTAAACAGTTTATCAACAAATTGTTTACAGACTGTCGAAATCAAGACATTTTCCAAAACTCGTTCCATTCTTCCGTATCTACAAGCTGTTATTGTCCGCGGTACGAGAGCAGCGTGGTAGTATTTGCGTTGTAATTTGCCAGTAGGTTGTAACCTTACACACTCTTGCATCACTTCGTTTGGAAACGACCATGTCAAATGATGCCGCTTGATTATCCAAACAAGAAGACGTACTTGCCTCCGACACCAATGGGTGTGATTTCATTTCGCTGCTTTCATCTCTTGTTATCTGTGCAGATAATATACTAAACACGGGTGTGAGGACGGAGGCAAACAGGGCTTGCTTACGACAAATTCAAACAATGGAATCACCGCACCTGTACTGATACGTTTCATACGAGTGTTAGAGGTGTGAATGCAGATTTGGAGATAGGGGCAAAGATTCGGTTGTTAGGTCGTTTTCGTACATACCGAGCATTTCGCATATCTTTGTTAGGTAACGCCAAATCTTCTGTGTAACTAGTTTCGAAGTGCGCAATTAGTGTTTTTGTAAAATGGGTATTTGTTATTACAGTGTTTTGATTGGTTTCTGAATAACTTACAGTGAACCAGTGTACGTTAGACAGTTTTCATATCCCTCTTTCTCTCCCTCTCCTCCTATTTTTCTCTTATTCTCCTTAATGTTATCTTACGTGCTCCTATTAATAAATTATTGTTACTATTAATATTATAGTGTGTTGCATAATATACTGAAATGTATAACTGGTATATAACAATAGCTATATCTTAGTCATATAATTGCAGCTTGCATCACATCTTTTTCAGTCAATAAATATTATATTGCAATGCATTACAACTTCCATTTTAACTAAGTACGTGTATTTTTTATGATATTCCAGCTTGCACAAAACTCTGAAAATGCAGAGGTCCAAAGTGTGACTTCGAGAGAATCGACTACAAGTGACAGTGGACGAGGTGGAAGTGAAGATGACAGCCAAAGACCAATTTCACCACACCAAGGTACACACACATACCACATCATTTATACCTTTATATTACGTATGCATCGAAACAAGATTCCCTTTAGTAGTAGTAGCAGCAACATAATAGCAGTAGTAACAGAAGTAGTAACAGTAGCAGCAGTAGCAGTACCAGCAGCAGCAACTGCAGCAGTAGAGTAGTAGTAGTAATAGCAGCAGTAGTACTAGTATATTTTAGGGTACTTTTTATTTTAGAAATCGTAAAAGATTTGGAATTTCATCTGTTACGATAATTACAAAATTTTTACTGGAAAAAATAAACACTGTCATTATTAATGTTGCAGCTTTTCATGTAATTTAGTTTTTAAAAAACGCAAAATATATTTATGAAGTAAAACTCAAAAACGAAAAATTATAGATTTAAAAATACGGAAGAAGGAAACAAAATAATTTTTAAAAAGCTAAGAAATCCCATAAATTTCACAAAGAGAAATGTAATGAATATTCTCATGTTTGGTGCGCATTAAATAAGAAATGGCGGTTTAAAACGTTAAGCGTGTGATTTTGTTGTTTTCTTTAAATCGATACTTTTCTAGAAAACAATAAAAACTAACATTAAAATAGCTTTTACTTTCCTTTCGCATGTTTTTAAGCCATACCTTTTTAAAAAGAGAACCATTAGTTAAAACTTTTTTCTTTCAATTAAAACTGTTGCCAATGTCAAAAATATTCTCCATTTTGGGGGACTGTAAATTTTTGTTTCAGCGTGACAAAACTTTATTAAATAATAATAATAATAATAATAATAATAATAATAATAATAATAATAATAATAATAACGAAAAGACTTGTACGGTGTCTTTAGCTACTTATTGTAAAAAAAAAAAAAAAAATTAACTTTAGTGCAACAAACAGGAAAATCTGTGATAAAATAACAGGTGTAGATAAATATATGTTATCAGTTTATTTGCTATTTCCAGGTGTTGACTTGAGCACCGTGTCGAAGAAGAACATAGCTGCTCCGACAATCCCACCAAGACAGCGATTTGACGACAACATCTGTTTTAGTTCTAACTTTCAAAACCGCCAGTCTCCGGGCAGAAACACCACACTGTGCGACACGTCTTACAAAAACTACCACGTGGGCCTCCAGAGAAAGAAACCAGAACACAGCAGCATTCGCGGCAACAGTTCAAGTATGATATCGAAAGACAAGTTAGGAAACGCGTTCGTGCCTCAGTCCACTGCTACTAAAAGAGTGAGTTTCCAAGAAGACAGTTTAGCTGTGAACATTGCCGACTGGGCGGTCCGCTCGTCGGATTCGAACTACCAGTCTCTCAAACAGCCGCTAGGTGGCGGGCTGGGACACCTCGGTTCGTACAGCAGTTTACCGTGCAGCGTGGATGACGACGCCAGCACCACGACATCGGGAAGTTATACAGTGCAATTGGAAGATTTTGATGATATGTATTGTAATAGTTAATGAAGTAGCGAAATAAAAAAATATTTTTTAATAAAATAATTTTGTTTATTTATTTTATCGTTAATAACAATATATAATACCCCACGCACATACAAATTTTATTGTGTGAGTTTTTTTTTTACTTCACACTGATTATATGCTGAATAAATTGGTTGTATTTGTCAGAAAAATGATAACTGATTACCTATCAATCGGCTTATATGTTTTTATTGATGGTGCGATGTTAAATGTTTATTCATTTATTCATTCCTCTCTGTATTCACCGATTTATATGTTCATTATAATAAAAAATGTAATGATAATTTTAATGGGTTTATAGAAATACGCACAGCGAAGAGCCGTTTGACAAGGATACTAAAATAACAGCAATAAATTGAATGAAGACAGAGCTGAAAATATATTTCCTGAAAACAACAGCTGTTTCTTTAATTAAATAGTAAATTATTATTAGTAGTAGCAGCAGTCTGTTATACTGCTACTGCTGTTATCACTACTTCTACTACTACTACTTAATAATAATAATAATAATAATAATAATAGTGACAAATAAAGAATTAATAAAAGTGACAAAATAAGGAATCACAGACATTTTTCTTATTACTAATGTCCATTATTTATGGACGCTTATATGTATATGTATATATGTATATACTGCGCGTGTCTATCCATATAATTATGCTAATATTAACACAATAGCAAAACAACAGGAGCAACTTTATGCTAACTGCTGCAAATAACATTAACAAAATAAACACACTTCAGAATTTTATTTCTGTCTATTTTTCTTTTTTTTAAAATAAATTATTCATTACGGTTGCCTTCATATCTCAAACGTATCTCGAAACAGAAATACTTCACGTCCAAATTTAGACATCAAAGTCGTAGCTGAACTGGTTACGCCAGCCTGGGGCATGATCCTCTCAGTCTCTGTCTCTCTCTGTCTCTCTCTCGCTTTCACTCTGTACCGAAGGTGATTCAGTTTGAAGGCGGATTCAAAGTCGTTTCCTGTGGACACAGGCAAGTGTCATCCTCATTACTGGCGAAGCTACCGGCTCTACGCGCCCTGGGGTCCAGCCAGGCCTCCGATAGTGTCAGTGGTGACACTACAAAGGGTTCACGCCATGGGGTCAAGTTTTGACTTGGCGAAGGTGTCGCTTCTGTAATGGGAAAGAATGCGGCCTCCAGCAAGAGACTGTTATTAATAAGAGAAAATTTGCATTATCGTCGTAAAAATAGAAGGCGAAAAGAATGAATATAAAAGAAAACTTGTTAATTGTTTCTTTGTAAGCTGAGTTGATCTTGTTTTTTTTGTTGTTTTTTTCGATATGAAGGAATGATTGTGGTGTGCAGAAATAGAAATAACAAGCGAGCGATTCAAATTAATGCATTTTTACTTGGAAAAAAAATGTTGATGAAAAGATAAATCCGTATTGTTTTAGTAATAACAGTCTGTTTCGGCATTTCTTTTTTTTTTTTCTTCTTCTTTTATCTTCCTAATGTATATTTATGTATCTGTCAGTCTGTTTATTTATTTAAATACTTATATGTATATATTTTTTTTTTTTTTTTTTATTATTATTTTTTTGTTTATTGACTCAGTGCACACCTACACAAGGGATATTTTCAATTTTGTCTCAAGAGAATTTAAACTGCATCGTGCTTCCCTCTCTTGTTGTAATGATTTCACAGTTAAAATGCATAATAAAATATTGATTGATTTATTTCTTTTCAAAATAATGTTTATTTCATTATGAAACAAATTTTATATACATTTTACAAAAGTATCTTGCCAATTTTAAAAAACAGTGCACGCTTTAATAAAATGACAGAAATAGAAAATAATAATAATCGTTGAACAAAATAAATAAATAAATAAAATAAAATCTTTAAAAATTGTAATCATTGTTTCGCTTTTGTAGATATAACAACAGCACCGGCAACATAACAACAACAACAGCAATAATAATAACAATAAATTTAATAATAAAAAAAAAAAAAAAAAAAAATTGAAATTAATAATGCAACAGTAATTATATTATCAGTGACAAACATAACGTCATCGGCAATATCATAACACCATCAGTAACAACGACAAAAAAAAAAAAAAAACCTTTACCTTAAACACATTTCAAAAATACCTAGTTCGAATACAGCCATTGTTCAAAAACGTTCAAGCTCATCGGCATTTAAAATGAATCTTTTGAAATCGTTTTATTTTTTAAAGAGAAATTTTAAATAATTCAAAAGGAATCAATACAAGTATTGGATTGCGAAGACAGTATTTTATCACATTAATATTGCTGCAAATGAATCAAACTATCAAGTTAATGTATTTGTTTGAGGTAATGCTTTTATCACGTAATCGTGATGTCATGAATGGCTGAATCTTGTAACGAGGAATTCTATTGGCTTCAATCAGCGAATTAAACAGCAGATTGATTTTGTGATTTAGACCCTTGAAACCATCCCATTGTTACCGGGCTGCGGCAGTGATGAAACACGTATACTGTGTGTAATACAATGCTTAATGCAAATACGAAGAAGGAGAAGAAGAAAAAACAGAAAATGTTTCCGAATAATGGGTAGATGATTAATGGCGATGTCATATTACGTAAAACATTTAAACTGCAATTGGAGATGAAAATATAAATCAATTATTTTTAAGTACATTTTTTTTTTTTTTTTTTTTTTTTTTTTAATTGTTAAGTTTTTTTTTTTTTTTTTTAATTGTTAAGTTAAGGTAAATAATCTTGCTGCAACTGTTGCTACTGCTATTTATATTATATAAACAAAAACTATTTAAACAATACACATACGCACAAGCACAAACACTTGCAAGCACTCGTGTGTGTTTCCAGATATATACTACATACAATAAATAATTTTACTTGCTAATGTATGCATGTATGTTCGTATGTGTATGTGTGATGTGTGTTGTATGTATGTCTGTATATGTATGTATGTATGTATGTATGTATGTATGTATGTATGTATGTATGTATGTATGTGTGTGTGTGTGTGTGTGTGTGTGTGTGTGTGTGTGTGACGTGTGTTGTTTTTGTTTGAGTTTTGTCTTAACCAGTCGTTAGGTTGGCCTAATATGAATCCACAAAACCAGTTTGTGTAAGTGCGGGTAGCCTGTTTTGATGTAAATAGGGATTTTCTAATTTAAAAAAAAAAAAAAATTAATTTTATTTTATTTTATTATTATTATTATTATTATTATTATTATTATTATTATTATTATTAGTAGTAGTAGTAGTAGTAGTAGTAGTAGTAGTAGTAGTAGTAGTAGTAGTAGTAGTAGTAGTAGTAGTAGTAGTATTTATTTATTTTTTATACATTTTTTGTACCAAGAACCAACTATATTGAACATGGAGCAGGGTATACCAAGTAATAAAACTGAATTAGTTTATTCGTAATTCAATCGTAATTATTTCTGCATTTAGTATGTTATTTATTACATTAATAACTGATGATAAATCGACAAAAGAGTACGGATTTATCGAATAATCTCTGATTAATAATTTCTAGATTCTAGTTAAAGATAAACAAATGGCTACCGATTAAATAAACGGCGCCGACATGTAACAGGAATAAATATTAGATCCATTAATACACTCAACCTTCCTGACACACCAGTTTAAATAACAATAATAATAATAATAATAATAATAATAATAATAATAATAATAATAATAATAATAATAATAATAATAATAATAATAATAATAATAATAATAATAATAATAATAATAACAATAACAATAATAATAACAACAATAGTAATAATAATAATAATAATAATAATAATAATAATAATAATAATAATAATAATAATAATAATAATAATAATAATAATAATAATAATAATAATAATAATTATAATAATAATAATAAGAAGAAGAAGAAGAAGAAGAAGAATAGTAATAGTAATAAAAGTATATTATACTGAATGAAAAATTACCAACAGAACGAGAAACCTACAGACGAAGCAACGAAAGATGCGGATTCTGTAATTAGTTTATAAATGTCGTTACTCACTGGAAAGGAACGAGTTTATGGTGAACGACTGTGATGATGGCAATACGAATCCTTTTGGGAGAAAGAAATAAAATTTACTAAAGACAGTAATTTGGTTTAATACGTGTTCTGTGTATCATTGTATGTCTGCATATCTTTTTTTTTCTTTTTGTCTGTCTGTCTCGCTGTCTATCTGTCTCGATTCCAACAACGTCAAAAATATTTGATTTTGTCCGGGAATTCCTAAGGCTTGGAAAAGATTGAAGTGCAATCCTGGCTGTTATCTGATGTTGCAGATAAAAGAAATTTATCTCCATTTTTAGAAGCTTAAGGGCAGAAGTTTAAATATTATACCACCAAGGCGAATTACGACAATGAAAAATGAATACATAAAAAGTAATCAATAGATAAACAAACAAGCGGTAAATTGATGCATGTAAATAAGACATTTATGATTATACGGAAGGTATTAAAAGAAGAAGATAGAAAAAATAAGAATAATTAATAAACCGAAATGGATATATTGATAAATGGATTACGAAAGAGATGTGTCTCGTCTTATATATATACATATATTATATTTATTTATTTATTTATTTATTTATTTATTTTTAGAGAAAGAAGTAAATGTAGATAGTTAAATAACAGAAGCAGATATTACATGGAACAATCCATATAAAGGTCTGAAAGAAAATTAACTACAGTAAAGCAAATCAACTTAATGAAATGAAGAGCATACTGACATGTAGATAACGATCATGACATCATTTGTCAATTATATCTTAAAAACGAAGACATTAGCACTGCACCGGTTCATTAAGTCAAAAATTTGAGAACATTTTCGTTTTTGAAAAGGATAAAAAAAAATTAAATATCAGTAAGATCTTTGTATCGCACGGACAGAAACGTACTAACAATGGGGACCCATTTGCGACCAATTAGGAAAGCATTCGACGCAGTTCATTCATATTATTAACTTCAAATTGAACGCTTTAACTCCGTCCGTAAAAACTCAATTTACGGAACATAACACGCTGAGTGTTTCTAATTCAAGCGACAAAGGCACTAAAGTGTTTACCCTCAGAATTACACCTGCATGGCATCCCTTTGATCGACTCCTCGCTGAACAGGTAATCTCTACTTTGCAGAAACAATTATGGACTGTAAACAAATTTGTTTTGTTTCAAAACAGTCTCTCTTGGATCTTGAAATGCAGACGAAGGCTAAGCTGAATACTAATGAAATATTTTTTTCTCTCTGACTGACAGATGGAAGACGTTTCTAAGGAAGTCGATGTTTGTTTGACAACATTACAATGGCAGTCTGCGTCCAATATTTTTTCCCCTACATTGCGGCTTGTGTGCTGAGTCCAAGCGCGAACTAAATGATGCGACGCTGTCATTGTACTGACGGAAAGAAGAACCTGAATCAGGTGCTGCCGTAGTCGTGGTTTCAATGCCACGGCTGGCACGATGGCCTCCGGGGTCACTGGAAGGTGTCTGTGTACAAGGTATTATAGACTTGTGAGACGAGACGACGTAGCATGTGTTGTGTGAAGCTGCCCACCTGCGTTTGCTTTGAGTGGAAACACAAGTTGTGGCTTGCTGCTGCAAACATGAAGTTGCTTGCCCAATTTTTAAATTATTGATGACAACAGTAAAGCAAATGTTTTGTAAATTTTAATAATATTCATAACGGTTTGTCGTGACAATAATTATTTGTTCAAAAGTGTAATCACGGCTGAAGTAGAACAAGAAAAAGAAAATGAAAATATAGAAGAAGAAGAATAAAATATCATTTTCAGTTTTGCAGACATAATATTTCTAAATAAGTACTGATCGTTCTAGTCATATTACAGTGTTTAAACATAATATTAATAGTTTATCCAGCACAAATGAAACAATACTTTATTTATAATTAAAATTACCATCATTATCATTGCAACCAGGTTGATGATTATTTACTTTTTTATTTTTGTATTTTTTCAATAAATTTTATTTTTGTTTGATGAAGCCTGATTTTTATGCTGCGATTTTTAAAAGAACACCAATAAATAAATAAATAAATAAATGAATAAATACGAAGAAAAAGAAATATTTCAAATAGGGTTATTATTTAAGTAAGAAACAATTCTTCCATATCTTTTGCACTGATTAATATTTACCCAGATCTCATCAGCAGTATCATATTAACCTTTAACCTAGATGCTATCAATACTGGTAGAGCAAATATTATCAAAACTCAAGATGCGAAAGCTTTCTTATTGTGGGTTTTGAATCGTTATATCCTTCACTAATAATTATTTTTGGAACGAAAAATTCCCAAACATTCAATGTGTAACAACTACAAATTTTGTATTTTTAAACTTTCAGCGTTAACATCGTTTGAAAGGAAACGCGATCTCTGACAGCAAACACATATTTAAACTCTATTACATTCTCAGCATTGTCCGGCATACGATTGAGAGATAGAATATCCAATAAGGGTGCTGCCTTTCACACTTTGGAAAACATCGCTTTAGAAACTGTAGATGCGAGGACTACCCCAGGGTTTCACCTTGCCGCCCTTCTTGTTAATAGAACTCTTGGTCAGCTCGGGTGTATTACCAAACTGCGTGTCTCTGGACAACGAGTCAAGTGATTATGAAAACAGAAAACACACACATGACGAAGGTGTTTAGCTCTGAGTAGTGGACATGTGGTTAAGTTCGCGTTTGACCTCTCAACCCGATACAGCTGACTCTTGCTAATTAGATGCTGAAGCACACCCGAATAAAAGATACAAGAGTGCGCTTGGCGAGTCTATGCTTTCCACCTCTTGTTTTTGTGGACAATGGCGTCGGAAAGAGTCGACAGACGGCAATTATCAGCTTGTTTTCAGATGATGTACTGCTGAAACTTTTTTTTTGTTCTTTAGGAATTTCTTCTTTTAAAGAAAAAAAAAAAAAATGAAAATAGTATGACCTTTCTCGTTTATTTATAGTTTCAGTAAGACAGTGTGTTGACAGAAATCCAACTCTGTTTCGTTTGGACATGTGTGTGTATGGGTGTGCATATGTTTGTGAGTTTGCATTGTTTTTATTTGGTGTTAAATTTCATGGTTATAAGAATTGACAGCTTCTTCTGGATATAAGCAACTAGCCTAAAGTTTATCTTCTTAAAATAAATAGAAATAAAAATAAAATAAAATAAAGCAGAAGAATATATTAAGTCATAATTAATGATGATGATGACGGGATAATAATTTTACTGATGTTGTCGACATTAACAAAAAGAAGATCAATCAATTATGATATTGATGATCTTGGCAAGAAGAAGAAGAAAAAGAAGAAGAGAAACGTACAAGAACAACTGATTCATTTCACAATGAAATATCCTTTATGACAAATTTCAGATGACAGTTTTAGTGGTTTAGCGAATTTGCAAAATTAGTGTTCTGGTAATATTAGACTAAGTTTCAATATTGTTAAAATCAGTATAAACTAATTATTATTAAGTATGCTTTCTCTAATATATGTAATACTCAGCTATTAAACAGATTACACTAAGGAGTGTATACATGAAAACACATAATTAGTAGACAAAGGTTTATTGTTAACATCATTAGCATTAATCAGCATTAATAAACATCGATGTCCTTTAGCTCTCATGCCCACAGCGACGTCGCTGCTTTGTTGTTTCAGCAACAGCAGTGCTGTGGTCATCTGCATATCCTCGGCTTGGTAGGCGTCCACTGGGCAGTTAGTTGTCGCATTAATCAAGCATGAATCCCCGGAAGATGGACTGGCCATTCTCAGACCAGTCCCTTATCAGCGGTTTGCTTGTACACATCCAGCAGTCGAGTCGGCTTCTGAAGTTTAATCTTGTCTCCGTGCAACATTTGGTGTATAATTATCTCCAGACACAGAATGAAAAAGCCATACATCTTCCCAGACACCTGCTGGACGAGCGTCCAAGTCTGTTTGTTAACAGAAGAGCTCGCCACGCGTGTTCAGAAGCGCCCTCTACATTTGGTGTTACTGCCAAGACAAAGCTTCTGTGGGGTCGGTAATGACATGCGTAAGAATGACGCGACGATGTTGTTTTGTCCAGGGGCTGTTTTGTAACAACAACCCAAACTTTAACCTCGGTAATTAATTGGAAACCCCGGCTATGTGTGTGAGTCTAGAGCTTGTTATCGTGTGGACAATTACTGTTTCAAATTACAAGGGAGACGAACAGAAATAAAAGCTCTTTTGTGAATTCGTGGAATCGATATTGTTGAGATTCTCCGTTTAAATGTCTGCTGGTGTCAAGCAGGAATTTAATGTTTGTTTTCGAGAATTGAGACAAGGCATTCTCTGCAATAATATTGTTGTAAATGATTATGTTTGTTTATGCATTTGTTAATTTTGTAAAAGCTGCAACAAATTTTAGAAAAACAAACAAAAATAATCCCCCCAAAAAACAAAGAAACAAAGAAAGAAAAAAAACAACAACAAAAAACAATAAATAAATAACTAAATTAAGGAGTAAATATATAAACAGCAACGACAATAGCAAAACAATCCCAACAGAGTATAACAACAACAACAACAATAATAATAAACTATTTCGTTTTGGATATTTATAATAAAACTCGAGATAGTAAATTTGGACGAATGCATCTTAAACCTCTGTGTCAGTTGTCCAGCGGTCAATATCCCTGTCCAATTTACAGTTTAGCCGACACTAAATAAAATTCGTTCTAGCCTTTAGGCATGAGTAAACTGAATAAATGATGTTTCCAGTTTTGTGTCAGCTAAATGCTCTGTAGATTAACCATTATTTATATTCAACAAAGAACAATAATTTCCCTTGTTTTTATGTCAACCTTGATAGAAATGTTGTAAATTGTAGCAAATAAAGTGTTTGCCCAAAATAATCAGCTAGCGAAGAAAAGTATTAGACACATGTGTAGACAGAAGCAATGAGTTATTCTGAAGTATTTTAGTATAATTTTATCTTATGTCAACATATAGAAAACCTGATTTTCGTTTCTAATGTTACCAAGATAAAATAAGAAAAACAAGAAAATATCAAGGGAAGATAAATAAATAAATAAATGAATAAATAAATCAACGATGACAATTATGATTATTATCAAGACTAATAATCGAAAAAGAAAGCGACTGAAATACAAGACGAGAAATAGCTGGAGACAGCAAGAATAAACAGATACATGTCTGTGTTAACTCGTTACAGTTCATTTTGTATCAGAAGCAGATGATTTAGGAAATAATAACAACATTTTTCAAACGCCCCTTCTCGTGAACAAACCACATTTATTAAGGTCATGCAGCCCACTCTGTCATATTTGGGGATTAGTATTTTCGAATAAGCCTTTAATCCTGGATAAATGTAACGGTCCATCAAGTCAAATGTTTGGTCAGCGAGACGCTGGTCTTAAGAATGCATCAAGATAGAACATCCGAGCATTGCAATTAGTCGCCATTTGTCTGAAACACGAGTCTTTTCCACGACTGCCGTTTAAACAGACACGAGACAAGCGAAACCGGATCCGGAAGAGCATCCATTTAAATAAGCAGTGAGTGATCTGTTAAGTGACAAGTGGATTAGAAAGCTGTAGTGAATTTAAAAAAAAAAAAAAAAAAAAAAAACGAACGAAAAGAAACCCGAACTCTCATTAGACCTTGGTATCCAAAATGTCATGATGGCAACTGCAAATTCTGTCTTTGAAGGATGAGAATGATGATGTCAGTGACGATGATCTAGTAGCAGAAAGCAGAATAATATTATCATAAATTTTCAACAAAAATATTAACTATGTTAATGAAATAAATGAATGTTAATATGCCGACATTTTCCTGAAATGTGTAACTAAATAAATGAAAATTTAAACAGAGTACATATTTTCATGAGCTTATTTATTACAAGTTTTCATACTCGGTTTTTTTTTTTTTTTTTTTTTTGGTTTTCTGTAATGATTATGACATATATGTAATATACAGCTAACAAAGGTATGTGTCAGGATGGCCGAGCGGTCTAAGGCGCCAGACTCAAGGTTTGTTACCTTCACGTATTAAACGTGAACGAGTGTTCTGGTCCACGAATGTGGGCGTGGGTTCAAATCCCACTTCTGACAATCCTTTTTTTTTTTTTTTTTATCGTTTTCCTTTCTTCATAAGTAAATAAATAAATACAGGTGTATAAATTATTATCTTTATTGTTCACAAATACCAATAATCCATCACCGTACCTCTTGCTACTACTACTTCTTATATTTTAATACCTTTAAGTATAAACTGAATAATTATCATCATCGTCGTCTCTGTCTTACGCTTCGTTTTGCATAGCAGTAACATTCACATCTGACTCTCTTTAAACGTGTAACTCGCTACGTATCAACTTAGTCCAGTAAAAGCTGATAGAAATAACTTCCCTTTGTTTGATCGATGAATTATTTTCCGCCGCGTCAACATATTGACATATACCTACAAGAATGTAACAGTTGTTTCCCTTTAATTATTGCGGTCTACTTACTTACCACCACTTGTTAACATAGGATCTTTGTCATAAGCTTTCGTGAAAGGTATAGCGGTATCTGGGCATTAACGCTGTTTTTAATGGAGGTTTTATGAAGACATATTAGACTGACATATTTCATTATTTCATTATGAATTTATTATCCGATTAATACTGTCATATATGTTTCTGCTTTCCCGTCGACCGACCAAACAAAGATTATCTGGTAATTTCACATAGTTATATACATATACATAAATCAATGCACACATACCAACAATCTGGAGAACATAAATTATAATAAATTGAAGAAACTGTAAGCAATTAATATTAATAGTTTTCGTGCATGCATTTAAGTATGTAAAAATCTGAAATTAGAGGGGCAGAAGCAAATAAAAAAGGAAAGAATGAAAGAAAGAAAACAAAAACCAACAAAATCCAAGCATTGATCACGGAAATAAACGAAACTCTGAATGGGTGACTGATGACTAATGAATGAATGATGAATCGCTGGATGACGAGTGATTCAAAAAGTGAATAATGAATGATGAATGACTGATGAGTGATTCAACGAATCATGAATAATGAAAGAATTATGTAAAGCTTGTTTAGCGCATACATATTTATCACGTATCTCTCAGAAGACTGTTTAACGAGAGAGGAAACTATGTGATCTATTCCTGCTGTATACACTAATGTATGCAGTTTTGTCATAACAGAAAATAAACCTGAATATTTAATTAACGATCTGAATAAATGAATGTTTAACGACACCTCTGTATATTGTTTGCATTATCTTTTATTAATTCTCGTCATGTCATTTCAAAATGACAGTATGAAAGAAGAAATCTGCTGTGTCCAGTTTTACAGTTTCGTCTAATAAGCAGTACCCAAAGGATGCCTCGACATACACAGACTCACTGGTTCCTGAGTAATGTACCAGTAATTGTTGTCTAGAACCATAATCTTCGATTCTTTTTTAGAATTTAGAAGCCATAGCTATATCTTCATTACAATCATCATCATCATCACAATTATTATTATTATTATTTATTTATTTTTTTTTTTTATTTTTATTATTATTATTATTATTATTATTATTATTATTATTATTATTATTATTATTATTATTATTATTATTATTATTATTATTATTATTATTATTGGAGACATTCTTTAATATCATTGAAAAATAAGTATAGAAAGATCAAAGAATATGTGTCTGCCGAAATTCAAACAATTGTCTTCAGACCTGCTAATACTTTTTCTTCTTTTGTCATCTTAACCTGTAATTCCGAGTAAAATAATTCTGTTATTCTATTCCTGGAGCAAGTGACTTTAACTTGACATTTCGTTTCTATTAAGTTTATCGTATACGCCGTGCTTCACTGAGACAAATTGTATTCGATTATCGGGATCCCTTTAGTTGTTAATACGGAATCGCTTTGTCCAAATGTTTTCAGAGATAATGGACGCAGGAGTGTATTTATTCTAAAAACATTTTTCTTTTCGTTCTTATTTTATAAGGGAATGTCATCGAAATATTTGCTAAAAGTCAGAACGTCTTAGTGGGCCATCTGAGGACAAGGCACAAGTGTTTTGAGATCGCGGTGCACATGAAGCAGTAATTCAATTTGTAACTGTGTCGTAGAATAACAGAAAAGAAGAAACTGGGAGAAAGAAAAAAAACATTAATGAAGAAAACAAGAAGACAGGAAAACAAGGAAGATCGGAGAGTGAATAAAACAGAGAAAGCGAAACAGAAGAAAGAAAAATCGAAGGAGGAAAACAAAATGGAAAAAGGAAGAGGAAAAATGAAGAAGTAGAAAACAAAGAAAACGAAGAATATTGAAGAAGAAGAAGAAGAAGAAGAAGAAGAAGAAGAAGAAGACATGAAAGTAGTAATGTGCATAAATATAAGGACAGGAATAAATAAATAAATTATATCATACAGTTTTGCTAAGAGTCCTTTTTCAGTCTTGTTTGTAATAGAATAAACTTTATTAATTTTCAAATGAAATACAAGATTCTAGCAAACGGCAAGACGTAAGTCAATATAACAACCTATTTACTATTTATTTTAAAGATAGCTATATAAACAACACAGCATTTTGATTTAGAATATAACTGCTACTGAAATTTTCTTCACAATCCCCACGCAAATAACAACAATAATAATAATAATAATAATAATAAATAATAACAAAAATATGTTGATCATAATAATTTTAAGTTTTTATTAAGTCCATTCAAATAAAAGTAGCAAAACAGAAAAAAAAAACCAATAGTAAGAAGCTACTAAATAATATACAGGTTTTTAAAAGCAGTACGAGAGAAATAAATATATAAAAAAATAATACCAACAGCAATAAAATTAAAAAACAACATCAAAACAGTACGTAATGGTTTATCTTAGCAACAATCCTTACTCCTGTCGCCAGTTTTACCACCGCTTACACATATCAAATTTAAGTGCTGATCAAAAATTGATTCTGCTTTTCCAACTCTTCAATACTAAATAGCAAATTGATGCTAATATTTTCAGAATAAGATAAAACGGTTCCCATGGGATTTCATTAGGAAAATGTTTCAAATTACGCACTGTATACAAAACTCCTGTTCCCAGATTATGGCATTAGTCGTCTCCGTCGAAGATGTTTCATCAATTATTTACAGAAATGTTTTAAAATATTTAAGGAGATTTCGCTTGGCCGCGCCATGTTTTTTGTATTGAGAAACGCGCGCGCTAAAACGCTCTGACGACTCTCCGCGAAGTGATCACGTGATGCGTTTTATTGGCGGTCTCATGCCCGAGTTTTGTGTTTGTGGTTACTCAAAAAAGCCACTTGGTGGCGCGAACGGAATGCTGTGTTTCTTCGCACTTTTCGGTTGTAAGCATGAAATGTTTAAAGAGCGATTTGACTTGACGACTTCTGCTAACGATTCAGTAAGCATGCAATCATCAGTATCATGATTTGACTCCATCAATGTAGAATCTAAATTTAATTATAGTAAATGAAGTGAACTTGTTTTTTGTTTTTCTTTCTTTCTTTCTTTTCTCTTCTCTCTCTCGTCATCCGATCCTTATGTCATTTGATCCAAAAATACTTAAAAAAAAAAAAAAAAAAAAAACACCCAACAAAGTCTCAACTCGTTAACATCTCTCAATCGACCCTCAACGCACCACTGCCCGTCATTTAGACAAGATGGCCTCAACCACTAGCTCTATTAACTACGCCAACATCATTAGACGCCGTTGTTGTGGACGTAAATTATGGAAATGACAGCTCCATTTCAATCAGCGGCACTGCTGGTTATTTTACCAGTTTCAAACAGATGTCATTAATCTTTGAAAGTCAAACATTTTCTGGAGAAGGACAGAACTGTATTGCCGAACAGAAGATGAAGTCGATGCGGCTAACCAACGCAAATTTGTTCTGATAAGGGATTGGTTAAACTTCTGCTGGAGCTAAAGTAAATACAGCGGTGTCGCTAATGGCTGTGACGTCGTCGTTAAGATGATGTCTGCGAATTTATTTTGTTTGATTAGGGTAAAGTTAAAACTTTTGAAGTTTTCTTTTTTCTTCTTTCTTTGTTGTTTAGAGAAGGAGGCAAAACATTATAATTATTGTTAGTAGTTGTAGTTATTGTTGTTGTTGCAGTAATATTAACATTATTATCGTCGTAATCATCATCGTCATCATCATCATATTATTAATTATTTTATTTATTTATTTTTATCTATTTATCTATTTGTCTGTATGTCTATTTATTTATTTTACCTAGTTTTATAGTTTTTGTAATTTGATATTTAAAATACTTGTGTTAATGGTTTTATAATCATTATAGAAGCACACACACACACACACACACACACACACACACACACACACACACACACACACACACACACACACACACACACGTAGACACACGCACACAACGTAATAATAATGTGATGATGATGGTAATTCATACCAGAAACTAATATTTGTGCTTGCGTAATTATTAATGTACGGTATCACATTCGACAAAAACATAATTAAATAACTGGACTGAGCTACTGAGCGCGACGACAACGTTAATCACACGAAATGGAAAGTTGAAGCAGACGCGTTGTTGTGAAGTGACGTGAAAATAATATGTTATAATGCATTCAGAACTGCATCTGTTGAACAGTCTCTAATTCTGTGGCAATTGTAGATATTTTGTGAATGAATTCATACGGACAGAAGCTTAGACACACATACATACATACATGCGTGCGTACGTACATAAATACATACGTATATACACACACATATAAGCATATACTACATACAGACATATACATGCCTGTACACTCAAACCTAACATACGTACTCATATATAAAAAAATATAAAAAAAATAAAATAAAATTAATTAAAAAAAATAAATAAATAATAATAATAATAATAATAAAATAATAAAAAAAATAATAATAATTTCAATTAAAATGAATCTTATATTTTGCACAGCTCTTAACACTGTGATTTATAAACGTTTTAAATGTTTGTGCCATTTTGATATTTAATTTTAATTAAATCATTTTCATACCTCTGCTGATCCGTTTTTAGTATTGGAGCGTCCTTAAACATTCATTCATGGACTGCATCAGTGAGTGAATGCTCACACACACACACACACACACACACACACAC
Source organism: Chrysomallon squamiferum (assembly GCA_012295275.1). Lineage (NCBI taxonomy): Eukaryota > Metazoa > Mollusca > Gastropoda > Neomphalida > Peltospiridae > Chrysomallon > Chrysomallon squamiferum. Next base: position 4,461,444 of record CM022670.1, read on the forward strand.
ACACACACACACACTCACACACACACACACACACACACAAGTATGTGTAATGAAATAATTACTAAAAAGCATTAGTAGTGGAAAACTGCATTTGAAAATCCCTTGCTAATCAATAGTCATAAAAATTCAAAATTATCGCACAGTCTCATATTAACAAATGACTGATGCTGATTAATCTTTTTTTTTTTTTTTTTTTCTTTGTCATTAAGCTAGCATTAGTTTACGGTCTCTTACTCAAACTGCATATTAAATGAACCGAAAAGAAACTTTGGTGATTTGGATGTCACAGAACATTAACAATGCCTCTAGTATAACACTGTACAGTTGTTTACGTGACAAATTCATAATTTTCATTTTAGACACTGTTAGCTTACGTAAACAGCAACTGTGTTTTAAAAACACGATACCTGTTTCTGCTAGTTGGTTTGAACTCTGTGTTACCTCCCCTCCCCACGACTGTCACCTGTATGTTTCAACATGTGTTGATCGTTTCTCCGTATCGTCTGCTTCGGTCGATGGAAAGCCGCGTGCTGCAGTCGAAAGCAGACGGCACGACCGAAGCGCACCTCGTGAGAACCTGGCTTTTGTTTTATTTGACCGAGCTTGTCAGGGGAGAACTTTGATCCGTGGTTCGCAGGAAAGGGGCGAACAAATTTGTTCTTTTTTTGTGTGTGGCATGGTAAAGTGTCATATGCTGAAAAGTAAAAAGTAAACTTCTCTTCTTGTTTTGTTTTTTTTGTTCTGTGACGGGGAAGAAAAAAAAAAAAGAAGAAAAAAAAAGAACATGGGTAAGAACCATAATGCGACCCATGCTTTCGCGTTTTAACCGTAGTAAATAAAATACAGAAAAAAAACCTGTGAGATCTGAGAATCGAACTCTGTTGCCTTTATCATGTGGTGAACTGTATGAAAAAAGGGGGGAATAAAAGAGTGAAAGAAAATAAAGCATCACATCTGTTTTCTGTGTTTTGAAATCTCACAGTGTTAGGTCAAAAGAAACCCATTTCTTGCAAAGTTTGCTTATTCTTAATTTTAAACATAATGAAGAAAAAATAATTTATATTATTACTGACAAAATCTTGCTCAGAAGTAATTTTAAAATTGGTGGGGGTCAACGATGCCTGTATTTTTAACAGTGGGGGGGGGCACGACTGAATAAAAACAATGCAGAAACGGGCTAATTAATTTTTCACCACTGACGTACATCTGGATTAAGGTCGGATGACCATTCGTATTTATTTAGGTGTGGCACTAGGTTGGGTAATTTGTATGAGTAATAATATTATATATTGTATCATAAAATGTAATGCTTTATATCAGGCCATATGAAATAAATTCCTTGTTCAGTAGTATTGGAAGAAAAAATATTCGTCCAGGCAATTTATATTTTGTAATTTTTATTCAGTTTTTCTAGGAAACTCATCAACTTTCTTAAAATGAAAGTCCATCAGATCAATTTATAATATATAATTTTCTCTTTAAAAAGTGATTAAAGTGCTCCTGATGAAACTTTCCAATAACTGAACATGAACAGCAAAATATAAGAATTAACCGTGTACTTGATAGTTATGCGCAAATAAATGAAATTTATTTGATCCAGCTTTTATATAATTATGTAGAACGATATCGAACAAGATTTAGGGTAAGATTCTTTTAGCTGCTTTTATTTCGAAAGCGAAGTTCCCACAAATATATTTATTTATCATCAGGCATGTGACAGATAAATTGGAATCTTGGGAAATATTTAAATTACTGCTGTCAGTTTTATATAAATCAGAGTCGTTTTATGAAGGCCGCAGCAATCTATTAATTTGAAATCTATTCCAGTGGGCTGTGAGTGAATGCAGATAAGCGACATAGCTTTTAAAAAACAAACAACCAAAAACAACAAGAAAAACAAAAAAAGGAATTACTAGAATTGCCTTTTCGAGTTACTGATATTTAATATCGTTATTGAAGAAACCCAGAAATGTTTTGTTAAGCATTCATTATGGAATAAATGCAATGAAATAATAGAACAGTGAATAATTATTAGCCAGTCTTAGTGAGGATGAAATATCTTTATTCTAGCCATTGTCTCTCTTCTTCCACTTCAGAAAATAGCATTACCTTTAATTTGTGTGATTTTACGTAATCTGATGTAGCAGTGTTCAAAACAATTCTATTGTTCAGTTCATCCTCTTTGAACAAAATTTCTCTCTTTTTTTTTTTTTTTTTTTTAATCGGCGATATCTTGCTTAAAATTATTTTCATTCGTTTGACATTCGTTAAAATTAACAAAAAGATGTCCTGGATCTTGCATGATTTCTTCTCAAACTGCCATGGAGATCAATGCCGCCTTGACAGTTTCAAACAAATCTGACACTTTGAAGTTCTCTGTGGCACTTTCTGCACGTTATTCCCGGGGGACAGCGCTCGCCTAATTAGCATAGTTGCGTCTCTCGCGAAGCCAAACACGTGTCCAATTTGTGTCTTTGTTTCTGGGAGCTATTCACTGGTGACAACACGGAGATACAGACCAGATGAGCGGGATGCGTAATTCACGTTCATTTATTCTCAAGTTCTTCAAACGTAAAAAAAAAAAAAAAAAAAAAAACAGAAAGAAAAGAAAATAACACTGAAGCATTGTTAAGGCAAAATAGTTTAATCAAATAATGTAGAAATACGTAGACGTAACAGTTGGTTATCAAAAAGAATTGCTTGTCCGATGTTTCTCAAGTGCAGAGGAGCCAATGCTTTGTGTGCTGGCACGTTTAGAGCGATATTCCAATGCTTTAACATTAATAAAACAATGTTAAAATCACAAAAATGTGTGTGTGTGTGTGTGTATATATATTTACACACACACACACATACACATACAGATCGACATAAATACATACATGTGTATATATACACACATACCAATTTTAAAATATTTAAAATTTGTTAGATTATTATATTCCCCCCACATTCATCCTGACACAAATGTTATAAATTTAACATTTAGTTTATTAATTTTAAAGCGTTGTTACAAGAAAACTGGAAACTACAAAACTTGGTTTAGACGGTACAAATGTGTATATTAGTTTTTGCTTTTCATACGTTTATAATCAGGGGCATAATAATGATATTACTTTCCAGAAAGTATTATTTACTGATATGATATTAATATCGTATAATTAGCTAAACACGCCAACGAGACAAATACAAACAACGTACTGTGTATATAAAAAAAGCTATTTGTAAAATAGTATTAATAGCACTTAATAGCACCCGTGTGATAAATGTATGTACAAAAGACTGAACACAATCTTATGAGGTTAAGACAACATAATATCACTGTAATCATAACGTAAAGCATTACCGTTCAAACATTATAGCACACTTAGACTGCACGAAACTTTAGCCAGTGACTGGAGATGACGATGATGGGTGAATCTGTACACAGAATTTAAATAAATGACCTCTAAAATAATGTCCTGTTGACAGTATTTTAAGGATTTTGATTAAAACATATATACATGTGTATGTGTGTATGTATAATCAAAATATTTGAAATAATGTGTATGAATGTGTGTGTGTGTGTGTGTGTGTGTGTGTGTGGGCTAGTGGTCTAATTACGTCAGAATTTGCGAAGCTTATGTTCGATAAATTTAAAATACAATTTTTGTTTTCAATTTAATTTGTTTTATTTTGTGTTGTTACTATATTATTATTATTATTATTATTATTATTATTATTATTATTATTATTATTATTAGTTTGTTTCTTTTTTAATTCTCTCATTCCATATTATAATATAAGAGAAAATTAAATAATCTAATTATCAAATGATAATAAAAGTATTCACTAAAAATTGTAATTAGAAAACTATTTCGGGAAAATACATATAATAATAATTACTATTATGTGATAAACTGCTTCATCTTCATATTCCATTGCCAAATAAGATACATCGCACACAAATATCCACCACATATGTAGCTATATGTATCAGGTAAGTATCAAAACTTTGTGATCTACAAATATCAAAACTAGCTTATTGAACGTCAATAATGTAAGCTGCCTGTATTACATAAATACCGTGTGAATATCAAAAAACACTCCGTATCATGGATATATCAAAAGCTGTTTGTATTAAGTGAAAAAGTTTGTTTTGTAAATATCAAATGCTCTTGAATTAGGCGAATATAAAAAGACGTTTGTGTTGTGTAAACATCAAAAGCTGTTGAATTATGTTAAAATATGAAAAGCTTTCTTTTTCTTCTTCTTTTTTTTTTTTTTTTTTTTTTAACTTCTTGTAAAATATCAAAAACAATTCGGTAATTCGTATTCATCAAAACCACATAAAACTGCGAACCGGGAAAAGATAGTATGAATAAATTACTGAAGTAATATTTAATAGCTATTCATTTTATTCTTTCAATTTTAATTATTATTTTCAAGGGAAAGGAAAATCGAAACCTGTCTCTCACTTCTGTTAATATGTAGATATAGTAAACGCTTTTCTGTAAATAGGAAAGCACATTATTTTTTGAAATTCCACAATAATAATAATAATAATAATAATAATAATAATAATAATAAATAAAATAAATAAATAAATAAATAAAAAATTAAAAATTTAAAAAAACAAGCAAGGAACCTAATATGCTGAGATTCGGTCAATGTTATTCTCTAGATTTAAAAAAAAAAAAAAAAAAAAAAAAAAAAAATAAATTAAAATAAATAAATAAATATAAATCTGATTCTATCAAATTAAACTATATCAAACTGTTTCATATTCTTCGATTTTGCTCTGGCATAAAAGTTACAACATCAACAAATCTTCAGCAAATCAAATATTAATCATCTCAATTTTTTCTCTTTTTTTTTTTTTTTTCAGATTTGAGTTACACGAATTTACTGTCCTTCAGGATGACATTAGAAAGAACATAAAAAAAAATGTAGAAAATTTATATTCTAAAATACAAAGTAATTAAACACGAATGCTAAGAAAAAATAAAATCATATATTGATGGGATAGTCAGATATGTGGAAACTGAATTAATGAACATCACATTTCTGAGGATTTATGGCTTGTAAATGACAATGGTAAATCACACGCCTGGAAATTTGACGATATTAAGAAGAACACTGATGAACACTGATGAAGAAAGAAGAGATGAACGTTATTTACAATGTCGATGTGCAAGGCTGTGATAATTTCTGTTGGTGAGATGGTGATTATTATTTTTGATGAATTAAAGAAAATAATATTGATTGTGGAATTCATTCTTTCACGCTCTTCCTTCTTTCGTTCTTTCATCCATTGATTCATTTAGTGATTATTATTATCACTATCATCATCATTATCATCAATCCTTATCATCACATATACTGTTACAGTTGTTGTGGTTCTTGTTATTATCGTCACCAGCATCATCACTATCATAATCGATATTGTAAACAGATAATATATATTACACAACAAAAACCATCTCGTTGGTAAATGCGTTTGATATATGGAATGATTTAGCACATAAATACAAACATGTAGAAATAAATTAAATTTGTTAAAAATATAAAACCGTCTAACATATTAGTTATTGTAAAAGATGAATGAACAAGAGCTTTATATTACAGCTTGATACAGTATAAATATGTTTTAAATGTCGAAATGTTACAGCAATGATTAATGAAAGAAACATGAACATTTCTAAAAGTGACATTTGATAGAAAGTGCAGGAATGAAATATTAACGATCACGTCTTTGTCTAAGGCAAGACTGAAATCTCTCTCTCTCTCTCTCTCTCTCTCTCTCTCTCTCTCTCTCTCTCTCTCTCTCTCTCTCTCTCTCTCTCTCTCTCTCTCTCTCTCTCTCTATGTATATGTGTGTGCCTCTGTGTCTTCCTTTTTCTTTTCTGTGTATTTATGTGCGTGAATATGTCTGTTAATGGGTAGATGAGTGGAATGGTGTATTTTGTATGACTGGACACAGCTCCTCAGATTAACTGTTCACGAAGCACAATTAACTTCTTTTTAAAACCATCACTTAAACACTCCTCAAGACAATGTCAGCTCTTCAGCATGGTGTAGTCGCCTGCATCAGGTCTGTTTCTGTCTTCGTTAGGCAGACACGCCGAGGAACCCCCTCCCTTGATAAACGACATGTGCCTGTCTTTAGCGAAGTTCCTTGAGCCTACGCTTGAAAAGTCTGTCGGACTGTGGTCGCTGTCTGGGTTAGTGTCACTGGTGTAGGAATCTGGAGACGTGTGGATGGCACGGAAACACGGACTCCCCACTTTGTCTGTCATCTTGGGACTAGCGAAGGTGCTCAGCTTGTTAATGTGGTTCACCTGTGGCGGCGGATCGATGTTGGTGCCGTATGAATGATACGTTCCTTTGAAACCTGTCAAAGTAAGAACGAAAAAAGAATATCATCTGAGGTATCAGAATAAAGGTACTACTACTACCGAAGTTCTATTTAACTACATATTTTCATACTGTTACTACAATAACTAGAAGAAGAAGGACAATAATAACAATTGTTACGAACTGCTGTTATTACTTGTTTTGTTTTTTATTGTTACTGTAACACCGCTACTACTGTTACCACTATTTCAATGTCGCTTTTGTTTGTAATGATTTATTATTGTTGTTGTTGTTACTGTTATAAATAAATTACACATTTAATTTGTTTAAACAAAAAAAGAAAGAAAGAAAAATAAAAGAATTGTCAGAAGTGGGATTTGAACCCACGCCCACATTCGTGGACCAGAACACTCGTTCACATTTAACACGTGAAGGTAACAAACCTTGAGTCTGGCGCCTTAGACCACTCGGCCATCCTGACATACACATATATGTGGAAATAAAGGATTATAAATAAATGCGAATAATTATCCTGAATTGATCATTTCATTCGTTCACTCATTCATTCATTCATTCATTCATTTATTTTATTTCTTTCTTTTTTCTTTTGTATATTGTCGTCGTCATTATTATTATTATTATTATTATTGTTATAATTATATTATTATTATTATTATTATTATTATTATTATTATTGCTTTAATTATTATTGTTATGATGAAATTTATTGCTTTTGTTATTATCATCATTATCATCATCATCATCATCGTTATTATTTATTTATTTATCTATTTATTACTTATGTGTGTGGGATTTTTTAGATTTTTTTCTCGACGCGTGGAAAGATAGAGAGAGAGATAGATATGCACTGAATAGCGCAATGTTTTATGTATAAGCATTTCATTGTTCGTGTGGAGTTGTCTATTAACTGTCTCTCACATGACAGATTTAATGGGTTACACATTGCCATAACATCTGAACCAAACACGCTCTTCACGGAAGAAATGATCTCGGGATTGTTGTGACTAGAAACCGGTATCTTTTGCGTTTTAATAAATAATACATCGTCATTTCATTTATGCGATGAGAAATCTAAAGCTCTACGCTGATATTTGCCGATTTGACTACAAAAATATTTAAGAACAGAGTTGAGAGATTATGGGCTGTTCTCAGAGATTATGCCTAAGGTTAGCAGAGAAATCCTTTTTATCTGATATTTGGTCTGGATATAAAGTCCAGGCTCATGCTGAGGTGGTTAGTTTTCCAGGAACTTAGATCGTTATCTTAAACCGCGAACTAAATCAATAATATTTTAATTTGCCGACTTGCTGCGTGTGTTAAAATATCTGCGTGTGACTTTCTGACGTCACTAAGTGAATTTCGTAATATTATTTCCCATTACCATTTTTAAACCATTCTTTGCTTTCCAGCTTGCTTCTTTCTTTCGTTATTACTTTGTCTCTTAACATATTTTTCTATTGTTCTTTCATTTTTTTCCATTACAGTTTGTTAATCGTTTTCTCTTTGCATGATTTCTTCGGGTTTTATTTTTATTTTGTTTATAGTATAATTCCTACTCACTTTTTCCCATTTATTTTCGTTCATTCTGCTTTTTTTCTCCTATTTTTTTGTTCTTTGTTCTGTTATTCTATATCTATCATGGCTGCAACGTACCGTGCATTGCTTTCTCTCTGAATAATTTATCCACTATTCTTTATTTTCTCTTCTCTTCTTTCTCTCTTACTTTATTTTCTTTGTCGTCTCAAATGCGAAAAATCTATTTTCCCTATTCATAGCAAAATTAATTTACGAACATCGACTCAACAGAAAGTTTTAAGACCAGAAAGAAGTATTGTAAATCAATAAAGGCAACATTGAATAAATAATCACAATATACACAACGCCCCCAAAAACCCCACAGAGATTATGGAATTCTAACAAACTTTTGTAATTATGTTAATAACCAAGTACGTATAAATAAGTAAATAAGTAAACAAACAAAAAACAAACAAACAGACAAACAAATAAATAAATAAATATTGTCGTTACCTTTCATTCTCGGCATCTGGACGAGCTGAATGTCGTCCTCGCTGCAGCCGCGGCCGCTGTCGCTGGCGGTTGTCTCCCCTGACGTGTCACTCTTCACGTCGTCGATGGGACTCGGGTGTTGTTTCTGAACAAAACAAGTCACAGACTTTAAAACAAACACAACAACACAGCACGTGAAGAATATGATAAACAAACAAGTCACACACTTTAAAACAAACACAACAACACAGCACGTGAAGAATGCGATAAACAAGCAAGTCACACACTTTAAAACAAACACAACAACACAGCACGTGAAGAATATGATAAACAAACAAGTCACACACTTTAAAACAAACACAACAACACAGCACGTGAAGAATGCAATACACAAACAAGTCACACACTTTAGAACAAACACAACAACACAGCACGTGAAGAATGCAAACACAAACAAGTCACACACTTTAGAACAAACACAACAACACAGCACGTGAAAAATGTGATAAACAAACAAGTCACACACTTTAAAACAAACACAACAACACAGCACGTGAAGAATGCAATACACAAACACACTGAACATTGAGATTTCAAACGATTTATTGCTGTTCGCTTCTAAACGAATACAAAAATCAAGATTACAGTCGTATTTTGCCTTTACCAGTTATACAGAAATACATGAAATAAACTGTTTTATTCGTAAAAAAACCACACCAACAATACCCAATAACAAAAGGTGTATTATAAATTTATTACTTTTGTTTAAAAAAAAAAGGATATGACTTTGAGTTACAAACGAAACCCTAGCAATGATACGTTAACTTTTTACTAGCATCACATCCAAATGAAACGTCGAGAAAAGCAAATAATACTGAGATACAATACACTGATTCGTAACAAAAACAAATATTACTTGTAGTTATCAGACTGTACTATCTCGTCTCCAGTGAAGCAAGCACAGAAACACCAGCAGTAAATTCGTATTAACAGAACACTCAAATAAAACGAGAGGAGCCTAAATATTATACACTGTATCCCAAATGATGCAGTTGCCGATAGGAGGATTAACAATTCAAGATGCCTAGATAGAAGGATTATCAGTTTGATTTACCGAACGTCTGTTAAATGTGGTGTCACTTAATTTGTATCAACAGTCGTAATAAAATGTTCGATTCGTAGTACTGTAGTAATCAAAATAACTCCAAGCATAATACATTCAAATATCAAAGCATACTAGTGTATTGTGTAGTAAATGAAATATAACTTCCAGATATCAGGTTTGTGTTTAATTATGTCTCACATATTATGCACGAACAGTCATAATAAAACATTTAATTTGCAATACTGTAATGAAACGTATGGTCCAGGAAGAATCATAAACGTTTATCTGAATTCATGTCAGAGTAATTAGTAGAAGAATTATCAGCTCGAGATATCAGGATTATATTAAATCTTGCCCCACATAATATTCAGGGAGAGTCGTAATAAAAAGTTTTATTCTTAGTAATGTAATGAAACACAGAGACCGTAAGCATTATAAACCCGTACATGAATCTTTGCAGTGATTGTTCGTAGTAGAAGAATTATCATTTCGAGATATCGGGGTTGTACTAAATCTTCTCACACTAATTGTACAAGAACAGCTAGTGAGACATAAAAGGAAGAGAGACAGTTCAGCAGACTCATGATAATGCTGATAAATTGGATAGGTCAACAACCCTTTCGTCGAATACTTCAATAAAAATGCATCGGCATGATAGCATGACCGTTCATTAATCAGTGGTCAGTGCGGGCTACTTGAGGTCAGAAATGCTGGCCGTAGGAACGAGTCGTTTTATTTGCTGAACAAATGTATGACACACCAACAAAATGGTATTTTTGTAATTTGATATCTTTTTTTTTAACGATTCTTTCTTGTTTCTCATTTTTCACACTGATTTCTTTTTTTATCGTTCTTTTCTTCTTTAATCGCAAAATACTGGTAAAGTTCTTTGAAGATGGTCCGTCTGTTCATGGTTTTTCACTGACTGCAGCCTCAAATTTGTGTAACCAGGGGTCGTGGTATTTGATCCCTGGCTGTTGGAAACATTCTTTGATGTTAATGAACATGGTTAAACAGACAATACATTTTATAGGCAATAATTCTATAACACAGTCAGTATTAGTTGTCGACAGTAGAAACTTAATGAATGTGCAAAGCAATACAAGTATAATATTCAAGTATAATATTTATGATCTTTATTTCTTTCTTTTTCGTAAAGCGTTTAACATTTTGTGTGGACTGTACTGACAATATCTTTTATGTGTTTTGTCATTGTTATTATTACAACAGTAAACACAGAAAAAAATAAAACACAGAAAAGTTCTAACAGTTGCGAAAATGATTTTAAAAAAAAAAAAATAAAAAATAAAAAGATAAAGAAACGAAGAAAGAGAGAAAAAAAGAAACTAGAAAGAAAGGAAAGAAACAAGTAATAATCTCAGTCATCCGACCATGAATGCTAAACGACACTTAACTGACCAGCAATGTAATTACGTTCTGCAGAGAAATGCACTAACGGGTTTTGGGGAATTGAAAACTCTCTGCCACAGAGCTCCGTGGGTGTCAAATGATGTGTGCTCCCGCTTCGCTGAATCCCTCTATCCTTTATTGACCTTGTCCACAATAACTCTAATCTAGTTAGCAAACAGGGCTGCGGCGGATTACAAGCCAGCTAACACCAACGACCATTCGCCACCGTGTTCGCTTAGTGGCTCTAATCCTCCATCTGTCCAAGCTTTCTTTCCCACTGAATTAGTCTCTTCATTGATCAGAAGCTCGCCATTGATTATAATTTTTATCGCCGTTATGGAAATGTTAAACTTAATATTAACTTTGACGAACTCAATTAAACATACTCCACGCACGCGGCTCTTTTTAGTCCTGTTGGCCGTTTTCTGATTTTTCTGTTTATTGAGAAATAAGGTTAATGGATTGGAATATATAAATATTAGATTAGCAAGATATTGTGGAGAAAAGTAGTGAATGAATGAAAGATCGGGTGAAGTTCTCTAGAATATTTGTGAAAGAAAAATCAGACTAAATTGGATTTTTATTATTATTGCTATCTTTTGTTTTGTTTGTTTCTAATGGGTTTGTTATCATTTTTTTTAGATATAATGTTTTTTTTATTTTTTTTTTTAATATAGGAAGTTTTAAATTTTAAACGGGAGAGCGTGAGAGAATGAGCAAAAGAGAGAAGAATAAAGATTATTAGGTGAAAAAGAAATAATGAGTTAGTGAAATAAAGGAAATATTGGAACGAGGGCTGGGAAGAAATAGGAAAACAGAGAGATAAGCAGAGAGACAAACGTAAATACAGACACAGTGAAAATCAGTTCTGTCGATTTAAATGGATGCATGGAATTATAGACAGAATTTTCAACAGAGGGAGAGAGAGGTACAGATAGTGAATCAGAATAAGATGAGAAAGTGAGAGAGATTAATGCTAGGACAAGGCAGAATGAAATAAATAAAAGTAAAGTGAGACTGAGCTGAGATAAGATTTCATACCGTAGTGCTCTCGTAACTCGTTAACACTTCAAATTCTTTTGTTTGCAGCTTAGCATAACACGGGCTCGAATGGGAGATTCACGGATCATTACCGTATTACACCGCTTATACCATTTACAGTAGCTCTAACCTCATCGATTTGCCGAAACATTTGGCATTTGCCTGAACAATGGTTTAATCTGTTCATCATTACTAGAACGTGGTATTTAATGGCTGTTAAACGACGAAAGACCTTTAAGTATTCAATTTGTTAAAAGCAATAAAGATTTTCCTGAATTATTTATTCATCCATGTGCCTACAAAAATCCGGGTTCGTTCAAGGTTCACACATACAGGGGAGGGAGGAACGGTCCTGAGGGTTAAGGGTGGAGGATTTAGCAAACATTCTTTTGTCGCTGATGGTGTTGGTCGTTATCACGGCGGTTTAAATGGCCTGCATTACGTTATTAATTTATAACAGTGGCGTGCGCATCTGTTGCATGATTGCATAAGGTTTTGGATTTAGACATGGATGAACTGTTTTGCTTTGATAATAATGATCGATAACCTTAACATGTGGCTTGTGCTTTTGCATAAAGAATGATAATTATAATAATAATATTATTGTTCTCATATTCTAATGATATTATATTACTTAATGGACTAAACACAACAACAATGCGTCATTATTTTTACATCTGTTAATGCGCCTGTTTGTTCGATTCCGTGTCTGTCGAGCTGTATCTGTCTTTGTAAGAGTCTTTTGTGTCAAATCTTTTGTATATCTGTCTTTCCGACATGTTATAATTATGTAAGAGTATGAGCATATGCATGTCTGCGTGTTTGTGTGTGCGTGTGTGTTTGTGAAAATACTATTTAAATCCAAACTACTACTACTACTAATTCATCTTTTTTTTTGTCTCTCTCATCTCCCACTCTCCTGTTTTTCCTTTATCTGTGTTTTTCAATCGTTTTCGTTTTCTTTCCCCTTATAATCACCATTACACACTACACTGTGATATTAAAAGTGCTTGGAGAATTCCCTGTAGAGAATCAAGCTACTGCAACAAAGAGACTGATTGATTATTTCACTGCTAACTCATCGGATGTCTCATTTTGTCTGCTAAAGATGACGAAATGCAATCTTTAGTACTTTCTGAACACACACGAATTAAGTCCTGTGGCCTTCGGTTAGCGAACTTGATAAGTGTTTAAAATGTAAGAGAAAGTTCTAGTTCTTTTGTGTGAAATTTCTTAGAACTGAACAGCTTTGTCAATAGCTTCACTAGGCATCATATTTCAGGAAATAAAGAATCTGTTTTACGATTGAACACTTTAAATAATCATTTTTATAATAAAGGGTTTTTTTCCATCTTTTCTTAGTGTATCGTAAACAATATATAAATTATGTTCGATTATTAATAGTATATCGAAAGCTATCATATACGATTACAAATAGGCACAGAGGGGGGAGGGAGGGAGGGATGGAGAGAGAGGGAGAGAGAGAGAGAGAGAGAGAGAGAGAGAGAGAGAGAGAGAGAGAGAGAGAGAGAGAGAGAGAGAGAGAGAGAGAGAGAGAGAGAACAAGACTACAGAAAGAAAAGAGCATGCATTGGGTTTCTATCTCATACAGAGCACAAACATAAGGAAAACTCAGTCTGGAAACTGCTCAGTAAATAAGCACTTACAATGGTGCATGTCTTGCAGATTAACAAACACGTAAACGTGTTTACTAATTAACTCCCGACACTCCGACAAACGGGATCGCCAGTTTGCGTTGCCGAAGCTCGCGGATAAAGAAACCTGTGCAAACCAGCCTCAGACGCAACATCGATCTGGCTTGCTAATCATTTTGGTATTAAAGGTGCCCAAACTGCTGATCAATTCGACAAACACGGACGGCGTGCGATCAAATGGTTTTGAGAGTGCTAGCTCTAACCCACTGTTGATTTTCGCTCTATTCTGACGTTTATACCTGCCAAGCTGAAGATTTTTCTTAACGATGGGGAAATGAACTGAGCTTAAGGCTCTTTCTTCCGTTTTTACTTCTTGTCTTTTTTATTCTTCTTTTTACGTTTATTTATAAACTGCGATAAAGAAAATAACAAGATTGGAAAAAAAAAATATATTTAAAATAAAGTACCAAAATTCATTGTCTTTTTGGCAATTATGCATAAATTACTGAAAGAAATGCTAATAAAATTGATGGTAATAATAATTAAGAAAAATATATGCTTTGTTTGATAGACAATAGGCGGAGGAATGTATGAATGAATCGATAAATAAATGAAAGAACGAATGAGTATTTAATGATGCCTCTGCGCATTCAAATATTATTAGATGTTAAAACTACGATTTTTGCATAACGATCACAACAGAGATAATCCACAGCCTCCAAACTATGGGCAACTGTTATCGATTATCTGAAAGTTATCTTTCATTCAGACCCTACACGTGGCTATAAAATGAAAATACATATTAAGGTCTATATAAACTATGAGACACTGGGAGGAACGGTAAGATTTCCAGTGAAAGCATTGAGTAGGAATGATCCTTTGAACATTTTTGTACACTGAGCCTGTTTTATGTCAGACAAAAAATGATATCACAAGGTTCGAAGTCCTATTTGGAACAAATCTTCAAGGGCACTCAAGACTGGCGAGACAGTTTTCTGCAGGAGACACAGGTACGATAGTTATGAATAAAGGCAGGTTGAATGAGTTAAAAATCCGAATATGACAATCCCTTGACTGTACTTAAACCAGCATAATGCTCCGTGTTTTAATAATTTTGCCGTCGAGACTGAGAGGGACGGAAAGAGACAATTAAAAACCGAGAGTTAAAACCAGAAGAATACAAATGAGATATAAATAAAGCTTTTAAAGAAAGAAGCAAAAATGCATTCACAGTAGTTACACGATTGCACTGTTTTATTGGTTTGTTCTTGATGAGTACTCGTGATACTCTGATCAAATGGTCTAAATATATTTTGAATAAATTAAATTCATCCTGTTTCGTTGTTTTTTTGTTGTTTTTTTCAGACCAATTATATTTCGTATACTTCTAAGGGTTTTATTTGTTTCCACGCTAAATGTATCTGTGCTGGTTTCTACAAGTCGTTTAAGTAAGTTTTTCCTAAAATTTATTTGCTACAACACTAAGTGTATCTTGCACTGTTTTCAACACAACACGGTTTTGTATGTCTGCAAGTAATTGTTTCATTTCACACTTCACATTAACCTTTGTTAATAATAAAGTAGGTCTACAAAACATTTTATCGATAGAATTACAAAACATAATTGTGTTATATCAATAATGCAAGCTAGTGTATAAGTGCATAGATAGGTTTTCTGTAAGCATTGTTAGAGGAATAATGAAAACCAGACTTGTGTTTGATCGACGGACTGTAGTGGAATTGCAAGTGCTATAAATCAGACAGACAGTGTGTTACAAACACAATAGAGTATGGGATACTATGACATTTTAACGCAAGGGAAATTAATATTAACGACAGTGGCAACCACAACAACAACAACAACAACAACAACAATGATAATCATCATCATCATCATCATCGTCATTATCGTAGTAGCAGCAGGAAGATAGGAAGTAAAAATACTAATAACAAAAATTACAGTTTCATAATAATAATAGTAATAAATATCACCATCATCATAAAAAAAACATAAGGAGGAAATTAATGTCATTAAAGAGAAATATATTTGAAAACAAACGTAGACTGTTGTACCACGAAATTATTACTAACTTGAATACTACTGTCGGACACTCTAAATGAAAAATTATTATTATTATCACAGCTTCACGTATATTTTACAGTCAATTTCATGTCGGTGCGTCCGTCGGTATCTGACAGGACGATTCAGATGATTTTATGACAGTAATAAGAACACTGTCTCATGACCTTCACATTACAGTCACTGTTGTTACTCACGTTGAATCGCATCCACGTATTAATGTTTGGACAATAAAACGAAGCAATCCATAATTTTACTGGACTATTTTTGAAAATCCCTTACATAAAACAAGGGAAAATGTTAATGGTGTAACATAATCATTCTTTTGGAATATGTAACTGCAGATTTTTATTTAAAGTCAGAATTTATTTATTTATTTATTTATTTTTTTAAATATTTTAATTTAATTTTTTTTTTTTTTTTTTTTAATCCCTAACTTAACTATGAAAATAGGTATTGTGTTATTTAATAAGTATATTTCGTATTATTACTTTTTTTTTTAAAACTTTTAATCCTTAACTTAACATGACAATTAAAATTGGCATTATGTTATTAAATAAGTATATTCATAACATCATAAAATGTTCATATAAATTATCACGACAAGGGAAATCCTTTATGTATGTAAAACGTCACTTTTTATCAATTGTGATTATGAATAATAATAATAATAATAATATGATTACCATATGAACTACAGGATTAGTTTAATTAATAATTTTGTGTTTCATTCGTAATAAAAGTTCCGTTGCATTTCGTCGATGAATCATAGTATTAGATTTTTTTATTTTATTGTAATGAACAGATCATATGCTTAACTATACACAGAGCGAGTAAATTGCATTGGCATATAACATAATTATATTTCATTGCCGAGACAGCACAATACTGACACAGACACACGTTCTGCACGCTCACAGGCACATATACAAACACTTCCATATATGTGTGTGCATGCGTGTGTATGTGTGTATGTGTGTGTGTGTGTGTGTGTATATATATATATATAGATAGACTGATAAATAGATAGATAAATATAGATATATAAATATAGAAACGTACATAATATATATTCATATTCACATATTTTACATGTGTACATTCACAAAAGTAAGATTTGTCAATATGAGTATGAATAGGATTGTGTAAAAGTAATAGTAATGTAATAGTTGTAGTAATAATAGTAATAAAAACAATAGTAATGGTAGTAGTGGTGGTACGTGGAGTAACAGGTAATAGCCCTAGTAGTAGTAGTAGTAGTTGTTGTAGTAGTAGTAGTTGTTGTAGTTGTAGTAGTAGTAGTAGTAGTAGTAGTAGTAGTAGTAGTAGTAGTAGTAGTAGTAGTAGTTGTAGTAGTAGTAGTTGTAGTAGTAGTAGTAGTAGTAGTAGTAGTAGTAGTAGTAGTAGTAGTAGTCAAAGTTCTGTCAAGGATAATAATATCAACAGAAATTGCATTAGTAGCGGTTGCTGTAATACAAGCTATAAAAGTAACTAAAATGTAAGGAAGTAAATAAATAAAGACACAGCAAACAAACATACAAAAACATTAAAAAAAAATAAAATAGACAAACAAACAAACAAACAGACAGACAGACAGACAGACAGACAAATAAATAAATAAATAAATAAATAAATAAATAATCATACTGAGATAAAATCCTTCTCAAATTTCAGTTCTAATTACTCCTTTGCCTTTTCCTAATTAATTAAAACGTAAACCCGATGTATTTTCAGACAGTTTCTTTTACCCACACTTTGTGAATGACAGATGCTTTGTCTGACCCGCTGCATGTTTAGATATCCCAATTTACTTCGCAGCTGCTTCCAGCAACAAAACAGAAACCTCATTAAGAATATATTAATATGAAAATCTCTTTCAGCTGATCATTAATTAGTAAATGTTTAGGCCGCTTAGGCCGAATAGGTCCATTATATACAGGTGCAGGTTTAATTGTCCAGTTTGATTAAATAAAGTTTTTATCTGAAAATATGTTTATATAATTAATAAGCGGATGTCGAATCGGTCTATTTCCATTTGATTATTATTATTATTATTATCATCATAGTCATTATAACATCATCATCATCAAGATTGTCGTTGTTATTTTTTATTTCGTAATTCATCAGTTCTTCCTTGTTCATAAATTATTCCTTTTTTATTCGTTCATGTTTCTGTTAATTTTCTAGTAGTTACGTAATCTCTATTTCTGTACTAGCTAACAACACACCAAGTACGATACCAAGAAGAAGAAGAAGAAGAAGTAAGAAGAAAACTTACCATTTTAAAAGTTAAAAATTCCTGTTGTCCAAAACTGTTAGCCTCTGCCTTTTTCAGAAATGTTTCTGTTGCATTGGCCTCCGGAGGTTCAAATTTAAATTCCTTCTCATTTAGCGGCCGACGGTTTCGCTCAATCCTCTTCTCGCCGAATCCAGCCTTAATATCCTCTGGACTCACATCCTGCCAAATCCTGTGAGGCTCCTCAGGAACGTCTCCTTCCTCTTGGACTCCCGTTTTCACCATTTCCACAGGCCTCCTCCTATTGTCAGTCCTCTTTATCAGCACTATAACAGAAACTATGACTACGATAGCAACAATGGTGACACCAGCAACAATGCCAGCGATTACCATGAAATTGTGAGCACCGGAGAGGATTTCAGAACTAGCACCTGCACTACTATTCCCTGAAGCTTTTCCGTAGATGTAAGTAGTTGTTATGGGATAAACAATCAGAATATTGATTTTGGTTCTTGATTCTCTTTGCGGTTTGCCTCCGTCGTGGACGGATATCGTCAGCTGGAAACGTCTCTTGTCTTTCTGAGTAATCCTTCTCCGCATGTAAATCATTCCAGTAACGTTATCTATCCTGAACAGACTCTCAGTGTTTCCTTCAGCAATTCCAAACGTCAGGCGTCCATTGTCACCTTTATCCTGGTCCGTTGCTACAACTCGCGAAATGTTAGATCCAGCTTCGATGTCTGATGTTATTTTGATGGTGTTGGATGGAAAGAGAGGAGAAAGAATAACCGGGGTGTTTTTATTAATTTCTTCTATGACAATTGTCACATTGGTTTTTGAACTTCAGAGGTGGACGTCCTTTGTCGAATACAACGACCTGCAGCACATACTGTGTGACATTTTGCTTCACTATCAGTCTGTTTGTCTTAATTATTCCGTTAGAGAAAACCACAAAGGGAATATCGATGCTTGGATTATCCAGCATGAATTCCACGTCTGAGTTGCGTCCTTGGTCTTCGTCAGTGGCCGAAAGTTTTCCAACAGTTTCTCCAGGAGGTGTTAGTTCTGGGACTTTCATTATCTCATTTTCTGTGACAAACTTTGGAGCTCTGTCGTTTCTGTCGGCGATGGTCACCACGACCTTTGCTGTTCCAGTTTTCGGGTTGGTTCCGTGGTCGACAGCTTTGACCGTAAAGGTCATTTCTGACACTGTCTCTCGGTCAAACACAGCGTTGGACTTAATTATTCCAGTGACAGAACTTATGGTAAACATCGACCCAGCGTCCATATTTAATCTGTATGAAATATCTCCGTTTACTCCCAAATCTTTATCATGTGCGGACACTTTGACAACAAATTTATTTAAAGGAGCATTTTCTGCTAAATGTGTAAAATAAGTATTCCTGGAAAATTCCGGGGTGTTATCGTTAATGTCAGTGACTATGACGAGAAAATGGACTGCAGTTTTTAAACTAGGACTACCAGAATCGTAACAGACAACAGTGACGTTGTGTTGTTGAATGTCCTCCCTGTCGAGAGCTTGACTAAGTAAAATAGCATATCCTTTTCCTTCTAGTTCATTTAAAGAAAAATGTGAGTTATATATCATGCAGGAGACAATTCCGTTGAGACCAGAATCGTTATCCTCAACTCTCACATGACCAACAAACGTTCCAACGGGAGAACCTTCAGACAGCAAAATCGTATCACTGTACACTGTTTCCTTTAGAACTAGATTCACTTTTGGAGGCGTATTACCCACGTCGAGGACGCGAATGAATACTTTTGCTTGTGACGTCAGAGGTGGGACTCCTCTGTCAACTGCCTCAACAACAGTTTGAAATGTATGACCGGATTCGTACTGCAAAGGAGACATTACTCTAAGTTCTCCAGAATGTTCGTCAAGTGAAAACAGTTCGTCAAGTTTCGAAGGTCGAACCGAACTGTAACGATAAAATGTTTGAGCGTTTCTTCCCATGTCTACGTCAGTCGCTGATATCTGCCCAATAACTGAATTCAAAGATCTAGTTTCCGCTACGCTAAAATTATACTCGCTTTGAGAAAAAACGGGAGCGTTGTCGTTGTAATCCTTGACCTTAATATGAACCGTCAAAGTCCCGGTCTTGCGCGGTGAGCCGCCGTCCGTAGCTTCTATTTTAAAAGTGTATTTTTCTTGTCTTTCTCTGTCGAGAGGCTTGAGAATAACAATTTTTAAATCCGAACTTCCGTCGAGTTTATGTTCCACCTCAGTGTCGAAAGTGCTCGTGTGCGACATAATTCTGTAAGACTTTACACCGTTGCCAATTCCACTGTCCATATCGTGAGCGCTGTGAATTGAAAGTTTTCTGTTTAAGATATCCGACTCCATGACATATTTTGTCACCTCACTGGGTTGAAATATCGGTCGATTGTCGTTGATGTCGTCGATAATTACTTTAACTGACAGAATCTTGAGAAATGATGTGATGTTAGACTGAACCATGACGTCAAACTGCTTCTCACAAAAGGGAGATAAATCACAGACTCTCTCTCTATCAATTTTCGACGTCGTGTATATCGCTCCATTTCGTTTATTGATGCTAAACATAGACGCCGTTTCCAGCGTGTTTGGATTGAGAAATGTATACATAAGGCTTTTGTAAACATCTCTGGAAACTGTGTGAATGATTCCACTAGAATTAGAAACGCTTCCAACAAAAGTCCCTGCTGGCTGTTCTTCGATAAGGTGAAACACGATGTCATTTTGACTTGAAGACACGATATGGTATAGGCCACATTTGAGAATGATTGTCAGTAAAATCCACTGAATTTTCCACGGGAAACTCCGTATAAATTCCATTTTCCTTCCCAAATGATCCAGACAGTCTTCATATAAATTTCATGCTCTAAAATCAAAATAAATATTAGAATATATGTAGGTATGTATATGTGTATACATTTATATCTATATAGATAGATACACAGGCACGCACACACATACACATTCACTTACACAAAAGAACTTCTTATATCAAGGCAACAAATGTTACATCATTATGAATAAAGTTATTAAAGTATTTTCAATATTTCGTAGAT
Organism: Chrysomallon squamiferum; assembly: GCA_012295275.1. Lineage (NCBI taxonomy): Eukaryota > Metazoa > Mollusca > Gastropoda > Neomphalida > Peltospiridae > Chrysomallon > Chrysomallon squamiferum. The sequence goes on from CM022670.1 coordinate 4,482,409, forward strand.
AATAATTTTGAATTGCTTGCCAAATCAGTGCCTGTAATCGAATAAATTAAAAGAGGTGATTTATTATCTCAGCTAAACAATTTCATTTAAATTTGATTATAAATGAAAAACCTCGTTTTACAAAATTTAATATCAGTAATTAAATGTGAGGCTGTCTGTAATGGCGAACATTAATATCTAATTTACATGTAAATCAGCAATATCCTTTTCACGAAAACACACTAAAACAAAACAGTGTTTGCATTGGCCGGGGAACAATATTTATGAATAATGACCGGAATTTCAATATTGAGCGCAACACGTTATAACTGCTTGTACACGGAGGAATGCTGTTTGATGAAACACGAAATAATAAAGGAATAATAACCAGTCAGCGAACGAAGACGTTATTGTCAAATGATGTGTTTTTTGCGTGACTAGTCATTAAAACACATTTCATAAGTTTCGTGGAAAAAAATAAGAAAGAAAAAGAAAAGAAGAAAAAAAGCCTTCCTCGGACCAAATAATGGCGTCAATTATAGTTGAAGCAAATTCATAGGCCGTGTTTGAAAGATGTCATACATGATGTAATTTTCATGCCTAATGCCAGGACAAAGAAAATAATACTCGTACACACACGACATGGATGGCTTATTTGAACAGCAGAAATATTGTTTGCTGTTTTGCTTACGCCAACACAATAACGTGTTTGTTGATTGTGCCAGAGCTGCGCGACGACAAAGGCAAATACACCTGGGTAACAAGCGTTCTGAAAACCAAATCACTTTTTTCTCTCCTCACCCGGTTTACAATGCCTGCTTATTCGTTTATTATTTATACAGTAAATTTATTTTCCATTTTGGTGCCTGCTGTATTGACAATGCCATTATTTGAGAATGGTATTTGACGTCACGTAGCTTTAAAAATGTAAAGACACGTTTAGCATATGTTAGAACAAAGCAATACAAATTCAGAAAAATTAAAAATGATATATATATATATATATATATATATATATAGGCATAAGTTTATAGAAAATTAAAATGTTATATTCTATGATGGTCCAATTATTATTCCAACATAGCCTAATGTTAACTCTTATGGCAGCTAGAAATCTTACTTTATTATGTTTATTAATCTGATGGAAACGTTGAAGAACTTTTAGACAATTTGACACGTAAAAATGACTCCCAGCTGTCACGATTCAGTGCCCCCAAGCGCCACCATCAGTGAAAAATAGCTAAAACAGTATGAGATTAATTCTGTATCTGTACTCCTCGACAGCGAACGTTTCGTACCCTTGTTAGCAGACAGCAGTGGGCATATTGGCTTTCCTTCACGTTTTTAGACGAACGACGTTTTCATGATTTCCCTCGATGTTCCGTCGATGACAACCGCAATGATCATAGAGGGATTAAGAAGTGTCTTGAGTTATTAGATGCTGATATTTACACCCCAGGAGATAATGGCTCTGCTAATCACCATTGATCCAGCTTTCCTGAGTTTGCCAAACACAGAGGCAAACTGCGGTGAACCTTGTCTTTAGACTTCTTCAGCGTTTCCTGATCGCACAGAGGCTAAACACGTGGCGACGAGTAATGTCTTCAAATCAAACGAGGACGTCCACTATTCAGTTACATGTAGAACTGACACATCCGGTTCCGGTTTCACTGCGCATGTCTCTAATTAACATGTCATCGATTTTGTTTTAATTTTAAGGTTTGTTACGCGTCAGCAAATTCAATTACGGCTCTGTATTCGATGGAAAAAAACAAAACTGCTGTATCGACAACTGACATGCAGTAAAAGGTCAAAAGCAGAGCAGTGGTACACATTTGTAACAAAATGTTGTTTTTAACTAAATTGGAAATGTTAAGGCATAATTGTAAATCATACTTTTTTTATGAAAGAGCAAACAAAACGTTAACATATTTCGAAAAAACTGCTTTTCTGTTTTCTTCATAAACAGAGGGTTATTATTTTATATGTCAAGAAAAAATATCTTTACAACCCAAATCACGGACTAACAAAAGAGATATATATTATTTATTAGTCAGTTATTGCTGTTAACATTTGCCTTCAGACATCATTTATTAATTACTTATTCAGACACAAATATAACTGCGATGGCGTGGTTTTAACAAAAATATATCGGTTAAATTATATTCCCCTATACATTTTTCCCTTTCGCATTAAGGTAAATTCCTCTGTGATTTTCGAATTAACAAACAATTCAACGAGGATTAAAGTCAATTCCATCTTCAGAAAGAGAACCCGCATTTTCAAACTAGTTTACCAGAGGCTGTTTGTTAAACCAGATTCAGGAATACTCACATTAACATTAGTTTTTCTCGTAAACATTTTTTTCCATTGTAGTTATTGTTAGAAGAAAGAGATATATATATATCTACGTTATGGCAACATCAAAAAACAAGCACATGGCTCCTGGATATCTCTGTATTTAATAACACCAGAAGTTCAGGGTTTGTCTTGCAGCTATGCTGTTTCTAAAGAGACTTATATAACAAGATCTGCGAATAGTTTCCAGTGCTAAGTAAACTCCAATGGGCATCCGCTTGAAGCCGTGTGAGATTTTGTACGTCGTTAGCTGTAGACAGTCCCCGAGGAGAGAACATTAGAGCAGAGTGGGTACTGAAGCAAAAGCTCGTGGCTTTTGATAATCAATTTTATATAAATAATTAGTTCTGAAATTCCCATATGCGACTCCCCAGACATCTGAAGACTGTTCAGTTCTGAAGTGAATATTATAGAAATGGATATTAAAACGGTCATTTGCAAGCAGGTCGTATTTACGTCCATGAAAAGAACTGTAGCGTGACTAAAGATGTTATTGTGCGAACACATAAACAAAAGTTTAACATAAGGAATAACCGTATTATCATATCGCGTGGAAATGGCCGTAAACAAGAAACCGCAAGCGACTAGTAAAGATCAGCATAATATATAATCTTCGATAAGAGTTATGTCTGCTTCTGTCGCTCCAACTGTAAAGGAAAACAAATGGGAAAGAAAAAATAAATCAAAGAGACAAATAAACAATATCTTCAAAGAATGATTAAAGCGCTTTTGTCAAATACTAACTGTTAGTTCTACACACTTTCTTCCTTTAATGGTTCCTCGCAGAGTTAGAATCTAAATACCCACAATTATATAGTCCGCTGGACATTGCCTCTTAGGAATAGATTCCTTTCGCTTTATTGTCTCGTTAGGAGCTGTAGCTGCCGATACCGTTCTATTGTAGTACTCCAAGGAATGACAATATAAAATAAAACACGGTGAGTGCGAAATTTCTGTAACAAAAGATTTGCACAAAAGCAGATCACTTAATAAAGTAAGAAGACGATGATGACTAATGTTAATCACACAGAGATGGGAAACAAAATGTTATTGCAATGGAGATTGTCGCTCGTATGGATTATTGCTTACGCTTTCAAGAATATGTTTCGTTTTAGTCCTTTGTTGGCAAGTAAAGAAAATTTATTGATTCGCCAATTATCTTCTTTTCTTCTGATCTTTTTCAGAAACAAAATTAACAATATTGGAATGTATATAATTTTTCTTTCTTGCTGCCGTCACGTAGCTTCGTTAAAAGAAAAATAAGTTCTTGTTTAAACAAACATTTGAAATTATATATTAAGAAAAAATGTTAAAACTGCAACTGAAAATTAAATTCATTAGGGTTCTTTTTTTCCGGTTATCAAAAATTTATTTTAAATTCGATATTAACATGTTTTTTTCTTTTGTTTTTTTGTTTATTTATTTTATTTTATTGTTGTTGTTTTTTTGTGTGTTTGTTTATGTAACTGTTACACTATACAAAACAAACCCATACCAGAAACAGAAATAATGCCATTAATAATAATAATAATAATAATAATAATAATAATAATAATAATATCGAATTAAAATTAAAAAAAAAAGAATTAATTGACTTCTTCCGACAAAACCCGACCACAATTAAAAGGTCAGCGTTAAGGAATTTTAAACTTTTTTTTTTTTTTTTTTTTTGATTGCTCCACAAATTTTGATTACACGCTCACTATCCGATTACATTAGAAGCGTACCTATAAATCTGCCAGAAAAAATCGATGTTCCCTTCTCCTTAAGCAATTGAAGAATACTCCTGACATTTCTTCACGTTGTGGACAGAATCGAACAAAGCAGACTTCGATATAGTTTAATACAATTTGACCTGTCTCCAAAGGAACCAAGCGCTGCCAGAAAGAAGATAGTTAGACACACTTTGGACGCACTGAGAGATAAAAGTAGGAGGCAAAAGAAGCAAAAAAACACAAAGGATTGACCATTTAATCTGCAAGCCGACTACGTCAAATTGCACGACAATTTGCCGAAGCTTTGCTAATTTATTCCCCGTCAACGCTACATCCGTTAATTGTATCCGTGATCTTTGGTCAAAGATGTTTTATTCTGACGTGCGCACAAAGGGCGAAACTCTATGATAGATCGACTGGGGTTGCCGCAGTTTATTTCGGACAGATTAAATATAAATTGACCAGGAGTCGATCCGTCTAACTGAGAATTGGAAAATTATGGCCTAAGTTGTTCCAAAGCCAGATTCCAGACTATAAACCATCATGCAATGGTCATTACTGTGAAGCGAAAAGAAGCTTCTATTGATATTTCACTGCAAACACAGAGAATAAACGATTCATGTTGACGGCTTAAGAATCAGAATTTTTTCCTTTGAATGTTTTACCGATTCTCGGGGTTGAGGTGGAAAGATTTATGATGGCGTTGAAGTAATGATGTTTTATACACACGGCCCGTCCATCTGTTCACAGTTTGAAAACAAGTAGATGTTTTATTATTTTTATTATTATTATTATTATTACCACTACTACTATTATTACTATTACTACTATTATTACTATTACTACTACTACTATTACTATTACTACTACTACTACTATTTCATCCTCATCATTAATATTATAAAAAAATACCCTCTCTTTATCACAATACGGTGTATTAGAATATCTATGTAAATCTTTCAGACTTATGTACGTAATTACCTACATACAAACATACATACAAACATACATACAAAGTACACACACATCTGTATGTATGTATGTATGTATGTATATACACATACACATATACACACATACATACTTACATACATACATACATACATACAAAACTATATACGTAGATCCATTCGTCTGTAGATATATACTAACAGATAAACAGATGTACAGACTTTAAACCAACCACACATTTGAAACAGAGCATATATATATATATATATATCGATAATTATATGCAGACTGCCTAATATATTCTATGAAGACAGACAGACTCGGACCTTAATTCACAATTCCAGACAAGACGCCGAAAGGCTTGGAATGGAATTTGTTGACCTCTGGATATTTCTGTTTAATTTCATAGATAAACGATGAGCTTAGGCCGGAGTTCAGGTCTTCGCTTCTGTCACTTGGACCATAATTCACGTCATGTATTCAGTAATATTACAGACGTGAATACTTGGAAAGTGTACGTATCTTAAATGCTATATAGTGTTAGAATTTATGCTTCTATTTGGAACAGGTATTTGAGGACAGATGGTGGAATCATGAATGCGTGGATACATTATGCATGATGGATTGATGAATATATTCTTGTGTATATGTATGTATGTATGCATGTACGTATGTATGCATGTATGCATATATGTATATATGTATGTGTGTATATATATATATATATACACATACACATGTAAGTATATGTGTATATATATATGTATGTAAGTAATATGTGTATGTATGTGTGTATGTATGTTGGTGTGTATGTGTATGTATGTATATATGTTTATGTATGTATGTATTTCATATTAGTAGGTACGTCTACCTAACCATTAACATTACATAGGAAAAGCTAAGATTAAACTTATTGAAATAAAATTGTTTTACAGCCTGATAGCATTATTAAAGAAGATGACTATGCTTTTGTAGTAATTTAAATCAGTAAAACTGGTTTAGAATAATTACATTTTGTTAATGATTAGCTACTGAACTTCGCTTAATGATTATCTGCAGATGTTATTCCATATTTTTTGTGTATGAAAATTAATACTATGTCATTACATCAGACTTCAGTGAAGTAATTAATGTCAACCTCTTTGGCATCGATCCTGGGATCGTTGGCACCAAGCTGTTCTATAATTTCAAATAAGAGAAAGTTTCAACATAACGATTTGTTGCCCTCAGTAACCAGACACTAGCCAAGCCGCTCGACCGTGTATCTTCTTTCACAAACAGGTATCTGTTGACACATAAACTGAACTCGTAAAATATTTAATAAACTTGGGAATTAACCATCATTTGTTTCTTCTCTGACTCGGTATGGAAATTGTAACAAGTTTGCTTAAAAATCGATCAACTCTCTCTCTCTTTTTTATTTTTATTTTGTTTTATTATCTTTTTTTTTTTTAGTGAAGCCTGGTGAATAAATAAATTTATGTATTAATTAATTCAACCCGCTGATACTACTCAGTGGTACAAAAATAGGCCGTATCTTAAGTAAACAGAAGTAATGAAATGATAAATAAAACAACAACATACGTCGTGAGATGAAATTGAACAAATCGTGTGGGTTTTTTTCAGACGGGATTTCGTACATGACAAAAGATAATCCCTCAAGCAAGACGTTGCAGTCATTTCAGCAAAAAAAAAAAGACAAAAAAGTTTTTGACAAAAACAAGTCTATATACATATAACTGATAAGTATAAAATATTTACAAGCTGTCTGAATATCATTTTGATAAGTATTAGAACCAAATTAACGGTCTCATCGTCGAATGCGGCTCAGCTGTGATATGGTGCTTGGCAACTTTATTCATTACGAAACCCATGAGATTTCCACCGTTGATTCCGCTTAGAAAGAGTTTCCGCGCGGCTGCGTCCGATGGTCCGTGCATCTGTCACTGTATTCCAATTTGTAGTACGAATGACAAACACGTTTATTGTGCACTGTGTCATTTACAGCATTATCCATCTCACTTTATAATCTAAGTTTGTTGTTTTTTACTTTCCTTTTTCTCTTCTTATTTCTCTATATTTTCAGTAGTTATTTCAGTGTATATTAGCACATCTCTGTATGAATTTATGTGTGGTATGTACGTGTAGATATATGTATGTACGTACGCACGTACGTACGTATGTATCTGTGTATGTTTATGTATAGTATGTTAGTACGTATGTATGTATATTTATAGTATGTTAGTACGTATGTATGTATGTTTATATGATGTATTAAGTACATACATATGTATGTACACGCTTAAAGCTTGTGTATCTATGTATGTACATCGTAGCCTGTTTCAAATGCATTCTCCTCAGTTTCTGTACTTAAATTATTCTCCGTTCTACACTTTATCGCTCGGTAATTTTATCGCAGAAAGACGAATGGAAACGTAAGATGAACTTCAGAGCGTAATTTATTAGTTGCTGTCCAAACACTACGATTTATAACCCAGAAGATAAGTTTTAATATTCATAATTTGGCTTGAGATAATACTGATTGGAATAAAAGAGCTGTGAATTAAATCGGCTTTGCGTTCCCAGCAGCTATTTGTTTTTACAAATGCGTCTGAGTCTTGTCAAAGGGAAGGAAGATAAATGAAGCGTGTGGTTGGTTCATTTATGAAATTGCCACGCGCTGTCGATGTATAAAGATTTCACTTTCGCTCTGTGAGTCAAATATTGACTTGAAAACCTACCCCGTGCGTTTCTGAAATATCGTATGAAAAGGGGTTGTGTTTCGAATAATGGTTTTAAATCCAAATGAAATAAAAATGTATCGTGAATTTGAGACTGGTGTGCGATTCGGGGTAAACAAAAATGATAGATTATTATTATTTTTGGTATTTATTATTATTATTATTATTATTATTATTATTATTATTATTATTATTATTATTATTATTATTATTATTATTATTATTATTATATGCAATTCCTGTTCTTTTTACGCTTAATAAACCGCGAATGATTGAATAAAGAATGGATGGAAAGGGGGAAAAAAAGGAATGAAAAATAAATAAATAAAAAGGAAAGAAAGAAAGAAAGAAAAAAGTTTGATAAAATGAAAAATAAAATTAAGAAAGGAAAATAGAGTTAAAATTCGTATTTTTGTATAGACTTTATATAAGCCGCCATTAATTTGAATATAAGAAACTATAAACTTGAAGATGCCCATTAAACTATCCTGTAAAATAATTGTTTAGAAAAAAAAACATCATCATAATATTTTATAATATGATAATGATAATTACTGTTATTATTAGTAGTAGTAGTAGCAGCAGCAGCAGTAGTAGTAGTAGTAGTAGTAGCAGTAGTAGAAGAAGCAGTAGTAGTAATGGTAGTAGTAGCAGTGTTGTTATAAGTAGTAGCTGTATTATTATTATTATACCATATCTTTTCCATACTAAATAAGATCAGAAAGCTTTATAGTGTAAACTAATAAACTAAAATGTAGCAAGACTTGAACACAAATATATTAAAATATATTTAACATAATGGTGACATGTTAAATGATTGTAAAAATAAATGAGTCACGAAATTGTACAGTAATAATAGTAGTGGTAGTAGTAGTAGTAGTAGTAGTAGTAGTAGTAGTAGTAGTAGTAGTAGTAGTAGTAGTAGTAGTAGTAGTAGTTGCAATTGTAGCAGTAGCAGTAATGGTAATTCCAATGCATGGTATTGTGTAAAATGATCGGTGTTTATTTGAATATATTTGTTTCACAATCCAGTAACATGTCAGGATGGCCGAGTGGTCTAAGGCGCCAGACTCAAGGCAGACAGCTTTACGCGTTAAACGTGATCGAGTGTTCTGGTCCACGAATGTGGGCGTGGGTTCAAATCCCACTTCTGACAAATGCTTTTTATTTATCCCCCTCCTTCATTTTTAAACAAATAAAATTTAAAAAATAATTTTTAATAATAACAATAATAAATTATTATAGAAAAAATAGATACTAATTGTTTTCTCTTTTTTCAAAATTCCTTTTCACAATCTTGGCTTGTTATTTATTTATTTATTTATTTATTTATTTTATTTATTATTATTATTATTATTATTATTATTATTATTATTATTATTATTATTATTATTATTATTATTATTATTATTTTTTTTTTTTTTTTTTATATCATTAGTATTATTATAAATATTATTCCTCGTAACAGCGGCAACCAGATCAGATTCTTTCTTCGTTTTTAAAAGATCCTACAAATCGTTGATTTCCAAAGTGGATAATGGCTTTCTTCATTTGTCTCAATTTATGGCAACTAATCCGTTAATTATTCAAAAGTAGGCTTTATTATAGTTATCTAGCGCGAGAGTGTACCGTTACAGTTCCAATTCACCGTTACTTCAAAAATAAACGTACGAATTCAAAGACTTCTGTAATTTGTTACATTATCTCGAGCGAGTTAATGTTGGTTTTACTTAGAAACAAAACGCCGAGAATTAGTGTGCATTTGCATAGGATAATGAAACGCTGAAAGCAGAACATAACGTAATCGTTAGAAGAAAGAAAAATTGGGTTACTGGATTCAGAATAACGGTTAGAACTGTGATACTTGCGTTTGGATTATTTACTTTTATTCTTAGTTATTAAGAAGTAAAATGAAATGTAATAATACACTTAGACACGAAGGTATTCTCCCGTGTCCGAATTAACCATGTCAAGATAAAAGAGTTAAAAAACCATTGCGTTAGCGATTAAGTGAAAATTTAGATTTCCAGTAAGAGTAAAAGAGAGAAGACTTGGACAGAGGTAATATGCGATACATTAGATTTCTGTACTTATATCTCAATAACCAGACA
>CM022670.1:4494763-4507263 GCA_012295275.1 Chrysomallon squamiferum
ATCCGTTATCATTCTCGTACAATGGAGTAGACTTGGAGAAATTTATGTTCGCGGTATCGCTAAACGAACATCCTTTTTCCTTCCTGACATGTGCCACCACGAGATTACTGCGATCTTCGGTTTACAAATAGAAAGCAATTCACGATCGCTTTCAAAAACCCATTTTTCTTACATCGATAAATCTTTATCGCTAGGCTCATCAAAGAGCAATTAAACATTTCTCGTAATCTCTGCACGGGGTGAAATGTAAATATACATTCAACAGATTTTTTTCTTTCCTTCTTTATTTTAGTTTTTTTTTTTTTTTTTTTTCTCAGACAGTTTTTAAGAAAGATTAATTTTTTTCTTCTTCGTGTGTCTCTTAGAACAGCGAGTATTTTGTCGCAGACTTGTCACTGATTGTTAATTCATAATTGAACACATCATTCCTGCATGCGAAGCCTGTGGCGCAATTACCCTGTTGTGCGGCGAAATTAAACAAATGGATCTCAGGAAATTACTAAAAACACGAGATAATGCCGCTGTATGTTTCATTTAAAAAAAAAGAAGAAGAAGAAGAAGAAAGAACGCGTGTCAGGGAAATGGGTTTTTTTGTTTTGTCATTCTTCGAGTGGCATTACTCAAAAAAAGATCCATCCGCGGTACGTAAAACCCGCATTTATTAAAAAAATTAAAATAAAAAAAATCTTTGTTTGAAGAATTCGTTTTTGATAGCTAAATTGATCTCCTTCATCAGAAAATAAATAATACCGGGTTTTTTGGCATAATCCTTTTTTTTTTTTTTTTTTTTCTTTAAAAAAAAACACACAATTGTAACGAGTGTATCTACATTTATCGAGAAGCAGGAAAGACAAGAGCGAGTGAGGAGAATGGAAGGTTGTCAGCGAACACAATGCCAACAAATTGTTATTGAACGTCACAACATAGCCCCGAGTTATACGACATAGATTTTCTTCGAGTCCCGAGCGCCATGATGGTTATTGAGAAAATATGTTGTGCATTATTCGTTTAATTAATTCATTGATTTTAACCTCTGCGTCCATAATATTTTTCTAATAGATTTTCATAAGGTTGACCTGTTGTTTCCGCGGGTCGTCTCAATTTTCGTTTCGTTACTTCGTTTCTGACAATGCAACAAAAAGAGCGTAAAAATGAATCGTTTCACAAATTCGAGGATCACGCTGTGATTACTTAAGTGGCGTAATCGAGATCAGCACAAATGAATATATAATTTAACGTATTCTAAATTCAGAAGACTTCATTGTTATTGCATTATTAGCTAAGGAGAGAAATCGAGAGAAATTTAGATAAAATCTGTTTGTTGATTGTTAGTGGGTGTTTATACTGACACCTCTTTGATAATTTTTGCGACAAAACCAAAAGATGATACATTTCAAAAGTGATACCAGAATTACCAAATTATACCCAAATAGGAAAATCGAGAGTATGGGGAGAAAAAGAAAAAATAATCTCTTTAACGACCCAGTCAACACTTTCTTCAATCTACGATTGTACGGTATCATACCTATTATTATTATTATTATTATTATTATTATTATTATTACTGTTATTATTATTGTTGTTATTATTGTTATTATTATTAGTTATTATTATTGTTATTATTATTATTATTATTGTTATTGTTATTATTATTATTGTTATTGTTATTGTTATTTTTGTTATTATTATTATGATTATTATTATTATTATTTAAGATTCTCTTTAAGATTCTCTTTATAAAACTATGAAGCACATTACATAATTATAAAACTTTCTTCTCTTTTGCTTTATTTCATTTACGAAATAATTCCGTTATTTAATGTTTTAATTATCAAAAGTAAATAATGATTGTTATTCTTTTACTTAGATAAACCTATGAATCTATATATAGCTATCACTCTGTATATCTCTCTATCTACTACACTATGAATATACCGCCAGTATGTGTATTTATCTGTATTTCTGACTGGTCATCCTAACTGTATAATCCATACATCAGCCAGTAAATTTATCTCTAGCTATTCTTAATACACAATGAGAATAGCACAGGGATGCATATCAGTACTTATGTATAAATATCGTACTTACACACACCAGTAGACCTATAGGAAAGCCTTATTTAAATTCATAACCACTTCATAAAAATATCAGCGATAAATAAAAGGAAATGGTTCCGCGCTTTACAGACATAACCTTTTTATCGATCCTTCTATTGCAGTGTTCAACATTATCGTGTAGATAACGGTTACATTTCCTAATATTTGTGTCATGAGCAAGAGCGTTAAATATCATGTGTCGATCAACATCCTAACACTTCTTTAGCCGTGTCAAAAGTCGCGTAATCACATTTAAATCTGACATTAGGATAGCAATAAAACTAAACAATAACAGACATACCACCTTCATATTACTATAAATTTTAAAATAAAACTACACTAATTCACGTTTGTTTAAGCGTAAACGATTGTAGTGAAAATGAACTGTTAACAGTGAACAGGGAAAAAAAATGATATCACTCGAGAAAAAAGAAAAAAAGAAAAGAAAACAGTACACGTATTCAATCGATCGAGACGAAACAAATAGCTGTTACCAATCGGAAACTGAGAAAATTAAAACCTGACATGAAATACGACAGACGTACGCACACACACTGTACTCACCTCGTTCCTCAATGCTCTGGCTCTGCAGTGAATCGTTTTCGTCCAAGCACATGTAAGTTATTAAGACGTGGAAGTAAAAAATAAGAATTATAACGGTTCTCTTCCGACGAGTCCGGAATGTAAACGCTCGGCGAGTCACGCAAAGACAATTGTCCACGTGCTTCTGTCGCTGTTATCGACGAGTTGACAAACATTATCGTAATGTGGAAATAATCAGCCAACCACAGGCTGGCGTCCCAGCTGATTGGCGGCTACGAATACGAAAACTGACGACGACGAAGAAGAAGAAGAAGAAGAAAAAAAAATGATGTTAATGAATTTACTTGTTCTCTTTAGCTGGCGTAGTTTGAATAATGACCAAACAGAATGGATTACCTGACCGACACATTGTCCACTAAGTTGTCGTTAATCACTAGCCACAGGGCGACCTGATTTCTTAGTTGTCGAAACAAATTTGATTAACCGGCTGGCCTTTTGCGCTGCTCTCTGGCATTCCTGTTCTGTCGCAGAAAGCAGCAGCAGCAGCAACAGCAGCAACAAGGCGACTGGTGCCGCTGAGTGCATCTTACGTCGTAACACTTGCTCTGTGTGAACTGAGGCAGTTTATAGTTTTACTGGGCACGTCAGGAACTGACAGCTTGCTCTATGAAATTCGACCATGGTGACGCCAGCCTGAACTTTAGTTTTCTTTCTTTTTATTCTCATTTTATTTATTTATTTATTTATTTATTTATTATTTACTTATTTATTTATTCATTCATTCATTTATTATTTCCTTATTTAGTTCTGTGCTCTCTCTCTCTCTCTCTCTCTCTCTCTCTCTCTCTCTCTCTCTCTCTCTCTCTCTCTCTCTCTCTCTCTCTCTCTCTCTCTCTCTCTCTGTATCTCCCTATCTCTATCACTAATCTACTCTTAATTACACATACATATACATACATACTACGTTTGATATTTCACATCTTCAATTAATATAGAGGTACGGGAGGTTCTGGTGATTCAAACTGAGTAACAAAACATCCTCATTCATCAGACAAACTGGAAGATATTCGAGTGCTTGTTTGTGTGTGCGTGTGTGTGCGTGTGTGCCTGTGCATATATATACACAGAGAATTACAATTACTGCTTCTGTTATTCTATATTAATTTATTATCAGTAGTAGTAGTAAAAATTGATTTACATTTATTTGTTAAAAAACTGGATGAAAGAAAATATTTGTCAGAAGTGGGATTTGAACCCACGCCCACATTCGTGGACCAGAACACTCGTTCACATTTAACACGTGAAGGTCAGAAACCTTGAGTCTGGCGCCTTAGACCACTCGGCCATCCTGACATGAGAATCGTATGTGAAATAAATGTATAGGAATAAATGCTGATGATTTTATTTAATACCATAGCTTATGTCATTAAATTTTGTTTATTCATTCCCTCTTTCTTTCTCCGTCCATCTAAACTATTACTACTATTAGCCTAAATTATAATTCTAATTATTATTATGTGATTTATTACGGACACACTAACTGCCAACAGGAAATACTTAGATGTATTTATCAGAAACATTCTGAACCAGTAGTAGTAGTAAAATAATAGTAACAATAATAATAATAATAATAATAATAATAATAATAATAATAATAATAATAATAATAATAATAATAATAATAATAATAATAATAAAATAATAATAATAATAATGTATTATTTCAGATAATGTTTTGAAATAAAGATGTAAACAATAAAAACAAAAACAAAAACATTTGTCAGAAGTGGGATTTGAACCCACGCCCACATTCGTGGACCAGAACACTCGATCACGTTTAACGCGTAAAGCTGTATGCCTTGAGTCTGGCGCCTTAGACCACTCGGCCATCCTGACATGATAGATGAAATATGAAATAAATGTATTCGAGTAAACAGTGATAACTTTATGTAATACTCGTTATTATGTACGTCATTTCGTCATTTATCTACTCATCCCCTCAACGTCCGAATATACAACTACTGCTACTATCACAATGACAATAACAACAATAATAACATTAATGATAGTAATAAGAACAATAATATTAATAACTGTAATAGTAGTAGTAGTAGTAGTAGTAATAATAATAATAATAATAATAATAATAATAATAATAATAATAAAAATAATAATAATAATAATAAATAGTTCGATTCTATTACGAAAAATCTATCATTCTATGTCGCAGGTTTTTGAAATAAACATTTTGCAAAATAGTTTAATGGGAATTTCAAGTTTATAATTTAGATTGTTTTGTTGTTTTTTTGTTGTTGGTTTTTTTCGGGAGGGGGAGGAATATTTACGTTTCGTTTTTCTTATTTGTTTGCTTCATTAATTTTTCTATTCATTATTTTTCTTTTCCTCATTGGTTTCTTCCTGTTCATTATTTCGTGGTCACTGAAGATTATAGGAACAAAGTCTGTTTTGTTGTTATAACAAATTACCATCAATATTTCATATTAAAACACAAAAAAAAAAAAAAAAAAAAAATAAAAAAAAATTAAAACTATTTTAAAAACATTGACACGAGAGAAACAATAACATTTACTCGATAATTCGCTTTATCGGAATAACTGCATTACATTCGTGAACATCTAACACAAACAAAAGACACTTCTCCGAATTATACATTATTAATTTGCCCTCGACAGAGTGCAATGGCGCCGACTCCATTGTGACTGAGGAAGACGTCATTTAGCGAGCGTGACTTTCCACAATTCTAACACCAGCTCCCCACATTCACTGTCCACTTCTTAAGTACCACTTGAAGCAGCAAAAACGACGGTGCGAATGTTAAGTGATTTTATTTTTAATCTCCCCGTAAGCAGTTCAAAGAACCGAACTGCAGGGCGAGGCGTCCCGAAAGCCAAAACTTGTTATTATTTTAACGACGTTTAGTTTGATTCAGGCGCTTGAGAACGAAGCAGAAGCATGAGATGTAGATGCAAAAATGTCTTCTCCCAGTTAGTGACTTACATCTATCCGTTAACAAAAACATTTTTTCATTCCTCAAAGCGTTTAGGGTCGCGCAGGAGTGTATCGGTTGATTTTAGTTTAAGAACATATACGACAACGACAACGTTTGCTTGTTGCAGTCTAAAGTAAACGAAACGCGTGGTTGTGAGAATGTTAATGTACCCTGCGATGTAGGGAAGTCCTTTGTACAAAAATCTCTAACACGAAAATCAGAAATAAATGTAGGTGTTTTGTGAAGAATCATTTTTCAAGTGATGCCGTTAATAAATAGAATAAAATTTTGTTCCTTGTTCACACCCACACATACAACAATACCCACCCACACAAATACACACATACATCTGAACAAGAAACAATATATAATAAATATTTATGTGAGCGTGTATGTGTGTGTCTGGAGAGAGAGAGAGAGAGAGAGAGAGAGAGAGAGAGAGAGAGAGAGAGAGAGAGAGAGAGAGAGAGAGAGAGAGAGAGAGAGAGAGAGAGAGAGAGAGAGAGAGAGAGAACAAAAAAGATAGATAAAGCAATATAAAGAAGGAAAAAAGATTTAAAATTTCGTGTTTATAATTATGATTCGAACTTTGTGTAAACTGACATATTAATAGATTTATTATTCTATAATCGGGTAATGAGTAGTGAAAACACCACACATCAAATGCGTGGCCGTGTTTCCTGGTCATGTTTTCTGACTCAGGATTAGCCAGTATTGACCGCCCCACTTATTATAACAGTCAGTGTTTGTACTACCGGAAAGAAACAATCACTATTAATCAATACGTTTCATATACCT
The DNA here is from genome assembly GCA_012295275.1 of Chrysomallon squamiferum. NCBI lineage: Eukaryota > Metazoa > Mollusca > Gastropoda > Neomphalida > Peltospiridae > Chrysomallon > Chrysomallon squamiferum. Next base: position 4,501,211 of record CM022670.1, read on the forward strand.
GCAAGTATTTTCTTTTTGTTAATCATTAGAGTCCTAATTCCTCTCTCTCTCTCTCTCTCTCTCTCTCTCTCTCTCTCTCTCTCTCTCTCTCTCTCTCTCTCTCTCTCTCTCTCTCTCTCTCTCTCTCTCTCTCTCTCCCTCTCCATATCTATATATATATATGTGTGTGTGTATACGTGTATATATATATATATATAAAATAAAATAAATAAATAAATAATATATTGGAGAATATATAAAAATGATATAAAAATAATTATAATAAAATGAAAGTATGTGACTAAACAAATACATGCATTAAGAAGACTTGTAAAATAATTTTACTAATTTGTTCTTGAAGGTATCAGGAATAAAACTGAAGTCAACGGAAAACATGTATACACAGCTTGTATTTGATAAATATAAAAAAAGAAAAAAGAAAACAGAACAAATCACGAAAACAAACAATTTTTGGCATAAAAGGGTCAGTTGACAATATATTTGCTGCACACCATGTTGAATGTTAAATATTATTTTGCTTTCGTGAGTGAAAAAGAACTAGCGGGTATTGCTAAGAACGTAAGCCAAACGAAAATTCAGTCACTGAAACAGAAACAGATATAAGTGCACAAACACACGAAACCCATCAGTCTTCTACTGTGATATAACTGTTCACTTCTAGCATATAATTATATGTCTACAACTAGTAAATTTCTGAAAAATGATGTATAGTAAATGTTAACAAGGCATCTAAGATGTATTATTCAACTTGTTTAATATTTTGTCTCTCTCTGTCTTTGTATGTCATTCTATCAGTTAATTCAAAATTGAAATAAAAATAAAAAGTATATATAATTACTGTAGAGAAAGGAAACACAAACACAAACAAATGAAGCACTGTTTAATCTACGTTAAAGTGCAGTCTCAATCGTACAATGACTGGAAATTAATTCGAATCAGTATTGGTGTAAGTGGAGCGTTAAACAGTTGATCTACTCGAGGCGGCTCATCACCTTGTTTTTTGAACAGAAATATTTTGTGATTTTCTAATAAATCACCTCTAGAGAAAAGAAAAATATTTATTGATTATTTTCCAAAAAAATTTTGTTTTGGGAGATACAAATATTGATAAGAAATACATACTCTCTCTCTCTCTCTCTCTCTCTCTCTCTCTCTCTCTCTCTCTCTCTCTCTCTCTCTCTCTCTCTCTCTCTCTCTCTCTCTCTCTCTCTCTCTCTCTCTCTCTCTCTCTCTCTCTCTCTCTCTCTCTCTCTCTCTCTCTCTCTCTCTCTCTCTCTCTCTCTCTCTCTCTCTCTCAACTTACCTAAACCCTATGATTTTCCCATTCCTCTTAAAAGGTTTGACGTTATGAGGATTGTGATTATAGAACATAACTTCTGCCTGAGAGTAGGTGCCTGACACGTACATTATTTTCAAAAGTACTAGCTTTTTTTGGCCATTAACAATTACTTCTTTAACTGGAAAGAAATGACATAAAGTAACAACCAAAAAAAAAAAAAAAAAAAAAAAAAAGAGATAATATCTGTTTTAAAAGAAAGAAAAAAAACAACAATAGATAAACAAAAAAACATACCATAATATCTATTTATATATGCACACATACATAAGTCAGATGTCAACTAATTTTTGTGGAATAAATAATATTAATTCAAGGAAGAGGCTGTGAAGGAATCAGATGCAATGGAAGTATTTCACATTCCAATGCGCAAGGGCCCGTTGCTCGGTAATTCGAGGACGCAGATGGCGAGATCTCGCGAGATCTCGCTAAAATAGCCGTACTTGCAAATTGGTGGGCAAAAGCAATCATTTTTGTAATGGGAGGCCCTGACCATTGTTCAGTTATTAACTGTTCCGATCGCATATCGGAAACATTGGGTAATCGCTTCACATAGAAATGAAAAAGATTTTAATGTTACTGCATACACGAGGGTTTGCTCTGCACATTTTGTAGGTGGGAAGCCAGTGAACGACAAGAAACATGTGGACTATATACCCACCCTGAATATGGGACGGGAAACTGTCACAACACCTTGGATATCAAAAAATGACAAATGAAATTAATGACATGGTTCAGATAACTACAGAGAACAATAGTTTCAGTTATGTTCTTAATTATTCGGTCTACCTCAACTAGTTGAGGTGTTTGTTGTTTGGACTTAAAAATACTCAGTAGGGGTTGTACAAGTACGTAGGTGTTTGTGTGAGTATGTGAGTAAAGGTACAATCTTCAGTATAACAGTTATATGTTACTCCGAAATAAATGGTTTATTTAAAAAGTTTTGTTTAAAGCATAAACTATATAATACTTGTGTGTGTTTGTACTAATTACACCTAACAATAAGTGTAAGTAGACAAGTCACTGGTTATTGCCTGTGTTTGTATTGCGCCTGTGGGGAATGGGCACATGCTATTTCTTGACCTGGACCTGAATTGTTTTGAGAGGTGGTTTTTTGATTACACTGTATGTATATGTACAGAAGCATACAGGCTCCCATTTCTGTAGGTGAGGGATGACAGGCCTTTTATGTATATTAATATTATGCTTATGTATACATACATACATAAAACAATTATATATACTGATTTTGACATGGGGGGGGTAATTACAATATTTATGCATGCATGTGTTTTCAGTAAACAAATTATATATATCCACTTGAGAAATATTTATAACTATTCAAATTTGTAAACGCTCGTATGGAATCCCTGTCAGATGTTTTGTTTGTACTTTTTACTAAACAGTCTTTTAATCTGGCGTCATCAAAACATTCCGGGTACGAGACGCAGACTTTGTCCAAGTTGTTGCACTGCTTTTTAATTTGAACCACTCCGCTGTAAATGTCATTGGTCCGTTTTCTACCGCCATTTTACCATCTGGTTCGAAACATGTACATGTTAGCAGCCAAACTGTAAATCTCCTCTGAAGCTACTCATGTCGCTCATAACAACCTGTCAGTTTGTAAATAGACCAGTTTCAGTATAGTCTGTCAAGGGACGTTACTCTTCGCGCGCATGCGCAATAGGAATGTGAAATACGTCTATTGGTTCGATGGATTAATAGTTATAAAATCTGATTGTATCCCTAAATCCACTTGTTTATAGCACAGATGGATGGTGTGTAGTCTCCTGTCTGTGGGAAGGTAAATGTAAAGGAACCCTTCCTGCTAACAGAACATTAATAGCTGGTAGCATGAGCGCATCATGTTTCACCTTTCACTATATATTTGTTCAGTACATCATTAAATTTAACTCGAGATAATCCTAAATATTGCACAGAATAAACTAATCGACTTACGTACGTTCATAGTACTAAACAAAATAAGATTTTCTACTTTCCGGGCTTAAATTATGGCACTAGTGTGTCATGATAGTGTTAATTGTCTCAGTGAAAAGGTGGATCTACGAGTATCGGAGAGGATCGTTTACAGAGTACAAAACAAGAAATAAACTTAAGTCACTATACTGTGGCGATATGAAAAACGTACTCATGCGATACCTGATCTATCTGTGCTGTAGTTAGGCTTGCCAGTTGTTAATATCTAATGCATTTTTGTTACCTCTTTAATCTTTTTTATTTCAACCATATTTTTAATTTTATTTTTAAGTTAACAGTTATACACTTGGTAACTTTGTAATTAATCTTATTGCCTTTGTAAGTAATGCAATTTTACAAAATCTACCTTTCACAACTGAACGCCTTTCCCTTTGTGTTTTGTTCTCGTTCTCGCTATTTTCTTTGTATTCCGAACTTCGTTTTTCGTTGACTGCTCGCGTTGAACTATCCCGAGGCTTGTCATCTGTTCCAGGTAGTTCGGCTTCAGCCCAAGTAACAACAGCAAGCGCAACACACAGGGTGAAGAGATTCTTCTTCGACATTCTGCTGATCGTAAAAAAAACACCAGAATTGTTACAAAACCCAGAATCTCAATCCCTTGTGAATCAGTTCGACATTATTACTACTATGACTACCATTAGCACAACTACTAACAGTTTCAATATCAGTATTAGTAATAATACAGTTATTATTACTACTACCACTACTGCAACTGCTTTTACTACGACTACTACTACTACTACTACTACTACTACTATCACTGCTATTATAACTTCTGTCGCCAATATTAGTAAAGAGTACAATATCAAAAAAGCGACTGCAATAATAATAATAAAAGTAATAATAAAAATAATAATAATTATAATAGTAGTAGTAGTAGTAGTAGTAGTAGTAGTAGTAGTAGTAGTAATAATAATAATAATAATAATAATAATAATTAAAAGCAGTAACATATCGCTTTAATATATAAAAAATTAGTAGTTTTTTATAACCTTTTTTATGGTAGAATGCATTTACAGTATATCTAGCTAAAGGATCTTCATTAAATTTTAAAAAAGAGAATTGAAAAAACCCACCTGAACTAGAGATAAAATAATGAAAAGACAGAGTGCTGATTTTTACATTTATTTTGGTGAAATTTGCCACGAATTTGTGCAATATTCAAGCAACAGTGGAAACATCTGTTTTGACGAGATGAATGTGTCAAATCAATTTTTTAATGCACATCTTAAAACGTGGAATTTACATAATTTTACATATTTGTCGATGTCGGGTTTTGCTTATGTAAGACGTTTTATGTCTGTGAATACTGGTATGTATATTTTTTGTGATGTTTCTGTATTTTATCAAAAGAAAACCAAAAACAAACAAATTTCAGTAATATTTCTTGAGCAGGTTGAGGATGGATCCATTATGCTAAATTCAGAAATCCGAATCTTTTTCTCAGAACAGCAGAAATAGTGATATCTTTCAAATATCGGACTGTTTTGCATACACAAACTTTATTTTATGCACATAATAATTAAAAATGTTATATAACAAATCCAGCAGACTGTTTGTATAAACTGCATATGAAATACAAATGGTATTTGCATTTAGATTCTGAACGGGTAATAAATTTTATTTGATACTTTTATATATATATATATATACATTCATATATACACACACACACACACACACATATATGTGTATTAATAGAAATATACAGATATAGATATAGACAGTGTGATATTAATAGTTTCATTTATTAACTTTAAAAGTATTAACAGCAGAAACTGAGACATTCATAGAATCTTTCTTATGAGTTAAAATAACTCTATTCACTATCTGTTTGATTATTACAGATATTATGATGACAGTGATAAAATACGGTTCTAAAAAAGGTGTATAAAAAAGGTGTATAAATGTATCATCTGTGTAAACATTCAAATTGTATATCCACGTGTCTATCGCGCGTTCTGATTAAAGGTTTGTATATCCAGTTGACTGAATGAAGTAAAAACAGAAAAACACGAAGCACAATTTAATCTTCATTAAAGTGAAAGCTGATTCCAAAAATGGATCTATATAAAGGTTTGTCCATCCACTCACACACATATACATATATATATATTGATATGTAATGAACATGTATATAAATAAAAACACAAACACACACATATACATATATGGATACACACTACAACATATATATACTTATTATTTTTATTCTTTTTTCTTTTTTCTTTATTTCTTGTCTTTATTTTCTTTTTTCTTACGTATATTCACAGATATAAAACGCAATATATGCTATGATGAATCTAACTGGGTTCTACAACCTCGTTTTTTATAGCATTTGTTCCTTATAGCATTCACTGAAAGAAATATGAATAGGGTTGATTTGTTTTAAACCGTCACGTAAGAATTAAAAAAATATTATATAATACTGTTCAAAATATTGTATAAAAATACATTTAAACTATTGACATAAGGATTACATATATAAATTCGCACAAAAGAAAGAAAGAAAAAAGAAATCGGTAATATATTTCAGCTTCGTATATTTCAGCTTGCAGGATAGGAGGCGAAGGAGGATAGGAGGCGAAGGAGTGGGGGAAGAGATAATTGCGGAGAAGAGGTGGAAGTAGAGGAGACTTTTGTAACTTTCTTCTTGTTTTCCTTTTTCTTCTTGTTGTTGTTTTTCGTCTTCTTCTTCTTCTTCTTCTTCTTCTTCTTC
>CM022670.1:4512263-4539763 GCA_012295275.1 Chrysomallon squamiferum
TAAATGACATGAGATAAATAAATGATATAAATGATCTGTGATGTTTAGAAATTAAAAACATGTTTTCAGAAATAAGCGAACAGAATCTTTATCAGTCACTGTCTCTGTCTGACTCTTTCTAACTCTGTTTACACACCCACACACACATACACACAGACACACACACATACCCAAAGCAAACATACACACTTACACATATATAGAACTATATATATATAGATAGATAGATAGATATACTAGATGGTAAATAGATTTGTATCTGTTCTTCATACATAAGCTGATGTTAACATGCACATACATTTACATACATACATACATACATACACGTATATACCATACATACATACATACCATATAATGTTTAGAAACGTTGTTCAGCGTAATGTTTCAATCTTACAAACGTTTCAAGACGATAATAATATTATTGACCTCGCCTATTTAAAGAGATGTTGTTAGACTGTTTCGTGTTATTTACAAATAGGAAATACACAGCGGAAGAAAAAGCAGGAAAAAAATACAAAACACACGTTGTAATTTAATTTTCCTGATAAAATTTGATTAAATTGAAGAAGACGAAAACATCGATTCAAATTCAAAAGGCTAACAACCGAGAAACCTTTGCATTTTATTGTTCGAAAACAGAAATCAATGAAACAGAATAAATTGCTCAAGTTATTAGCATTTAACGACAACGGCATTCAACAGACAAGGAGAGTAAAAAGTACGTTCTGTAATAACATATTCCAACCAGTCGTTAGATCATCTTCAGTATGACAGGCATCCTTCCCCGCTCATAAACTTATCAAATTTTTGTGGTCGTCTCTGACTATTTCTAGACTGCAATGCAATCTGCGTATGCGACATCACGTTACCTTTGCGTCATTGATTTAGGATTTCTTCTCCAATACAAATCATATATTGTTCGCACTCAAATTAAATTGCGCTAGGATGGCTTCAGATTGTAATTGTATACACTACGGCGTGCTTTTCGATCACCTCTTGTGAAGATAATGCTAATAGTCGAGTAAAGACGTCGTTTATCGCCGACTTTCGGCTTATTTAGTCTACATAAAGGCTGCAATCGATTCAGTCACGACGTGGGTCTTGATGGGGCAAGAGGCAAACATTATCAGTTTCAGTCCATTTCTTCAAGTCAGTTCTAGTGGCTCGTGTCGGGTGTGCCTGCCTCCTTGATGGCAGTCGAGGATCTCGTTGTGATCCACGAAGGCCCTCGACGCTTGGCTCGTAACACAAGAGATTTTCATTTCTCATTTCGATCGCCACTCGAGTCGTCTAGCTTCTACTTTGCCTTCACTTGCCGCTGGCGACACAGAGCGGAGAAAAACGGCGGTCTCTCGTGGCAGTCTCCCTTCTGGCTGTAATGATCAGTAAAATCAAACTCTATCTCGTCATTACAGATGGCATTGGGCTATAAAAGAAGAAAATCTATTTTAAGGACATTTTTTTTTTTTTTTTTTTTTTTTCTTCTGCTTCTTCGCAAGCGCTAGTGAAGACTCGAGACAATAAGAATAACTCTTCTGTGGATAATTTTGATAATCACGAGCAATTTGTTTTGACGTTTCTTGTCAGATGCATCGGTTTTCCTCTTTTCGTTTATTCGAGTATACCGAAAGAGACTCGTCTTTAGGGTTCACTAATCAAAGAGACTGCAGATCTCAGCTGCTTAACTCTGTCGGATGAAGATCAAGTCACATGCAATCGATTTTGACTCGCTGATCGGCGGTGACTTGTTATGCAAAGGCGCTGATTTGTCATGATTATGTGTTTATTTGACACCGACTCTCTCAGAATACAAAACATGTGTTTATTCATTGACTTACGTATTATTCACAGTAGTATGTCTCATTTAAACCCAGAATATTTTAGTTGATAAAATAAATGTATTTTTCAGATTAAGAATTTAATTCATTACAATCTTTCTTCTTCTTCTTATTATTATTATTATTACTGTTGTTGTTGTTATTATCATCATCATCATTATAATCATCATCATCATCATCATTATTATTATTATTATTATTATTATTATTATTATTATTATTATTATTATTATTATTATTATTGCTATTATTCTTAGTTGTATTTGTTGTATTAGTAGAAGCGGTAGTAAATGTACTAGTAGTAGCAGTACCTTATTTAATTTATTTTTCTCCTTATTTTTCTTTGTTCCCTTTGCATTCCTTCATGTTTATTTATTAAACTGAACTATTTTGCTTGTTTGTTGTTATGGTTTGTTTTTGTTTTTGGGGGGTTTCAGTGCAATTTGTTTTAAATTTTCTTTTTTATGTTTGTAGTTTTGGTTCGTTTATTATTTCACTCAAACTTTTTATTTTCAGAATCTTTAATTTATCTTTTGAAAAACAGTTTCACTCTTTTTAACTCTTCTTTTCTTTTCTTTTACTGTCACAAATGATATTGACCATAACACGACGAAAGCGTTGACTCTATTAAGTTACCATGGAAAAACTCGACAAATACAATCTAAAATTCATATGAAATCGAGGTAACACGATATTCTTTATTTCTTGTAGTGATATATTATTCAGCAAACGCCTCTCACGGAATCCACTGAAACTCCTTGGGGAACCAGTCGAGTCGTTGTGGTTAGTAAATTATGAATTAAGTTTGGTTAATACGCTTCTGCGATCTCTTTCCCTTTCTTTAAGACAGGCTTGAGTAGGCCTTACACTGTCTTCACCACAGACTTGTCGCTGGTATTTTTGAAAAGACGATCTGTTACACACGCTGTCTGTTATGTCTTCAAGAACGGAAACCAGCTACATTGCATTCTGCAGAATAACTGTATGTTCCATAACGTTGTCAAGTCATCAAAGTTTATATTATATCATAAATAAACATGCATGAATCCCATATTATATACTTTTTAAAATCTTATGTGCATACAGGCACATATGCAAAAACACACACACACACACATGCATACAAATAATTGCACAGAAACACACACATACACATAAATATATATATATATACACACACACATATATATACAAACATATATACATGCATACATACATACATACATACATGTATACATGCATACATACACACATACATAACTATACACATAAATATATATATATACACACACACACACATATATATACAAACATATATACATGCATACATACATACATACATACATGTATACATGCATACATACACACATACATACATGTATACATGCATACATACACACATTACATGTATCATGCATACATACTATACATTACATGTATACATGCATACATACACATACATAACTATACACATAAATATATATATATATACACACACACACATATATATACAAACATATATACATGCATACATACATACATACATACATACATGTATACATGCATACATACACACATACATACATACATACATACATAACTATACACATAAATATTACAACTATTACTATCAGCACTATTTAGACAATTATTACTACAATTTCTTCTACTATAACAATAATGATCATCAACATAATCATTGTTATTATCATTAGCATCAGCATCGACATCATCGTCATCATGACTATTACTACTACTACTACTACTACTACTACTACTACTATTACTACTTCTACTACTACTATTATTATTATTATTATTATTATTATTATTATTATTATTATTATTATTATTATTATAGCCATTGTTGTAGTTGGTGTTTATGTCACATTAGAACTATAAATATTAATGAGATAACTGACAGATAACAAACCGTGACGCAATTTCAAGGTGGACGATTATTCATTTATTAAAATGTATTCTTATCTGCTTTAGTTGAGTAACTATTTATTTATTATCGTTATCATTCTCTTTATCAACCTGTCCATGAATCGATATCATTCTTGACAACTATATATATATAAATAATTTCATGTACGCCTATATTAATAGTAACAACATGCATATGTGACTGTAAATATATATACTGTCAAATAATTTGGTAAATTTTACTGTTCTATATCAACATAATTACTTAGCTACAGATACGACTGTCAGGTTGATAGATAATCACCTGTCTAACGTGTATGAGTATTACGAACAGAAGGGCTGCAGTTTTTATCTGTTTTATGTAAAAGACAAATTCAGTGACGTATTCGAACATGCATTATTTATGAGTTTTTATACAGGGATAAAAATAAAAAATAAAAACTGTTTTGGTCATATTTTTAAATGACTGCAAACTTCAGCTGGCTTTTTATTTTAATTTTATTTTTCTGTATGTACTGTCACACGTCCTAATTGATTATATTTTAATTTGACAGTTTCATCTTTCTGACAATTTGTTCCTGCATTCCTTTTTTTTTTGTTTTTGGGTTATTATTATTATTCTTGTTCTCTCTCTCTCTCTCTCTCTCTCTCTCTCTCTCTCTCTCTCTCTCTCTCTCTCTCTCTCTCTCTCTCTCTCTCTCTCTCTCTCTCTCTTTTTCTCTCTAATTTTCTTTCATTCATTTTCTCCATCGTTTTCTCTCTCGAAAAGATATCATTTAACCTCGAGTCTGGGTGATAATATAATTTAGGGAGACTGACATCTCTAAAATCCCCCATTACCTCTCCGACCTGCACACCCCGGAGCCTAATGAATAGAAGAGAAGTTTCTTAATTCGGTTTTAAATCGATAATAGTCAGAAATCCGCAGCAACACAAACCAGATGTGATATGGGCACAAAAAGGCGTGGTCGACACCAGCAATAAAGTCTTGTAAAGTTCACATACGAACACATAAAGCTATTTGAATTCTGTAATGTTGACACTTTGCCTGTCAGTAAATTTTCTGTAATTGAAACTCGAAGGATCGATTCTCTGCAGAGCCCTTTGCTGTTCATGATTCCATTAAACAAAGATTTCCAAGACGGGTTATTAAAGACTATGTGTATTATTACTGATAAAATTCCACCTTAGAATGGAATGTTTTCTCTTAAAATCCAAAAAGAGAAAATTAAATCCAAAAGTTTGGGAAAGACTACATTTACAATCTTTCAAGGATAGGCATTTCTATTAAATGCTCTCCATAGGTCACTTAAAATGAAAATACATGTATTTGATTTTAGCGACTTGATATTTCAATTTAACGTCCAATTTCTAAAATAGCTACCATTTGACTCAAGTATTTTCATAGATACTGACTGCAGAGTCATATTATGAATATTTTCTGTCATATTTTAACAATAGTCGGAAGAACAGTTGAAATATAACATTAATGTTCAAATAAAGAAAAAAAAAATTAATTTTGGCTGAAATCTGATAATAAAGGCAAAATAAATCAAACTGTCAGATACAGAGTTCATTTCACACCTTTCTGATGGATTCGTGTTTGAAATATGGTTTCTAGAATCACAACAGAAAGGTCAGGGACGAGATACTATCGAGTGCAGAAGCACTGTTCACTGTTTTATCTGGATTCCTTGTCAGCTAAGTGAAAATAAGAATATCACTCTTAATTTACCCCAAGTGTGTTTTATGGTAGTACCTGTCACAAAAAAATGTTTATGTCGTCAATGTGTATTTTACTTTTTGGTTGGAAGATAATTATTTGGGTGTTTTGTTTGTTTGTTTTTGGGTGGGTTTTTGTTGTTGTTTTTTTCGTTGTTTTTTTTGTGTTGTTATTATTATTTTGCTGTTGTTGTTGTTGTTTGTCGGTTTTTGTAGTTCTTGTTGTTATTCGTTGGGGGTTTTTCGTGTTTTTTTTTGATGGTTTCATTTTGGTTTTTTGTTGTTGTTTTTGTGTTGTTATTATTATTTTGCTGTTGTAGTTGTTGTTTGTTGGTTTTTGTAGTTCTTGTTGTTATTCGTTGGGTTTTTTTCGTGTTTTTTTGTTGTTGTTGTTTTTGTTGTTTTTTTGTTTTTTTTTACTATGAATTTTTTTCCTTACAAAGAGTAGCTTTACACTTTTCGTAATATTAAAACACATCTCCCACTGGTTATACACTGTGAACACGCCCCTAAGTTCTGGTGAACGAATGAATGTTAAAACCCTTCCCCTTGTTACGATTATTCTACGATAAGATTTCACTTTCCCTTTGTCAGTGATCCTCCCACCCCGCTCAGTGGCTGGGGTTTAATAACGTTAAGTGGTTTTTCCGCATGGTTGCCTCACTGCCAAATCTGTCATTATTTACGACAGTTTGATGAGTTTGTTTTTCTTTCTCTTACTCTTTTAACAAAGAGAATACGTTACAGGCATTCTTCAGTGTGCAATATTCATTCTATGAACTTATTTTGATTTTATTCTTATTTATATCATTTGAAAAAGCTAAAAAAAAAAAAAAAAAAAAAAAAAAAAAAACAAAACAACAACAACAACAACAACAAAACTTTAAAATGATATCAAGATGTCTATGATTGGTCAGTTATTGTAAGAGTTACAAAGGGGTCTTTTAAACTGGCTGATTAAAATAAAAAGGGGTCTTATAATTTTCTAACAATTAAAACAATTTAACAGAATGAATCCGAAAATGGCAAAATATAGAAAAACAGGCGATCGTTCTTTAGCACACACACAAAAACACACACACACACACACACACACACACACACACACAGTAAACATGAATACCCCTGAAGTGAAAGTAAAATAAACATCCAATCAAATGGCAGTATTTTGATCAGCTGATCTAACACAAGTTTGGTTTAAAACCTGTGTTAAGTCAAATCATTTGATTTTTTTTTTTTTTTTTTTCCAGATGACAGAAAACAGTTCTCGCTCGATAGACTTTGGTAATATTATTAAACAACTGAAATGGTTTTATTGTGGGAAATTTAAAAACAACAACACTGTTAAACACGGGCAGGCCCAAGTGGCGGAAAGTACGATTTCTTACCTACTAAAATTCTCCGTTAAAAAGGGCTTGTTCTCACAAAGCATTAAAGTACTAAAAGTACTATCACGGTTAAAAAAAAAAAAAAAAAAAAAAAAAATTTAATCATTTTCTTAAATAGATTGTCTGGATTTTTAAACATCACTTTTGCGCACTCTTTTTCGCTAAAAATTTCTACAGATGAAAAGAAAATAATAGGACAGTATTCGGCAATGTGCGAACTACGTCCCGAAAATGTGTTCCTAAACCTCCAGGTATTTAACACAACGCAAACAGTGGTCACAGCGTTTTTAAAGGAAATTGGTCTGATGCCAAGACCTATTTCTATTTGAAAGAAAATAGATAAAAAACTATATCGTTAATTATGAAAACAAAATAATAGGACAGTATTTCAATGTTTTCTTTTTTCGTTTTAAATTTTTAAATTAACTTTTTTTTTTTCGTTTTTAAATTTTTTTTTAATGTATTTTTATTTTCTTTTTTTTCTTTTCTTTCTTTTTCTTTCTTTCTTTCTTTCTTTTTTCTTTCTTTTTTCTTTCTTTCTTTCCTTCTTTCTTCTTTTTCTCCTTCTTCTTCTTCTTCTTCTTCTTCTTCTTATTATTATTATTAACTGCTTTCAATAATAACAATACAGAGACAGTTGTATCAACAACTATTACTAACATCGCTAATCTATATTTTTAACGCCAAATGATAATGCGATTGCACAACTCAGTCTTTGTAATAATTTGTTCTGGCCACGCTAATACAATACCTTCAGTTTGAAATTGGATACGATAATCCTTTTTTAAAATATATCTTCTTTAATAGAGAAAAACAAACCTATTCTGAAAAAACGTTATGAGAGAGACAGAACTAGAGACAGAAAGAAATACAATGAGAGAGAGACAGAGAGAGAGAGAGAGAGAGAGAGAGAGAGAGACTATTATAAAATGATAATGTTTTGTTGTTGTTCTTTTTGTTGTTTTTTTGATAATGTTGGTTCACTGAATCAAAATGTGATTTCAATACATCGGTATTGCACGCGCTTCTGCGACAGCACGAGCGCATCACGTTTGCACGTGAGGTACACCTAGCGTTGTGCGATGTGACAAACTGTGTTCTTTTCTTTACCCAAAGCAACGTGGCATTTGCAACTAAACAATTTCCAATTTTTATCACTTTATTTTAATTTATTTGGAAGAAACAGTCATTTACAAAAACTTGCTAAACTATATACATATTAAGACGATAAAAATTATTTCTAAATTTCTTTTAACAAACAATAATTGCAAAAAGGCTTCACAGCTTGAGGAATCGTGTTAAAACGTTTTGTAGCCTGTAGAAATTCATAAACTGCAATTTAAAAAATGCAATACAGGTTGAGTCCTCATGGTCATCACCTACAAGTTTCACCTACAAGTACCAGTCGTTTGACTCTTATGTTCTTAAACTGATGAGCACATTTTGGGAACAAATTCTGCAAGAGACTAAACACTGTAAAACAAAAATCATTCTTTTTTGAACATATAATTTCCATTAAACAACAATAAATAAAGAATATAATAAAGTTATTTCTTTGATAAATATGATCGACAAAAAAATAAAAAAATAAAAAAATAAAAAGGAGGAAAGACAATTATATTACCTTTCTCCTCCCTAAAAAAGGAACAAGATTTATCGATAAAAATACAATATGGTCCACATAGTGAGAATACTTTTAAAATATGTTAATATGTTTGGTTGTGAGATTTTGTGAGATTTTTGTTGTTTTTGTTGTTAATTTTCTTTTCTTAGGTGTTTGTTTGTTGTTGTTTTTTATTTTGATTTTGTTTTCTTTTTTTTCTGATTTTTTATTTTAAGCTTTTTGTTTATTTTGATTTTCTATTGTTTTCTTTCTTTCTTTCTTTTCATTACTTTCTTTCTTCTTTTTTTTCTTTTTTTGTTTTCTTTTTTTTGTTGAGAAACTGACTAGATACTTATTTATGTGTTAAATATAATGACTTTTCCTCTTCTTTTTTCCTTTTTCTAAGTTTACTTCAAAGAATTTTACCTCGGTGACAATCAAGTGTCTTGTGTTTTTACCGTATTTCGAATACCTTACTTCTACAAAGTAATATTATTTTTTTTATTTATTATTATTTTTTTACCAGAATTACAGTATTAGTAGGATTTTAAAAACGTTAAGTGGTTGTTTTTACAGACATAAATATGATCTAATCCAGTACCTCATAATACATGTATTTCATTTTGTTGTTTTAGTTAAAGTTGTAAAATAAAATAACCTTATAAGACTGAGTTCCTAATAAACACTTCCAGCTGAATTTGTATGATGAGCCAAACTTTTATTTCCAGTCATGAAAATCTGCCTTTCCAATCGCTGTCAAATGGTAAAAGCTTGTGTGTGTGTGTGTGGGGGGGGTCTGTGAGTGTGTGCGTGTGTCCGTGCGTGCGTGCTTGGGTACGTTCGTGCGTGAGAGAGTTTGCACGTTTATTAGAGGGAAGTGAAATGCGTGAATAGTTTTATGAATTTAATATTTGTGAATATATTTTCGTATTTTAAAGAAATGTAGATAAAAGATACGTTTGTCGTTAATCTGTAAAACATTGTTAGAGGACTGAATGTGAATTTCTTATCTGACACCGTTATTTGCACACAAAAAGAAAAAAAAAAAAAAAAAAAAAAAAAAAGAAGTAGAAGTAATTTTGTTATCTACTGTATATTTGTATTGATAAATATTCATTCAGTAAGTAATTTATTTTATTCTTCTCAAATTATTTCTCGAACCTTTTCCCTTTTTTATTTTTTTTTTTTTTCATTATTAAATCTGTAACACATATCACCACTTGATCCAACTGAATAAAACCCACCAACTCGTATGAACTGTCGTTTCCATTCGTTTAAGCCGAAAAAGTGAATTAAGACAACACCTCTGAATCTCGGTATTTAGGCGAGCAAGTTTAATGTATTTGAAACGACTTGAGGCTAATGCAATCAATACATCCATTGTCTGTCGATGGACACTGAAGTACTTCAGCCGTCCACTCCTGTTTAATCAGAGACGTGCTAATTGCCAACGGTGTGGCACTGGGAGTTGTCCATCACGAAAGCAGGAACCCCAGGGCTTGGTTAGTCCAGCTGGGAAAGTCCGCCAGGTCCGGTCTGATTTCTGACGTTTCTGAAATGAAAAGAGCAGTGAGACGTGGTGATAATAGGCAACTTGCTTCTTCTCTTCATAACTTACACGAGTTCACTTCTCTGTCATTTGTCCTCAGTTCCTCCCTGTTTTAATTAATAATTAATTGTTATAAGTAGACGAAGAAGCGATGTTTATAGTGATATTAGTAGCAGTAATAATAGTAGTAGTAGGAGGAGGAATAGTTGTAATAGTCGTTGTTGATATTTTAGTAAGAATAGAGGTAATGCTGGAGCAGATGGTAATGACAGAAGCAGAGTAATAATAGTACTAACCCTAGATGATTAGTAATTGTAGAAGAAGTAATAGTAGTAATACTAATGGTATCAGTGGTAATATTTAGTGGTGGTGGTAGTGGGGATAGTTGTGGTAGTAGTAATAGTAATAATAATGAGATTGTAGTTGTTGCTGTTGTTGTAATAGCAGTAGTAGTAACTGTATATCTAGTAATGATAGTACCAGTAGTAATTGTGGTGATAATGGTGATAGTTATTCTTATGTCAACATTATTATCATCATCAACAACAGCAATAGTAGTAGTAGCTGTTGTTTTGTTGTGCTGACACATAGTATAGTTAGGGATTTAATCAAAAATGATCCTTAGCAATCTTTCTTTTACACATCTATGTAACTGAAACACGTCTCAATCAGTTTCTAATTTGATCTAGTATTACTGTTTTTGTGACAAGCAATTTAAAAGAGATCGTTAAAAATAAGTCATAAAACCAACAATTCGTCAACTAAATACGATTAGTAGTAATACGACATCTATTAATCCTTCATTTGTTTCCAGTCGATCTGATTATTTTCATCCAGCACGAACTACCAAAACTATATTTACAATATTTAAACTGAATTTTGATATTCTCGTCTCAGGTTGTTGCGTTACTAATGTATCGCAGTATACCCACAACGAACATCATAATTATTTATGGAATAAAAACGACTTGTTTTGTCTAGCGAAGCACATCTTTCTCTCAGCATAATAGAATCTGCTAGACCTCGTTAGTCAATAACTACACCTTATTATTCCTTCACCAGGAATCAGCACGTAATGTGTTAACCATTAGACTCAGCGCGATGTCGAAATTACACCATTATAATGAGGCCGATTCTTATTTAGACTTATCTTTGTTTAATGCGTTTTTTCGCTCGTTCGATAATAATTTGATTAGGACATTAAGACTTCACAGATAAATCTTAGATAAATCGTCAGATATAAATGTAATAAAATTAACGGATTGATGGATATATTAATGGATGAATACTACAACTACTACCAGTTATATTACTATTACTACCACAACTACTGTTATTACTGTTATTATTACTACAATGAGAACAACTACTATTTACTACTATTACAAATATTTCAGATTTGGATAACTAAATATATTAAAATATCGATTATCTTAACTGAATACATACACACACACACACACACACACAGAGACAGACAAACATATATATGTATATCGATTGTCAAAACTGATAAACCAAATAATTATGTTACCATATGGATTATTGTATACGGTGTGTTAAGAAAAACAAACATATCGATTATTTGAATAATATATAAAGTAAAATTATAAAAGTATTGATTACCATAAATTTGAAGGAAAAAACCCATATGTATATATATATATAAGCTGAGTGCGTGTGTGTGTGTATGTATATATATATATATATATATATGACTATTGATTACCACACGCAACATAGGCGAATATTGATTACAATAACCGATATATGAGATACCTGAGATTATCGATTATCTTAATAATAACACGGGTTTTCATTTCAGTTCCTGACAAGATTAGGTGATAATACGTGTGGATGCTTTTAGAATCTTGGTGCACTAATTTCATACCTCACAGTGACTGATTACCTGCCTGGGATTTGACCTTTTGTATCTGCTTACAGAAACATAACACTAATGGTTAATATTTTTCAGGTGATCGCAGATGGCGATGTAATATTAAAAAGTAAATCTTTTGAAGGATAATTACGGATGAAATTACTTTAATAGCTGTAGAGTAATAGAACAAAAAATAATAATAGAAAATGTGTTAGTATTACGAGTATAATGGAACAGAAGGATGCGAATTAAAGATTATTCTATACGTTATTTATGTGAACATATGCATTAATTTTGCACACACGCACAGACACAAACAGACATACAGACAAACACGTGTTGCTCATAGACACACGCTCGTACACACATACGTACATACGCACGCACGCATATGCGCATGTTCGTTGGTTACTCGTACAAACACAAAGACAGACGCACCACTACATCATTAAATGTAACAAATGATAATAATAACAATAAGAACAACAATTCAGGTATCGATAGAACATTGAAAAAACAAAAAAAGTTAACAAGGTATTTCGTAAATGCAATTTTAATTTCAATTTTCAACTTTCTGATCTGATAAAGCTCCATTGTGAAGATAAAAAAAATACATATTTTAATAGTAAAAAAATCCTGTAATGAGACGAGCCGTCATTACAATAGCATTATAGAAATATTACTTTTTAGCTTTAATCTAAATTCTAATCCATTGTTACTGAAGGAAGCTATGTGCTATATATAGCCGGAGTCACGGAATATCAATGTGTATTCTGACTGTTAATATCTTGGATTATTATAAATATATATGTGCGTGTCTAGGAACTCTATAGGCATACACACAGATGGTACAGCAAGCCATTTTAAAGAGATATTATATGCATACATAAATTAATCTATATATCTGTATGCGCTTGTGTGTGTGTGTGTGTGTGCGCGTGTGTATATAATTGTGCGAACATACACTTTTACATTTTTAAAATCCAAGATATTAACAGTCAGAATACACATTGATATTCCATGAGTTCCTAGACAAGCACACACGCTTAAATATATATGTGCGTGTCTAGGATCTAAACAAATTAGTATTTATGCGAAATATTACACTTCATCTGCAAAATAAGTGATGTGTAAATTTAAATCAGTCTGGCTGTCATCTATAAAATATCAAATAATGTTTTTTTAATATTCTGTCTCGAACGAAGGCATTTTAGAACACAGCTTAGTGTTTTAGTTTTCAAAAATAAAAAAATAATGTCAAGTAAATAATAATAATAATAATAATAACAACAACAACAACAAGAATAATAATAATAATATTAATAATAATAATAATAATAATAATAATAAATCAACAACAACAACAATAATAATAAAGTTTGTTAAATTTTCTTATTAAAAAATAAAATGTGGATATATCCTTTAACTCCCTATGCAATTGCATGGATCTCTTGCGCAAAATCCCATCTGCAATATCTCTGTCTAGAGCCGTAATCCCAAATTTAAAGTTTGTTTAATTACATTTCCACATCAATAGTTTCAACAGTGGCGATAAACAGCTCTTCTCTAACTTTAAGCATTACGTTGTTTAATTGTACTGAGAAATCTAAATGGTCATCAGAATAAATTTGATAAAGGCAAACAGTTCTAGAGATCATTATCAGAAATAAATAAATAAAAATGAAAATATATGTTTAATAAGGTCAGATGGTTCAACAATTCACATTAAAATTGAGCAAACATGTAAAAGATGTCGGCGAAGCTTTTCTACGGTAGACCGTTTCTGCCATCACGAAAATGACGCATGATTGGACGGTAAAACTGCATGTTATTGTCTTTATAAGTTGGTAAACAGTATCGGATAGTGTACTTGATCCTTTGCTGTTTGATTTATATTTTTTTTATTTTATTTTTTTTATTTTTTTATTTATTATTTTTTTTTTTTTTTATTTGTTATGTTTAGATTATGAGACAATTTTCCGATATTATTATTATAAAAATTATCAATGATTTAGAAGAAAAGATATTTAGTTTTGCAATCAATAATAATTAGTTTTGCTGCTAAATGATATATCTTAGCTATTAAAAAAAAAGAAGAAATAATTATAACTATTATCACAATAACTAACTAACTAACTAACTAAATAAATAAATAAATGACAAAATGATTTATAACAGGTAGATTCTATATAAATTTATTCCACTCGACAAACCATGCAATCAACTTTCTATATTCTATGGCACAAATGGTCCTTCGTATCTTTTAATTTTCAGTTCAGCTCGCTTACCAAACATATATAGATTTTAAAATATTTACATAACAGAATGTCATTATTATTTCTCAATGTTTCGCAGTTCTTTCCCAACATTAACACCATCTAAAAAAAGACAAGGTCAAAAAAGATTACCCAATATTGGAGATGCTCGGAATAATTCAAGATGGCGGCATGTTATCAAATATGATTTTAAATTCATAACGCAGCTCAGAGTAAACAGAATGTTTGTATAACATTCTACCGAGTTGACGAAAATATGACAGTGATCTGACCTTGTTTGAAAAACCATTTTCATTTCTATTTTCTGTTTTTTAACATTGTTACAGATGTTTTATTATTAACAAGATAAACAAGAGCATGTAGAAATGTTTAGAAATAACAAAAAATCTTAAACAAAGAAACACAAAAATATAATATAATTGTACACACATGCATTAGTGGTAGTGTCTGCGTTAAAAAAGTAATCGTTTACAAAAGTAAGATTACTACTATTACTACTGTTATTATTATTACAACTGCTACTTAACCATTATTAATATAAATGCTTATACTATTATTACTACGACTCCTAATATTGTACTACTACTACTACCAACATCACCACAGCCACCACCACGACCACTACTACTACTATTACATACTTACAGGAATACGAGAGAGAGAGAGAGAGAGAGAGAGAGAGAGAGAGAGAGAGAGAGAGAGAGAGAGAGAGAGAGAGAGAGAGAGAGAGAGAGAGAGAGAGAGAGAGAGTGCGTCATTAAAAACTAATTTAATTAAAAAACATAAAACAGTCGTTACGAGATATAATACATTATATTCATCCTACGCTAATATATTCCTGCAATCATTTTTTCAGTTAAATATCATTTACTAATTAATGTACAAAAAAAAAAAAAAAAAAAAAAAAAAGAAAGGGAAAGAAATTTGATGGATAACGAAAATAAAAATGTAATTACAAGAACGATATCTCAGCTACAAACAGTTTTACCCACACTTTTATTTAACTCGACTTGGAAACATAAAGTAACAAACTGACGAATCAGCCGTTATAAAATTGGAAACATATTTCTTTCGGAAAGGAATAAATAAGTCTAGAGGTGTAGGTTACATGTATAAAGTCAACTTTAATTATGTGCAATTCTCGTAATGGGCATCAGGTGTTTCCTGTTTTATTTTTCTTCTTTTTTTTTTTTCTTTTTTTTAAAGAAAAAAAATCTCATTTCTGTATCGTATTACAGTTTGTTTGTCAAGATGCTGAAGTTCAAGAGCCAGACTGAGCGTGCTGGGTAGAGTACATTTTGACTGCTGGATGGATTCTTCTTCTGGCATCGTTCTAACATCAGACTGGATTACCGAAAAGCATGGTATGTCCTGTCCTGCTTATTTTCCTTGTTCTTAACTGATGAGGGTAACCCATGTAAAGACAACAGTGGCTTTTCAAAATTAATTTTTGTCAGTGTAATGTGAAATAAAAAGCAAAACAAAATAAAATAAAATAAACTGTCATAAATAATTAAATAAATAATTTAATAATGAACATAAAGGAACAGTTGTTTTTTGTTTTGTTTTTAAAAAAAAAAATATTTTGAAGGAAATATTTATTTAAAATGATCGGAGTTTCACCAGCTTTAAACGTTTTGTACAGAATTTGATCTTTCGCAAGAGTTAAAAAGAAGAAGAAGAAGAGGAAGAAAAAAGGTATAACATTTTTAAACTGCTAAGCTAAAAGATATTAAAATTACAAATTAAAACATCGGAAAAACACCAAAACAATTCTAAATATCACATGGAGGCGTACTACGCAATACATTTTTTTTTTAATATTTTAAATATGTATTTAAAAATCTCTTTAAAAAATACAATAAAATAAAAACGATAATTCCAGTAATATATATAACAAAGAGAAGTAAAACTGCTGTTTAACTGACAGTGATTAGTTTTAATGTTTTTCACACCAGTTGTCAAGTACTGAATCTCTTCGTGGCAATTCTCCTATTCATTCATCTGGTCATCCTCCGTTCGTTCATTCCTTTACTAACCATCATTTAATTCACTCATTTGTTCATTCATTCAACATCTATCCATCTTTTCTTTCAGTCTTCTATTCAACATAATAATATCGATAACCTCAGATCGACAAAGAATCAATATAAGCAAATTATTATTATTTTTATTATTTATTATTATTATTTTATTATTATTATTATTATTATTATTATTATTATTATTATTATTATTATTATTATTATTATTATTATTATTACTGCTACTACTAATAACGTTCTTCTTCTTGTTCAGCTTCTCTTACTGAGCTTGTTTCCAGATTCGATCCAACAACTTTGCGATACACGAACTACAAGCGTCATACCGCCGTCTATGTTAGAAGTTAACGAAAACGTCAGAGCTGACAAATAACGGTTCGTTCATTAAATTCGTATCACTCATTCACAATCCGGGAAGACTATCAAACTGCAATAACAGAAACAAATACCTCAAACAGTATTATTTTATAATTGTCATAAATACTGAAAGGATAACGGGATTCTTAAAGGTGCACGCTCATCAATCGAGCTAACGGTTTCTGGAACACAGGACTGGAATAATCACTTGGTGATACATCTGACCTCAAACTGACTACGCGTTCTCTCGCTTTGCAAGGTTTAACTTAATCGGTTCATTGATGAGGTATTTTTGGGTCTGAAACGTAACGATTTTTATTTTTCGTTTTGTTTATTGATTGATTTATTTTCTTCTTTTTTTTTTCTTTTGAAATACTGCATTATTTAAAGTAAATTAGTCACCACTGTAAGATCAACAACAAGGAAGACGCGAATCTGCATGTTTAAACGTTGGAATGACAATTTGTAACTTGTCAATAAATATTTAATTAATTTTCGTTAAATATTAGAATTTAAATAATAATAATAATAATAATAATAATAATAATAATAATAACAACAACAACAACAACAACAACAACAACAACAATAATAGTAATCGATGTAAACATTTTGGGAAGAAAAAAGATTTATATACACAATGGTGAATTAACAACTGGCTATCTTCCTTTGACCATCTCTCTCTCTCTCTCTCTCTCTCTCTCTCTCTCTCTCTCTCTCTCTCTCTCTCTCTCTCTCTCTCTCTCTCTCTCTCTCTCTCTCTCTCTCTCTCTCTCTCTCTCTCTCTCTCCCGTTATTATCCGCTGAAAGAATAATATAAATAATTTTTCCACGGAGTCATCCGTCAAAAAAACGATGTTGTGTGTTTTCGTACAGAGTCACCAATGAAAAACACATTTGTCAGCGTTATGCATCGGATCACCATTTCATCGATCACCATGTTAAAACAATTTTTCAAACGACAGAATATTTTAAAATCTTTTCGGCCAGAAATCCACATTTCACAGAAAAGAAAAAAAAAAAAAATAAGCAAAAAAAAAAAAAAAAAAAACTTCTTTTTTTTCAACAAAACAAGGAATGCAGGGAGTCGTGTTCGCCCAGTCATAAACGCGCAGTAATATCACCCGGGATTTATGCATTATTAATTAAATAACAGTCTTCTGCCTGACTTTCCCATCTCCCAGAAACGTCAGTTTGTCGGCCAAAAGACATGCAAATATCATATCATTACGCGATGCGGTGTGAAATCCAACAATTGCTCTTTTGTTCACGCTGACTAAAAGAACGCGTTGTTTTTCTGTCCCACTCTCTCTCTGAAACCTTAATTACGGCTTCCCGTCATTGCTTTAATTTTTCCTGGGTGATAATTCGTAAGATTTTTTCCCTTGTAATAATAATTAATTTATGATGCTAAAGAATAATTTGTGTTATTGAGCCGGAAGAAACGATCAGTCGAATTGTGTGGGTTTTTTTTTTAAGCTTTAACAATAACATTAATAATAATGAATGAATCACACAGTGATGGAATGTTGGACCTGGAGCAAAAAATATTTTAAAAATAACTTATTAATACTGAAGAAAGAAAAGAAAAAAGTCTTAATTTATTCATGTAATTTGCATGTTATGATGTCAAATTGCGATGGCTGTATAAGATTACTACTAATGAGACTCGATACGAAGATCTTAAATTTAAACTATTATTACAACCATTCTTGCTATTACTACTGTTACTACTGCTGCAACTACTACTACTACTTCTGCTACTACTACTACTACTACTACTACTGCTACTACTACTGTTGTTAATGCCGCTGCTGCTATGTTACTACAACGGTAATACTGTTGTTGCTACTACTTCTACAACATCGTGTATTACTAGTAAAAGTCTTAAATAATTTCATTAACTTCTGTTAGCATTTGGACAGGTACTATTCCTACCAGCACCAAAGCTATTTTTTTTTTCTAACATAATAAGACAAAAACAGTAGCTACTACTTTTTCTGCTACTGCTACTACTACTACCTCAATTACTGATGTTCACGCTACGACCCATCCACTACAATTACCATTATTGCATTTAGTACTACTGCTACTACAACTACGATCACAAATGAAACAAAACGAATCTATTTTTTTTCTCTCCTGCTATCAGTAGCGCAATTGCAAGATGAAGAACAATAAGAACAAGGATATTGGGATGAAATCTGATATATCTCTTCTGAGAAATGAACCTATTTCTTTCTTTCTTCTTTTTTAACTTTATTTAGTATTCCCTTTTTTTCATTCCTTGATTACAAATCAACCTGCTCACTGAGAGGGTCAGAAACGAGTCTTTGTATCAATATTTGATACGAACATGAAGAGCGAGGATTCGATTTTATTCCCACCATCGCAGGTCACCCAGCGATTTGCACGCGGCTAATTACGACCATCTTAATTCGGCAAGTGATCGCGGCGTTATTAATCACCAGTCAAGAGTAATATTGTAGTCTGCAAGCAATACCAGACTGAGAATGATCAAGAGAAAAAGAAAATGAAAAAATGAATGCAGAAAAGAAGATATCGCTAGTGTTCATTTTATCGTTTTATTCCTACTTTGGTAGCACAAACATAAGATTTGTTGAATGGCCAGTAATGATTTTCGGAAATGTCGTCATTATTGAATCTCTGCTTATCCGCGTGTTTTTAAAAGAAATATATTGAGAGTGGAGAGAATGAAAGCAAACAGAAGACGTGACTTTGTGAATAGTTGTACAGAATAAACGGGAAAGTTTAAAAAAGAAAAATGTTTTAATCGTTTTTTAGTTAATGTTTTTTTATTTTTTTATTTTATTTTATTTTTTAATGGGTTTTTTTTTTATTATTATTATTATTATTGCTATTATTATTATTATTATTATTATTATTATTGCTATTATTATTATTATTATTATTGCTCTTATTATTATTATTACTATTATTATTATTACTATTATTATTATTATTACTATTATTATTATTATTATTACTATTATTATTACTATTATTATTATTATTATTATTATTATTATTATTACTATTATTACTATTATTATTATTACTATTATTATTATTGCTATTATTATTATTATTACTATTGCTCTTATTATTATTATTACTATTATTATTATTGTTATTATTATTGTTTTTTAACGGAATGGCTTAATGGATTTTTTTATGATGAACGATTAATTATTCATCTGCCTCGACTCTCTCTTTAGCGTTATCTTCTCCTTTTTCTCTATTTCATATATTTTTTCCCTATCTGCCTCTGCATCTGTTCGCCGATCTCTGTAAAACAGTGCTTCCATCAATATTTTTTCTCACTCTCTCATTTCATCTTTTTCCTATTTACTTTTACATCAGTCTACATCATTTACACAATTTCGCATACAAAAATGTTCAAAAACTCACTCTACATCTTAGAACTCTGATAACAAAAAATGAATGCACAAATAATGATAATATTCAAGATGACCAGACATTTTATCATTAATTCGCTTCTGACAGCAGATTTTCTAAAATTAAACATACTGAAATGAAACCTAGACAAATCAGACGTTTTATGAGAAAAAAAAAGTTAATGATGTAAACCAATTCTGTCGGCTTTTGTAACCAATTCCAGACATTATTTTTGTGTCTATAATTATCTGATAAAGGATAATTGGAAGCACTTTGAACATTTGTAATTTTAGCTAATGAATACCCAGAAAAGGTTCTGGTGACTGTTGGTGTTAAATAAAATATCGATCATCATCAGCAGCAACAGCTACAACAGCAACAGCAGCAGCAGCAGCAACAACAGCAACAGCAGCAGCAGCAGCAACAACACAACAGCAGCAGCAGCAGCAGCAGTAGCTACTGCTACTGTTACTACTAATATTTGCTTATGAAATAATAGTCCTTCTGTCTTTATCAGTCACTGACATGAAAGGTAGAAGTAAAAGAGACAGAGGAAGTTAGAGAAGGACAGAACAACAGAAAGACATGAGAGAGAAGAAGTAGGGAGGAAAACAGACAAACACAGAGAGAGAGAGAGAGAGAGAGAGAGAGAGAGAGAGAGAGAGAGAGAGAGAGAGAGAGAGAGAGAGAGCTGGAGTTATGATTAAGATGATGAGTGTTAATTAACGACGATTCAACAGTTAAGCCTATTCCGAATTCCAAATTTCACAAAAATCATTTATTATCCTGTCTAGAATCAAACATTTCTTTTTCCTTTATTTTTTCCCCGTTCATTCTTTAATTTTATATGTTTGTCTGTGTGTAAGCGCGTTTTGATTGTCTGCGTGTGTTTCAGAAACCAGACGAGTCCTTTCAGTGGCTGGGATAACTAAATGGAAACAGAAACTGGAATTGTAAATAATAACCTCATTATTTTACATATTTGCTTCATAGCTCTGTGAAGTGTCAACCGATCAATTCCGAAGACGTCGAAAATACACACTCCACGATAATAAGCACATCCATAATATAGCAACACGTACTATTATAGAGTAATGTTCTTTTCACTGGAATTGCCTTATTTTTGTGTAATTTCTAAATTACATGCTCCGGTGGCAAAGGAAATGCTTTTAATACTTTGCCAAGATAGTTGTTTATAAAGCTTATTAAATGGGGCTTTGACGCTTAATTCTAAAATAGCGCGGACAATTTTCTCTGCCGCCATTTACCGGGAAGACGAAAAGTGTATAAATACAATGTATGTGACCGCGTGTAATTACGTGCACTCGAAACTGTTGTCCATAAATAACGCAGACAGCCAGCAGTGGATTATCCTTCACTGTGGAGAAATCTCTCTGTTCTCGCAAATTGTGTTAATGTGTCAGTGGTTTAAAATTCCAGATTTATTTATTTATTTATTTATTTATTTATTATTATTATTTTTTTTTTTAAAGAAAATAATAATACATATGTCATCCCTCCCTCTCTTTAGCTTTATCTTATGTGTGTTCATACGTGTGTATTTATATATGTATATATGTGTGTAACGATTTATATATGTTTTCAAGAATGCATGTATGTATGTATCGATGCATGTATATATTTATGTAAATATGTATGAATCTATGTATGTATGTATGTATGTATGTATGTATGTATGTATATATAACTGTATTTACGTGCTCCGAATAAAATTGTCTATATAAATGAAATTGTTGAATCTTGTATTTTATGACCTAATAAACGAGTTTTAAGAATCTTGCTTCAATGAAAATAAAGATGACCAAATGAATAAAAAAATAAAAATAAAAAATAAAAAATGAAAAAATAAAAGTGGTAGCCTGTATTTTCTTCGTGCAATGTCCTAGTTATTTTCAAGGATTTTCGTCAAAATTATCTTTCAGAACTGAATTCAAACAATGTATTGATGATGTTTTCGTCTTTTGTTTGATGTTTATTTAATTATTTTTTTTCATGATTTTTAAAAACAAAAATTATGCACGACCAAAATAAAAGTAAATAAATAAACACAGCGAGAGAGATGTTAATAAACATCTGAGTGTTCAACATATTTTCCAGTTTTTTAAACAAAATTTCCCTAAACACTATTAGATCGATTATACCAAAAACATGTCTGTAACTTCTACTGTTTTCGCACTGCAAAGACACTGCAGGGAAAAGAAAAATAATAAAAGTTTGACTTGAGGGAGATTCTACGAGACTAACACTTTTGAGAAATAACGTGCTGGTTTTTCCTAAGCTTTTGTAAAAATTAAACATGAGCACAGCGTAAATGAGTCTAGGAAAGAATTATCCCTTGTGAATAACGGGGATTCGTTTGACGAACGAATCACTTTACAAGTGTTGAATGATTAGTACATGCGAGAAAAGACTAAATGTTATTTATAGATGAATATAGACTGCGTGTGTATGTGTGTGTGTGTGTGTGTGTGTCTGTGTGTCTCTGTGTGTAAATGACAGAGAGAAAGAAAGTGTTACATATTTGAAAATATTTGATTTTAAGGTATATTTTTTCGTACAGCATAGTACTAGAGACCGAGGGATAAACAATATGCCAGTATTTATTGTCTCGCTTGTTAATTAGTAATATTAATTCAATATAATTAATAAGAAAGCTGGCTGTTTGCTTTTAACGTTTGTTTTTATTCAGAAATCAAAGAAGACTGAAATTCAAACAGCAGGTAGAAATATTTTGTGCGTATTCTACAAGACTCATAAAATGTGATTAAGATTAAAACATTTCTTTTAAATAAAAAATATATATTGAGAAATGTATCATTAAACTGTATGTTAGCCAACCGCTGAGAACACAGAACTACAACAGCCAAAAATAAAACCCAGTTCTTATTGATTAAACAGACAAAAAAAGAGGACATAATAAAGAATAACGGACATTAAACGTCATGGGCAACTTAGCGAAATCATCAGAGAATATTTGCTAAGATATTAACAGTCAAAATAACAAAAGGCTGTAGTTTATTGGTGTTTTGAAAAGCCGTTACATATTGGAATCAGAGAGATGATGTTCTGTTATGGCACAGTTGGAAATCTCTTTCCATTTCCATTCTCCAGCGGCAGAACAGCGGTGACCAATAAAACTACTTGTTGTGTGTCTCCGGACGCCAATTTCGTCAAATCTGATGGCGTCATTCTTTAGTTAATTGTAGGAAAGTAGCTACAGAAGACGATTTATGGAGTTAAAGATTATAAGAAACATGGAAAGAAAGTGGATTTATGGAAATGCGACTTGAGTACAGTGGTTTATTTTGTACTGAGTCACGCTGCAAACGCGGACAAAGTTATTCTAATTTTGAAAATAATGGTTTTTTATTTTTTTTTTTTTTTTTATATTCTTTTTAAATTTACAATAGTTATCGCTGACTGATGTATACTAATATATGTACTCAACTGATGATAACCACCATTTGTTGATTACTTAATTTGGGGACGTTCATTTTTTTTTTTCTTTCTTTCTTTCTTTCTAAATTTATTTATTTATTTTATTATTATTATTAAAAAAAAAAAGTATTTATATTTTTAAATTATTGTTATTATTATTATTTTTTTTTTTTACTCTAACGACCTGTTTGATTCCAAAATGAAATGAAATGAAAAAAAAAAAAAAAAAAAAAAAAAAAAAAATACAAAACAACAACACCGTATTAGATAGACAGATAAATAAATAAATTAATTAATTTTTAACAATATTTTTGTGATGATTTAATTGGCAAAACTATTAAAAAACCCGGCGGTGCCGTCCATTTCCTTCACATTAACTACAAACTATAAACTTTCGAGCATTTTCATTTTCTCAACCTCCATGCTTAGAAGAACAAACATACTTCATAAAGCAAATTTTGAAAACAATATATTTCGATGCATATCAAGATTGAAAAACAAATACAATGAACTTGCCTAACCTTTCTTCTATCTTTCTTGCTTTCTTTCTTTCTTTCTTTCTTTCTTTCTTTCTTTGGTTTTGACCAAATTATTCTTAGTCAAAAGCATGAAAAATCAAACAAACGCATTTCCTAAGATACCTAACAAAAACAAGAACCTTGTGTTTAATACGGCCTACGAAATAAAAATTCTACGCGTTTCTTTATTACAACTCTTTCAGTTTTGTACTCGCGTCGTGTTTAATAACACAAGCGTCCTTGAATGTCATCACTTCGAGAAATACTCACTCTGTCTGATGCTTGTATCGAACGCAACCTTACGTTGCTGTTTTGTTTGTTTGCCGAGCATAACAAGCGTTGGGAAAAATAACACCTTCTGCAGAAATGATTTTTAATAACTTCTCACATCTGATAAAAATGCTTTTTATCGAAATTCCTTAAACATGTTATTGACAAAGCCAGCCGAGAGAGTGTTTGGTAGCTGGAGACTTTACGTGCATATCACGTTTCACAATGTTTGTGAAAGAAGGTACGCTGTTGTTTATTTTATAAAAATGTATGTAGATGTATAACTACATGCCCAACATGGCCAAAAGACAAATTATTAAGTGGCAGAATATGTTCAAGGAATTTTTTTAAAAATGTAATAAATGTCACATTAAATAAAATTACTTGTTACTTTACACACATTAAATTGTAGCCAAAAGATATATAAGTGAGTGTGTGGATAGAAAAAAAAAAAAAAAAGGATCTTATGATTTTTTTTTTCATCATAAAATCAGAACAACTTGTAAAATGTTTTTACATGTCTGTGTGTTTGTACATGTATGTATATGGTGTGTGTGTGTGTATATGTGTATGCCCTTCGCAGAACTGAATATTGGATTCGATTCAAAATCGTCACGAAGCTTCTATTCGGTTCGATTTGATTTGTTATTGCAGATTAAACTGGACAAACTGAAAAAAGACTTACAAATTATCTGCGGTCCGTTATTAACAAACAATAAACAACGTAAGAAAAAATCTCTGAACTCCTCAAATTTTAAGATAAAATTCGTATAAAAAAAAAAAATTATCCAAATATTACTATTATCTTACTCATTTATTAGCTTGCTGATTACATGCTCATTATGTAAACTTAGCCTTGTGTAATCATGTTAATCGCCCTACAAGCACAGTGAATATTTATAACATTTATCTGTTTTCATTTACTGAGTATTCGTTCGGAAACCTGAGATTCTCTCTCTCTCTCTCTCTCTCTCTCTCTCTCTCTCTCTCTCTCTCTCTCTCTCTCTCTCTCTCTCTCTCTCTCTCTCTCTCTTTCTCTCTCTGTGTATGTATGTATGTATGTACGTATGTGCTTACATAGGTAATCATATTGTATGTATGTGTGTGGATGCGTGTATCGCTAATGCTCGTGCTCATTGACGTATTTTCTATTCGTATGATCTTTACAATCATTTATAACGTATATTTAAATTCATAAAATTGCGAATATATCATTTCAGATTTGGCTTTCCATTGTCATTTCCATCCAGCCCATTTTGTTCTTAATACGAAAACAATGAAGAGATTACAAACGAATTTCCTCAAATGGCTCGTCACATTGTATTATTTTGTATCCAAGCGGCCATAACGCCTCTATTACAGGATTCACGTTGATTAATGCCCCCAGTCCATCGCGTATTGTAATTTTCAACCATCTAAGATTTCACGACAAGCTGCTAATCAATCAAGCTCACATCCGGGAATACCCGAGGTCACAAGGTCACTGATAATCCATGGCTCGAGACCAGGTGTCGCTTCTGACAATGAAAAAACAGGAAAAATGATTTGTCGACGCACGCGTGTTGACACTGCACGCGCTGGTTTGTCAGGATATGTAGACAAGGTAACTGTTTTCCGATTAGCAAGGACTAAGTCATTATTTTGTATTTTGTGTTAAAATGCATTAAAAAATATATTTCTTATTAATATGGCCAGGTAGCCCAGTAGTGGTAATGATGATGATGATAACTAAGACCATAATTAAAAATACATACTTGTTGTTGTTGTTATAATAATAATAATAATAATAATAATAATAATAATAATAATAATAACAACAAGGAGAATTATTATTATTATTATTATTATCCATCCATGTATAAATTTCATAACATTCATTATTACGCGTGTCAACTTTTAAATTTTATTGTTGGTGTCAGTCTGTATGTGCATGTACGTGCGTAAAGGTGTGTGTGTGTGTGTGTGTGTGTGTGTGTGTGTGTGTGTTAAGCTAGACAGAGACACAGAAAGAGAGAGGCAGCGAGAGAAAGTGTTAGGCAGGTTTCTGTGAGTTGCTAGGATTGCCAGTTAATTGCATTAAACGCTCTTTGGAACAACCGACAGTAGACTGTTATTGATGCCAGACTATAGTCTATTTATAACTGAACACAGCAGTTCCATTAAACCACAAATAAAATTATAAAATCTCTTTTCATTTATCCTTTTATTGTTTTATTTTTTTTTCCCTCAAATCTCGTAATGTTTTGTTAAATTTTACAATATTAATAGTAAAAAATAAAAAATAAAAAAAATTATGTTATGATGTATTTTTTCTTGTTGTTGTTGTTTTTCATTCAATTTCTTCATCTTTTATTTTTCATTTCTATCTACATACTTGTTCCTTTAATTATTACCACGAGGAAAAATGCTTCATAATTCAGATTTACATGATACTAGCACGTGTTCGTTGTTGCACATGTTTCTGAGTACACAGGCAAACAAGATTCCCATAACATAAACACAAACAAGAATGTCAGAGGAGAACCCTGGACACCCAGCAGGCAGCACCTGACTAATTGCGTATATGATTTTTGTGACGTCTGCTGCCTCGTTCTCTTTGTTCACGGCATCTACGACTGGAACCGGAACCATCAGGAGCTGTCATGTGACACTTTACGACCCCGATCTGGAACTCATTTTCTATGAAGTCACGTTTAATCATCTTTACAGAATGTCGGTCTCACGTACCAGTTAAATAAATTCCGTTCGCCTTAGTGAAGAAGAAGAAAAAAATGTTTTGGATTCTTGTAGCAGCCCCGACGTCTTTTGACGACTTGCATCACCAGGAAGACTGGCAAGTCTAGGAAAACATGTTTTCTGCGGTTTTGAATACTGAGAGCGGAACAGAGTGAAAAGACAAGGGTTTTATATAGTGTAGCGAAGGGGAAACGGCCGCTTTAATTAAGCAAGCGACGTCTGCTACTTGAACCGCGCTGAGTTAGATAAAGAAAACGTGCTTTGACGAATCTTTGAAAGAAAACTCGTAGAGGACAGAAAAGTGATTGGACTTACAGGCGCGGAGATACAATTTCACAAAACGAGACTCATTAATTGTGGAAGATATTATTTTCCGAGTGAAATGGATTTCATTATTTAAAAAAAAAAAAAAAAAACAAGAAGAGAAGAGACATTTGGGGTCACCGTCCTGGATTTGATTATAGCTCAGTGGGTTGCAGTAAAAATACCAAAGGAAAATATCTGTCTATAA
>CM022670.1:4542263-4747263 GCA_012295275.1 Chrysomallon squamiferum
TCGTGAACATATTGTGTATCGTCTGTTATGATGAACGATATCGACTTCTTAACATCTGCTTGAAATTTCAAGTGTATCACATGGGCTGGCTTAACCGAGTATTTCGATTTCTGTTAACAACATATACGTTGTACAAAAGGGTAAAAAAAAAAAAAAAAAAAAGTGAAATGTAAATTTTTTGGATGAAATTTTGAAATGTAGTTTGATGAGAGAATATGTTCTTTGTGTTTAAAATAAATTTAATATGTGTTTGGTGGAAATATTGAGTTTCGGTTTATTTATTTATTCGTTCATTTATTTATATATTTATGTATTCTTAAGATCATAAATTATTTTTAATGCGGTGTTTTTGTTTGATACGGAGACAGAGAGTATAATAATTATAATACTTGTTTGTGCGTGTGTGTATGTGTGTGTGTGTGTGTGTGTGTGTGTATGTATGTGTATGTGTGTGTATGTATATTTGTGTGTATGTTTGTGTGTATGTTTGTGTGTATGTATGTTTATGTGTATGTATCTGTATATGTGTGTGTATGTGTGTATATATGTGTATGTGTGTGTATATATGTGTGTATGTGCATGTGTATGTGTGTGTGTATGATTATGTGAATGTGTGTGTTTATGTGTGTGTGTATGTGTGTATGTATGTATGGAAGATACAACATGAACTTCTGATAGAATCTCTTAGTTGCGAATCTTTGAATAAAAATTAACTTTATCCATCTCTTTAATTTTTAGGATTGGCATTTAAATCCGTTTATGGTACTACCTTTAATATTTAAAATTCCTGAGATGCGATTCGAGTACCTGTCAGAATTTAGCTTATTTACTTAACCATTATTTCGAACTTCAGAAGTGACTGACACAAATCTTCTAAGAGGCAATGAAAGAGACACTAATACGTGTCTGGGAATAGTAGATCTGTTGGATTTATTCAAAACTATTTCTATCAGTCTGTCTGCCTGAAATAACATAACGAAGATTTCCTTTACAACGCACTCTGTACTTTAATTAATAATCAGAACATTGTACCATATGAACGCAAGTTCATAGCCAAACTGTCAAACACTGACACATCTATGTGTGGACTGAAACAAAAGGATGTATACGCAAGATTTCTGGATGAAATGAAAGATGGAAGGATTGAAGGATGGAAAGATGGAAAGATGAAAGGATAGAAAGAAGGAATGATGGGAAGCTAGATGGATCGGTCAGTGGAGGGAGCGATGGACGGACGTTAGGAAGGATGAAAGGATGAACAGACGGATTGACTGTACGGAGATCAGCGATGGACGACGTGCTGTTGACTGATAAATGCATGACTGGATAGGTGGACGAATGGGATGAATGGCAGACGAATGCTTGGTTGAACGCTTTCTAGAATGGAATCTCGCTGAAAAGAACAGTAAACTGAAGGCTCCACGTACGAGTGATTGTTTGGTTCGTTGTTTCCACGCCTGCCCGTCTTGTTTGCTTGCTTTTTTGCTTCACTGAATATTTTTTTTTTTTTTTCAGGACCTTGCACTGCCCTGACTCACACACAAATAACAAAATCTCGATACTTTGTAATCAAGAACCATTTGTTGAAGCCAATAAAAATATAATGATACAGATTCTGATTGGGGCCGGGGTTAATGGGTTTGTCCTCTTTCGCGTACATTCCTTTGCTCAGCTTCAAATGTCTCTTCTTTTTTTTTTTTGTCCACATCTTTTTGACCATCAGACAATTCGAATCACAATGACTGTAAAATTTACCAATAGAACGTCACTCTGAGTCATGCAAAATAATGTTTATTAATCGTGTAATCGATATTTAAGAGGTAACACTGATCATTTACACCAGTTTAACCATAAAAATAAACACGAATACGACAGCTGTAAACATTTTTTACGCTGATCCTTAATAGCATTATATCAATAACGAGACAAGGTTACTTGATTTGACGACCGGCCGGATCCAGCACCAAATCCTATTGTAATGAATTCACTTGTTGGGTTTTACGAGTCGACACTTAACTGCCGATCTCGGCGAACGTTTGTTTCTACTCGGCTGTAAAAAATAATAATCATAATGCTGGTGTCTTTTCGAGATAACGGTTGAATGGGTTTGTTTTTCACCAAAGCGGCGATGGTGCAGTTTTGATATACACGCTTTGATGGACGCGATGTTGTTATTTTGCTAGTTTAGTTAATGTTTAATTAATAGCGTGTTAATAAACGTGTTTTATGTTTCTGTTGTTTTCACACATAGTATATATTTTCTAACTAACATTACTCTTTTGTTTCTAACTAACTAATTATTCTATATGTTCTAACTGAAATCATTGATAAACAATACAAATTCCTTAGATTATGTGCTTCATGATAACGAATAATTAAATAAATTGGATTATCTTTCTGTTTACTTCTGTATCTGTATATCTATCTCTGTCTATCTATCTACCTATCTATCTATTTACCTATCTATATATATATATATATATATGTATGTATGTATCTATGTATTATATATGTATGTATATATGCATGTTTGTATGTATATATGTATGTATATATTTATGTATGTATGTATATGTATATGCATGTATGCATGTATGCATGTATGTATGTGTCTGTGTGTGTGTGTGTGTGTGTGCACGTTTAAACTTATGTCTTACTTTCTAGCAGTATGTCACTCAGTTTACACAATTATTTCTTTGTGTTTTCTGCTATAATCGAATTTCAGTCTCATTCTCGAAATATCTGTTCGTAACGACGAAACCTTATTTCTGCGAGTCTCCACTTTTCCAGGCTTTAGACTGATTATATCAGTCAAATGAACCATTGTCGTTATTAACACTTTTGTGTGATTCTGTGATAAACGGATAAAGAGTCATTTTTTAAATTCAATCCAGTGTCGGAACGGGATGTTCAGAAGTCGTAAAATCATTAAATGATTTAGATTCAGTTGACTGCATCTTTAGATCTGCCGTAAGATCATTTCCTAAGGCTTGCAGATTTTACTTAAGTGAAGATGTTCACAGACATTAGTTGTGTTAATTTATATGTGAGCCATTGATCGTAACGGTGGAACACAAAAGTGTCATGTACCACAAAATAGAAGCATGTATATAATAGTGTATGTACTCCTAATTCGAAAATATATATGTGTTTGTATGTATCTATGTGTGTGTATTGTAGTGAGAGAGAGAGAGAGAGAGAGAGAGAGAGAGAGAGAGAGAGAGAGAGAGAGAGAGAGAGAGAGAGAGAGAGAGAGAGAGAGAGAGAGAGAGAGAGAGAGAGAGAGAGGGGGTATGGATAGATAGATTCTAAAGAGGCATGTAAGTAGAATGGTAGACAAATATGAATGTATTGGTATATAGATAAGTAAATATGTAGTTAGACAGTAGGTAGGTAATACGTATAATTTTGTAATTGTCTGACACTAAAGAATAAGAAGAAAACCGGGAATAATAATAAGAAAAATAGAAGACAAGTGATCTCAGTAATAAAATGAACCCACACAGACTGTTAGTCAATACCAATCTCAAGACATCTAGATAGTTTCTATAGCTACGGTATGAGATAGTTCAAGATGAAAAGACATGTCATACATACTCAAGATGAGACGATATGGGACAAAATTAATATATAAAACAAAACAATTTCATCGTCTAAAGATCTACTGATAGCCATATACATATATATTAATGACCTGACCTTCGATTCTTTGGCAAGGATTCATGGCAATTTATTTTAATTATTTAGCTAAAGTGTTTACGCTAGATGATGATATATTGGAGTTGGGCAGTCAGTACACATAGTGAAGCCTGTGATTTACCTACAAGTTTCAGCAGACTGACTGACTGTGACGTATCTAATGCATCTGTTTAATTTATTGTTGTTTGAAAGGGATAAAAAGGGTACCGAGTGGTAGGAAAGCAGTAAAAATATCTACCCCTTACTTCTGTTTGAATCGTGAACACGTTGCAACAGAAAACGGATACGCATAGCATTGCTCGTCCTTGATTTTGTGTTTTATGGCTGGATAAATCGATTCATGCATGAATGACTAAATAGATGAGTGCATGCATGCATGCATGGAAAGATGAATGAATAGATGGGTAGATTGATGGATGGTAAACGGGTGGGCGGATGGATGGTTAGGCAGATGATTGGAATTTGAATGAACGAATGGATGGATAGATGGATAAGATGAAAGGATGGATAAATACACTTACTTTTATTCATGTTTTACGTCCTTAATCTGTTAATGAATTTCCTTCTGTCTATGATAATATCGCATGTGTGTATTTGGTGACTGTGTGTATATGTACTTTAAATTTCGCTTATTTCTTACAGCTGTGCGATCTTGATTATATCCAACTGGTGTGAATAGTTTTCTAAAAGTATGATATATTAATATAGGCGTTATGATGACTTTCACAAATTATTTTACTGTTAAATCATTATTTTAAATTAAACTTGATAACTAAGAGAACAGCGCAAAAAATAAATAAAAATAACAATAAATACACAAATAAAGCAAATAAATAAGTAAATAAATAAATAAATAAAAGTAAATTAAACGAAAAGTAAAATAAATTTAAAATGCTGAAGCTCGGTTTTCTTTCTGTCTCCTTGGGAACAATTTGCTCTGCAATATATCGAGAATACTTTTGGAAGAAAACAAATGATCAACAACTAATGTTGCGCATTAATAATTCACGTTGTTGAAGACAGCTGTCTGTAAACCATTTTTGTGCTTTCATAAAACCCAATTATTCTTCACTGAATTGCCGCAGTTCGTCTGTAATTGGTTCCTCTGTACATATGTCAATACGTTCGTTCATATCCTGTACGTATGTACTGTTCAGAGCGTGAAAGTGCAGATTAAACAATATATTTCTAAATAAATATTCTAATGTAACAAAAGTTCCATTTGTTCCATGATTAAGAATAGATTATATTTTTTTCTTCTGTATGGTTTGTTTATTTATTTATTTATTATACGGATGCGATGTGTATTTGTAGATGTGATTAAAAATTAATGTGAGATTATCAGTGTTTTTCCTAGATAATATATTTACAGCTAAACTGGTTAATTTACCTTGTTATTCAAGATATTAGTTTGCTAAACACAATTCTTTGAATCCGTCTCCAATATTAGTTTCATTTCATATATATATATATATATCTTTTCTCTTTAATCTTTCTACAAACGGTTATGTTATCAGTATCTAAATATATGCCTATCACTCCATTTTCTATTTTTTTTATATCCCTACGTCTCTCTCTCTCTCTCTCTCTCTCTCTCTCTCTCTGTCTCTGTCTCTCTCTCTCTCTCTCTCTCTCTCTCTCTCTCTCTCTCTCTCTCTCTCTCTCTCTCTCTCTCTCTCTCTCTCTCTCTCTGTCACACACACACACATACATTCAAACATTCACTATACTGGCAATACTCTTTTAACGAGCTATTCTTTCTCTTTTTTATTTTCAAAAGCGGATTTTCATCAAGAACTGTCTTCTTCACTTACAACGATTGCTTTCTTAGAAGTCGTCCCCGAGGTCTTCACATCAGAATGATCCGAGATTCAGGTGTTTTCAGATTTTCTAATTAGCAACAAGCATCTTCCTAGAATTTCACATTAGATCTGATTACCACCTGCAGAATACACACGAAACTTTAGATTGGTCTGTTTTTATGATCATTGTTCTCCGACATCTGATCTTCAGACAAGTGTATTAAATTTGTTCGTTTGCCTGAGGTATAATGCTTACAGCGTCTGGGAATCGACAATAGGGATGACATCCAGAGTGCAAACAGTAATCAGTAATTGTCAACCAGATGAATTAAAATTGTTTTACTTCTGTTACAAATATCCACGGTATAAAAAAAAAAAAAAAAAAAATAAAAAAATAAAAATAAAAAGAAAAAGCTATCACATTTCTCAAGAATGAATGTATTAATTATTCACGAAGATTTCAATGTTGTGAGATTTCTTGTAGAGAAACCAAGCTGTGTGCAAATTGAAAATTTCGTGATATAAAGCATTTTTGTTAGTGAAATTACTTTTCTGGGTTTCTGTTTCGATTGCCTTGACTTAGAGCTGTTGTTTGTAGAGAAAACGTGTCCTTTAAACGAATTATAATGCAGTGCATGGTTAATTCATATCTGTAGCAAATAAACAAATAAAACAAGAACAGACAGACAAATAAATAAATAAATAAATAAAAAAACAGCAGTGCATGGTTAATTCATATCTGTTGCAAATAAACAAATAAAACAAGAACAGACAGACAAATAAATAAATAAATAAAAACAAACCTAAAAGCAAAATGATTTTATCAAACAAAACGCTTCCTTCTTAATTTAATATTATTTCACATCATAGTAATATATATATTATTATTTTATTCGAAAGGATGAACAACAGATTTCTCCCTACTTACATCAAAAAGGTTTTTGTCATTTTATCATAACATTCATTACTTTAACTATTTTTGTATTTCTTTTCTTTTCTTTTTGTTTGACAAAGATATATGTATTTAAATAGTTTAATGAGAAAGGAAATACTGAGAGAGAGAGAGAGAGAGAGAGAGAGAGAGAGAGAGAGAGAGAGAGAGAGAGAGAGAGAGAGAGAGAGAGAGAGAGAGAGAGAGAGAGAGAGAATAAAGAAAAGACAAGAAAGAAAGATTTAAGAATGAGGTATAGAGCAATGAACTGATATACGAGTCTAACAGAAGGAAATAATTGTAAAGATACAAAAAAAAAAAAAAAAAAAAAAAAACATTGAACACAGAAAAAGAAATGCCAAAAATGAAGGGCAGTGACTGAATTTTAATGATATACCCGTTTTAACAATATGTCTGAGTGCAATACACTCTCTTTTTTTCTTTTCTGCTCTGTTCTGAATAAATCTACGTACACGGATAATTACAAGCAAAGAGTACCTGGTTGACCAGTCTCACTTTTGCTTTACAAAAGACAAAAACATACACCTGAGTAATTGTGCATTACTCACAGCACAGTTACCTGTACCGCCCTCTACGACTCGGTCAACACAACAGCAGGATAA
This sequence comes from Chrysomallon squamiferum, assembly GCA_012295275.1. Taxonomy (NCBI): domain Eukaryota; kingdom Metazoa; phylum Mollusca; class Gastropoda; order Neomphalida; family Peltospiridae; genus Chrysomallon; species Chrysomallon squamiferum. Next base: position 4,549,319 of record CM022670.1, read on the forward strand.
ATACCACATTTTAAACACAGAACACAAAACCGTTAAAGAAACTCCTATCACAAAGATCAAGTTCTGTGACGGAGAGCTGTGTGCCTCGAACGGAAGAAATGTGTTCTGATTATGGTCTGACACGCGCGAGATATGGCAGATCGTTTCGGAGATGGATCACCTTCGGTAGCGAGTCTTTTGTTACAAGGTGTCGTGATCTTCGTTTCCGAAAGAGCGGAACACACACAGAGACACCCACACCCACCTCCTGTTGTCTGTGCACATTAGTTAAGTATCAGTGTCGTTCATTTGTTATCCGTGTCGATGTTTTATCTCGCTCTTAACACGGTTTTTTTTCTTCTGTGCATATTTTCATAGGCATAATTACTGAAGTCATGAGACTGTGTTCGTGATTAGTGTGTAAAGAACTTACGGAATAATTTGAAATCTCATCTTAGTAGATGACGAAGTTTCAGTTATAAATATGTGTTTTTAACTAATTTTCTCGTTTCTTTCCACCATTCATTCTCTCTCTCTCTCTCTCTCTCTCTCTCTCTCTCTCTCTCTCTCTCTCTCTCTCTCTCTCTCTCTCTCTCTCTCTCTCTCTCTCTCTCTCTCTCTCTCTCTCTCTCTCTCTCTGTCTTTCTGTACTGTCTTCTATCTTCGGCATGAGATATTTTCATTTTCCAATTGAAATATTATTGTTTGGGTTTAGTACTAAACATTTTTAGCAAAGAACAACAACAAAAACAAAAAAACATGTTTACTGAAATAGGAGAATATTTATTTTATTTTATATTTTAAATTTTATTTATTCTTCACATCACATTTCGACAGTACTCTGAACAGTGTGAAAACAAAGATGTTGATATTTTGTTCACGTATTTGATTTGTGCAGCTACAAGTTTACAGTTGGTTTCAGAGGGTATAACAATTCAATATCAAACTGGCACAGTCTTTTTCTAAAGAAATTAAACAAATAAATGTCATGTATCATCAAATAAAATATTATTAAATGCGCTTTAAAGTAGTAAAAATAAAATAAAATAGAAGAAAAAAAATCTAGTCAAATTACTACTGAAAGTCTTAAACAGTAATAATAAGAAGAGGAAGAAGAAGAAAAAGAATAATAATAATAAGAAGAACAAAAACAACAACCCCGACTATAACAAACAAAATCAACAGCATCAAGAACAACAACAAAAGCAGCAGAGTTTTAAAAGAGAAGCAACAGCATCACAAACAAAAACTAGAAACAAACCAAAATCAAAGCACAGAAAAAAAACAAGCCTTTAACACATAAGCCATAACATATTTTTATTTCAAGGCAAAGTTTCATCGCCAATAAAAATTACAGCAAAAACGAGAAGAAAACGGCACTGAGAGTAAAGCCTGTCATATTTGCTTAGAAAACAGTTTTCCCGTTTGTCATCCGAAGTCAAAGCGCGGTGGCGAGATTGAATATGAAACTACAATCCAAGAAGACGCGTCGGGCTGTTTAACGAGTCCACATCACACCTGTCGTGCACACAGACACACAAATAAGAGATCGCTTCTAGCTTAGATGAGTTTTATTTGTGGAAATCGAGTAATACAGCAAATATTTGTGGAATCGTGCATTGCTTTGTAAAAATAAAAATGATATTTTCTCAAAGAAAGACAAGGTGAAAAGAACAACAATAAGAAGGTAAATTGGTCCTCGACTGTATTTGCATGCGTGTATTTGTATATATATATACACACACACAGAACAAAAAATTTAATGATAATTAAATATTAGGCGGTAAAACTCGTACAACGGATGTGAAATAAAGCTTTAAATAACAAGTATTGTTTATTAGACCGAAATCTGTTTATGACTGTAAAGACTGTATAAAACACGAAAGATCTAAACAAAATCTATATGTGTATAAAATAATCCAGTAAATTAATTTATTATCAATTAATAAACAAATATAACATAAAAGAAATAAATAGAAAACACACACACACACACACACACACACACACACACACACACACACAGAGTTCGCGTATTATTTGTTGAACAATAGTTACTCCTTAATCCCTAAATGTTTTGCTGAGTATATTAAAACATGATTAGCAGCTAACATCACTGAACGATAACAAAATATCTACGTTGTCAGGATGTTTCTGTAGAATGACTCAAGCAGTAAAACAGGTACGCTAGCACTCTGTGTGAAATATAAACGAATGGAAATAAGGCTGTATCAGCATGAAAGAAGGAATGTAATAATTCTTCTCGAAAGTAATCAAGATTATCCGAATGTGTTATTACGTTTTTATTACAAAAAAGAAGACATAACCTATATATGTTGTTATTTGCTTAAAGAAAACATGGATGGAAGTGATTAAGCTGGTTTTGTCACGCTGACATTATGTTTTAATAATAATGTGACGTCTGTGGTATGTATTGACGTACAAGCCACAGTAACAAAATGCTAGAGGTAAAAAAAATATATGTTTAATAAATGAATATTTGCTTTTTGCTAAGAATTTATTTATTTATTTATATATCAACCCTGATATTCATATTACCGTATACATTAGCACAAACAACATAATCTGTTTTTGTTTCACATTTTGTACATAACTGATTTATCTTAATTATTTCCTATGTAAGACAGAATTACTAATAGGTACAGAATTCCATTCTTTATTATGTTAATCTGTTTAATATTTGTTTGTTACTTCCATTGTTTATTTATTTATTTATTTTCCAATTAACCTACTATGTACGCCGTTATATTTGTTTGTGTGTAACGCAATCTCGTGACCCGGATGTTAGACTCACAGTTATTAACACTAAATCATACACGGTTACCAACATAACGGAAACTGCTACAAATTTGTTTCTATAACTGGTTCCTCGTCAGTTTCTGAGCAACGGTTCTCTCCGTTACTCACATAACAAACACCGTTAATAACGGGATACTAAATCAAAACATAACTGGAATTGTCTTCATTTCTCCAGTCTGAATTATTAAAATAACTGCGAAGACGACAAACGGTGAACGCACTGGGATCCTTCCAGCTTGTAATACTGTCGGAGACATTTCGTTGATGGGAAATGGAAACCTTTGCAGGAGAAATTAGCTTCGTGTATTATATTCACAAAGTGCAAGTGTTGTTAATAAAGGTTCGTTTTTGTCAAACGTTCGCATCTGCTACGATTACTGGGAACTGGATATTGTGGCAAAACTGAATGGTTTCTAGGCGTTGTTCATTAGAATAGTGATAAGTCAATATTACTTATGTTGATATTAAATCCGTTTTAGTTTTTCTAAATTTTCCTACTACTACTACTACTATCACTACTACAACTACTACTACTGCCAGATCTACTACTATTTTACTGCCTCTACTGCAGCTACTGCTACTGAACATCAGCAACTTATAGCGATGGTTGTTACAATAGTAATAAAGTAGTAGTTGTTGCTGTTGTTGCCGCTGCTGCTACTGTTATTGTTGCTGCCGCTGTTTTGTTACTGTAAAACGGTCTTGCTGATGATGGTAATAATAGTAATTCTAGGTCTAAGAACTTCACGAGAAACATAATATCAACAGAAGAACGCCACAGATGGTAAAACCATGCAGTAGCACGACATTCCGTTCTGCTTTCCATTATACAAACAGCTTTGTTAGGCAAATTATTTCATTTCTTTTTCTTTGAAATGGCTTTCATACAGAAAGAAAGAAAAGCAAGACCAGAATATTTCACAGTCATCATACTGACAACAACTTTCCCTTATTCTCAAACAGACAGACAGACAGATAGGTAGACTAGAGAGAAACAGACATACGCATAGATAGATACAGAAAGAAAGAAAGAAAGAAAGAAAGAAAGATAGATAGATAGATAGATAGATAGATAGATAGATAGATAGATAGATAGACAGATAGATAGATAGATGGGTGGATGGGTTTCTTTTAACAACAACAATCAAGATATATCAGTATCAGAGAGAAAAAAAATTTCTAAAAGGAAGCGAAATAGAAGTATGACAATCGATAAAATATAAATGCATCATCTTTTTGTTTCTCAAAAGTCGATAGCAAGCTCTCGGCATCGCCATCAAAACCAGAAAAAAAAATTATAATTAGATCTTCTTTATGATTTCTTTTGTTGTTGTGTTTCTTTCACAACCGTCTACGATTTCAAGACGCCACTAGTATACAATACGAGCCTGAGATAATTCGATAAACTTTATCAATGAAACATTTTGCAATACAGGTGTCTTACAATTACATATCAATTAGGTAGCAAAGCTAGATCATTTCCACCTTTTATCGCGAAGCAATGCGCTAAAACGTGACTCGTCTCAATTCACTGGAGCTGTATCGCTGGAATGATTTTTCATTAAGTATTTATGAGAAGTTGTGAATTTTGTGTTTACATGTAAAACGATATTTTCCTAGCAGTGTATGATGAGACACTGCGGTATGTATGCATGTATTTCGTACCCGAAGTTAGGTATAATAACATAACTTTCTCTTCTGATTATCGCAGTCGGCAACAGATGGTGCGTCTGTAGAATCGGAGGAAATAACAGGCAGAGCAAAGGAATGAAAGCACAAACAAATGGCGTCAGAAGATTAAACAAATAATAACGTTTAGTTTTTTCAACCAACGATCGTGTAACTGCTTATTTGTTGTTTTTAGTAATTTTGTTGGTACTTATGTTTAATGTGTTTAAGTAAATGGTTTATTTATTCTTATTTTTTGTTTTGTTATTTTGTTTTTGGTTATAATTTCTTTGAAGGTTAGTTCGTTTACTTCACTGAGCTTTATTTGTTCATTTTTTTATTCGTTCGTTTATTTACGGTATGAAAAGGAATTTAAAAATTGTTACAAAAACAGCAAGAGCAGATGGAGAATTTCAGAATTAAAACACGAGAAACGCACATTACAATGGCCATTAAACTGAAAATTCATTTCATTGTTCATTGTTTTTCAAAATTATTATTATTATTATTATTATTATTATTATTATTATTATTATTATTATTATTATTATTTTAAATATATGTGCGTGTGCTTGTGTGTAATTTGTTGTCAGTATCTAACATAACCATCTTTAATTTACTTTCTGATACTTCCCACGCATAAAGACATCATCATCAGTGTCGTCTGCCGCTTCTGTCACGTGATACGAATGTCGTCTGCTCGTTGTTGAGTTTTGTGATGGTTGATCTGTCTCTGGGTCCCCGCACAGATGGTCTCCTTCACCTCAGATCCATCATTAACGTCATCAATGATTTATGACGCCAGTCGTCTTGATTAGTCACTCTTTGGCTCGGCACACCAACTTATAACAACTTTTCATCGCTATCAAAGACGCGGCCAAGGAATAATTTGCGTAGATTTAATTTGCGATCCGAAGGTCGTGACATATCGTTAAATATTAAAGTGATAGTGATGCGAGAGGTTGTGTTTGTATTTTTTCCTTGCTTATAATAGATGTTACTTCGCTTCAGGGTGAGGAATAGAATGCCAGCACCTTCCTCTCCTATATTTTTAATTGAACTGTATTACGCAGTTGTTGAAATTTGTTCTGTTTTCTTCTTCTTTTTTTTATCTACTTTCAGTTTTTGCATGGATTCAAATGACACTGGTTGGAAAGGGATTTAGAAACAATGTTGTGATCAATCACTTTTCTCCGTTCTAATAAAAGTTAAAAATCGCTGAAACTAATTTGGAGTTTAGAAAGAAAAAGTGCGTAAACATAAAAAAGAATTTAAAAATATTTTAAAAAATGCTTAAATGACTTTAATGTTATTTTGGCCAGATTAAACTAAAAGAGCAAAAAAAGGGGAAAAAAATGACATTTTATAAAACGTTTAGCTAAGAAAGTGATGTGTGTGTTTATAAATGTGTTGTCGATGCAGTGTTAAATAATGGTTCCAGTGCTGAGAAATAAATAATGTGAGAGAGAAGAGACTATATTTCCTCTTCGTCGCCATCATTTTCATTATTATTTATTTATAGCATCTTTTTTTTTTTTTTTTTTTTTTTTTTTTTGTCTATATATCTCTCTCTGCCTTTCTGTCTCTCTCCTCTTATATATGTTTTCTCAAATGCCTTACATACATACATATGCATACATACATACATACATACATACATACATACATACATACATACATACATACATACATACATACATACATACATACATACATACATACATACATATATACATACATACATAAATACATACATACATACATACACACACACATACATACACACACACATACATACATACATACATACATACATACATACATACATACATACATACATACATACATACATACATACATACATACATACATACATACATACATTCATGCATACACACACATTGTTTCCTTTAATTTTGTTTTGTTTTGTTCATTCCTTTCTTCTTGTTTATTAAGGTGACAAATCCTACTCAAAACGTGTCACCAATCTGATTAATTATAACAAACAGTTGCACAGCGCCGATTCCCTTGCGTCCTTCGCGAAAAAGCTCTAAACTCTAACATCTTTCAGCCTTCCCATTTGTCTCCCTCTGGTACCCAGGAGACCAGAGGAGAAAATCCACTGAGCCGTGGAGTCGATGATTTTCGTCTTCATAACTTAAATACTCTTTGTTCAAGATCTGTCAGATGGCTGAGAATCTGTCTTGTAGTGTATGAGGGAATCGCGACGTGGGCCACAACGGACACGTGTTATGTCGCTGAGAGCCAGTAGCTTGCTTCGTCGATCTTGTCAAAGATAAGCGATTCCACTCGATATTTCTAAAAAGGCTTTGAATAAAAGGTCGTGGTAGGTTTTGCTCTGTCTGTCATATCAACGAAGATCATTTTAACTGTGACTGTGAAGAATTACTGTCGTTCATTTTGTTACACTAGTTAGTGAACCTAGTAATAAATGTTTTTGTTTGTGTTACGTTTCATTCGTTCATATTTTAATTATATTTCAGATTACATACTTTGATAAATTCACAAAATTGTCCGGGAAAACATAGGGAAACAGAGAAAAAAAGTTTAAATATTTTAGTTTCTTTAAAAATAGTTTCGTTCATATTATTATGGCAAAAATTTCGATATTTTATGATGCTGAAAGACACTCTCAAAGGCAAACTCACAAACAGACGGAGATGTGTATTTTAATACATGAGCTATCAAGACGATTACAGACTTCTTATTTGACAATAACATTTTTTTTTTCTTTTTCTAAAACTATTTTAAGTTCCCATTGCCTCATGCACTGGACTGTGTAAAACCACTCAAACTTCTTCCTACGAGACGATAAACAGGATCGCCCGTGTAATCCGTTATTTCAACAGATTAGCGACTTGCCCATGTTGACCTGCGTTGTGTAAATGTTTGTCCGCTGAATTTTACAGATGACCGTCATCGGCTGTTTCGCTGGTCATCGGTATCTATGTGTTCCCACGTAAAATCCAGACACTTTCAACAAGACTGCTTCAAATGACATATTTTTATTTTTCTTCTTTAAATGTCACAAACAGAACAGGAAGCTCCTCGGGCGTCAGCTGAGGTAAGTAGCGTGAAGGGTGATGACTAGCCCACACATATGTTGTTGTGTCTAACGTTCCAAGCGGTAGTTAGTGGTGGGGCATTTGTTTCGGAAATAACAGCTACTTTTTAAGATTTTGCGTCTTGTGGGAATATAAAGAGATAAACAAGTTACTGGAATAATAACCATAGTAATAAGAAGAACAAGAACGGTTATAGTAGTAGTAGTAGTTCTAGCTGTAATAGTAGTAGTAGTAATAGTAGTAGTAGTAGTAGTAGTAGTAGAAGTAACAGTAGTTGTAATAATAGTATAGCAGTAGTAGTAATAGTAGTAGTAGTAGTAGTAGTAGTAGTAGTAGTAGTAGTAGTAGTAGTAGTAGTAGTAGTAATCTGTATTAATATTAAAATAAGACGTCAGTACAGTACTGTGTTCTCTACCATTCCAGTTTTGAATATATAAAACTAAAGTAACGCAGTAACAACGCGATATAACAAAATACCACAGCAACATGTCGTTGTATGCTAAGTAAGTCATCTAGAAATAACGGTATAATCGTACACACATAACAGCGTGTCAGGCCAGACTGCATTCAGTACCACCACCACGGCAGACTGTCCATCTAGGCCGCGAATCTAGACAGCGAAGTAATTTAGTAAACATCATTACACGTAATTACTGATTGCCTATCTTATCTCAGTTAAGTAGGCAACGAAAGACAGTAATTTTCTTTTATCGCGGATGTATCTACGTAACTGATTGGTTAATCCTGCTATTATGGACGTTTTAGACACGTACCATCTCAATTATTTCCACATACGTGAAGGTCCCATTGTTGGAGACGTTTTTAGGTTATCGGCTTTTGTTGTTTCTCAGATTACAGATGTATATTGAAATCAGAGGTAACAGTAAAAGTAATACCAGCAGTTCTAATGGTAATAACAGTGGTGTTAGTAATGGCAGTAGCAGCAGTAATAGTAGCAGTAGTAGTAGTAGTTGTAGTATTCTTGTAGTAGTAGAAATGATAATGGTGGCATTGGTGCTGGTTGTAGTAGTAGTACCAGTAGGTGTAACAACAGTACTAGATGACATAAAAGTAGTAGCCGTAGTGGTGGTAGTAGTAGTAGTAGCAGTAGCAGTAGTAGTAGTAGTAGTAGTAGTAGTAGTAGTAGTAGTAGTAGAGTACTAGTGATTATGGTGATGGTGATAATGGTGGTGGTAAACACCAACAATAGCAGAAACAGCCGTATGATGAAACGAATTAAAAATAGCACAGCTAATATGTTCAAATAATAACGTTCATATTGTAATTTCACTAAACTGATTATTATAGAGCAGATATGTCTTATAATTTTATATCAGAATGTCTTGAAAAATATTTTTATTATAATATAATTACGATAATTTTCATGTCTTAAAGAAGTTGTAAGGGAGAAAGGAAGAAACTGCATTATATTAAACGTGCGAACAAGAGCATATAGGTGATTATGGTTTTATTGTATTAGTGAAAAATACGCAAGAAGACAAAGGAACAGAAGGTTTGTGTTCTAATAACCCGAATCATTTACTCTCGTGATCAAAATTCGTATATAAAACATAACAAATAAACAATGAAAGAATCAATGAACGCACGCCGAGTTCAATTCAGAGACTGCAATTATATGGAACAAAGGTAAACGCTTCGAACTACGCGTTTCTATAGAAATCCCATAATGCCGGTAACCGGAAGGATAAGTCAACGTCAATACTTTTATTTCCAATACTTAATTGTTCCCTGTCTCTATCATCTGATTTACACCGATGGTAATAGGTGAATGTTTTACGAGTGTGCCATTATTTCTTTAAAGAAAAGGGACATCTCGAAATGAATCGTAAAAGAAGAATGCAGACAGCAGCTGCAACGGTGCTCTGACATTGATGGAGGAAAATACAATTGTAAATTCAGTCACTAGGGAATAGTAATGTGCGTGACCTTGGTTCGCTGATGACGACTGACATATTACGTCATATTGTGTCTTCAGACAAAAAAGAGAGAAAAAAATCATTTTGATTAAAAATATCGCGTTTGTCATTTTATTGATTACGTTGTGTTTCATATTGCATGTTTTCCAAATCAAATTAGTGTGAGAAAATATGGACAGTTTCTTGCAAACACAAATGTCTTATTGAAACGCTTCTAAATATTGCATAGTGTGTCACATGGAACACAAAAGACTTGCACTTTATTTCCTCTTTCTGAAGACATCACGTGGTTGTTAGAATCAGAAGTGGCGAAACGAGTTTTCGACTTTTAATCAAGCTTCGTGAGATTATTTTAGAACGGTTCTTCTTCTTCTTTTTTTTCTTAATTCCCTCCTCTTTTCAATTTTAACTTGAGATCGTTTTTGCTTCTTCCTTTTCTCTCTTCCTCTTGTCTTCTCCAGCGTGTTTGTTGCTCTGATAGTTCCTGTGACGATTAACGCCTTGGCATTGGTCAGCGGACGTCGCTTCTATTAAACCAGACAGCAGTGAAATGCAGACAAAACGCTGGTGATAGGCGTAACAATGGATGAGCCCGTAACTGGTGTTTTTCTTTTTTTTTCGGTTGTTGTTTTTTTCCTCTTTTATTCCGCGGCATGTGTTTTGTGAATCCCGGTCTGTGTCAGCTGACTGTTAATGGATTTCGCTTTTTCTTTGTTCTGGAGAGCTAATTCCGCCGAACTCGTTCACGTGGTCGCAAATAAAAATTTAATTCGGAACCGAAATCCTTTTAAAAAATGACAACCATAAGGATTTTTAACTGATGCGTTTCTGCTCGTTAGAAACCGTTACGTGCAGAAATGAACCCTCTGGACATTGCCGAGTTTCTTCTTCGTTTTCTCGCTGTTTGTCGTTGTTATGTAATTAATTTTGCCAAATGTCAATAGAAGATCATTCTGCAGATAAGCACCCTGTGGCTATAATATGATTTTTTTTTCTTAAGATAAACAACATTATTACATTTCTTAATATTATATATTTATTTATGAGGCAATGAAATGAGGAGAGAAAAAAATGTAATTTATCAATTTTAAAATATATATTCGTATATATATATATATATATATACAAGATTAAACACATAATTATATAGATGTGTAATTATGTGATTTTGAAAGTTAGACCGGAATAAATTATTTACAAAACTTTTGTAACAGTGACAACTACTACTAGTACTAATAATGCTATTACTAAAATAACAGCTAAAACTACTGCAACTACTGTTGCTACTACTTCAACTAATACTATTATTAGTACCACTGTTGTTGCTCTGCTTCAACTAATACTATTTTTACTTTTGTTGCCGTTATTTTGTTGCTGCTGTCTTTACTGTTGCTACTTTACTAGTGTCATCTTTACTAATAATAGCTCCGACGTTTCTAATTTAGCTTCCCCTAATCTAACTATAATTAGTATTATTTTAAATATTTGTAACTTTAACTAATACCATAATTTCTGCTGTTACCAACGACACATAATAACAGCCACTACTACTACTACTACAGATACTACTATTACTTCTATTGTCATGATTATGTTTTTTCTTCTTTTTCTACTACTACTACTACCACCACTACTACTACTACTACTACTACTACTACTACTACTACTACTACAACTACTACTACTACTATTTATTCTACTACTACTACTACTATCCTACTCTTATTCTTATTCTCGTTATTGTTCTTATTTTCATTCTGCTTCTTCTTATTCTTCTTCATATTATTATTATTATTATTATTATTATTATTATTATTATTATTATTATTATTATATTAACATAAAAACACATTCAGCGGATCTCTCTCTACTCAGTTCACACACTTCTTTTCCCTTCACAAAAAAACAACAAAAAACACTCGAGTAAAACAGAAAAAAAAAAACAAGAAGAAACTGAAGGGAAAAAAAAAAAAAAAAAAAAAAAAGCCACTTGAGTCTTTCTCGACAGTGTTGAAAAACGGCTTGCGAGAGACAATACCTCGGTCCCGGTGGATCGCACTCAGAGCTCTGTTTGTGCCTGGCCGCTATTTCTACAGCGAGCAGCCTGCCCTTGGCTGTGTGTGCGACGATTCAAAAGGGGGCGTTCGAAAGCGATGCTCTTCGTTGTCCCTGATTGGCTGATACTGGCGGTATTGACACTCAGGTAGCTGAACAAGTGAAGTTCATCCCTGATCAATTCGTTAATAAACTCGCTAACGCTTAGGACTTCTTTGTACGTAGTTCTTTGAAAAAAGACGGTTGTTTGATCTGTTATATGAAGTGATAGTTTTCTTCGTATTTTTTTTCTTATTGTCAGGATATAATTCGTTGGGGTCATCTTTTATTGTTGTCTGGGATGTAATACAGAAGGAATAACTGGCCTCAAGGTATGTAATATTTTCCAGTGTATATTATGATTTTATTAAGAAGTGTTTATATGATGCGTATGTGGGTGTGTTGTTGTGTGTGTGTGTATGTATATAGCACACACATACATACATACATACATCCACAATACATACATAAATGCATATATACATACTTATAAACATACATACAACATACAATACATACACACATATTCACATACACATATATATATATATTTATCAGTGATATATATATATGCCTATAGTATATATTACTGTGTGTGTGGGTGTTGATGTGTATAATATTATTTTGAATAGATAATTATAATAATCTATTCATTAAACTTCATAAAATACACTGAAGCAATAAACTTTCTTCGTGTAACTAATAAAGTTTTATTATAAAAGTTAATTATATCCTTAAAAAAATAATAAAAAAAGAATAATTTCACTTTTTAAAAGAATGGAATTCTTTGATGTAACTTTATCATTATTTTATATCGGGGATAAAAATAACTTCGGGCTGACTAATTACCGTTATGTATTTCCGCTGACTTCATGTATCACTGTAATGTGATATCTGAGTCATTTCTGTGTATAAGTCAATGATATTTGAAATAGGCATAACTAAATAATAAATAAATAAATAAATAAATAAATATGACTCGATTCAAAAGTTAATTAAATAAATTAAATTTTAAGAAATTTAATAATGATCATAATAATAATAATAATAATAATAATAATAATAATAAAATTAATAATAATAATAATAATAATATTTTCTCTTTCTGCCCCTTCCTAATCTACATCATCTTTACACTTTGTTTTCTTGAACCTTTAATATTTCCTCTCTCTCTCTCTCTCTCTCTCTCTCTCTCTCTCTCTCTCTCTCTCTCTCTCTCTCTCTCTCTTTTTCGTGTTCATATTTTCTTCTATATTTCTTTTATATTTTTAATATTTTTTATACCTATATTATATCTAGAAATAAATAAGAAAATAAATTTTAAAAAAAACCAATCTAAAGTGCCCCAAGAATTTCAAAAACATGTCATGATGAATTTAGTATGTATAAAAGGACCTGTCATATTTAGATTACGTAAACAAAAAATAATAAAAATAAAAATAAACTAAAAACAAAATAAAAAAAAATAAACTGAAAAAAAAAAAAATGATGAGAAAGAAAGAAAAGAATCCAATTACAAAGCACGCGAAATGTAAAATACCACCGATTTTTTTTAACAGCACATTTAAATAATTTAATCAGGTGAACTATTCACTGCTAAAATCTTTGCTCTCTTCGCCAGTATTTACCATAATTGCCTCCTGCAATCAAACCGTGATGTACAACAGAGACAGTCATTATTTTCAATAACTTTCATAAAGTCAGAGTGTCTAATGTAGAGCTGTCATTAAATGCATGGGGTTTCTAGGTCTCCTTTCAAACGTGGAATCCTTTCCGCGCATGTGTGTCACGCGCCCACGAGGTTACCGCTAAAATTCGGACCAATTTGAAGGAACAAGATGTCGTCTATTAATCTGAGGAAGCAAAAATAGGATTTCGATATTGCTGTGATCTGACGCTAACGAAAACGAAGTGATTCGATATAATTTGAATCATTGAATTTTAACTTATTCTAATGGACCCGCCGGTGATGTTGAGAGGAAATTTAAAAAAAAAATATATTAGGGTTTATTTTCTCTCTTTCAACAAGATGTATCGAGTTGCCTTGCATTATCAACAAGTGATTTTTAATTTTAGACACTCATCGAAAATGGTTTTGCATTCAGATCAGTTTGACAAACTTTAAGTAACTTTTACATTAATCACAATTATAAATCAAAGTTAATTTTATTTTAATAAATATCGTTACAAACATACACACATAAAAACACACATACGTATAGACATCCACACGCACGTATAAAGATATACACACACATACACACACGTATACATAGATAATCACACACACATAAACGCATGTTCATAAGTAAATTCACACAAACATACTGCAAAAATAATTACACACAAACGTTAAATCATACTTGTACATACGTAAATGCATACACACGTAAATACATACATATAAAAGAGTTACTCAAAATCCATAAACAAAAATCTAATTAGTTTCTTCTATTTCAAAAGACATTTTTCATTTTCTGTTTACTACACATAACGACAAACTGTCGTAGTTACTGTAACAAACAGGCGACATTCAGTTATGGCTAAACACTTTTGTTTCCCATTGATTTTACTGTTTGAAAACTACAAAAAGAAGCAATGCTCACTTTTTGTAACGAAGTCTTTGCGTTAGATCGCCTCGAGTTGAACGCGTCAGCAAAAAGATCGCTTAGATATCGCTTGTTCTCGCTGCTGTAAATTATTTATTAGTAGCATCAGTGATGTTGTGTAGCCCCGTACAGCTTGGAAGATAAACTTATTATGCACATTGTTCTTTGCGAATTAGCTTGGTAACGTTCCAGCAGTTCACAGGCTCTCGTCACTTTTCTTTCATTTAGCTTTGGCAGAATCGTCTTTTTCTTGAAGACACAAGGCTCAAGTTTTCATTTCTGTTTTTCTTCTGAACGTTCGTGCAAGAAAATACTCCAGCGACAGAAATAATCTTTTGTGCCGCAGATGTTTTCGCTTAATAAATCAGACTGAACAGTTTCCTTTTACTCCGAGATGTTTTTATTAGAGTAAAAATGTCAATTTGTCTAAGTTCGTGTGGAATATGTAACAGTAGTTATATGTGACGTGGATTTTTTTTTTTTTTCAAAGTTTTTTGTTATTTTAATTAGAATGAAGCTTTTTTTTAACTCGCCAGTGAGGATGGGAGGATGGATATGGAGATAGATAGACAGACAGACAGACAGACAGACAGCTTGTATGTTAGTTTACTACGAGAATGAAAGTGTATGCATGTATGATGGTCTGTTTTAGAGCAGATGTTACTGTGTACGATTACGTGCTTATGTACTGTTGTATACCGTGTACAGGTGTTTTTCTGTCGGTTTTAACGTGTACATGGATAAATGCGTAACCTAAAGGTTTCAGTAAATGAATAGTTTTAAAATAGTTCAAATCTTTTAGTGAAATTTACTTTACTGTTATCTGTGTGGAAAATCATAATAGGCCTGATTCAAAAATAAACGAGACTCTGATCCACAATCAGTGATCCACAATCTGTCACTCGCTGTAATGGTAAACCTTTAAAACAATATTTGTTTAACGATAACACTCTGTGTACAGGACCGTCACAAATCTGATTCGCCTTCCTTCCGTCCACCTAGCAGGACAAATGCTCCCGTCAAATCACATTTACTGCCATCTTGCCCAAACTGACTACTGACCGAGTCTCGAGGGACTCTGAACACATGACTAATGACAGACACGCCGTTGTATCTCCGTGGTTTACTGCGGCCGGACCGCCATTATGTAGCCGGCCTAATTGTGCCCATGGTCAGTGGTAGACATGGTTAATGGTTGCAGTTGCAGAAAACAATTACCACGTTATTTTGATACCAATACGAAGTGTCACGTCCGTAATAAAGGATTTAATGTGTCCAGATGTCGAGATGTCAGCTGTAAACATTTTGACACACGACGTCCAAAGAACGGTGAATGGAGATTGTTTATTGTGCGTGGTTTGTTATTTATTAGACGTTGTTTAATACGGGCTGTTTGTTACAGCTAGTTTATTAGTCGCTGGTTAACGAGGGATGGCAGTCCGCTGTACGTGTCATGTATATCATGTTTCCAATCCCGTATCTGTTCACTTATCTAGGTTATAATTTGTAATAGTTTACTAACATTGTATTTCTTATTTCATATCCTTCTTGTCAAGCACAGAAAGAATGTGACATGGACAATTAAATACAAAAATAATTAACTTATTTTACAGTATAATTAGAGTAAATTACTTGTTCGGTGTATTATTGTCCATTATTCAGTAGAAGTTGTAGTTGTAGTAGTATTGTAAAAGTAGGAGAAATACTAATATTAGTATATCAATAACAAATAATAGTAATAGTGAGTAGTAGCTGTAGCAATAGAATAATAATATTTAGCAGTAGTAGTAGTAGTACCAATATTATTAGTGGAAGTGGCAGTGGTAGTAGTAGTGGCAGAGTATATTTAATAGTAGGAGTAAAAGTGACTGTAATTGTTTTTGTAATAATAATACAGCAATAGCTAACTATTCATAATGTTCTTTCTTAACAAAACAAAAAAAAAAAATGTATTTTTAACTGTTGATAAATCCATAAAGGAAAACTTTACGACACGGTAAAACAAAATAACAAAACGAGTAAACTTTACTGCTGTTTGTTAGAATATTGTCCAGTAATGAACAGCAAATGTTTGGTCTTTGCGTTTACAAGTCAAACGTCACCTTTGGCTTTCAACGCGAAATTTCATTCTTTTTTTCTTTTCTTTTTTTTTGTTGCTTGTAAGAAAAAAGAAGCATCGATCGCTTGTATCTCGCCACAGAACATCACTGGGCATTGTGAGGATGACGAATGATCGATGAAGAGAATAATAGTTTTTAACGGTTTCTGATGGCGTACACAATTGTACTGCTATTGTTTGATCTCTAAAAAGAAATGTGTTTTTTTTTGTTTTTGTTTTTTTCTCTGCTAATGTTGTCATGCGTTTATTATATTTATTATATATATAAATGAGTGACTGAATGAGTTAGTGAATTATCCACGATTGAATGAGTGAGTGAGTGAGTGAGTGAATAAAAAAAAGCGAGCGAACGAACACACGATTGATGACTGAGCTGGCGAATAAAATAACGAAGGAATGAACGAATGTTTAAATACGACCGTTTAAAACCTGTTCTAGGTTTTAAAAAGATGAATGGATAGCTGGTCTGAAGAATGGAAAAATGTGTGTCCATTTATGTATCTAAAATCAACTCTTCTTGGTTCTTTGCTTTGTGAATTCCATTTCACGTTTTTATTTTGTATTTTGTATTTATAGATTTTTTTTTCTAGATACGTGTTTGGTTTCCCATAACTACCATCATCATTATCATTACCACTTAAAAACAAAAAAATCACCATTTTGTTTTCTAATTTATCATCATCGTTTTTTTTTTTCTTCTTTTTCTCAATCTCTTTCTTTCTTTCTTTCCTTCTTTCTTTCTTTCTTTCTTTCTTTCTTTTCCCTTTGTTTCGTAATATTTCACAAGATGCCAAAACGTTTGTTAACTGCAATTAACAGCTACCACACATCAAAGAATGTCCTCGAATCTAGACGCGGAAATCAAAATGTCAACATGTAGCTCATTTTCTTTTATCGTGTCCACGTTATTCCAGTAACGTCGAGGGCAACGTGTTTGTAGCGAGCGACGTCAACGTTGCATGCATCAACAAATGCCTCGAAAGCTGATTAACCCTTGCTCCCTGACCGCCGTGTTGTGACGTAAGTCTCGTCTACACATGCCGCGGTTGTGGCAGGTGAACAAAATGATAACGTTGTTAGATAATTAGGAAGCATTCAATAATCCGTGAACAACAGAACAAAAAAAAAAAAGAAGAAAGAAATGTGTTGATTAAAAAGTGAAGGAGAAAAGAAAAAAGAAATTACCATGCGAAAATCATTTTTATCATCATTATCATTATCATTATTATTATTATCATCATAATTATTATTATTATTATTATTATTATTATTATTATTATTATTAAAGCCTGTTTTAATATTAAATAATTTATTCCTTAATTTTTTTCTTGAATTTTATTTCTTTTTAATAATAATAATAATAATAATAATAATAATAATAATAATAATAAAATAATAATAATAACAACAACAATAAATGGAAGTAGATAAAAAGAAATTCAATAGATTTTGGGGTTTGATCTCGGTACTTGTCACTCTACATTCTAGTAACGTAATCAACTGTCAGTATCCTCGGTCGCAGAGCTTGAGTCACACGTGACATTCTTACACAAGACAGTTTATAAATATTTAACAGCACAGACAAAAGAAAGTATGTATTGTGACACTAACAAATAATCACAGTAGACCAACTTTCTGCATGCCTGAAAATTATTGTTTTGTTTCTTTGCCAAAAAGTACCTGTTATCCTGTGATGCATAGAAACATAATTTAAACTGCACTCAGTATTTTATTTAGATGTTCCCCTGAAAGGGTGCGTCTGGGCATTATAGACTGATTGTATTTACTTATTGTTTTATCGATTAGCGCAAACTGATATATTAATTTTAAAAAGTATGTCAGTTGTAACAGTAGTATGCGAGAATCTATGCAGATGTGTTTATTGCTGCATCTGAAAATTTTCAGTAATAACAAGTATTAAAACAGAATTAGTCCACTACGTCATGATCCAGCATCTGAGTCATACTGCATCAAAAGATACCTCAAGAATGGTATGTTAGATCATTTGTAGATATTAACATATATGATGAACCTAATAAAGGATAAGGGTAATGAATTAAAAACATCATACAAGCTTTACGTGTCTTAACTAATCTTCTAAAGGTACTAACTCCAACATCTTTCTACACTGTGTGCCCAAGAAAGGCGTGCTTAAGAACAACTGGGCTTTTCAGTTTCACCAAAACGTCAAAAATTTCAATTCTAAATCAAGAATTTGTGATTCATCAATGTCAGCTGAGTAAACTAGAAATAAACAGTTTACGAAATGTGTGGGCTGGCATGTTAACAAGGAAACGAAAAGGTTGTTTAGCTATATTCCAACATGATGGTAACCAAAGGCCATTAGATGTCAAACATATGATAATTGCAATAAATGGCTTAAATTGCAACAATAATAAAAATCGCTCGCGTGTTAAAGGCCTTCATTTAAACTTCTACAGTATAAAAACAGAGTACTGTGAAGCCTGGCTGGCATCGTGGTGAAACGGCTAAACCAGCGGCCTAAAACCTGATATGTGATGGGATCGAATTTTGATAGAGCTGCTACTTACAAACTCCTCATTCTTTAGCTTATTAACATGATTTGTTTGCCGAGTCGCAAACAGAAAACTCAGGATTCTTGTTAAGTCTTCTACTTAACTTATCAGATTCGTCCGCGGTCAGACATTGTCAAAGCTACATTCAAATTTAATATTTTATTTCATTTTAATTTTCTCTATTTTCTTTATTTTCTTTTTGTTTTGTTTTATTTTATTTTATTTTATTTTATTTAATTTAATTTATTTTATTTTATTTTATTTATTTTAATTTATTTTATTTATCATGTATTATTGACTGATATATTAATATATTTTCAAAAGACAATAAATACCTAGAAGAAAAATCTTCTTTACAAAGGAATCGATCTTATATACCTAGCTTCACAATTTAATCCTTACCTGTCAAGCCAAAATGATCTTCCTTCATTTAACATGTTTAACAAATTAACCTAATCCTAACACAATAATTGAACCTTCCTTTCCTTTTAAGTAACCAGTGTTTTTTTTTTTTTTTAATTCTCATATTCCTAGATATCTCCTCAGATCGAACAAAAGATATCATAATTCCAATAATCCTTCGAGTCAAAGTTCTTTTGTTGTTTTTATCATTTTTCTACGTCTGTGGGGAATTCGAGATAGACCTTCTGTTGGTGTAGCATTTCTCGTGCAAAGAGTTCAGTTAATCGACATACACACGAGATTCTTCTCGTATGCATTTCATGGCAGTCTTTTATATATTCCCCTTGTCTGACAAGCACAAACCTCGTACAGCCAAAAAAAAAAAAAAAAATTAGCAAGTGGTTAAAGCCGATAGAAATCATCAAATAATTATGTGCACTTGTAGAATTACGATTTTTTTTTTCTTACTTTAATATTTGCTTTGTTTTCTTTGATCTCGTTAATTTATCCGCTTTCGCAGTCCTCAGAAACATATATCTGCGTGTCTTTGTACAGTCATTCTTTCATTCTCTCTCTCTCTCTCTCTCTCTCTCTCTCTCTCTCTCTCTCTCTCTCTCTCTCTCTCTCTCTCTCTCTCTCTCTCTTTCTCTCTCTCTCTCTAAGACATAGACATAATCATAATCGAACCTAATCAAATTAACTAAAAAAAAAAAAAAACTTATTCAGCTGACACGGATAGAAACACAGTCGGTATATTCCAGAGTTAGCAGAAACTGTCAGCGATGTCATAGAAACTCGAGTTATCACGCGCAATTAGCTTCCTATCTCCCGGACAGGCCGTGGCTTCCGCTTCGTTGTCATTCGCCGAGTCTCTGGCGTCGCCGAGAGCCGAGTTCTACCTGACTACTTCGACAGGTGAGAGAGAGGCCGACTGCGCGGCTGTGCGCAATAATCTTTGAGTTCTTCACTCGTGTATGTAATAACACTGCACAGGCTAAGGATAACAGCGGGTAAGGCACCAATTGATTTATTTCTCTGTCGCTCTCTTTTATTCAACTTTTATATATATATATATTTTTTTTTTTTTTCCCCCGATCTTTATGTTTTTAATTTTTTTAGTTGTGTTATTTTTACCGTTAATCGCTCTATTTATTTTATGATTTTCTTTTTGCATCTGTTTTTTTTTTTTTTCTTGTATTTATTCAGTTGTTTACCTGAAGTGATGCCCATGCTTTTTTTTCTTCTTTCATTTTCTTTTTCTTTTCTTTTTTTCTTTTCACTGGTCTTATAATTACATTCATTTTCTCGTTAATTTACTTTTCACAAGTCTTATAATTATTGTGGCTATTTGAGTTTGTATTTATAACATTTATTCCCTATTTCTTCGTTAAATGTTTTTGTACTTCTTTCAGTTCACGCTTAACATTAATTAATCTATTCATTCATATTTTCATTCTATTTTAAGTTTATTTCAGTTGTAATTTCTTTAATATACATATATATATTTTTTTATATATATAGATACATAAAACACACATGTAAACACACACACCTACACACACACACACACACACACACACACACACACACACACACACACACACATATATATATATATATATATATATACAAAAATATATACAAATATACATATAAAAGCACACACACACACACACACACACACACACACACACACAAACATATACAGATATGTCTACATACATGCATACAGATATACTTACATGTAGATGCATATAGTAAACAGACAAACATGTAAAGGTATTATTTTAACATACTTCTTTTTTGTAACTCCCTCTTTGTGTCTGACCGAGTACTGTGTTACGATTCGCGTTCAACACCATCTGTTGTAATTATAATTAAGTTTCGAACAAGTCGCATGAGTCAACTGCATTACATACGTAATCTTTTTTAATTAACATTAAATTCCATTATCCATTTACGACAAACTGAAAAACAGGTTCGGAAGTTTTGTCTTGTATATTGATTATATCGCCAATTGTGCATTTTGCCAAATGGTGTCTAATTTAATTTTTCAACAATTAATGGGTTGGCCAAATAACCATGCGTGCAGTGAATATTTATAAATGTTTCGGAGGAATGGATTTGCTGTCAACATTAACAGTTTACATAGGATTTATTCGAAGAAGAACTATAGATCCACCGTTATGTTTATTGATTTCGAAGACAAAGATGAAGAATATTAATGGAAATTAGTTAGAAAAACTGTTATCTTCAATGGGGAAAAATCCGTTACTGTTGTATTGAATAAAAAATAAAATAAAAGATATATTGTATCGTGGGCACGTTTTATAATAGTGTTATGTGGACGGAATCGTTCAATAAGTAGGATGTTCTACAGGTAACTGCGTTGATTATGTCGAAAGCGCACGTAACTATAATATATGGACATGATATATATGTACAGCTGATATAAATGTAGACATGATGTATATGTAGTCAGGATACATATATGTACAGCTGATATAAATGTAGACATGATGTATATGTACAGCATGATATATATGTAGTCAGGATACATATATGTAAAGCATGATATATATGCAGACATGATATATATGTAGACATGATGGATATGTAAAGCATGGTATATATGTAGACATGGTATATATGCAGACATGATATATATGTAGACATGATGGATATGTTGATATGATATATATGTAGACATGGTATATATGTAGACATGATATATATGTAGACATGATGGATATGTAAAGCATGGTATATATGCAGACATGATATATATGCAGACATGATATATATGTAGACATGATGGATATGTAAAGCATGGTATATATGTAGACATGATATATATGCAGACATGATATATATGTAGACATGATATAAATGATATATATATTTCCGAAGATTTTAGCTTTATATTTTCTCTCTTTCTTTTGTTCGTTCTTTGTTAGATAGACAGAGAAACAGACAAATTGACACATACGTATATATATATATATATATTGATATATATATACACACATTATTCTTTTTTCTTTCTTTCTTCTTTCATATATTTGATTTAACCACTATTCTGAAATGTAATTAATAACAACAACATAGCAACAATAGTAATGATAACAATAGCATTAATCGTAAAGATAATAACGTTTGTAATAGATGTTGTAATAGTAGTAGGAGCGGTAATAGTATTAGTAGTAGTGGTGGTTGTCATACTCGTTGAAGTGGTGGTGATGATAGTAGTAATAGTAGTAGAAGTAGCAGTAGTTGTTGTTTTAGTAACAGTAGTAGTAGGTAGTAGTTGTGATGGTGGTGATAACTGCAATAGCAGTAATAGCTATTGTTATGGTTGTTATAATAGTAATAAAAGTAACAGTAGTTGATATTATGGTAGTAGTAATAGATGTAGTAGTTGTAGTAGATGTGATTTTTGTTATAGTAGTAGTAGTATGCAACTAGAATATCAGCAGCAGCAGCAGCCAATATTCGTAGCAGTTAAAGCTAAAATATTATTACAAAAAAACATGAAAATGAGTAAAATTAGGGTGTAATTGTTAATTACACGAAACAAAAACCCTGCATTTTTTAGTTTATGTCAAAAACTGTTAGGACAAAATACAGTCATGTGAGGAATACAAAAAAAGGAATTACATATCTTCGGTTTTTCGTTAAATTATTGACTGCAACTGAAAAACGATTGAAAAACGATTGAAAAACGATATTCCGTTGTGAAATATTAATGCCCGTGTTTCGTGTTTTCTGAGTAATACCGTTAACTATGAAACAAACATATAATTAGCAGCACTTTTTTTTGTCCTGCGCTTGCACCAAGAAACGTCTATGCTTGAAGGGTCACGTGACGTCGTTATTTACGGGTCATTGAGCAGCCGGCGTGTGACAGGTTTTTGAAATCCATCTCCCATGACGATTGTGTATGAATTATGCAAATGATAGTCTTCAAGAAATAGTTGGTTGACAAGTCTGGAGAGAGAAAAAATATATATTGAATAAATAAAAACAGAGAAAAGGAAAATAGCCAAATATTTATTCAAAAATACTTGTATGTTTTGCAATATAACTTATATGTATGTGTATATTTACGTGATTTAAATAACAACCAAATACAATGCTTGTACGAAGTACGTATAACAGACCTAGACATGTTTAAAGACATGTATAAACATATAATACACATAATACTCCTACATAAACAAGCACACACAGACATTTGTATGAACATAAATACTAGAAATGCTTCTTTTGCATAGCTCCTGCCTCGTTTCTCTTCTTTCCACGTTTTTCTAAGTGAAGCATGAATATTTATTTTATCTATAACTGGCACTGCGCAGTATGTCTTAACTCTTGGAAAGGTTTTTCGTCTCAGGTGTCTTTAACTACAGATGTACAAATTGAATTAACTCCTGAAGTAAAACCGACTTGGCACTTAGTGGTCGTATGACATTAATTATATATACATACACACCTATTTCTTCCACGTGCAGTATAGGTAAGTCTAGCACATTGTCCACACAATTTATTTTGCTTCGGTGCTCATTGAGAAAGTCCACATTCGGTCGATTTGCTTTTGTCTTTGATAAAGAATTTGCCTGGTAATGAGTGTGATTGGAGGTCAGATTATGTGTTTGACGAAATGATGTAGAAAGTGATTGAGAGAGAGCGAGAAAAACAGATGTAGACAGACAGACAGACAGAGCGTGTATGTACGTATATGAATATGACAGAGGAGATGCAAAAGCAGAGAAAGATGAAGGAAGAATGACTAATATGCTGAGGAAAAAAAAAAAAGGTAGTTACTTGAGAGAGAGAGAGAGAGAGAGAGAGAGAGAGAGAGAGAGAGAGAGAGAGAGAGAGAGAGAGAGAGAGAGCAGGCAGCGAGACTTACAGGGTCACGAAACAATAATTCGCTTTATTAGATATTATTGACGTCATTGTAAAAAGAAGAGCTTGGCAAGCAGAACGCAGCATGTACATTTTTGTCAAATGGGAATGCAGTTTCTTACAGAAATAATCACGGCACTGGCATGTGGCTTAGTTCTCCTCATTCGCGTATGCTTTGTAGTGCACGAGGAATTAACGCTTGACAAGCCTAACGCCTCATCTGATCCGCGTGTATTTCCCATGCACAGGTACAGGGCCCGTGCGATACTGTTACTGTGATCTGATTAGCATGGTTCTTCCATCGCACAGTCCACAGATTTACTGAGATTCCAACCATTGTAAGTACTTGTTACTCTTTTTTACTGAAGAACATAAGTATGATGATGGTCTATTGGAATGCATTTGAACCCGGTTAATACTTACTTGTTTGCATCTTTCGCAAGGTTAATAACGACGATATTATACGCTGAACCGTAACTGTAGCTCTGTTTCTCGTGGCCTATGTTATTTACGTCAACAGAAAGAAAGAAAATAAAAGAAAAATACCATCTGTAGAATATTGTAAAAGTACTGCGCTAGGACGATAATTATATGAAAACAAACCTCGCAAAGCAAAAAGACAGTTTGAAAATGAGGAAGACGGATTTTCTCGTGTTACTGTTAATGTATATTGTTTCTTGTCTGTGTATTTTCAAAACAACGGTTCTTTGGCTGAAGTAAAAATCTGCCATTCCAAAGATAAGATCGAAGGTTAACATATTATTATTTTTTCTTTACTTACAGAATGATGGAAGGTCTTGAATTTTTTTTTATTTTTTTTTTTTTTTTACTATTTTCCTTTCTATGTGAAACATAGCTTACGATTTTTCAGGAAAGAAAATACATGTATTTCATTGCTGTTATAAACAAAGACCCACATTGTTTACGTTCTAAGCTGTCGTTTAAAACTAAATATTATTCTTCCTTTGAATCTGAATGTTAAATATCCCTACCAAGAAGGTTTGGCTAGTGTGCTAGAAGAATACAGGAGAAACACGACAAAAATAGGTTTCATATTAAAACTGATCATCTTTCGTTCCTGTCTCTTCTCTGCCACTGATTGTCATACAAGTCTACTTTAGTTTGTCTGTACTGTCCGTGCGTCTGTTTGTCTTTCTTTCTGTGTTAAAAATCGTCAGCATGTAAAACATTTTCCGTGATTCTGCTCGCACTGACATGGTTGGAAAAGCTTCATTTTTTTTTTTTTTTTTTTTTTTTTTTTTTTTTTTGTACAAAAGGAAAATAACGAACAGAATTGCAGAGATAACTAAGAAATAAATAACAAAAAAAAACAACCCAAAACTAAACACTCTATTTATTATACTAACAGGCTTATTCGAGATACAGATCTAGAAGTATGGCGTACCTTACGTGCGGCAACCCATATTTGTTTGTTGTTGGGGAGGCAGTTTTTTTTTTCCGTTTTTTTTTTCAGACATTATTTTTTAATTATTATTATTATTATTATTTTTATTATTATTATTATTATTATTATTAAAATCGCCCGTTTCCAAAAAAAAAAAAAAAAAAAATCGATCCGTGCACTTATTATAGAGATGCATTTTATGAATATTTGAACAAAAGAGAATATAAATCAGAACATAAATAACACACACATTCTCAAACACCTGGGTGCTGTACGGATAATGCAGTTTTGCGGTCTGACCAGTTGAATTAGGCGCATCGATACAGATCTAGTAACTAATCATATGTAGCAGGCTGGCTTTTTATTTATCTACCTAACATTGTAACAAAGACAATCATTGATCTAAGTACCATTAGTGTCTTTGATGTAATGTAGCCAGTGTGTAGCAGGTGCAGTGATATATTTTGAATATATAAAATTACGAAAATACGGTCGAGGACATGTAATATATTTTAATCGTTAATGTAGATAAAGTAGGCCGTATTTTTATTGTTAATTAGATTTTTTTTTCCTTATTGTGACATTTATGCACCCACTCTCTCTCTCTCTCTCTCTCTCTCTCTCTCTCTCTCTCTCTCTCTCTCTCTCTCTCTCTCTCTCTCTCTCTCTCTCTCTCTCTCTCTCTCTCTCTCTCTATCTGTATGCGTGGTGCGTATATATACGTGTGTGTGGGCCTATATACTCATACAAACAGAAAGAGGGATTTTTGTGCGAGTTAAAGTGCAGTTTGTTTCCATTTCATAAATAGAAATTCCTACATACGTCTGCTTATGCGTAAAGCACAAAAACATATACACCCATCAACATAGAGATACACATATTGTAAGTTAACATTAACACAAAAGTTAGAAAATACATAACATGACTGTAACAGCATTTGGGTAATTTTAAATCGTTGAATGACATTAATGTACAAAACAGAGTCGAATATTCAAACACCTTGCCCCTGTGGATTAATGAAATCTATTTTAGCATTTTCTTTGCATGAAAATCTGGAACGTGGAATATAATAACAGCCTATATGGTTACGTGTATACTTTATATTGATTTTTTACTAATATCTTTGTTGGATATCTTAGACTTCCTTTCGATTTCACTTGGGAATATTCTAAGTGTGAGAATCTATTGGAAAATCAATAGGTTAGTTGTCTTTTAAAATACTTTGCATAATTTTCAGTATTCCCAATCCTAATCTAAATTTCACACGTTCTCTTTTTTTCGAGGACTATGCAGTGTTGATACAAATCGTACCAAAATGAAGATACTCGTAAAGCCGATATTCCCATCGGAAAAGTAAAATTTAGTTTCTCAGATATTTAGTTTCTTTTCCATTGAAGAGTATCCTGCTTTGATCCACTGGAAGATCATGTAAAACAATGACAGCAAGCAGAATCAATTTTAAAATTTTCTTTTCTTTCATTTTTATTTTATCTATTGATCTACCTGTATGTTCTTTTACACTTCTGTCTGCCTGTCTGTCTAAGGTGTAAGCTAGGTGTGTATGTTTGTATATAAAGTATACATAGATTGTGTGGGCGTCCATCCATCCAATCATCCAACTATGCATACCATTCATCCAAGCATTCGTCTATTCATTGATGCGTTCATTCATCCGTCCATCCACGCATCTATCTATCCATCCACCCATTCATCGGTTGATCATTCCATTCATCTAGTTATTCACACAGGCCACAAACACAGATAAAATCAGCAAAGAGAAATCTTCTTCTGTTTTTGCGCACACACACTGTTTCTCAGAGAAAGAAAATCAATTGTTCGCGACGAGTTCTTCCGAGACTCGGTTAATTAGCGAATGTCGACCCGCCACCTGAGCCGATTTAGCGCCGTAACAGGTGATAATCACATCTAGCATTTTACTCAAATCAACGTCCAAACAAGGCTTAAGTCAGATTCTGAAAAATCATCAACGTTCAGGGAAAGGTCTAGATGAAATGACGCCAAATCTCAGTCGTTTCCGATCCCTTCGTTTGAAAATGTTGTTTTCTTGATAATCAAATTTCGAGGTAAAAAAAAAAGACTGTTTTAAGAAATAAATGAAAAAGATTTTTTAATTTTTTTTAAAATTAACACATAAATCTGAAAAAAAGAAAAGAAAAGAAAAGTTAATTAAATTAAAAAGAAGCTGCTAAAGAACAAAAGAAACAAAGTGAATTGTCTTTTTCGTTTGCTGTTTTTCTCTTTTCTTTCGTTCTTCGATTCCTTTTTCCTTTTATTTTTATTTCTATTTTTTTTCATTTTAATAAACAGTTACACGTTTGTGCTTTTTATTTGAAAGGTTTTACATTAGGCACGTCAGGAAACCGCATTTATTATAAGTGAGCGCAGAATTGTTATTATAAAAAAATAAATCTCTAGCTTAAAATATTAGTAAACAGTCTATCACTGACATTTCAGCAACAAAAGCTGCTTTATAATTGTCCCTGGGGAAATTTTTTAAGTCTGTATCAACTGTTGGGTACAATAACATTGGCTTAAAGAAGAAAAAGGTATCTATCGAGTTCCAGAGAAATCACATTAAAAAAAAGTCACTTTATTCATTAATTCATTTATTCTTTTCTACATAATTCAATTTACAAGTTCACTCTTCCCTATATTTTAATATAAGCATTCCCAAAGCTAAAATAAATTTTTTGTTTTCACACACCACTACCTGAAAAAACTCAACTTACACATATAATTATAAAAATAACTATGAACACCAACAAACACACAATGCGCAGAGAGATAAAAATCTAGACAATTATCTTTCGTTATTGATTAAGAACGAGAAGATCAAACATAACCGTCAAATCATTTTTACCAACACAGTCTGCTTCCATTGTCTACAATTTCCACGAACCGATAAGCTAATTCACTTTGTGTTTTCTTTTTCGTCTTCATATTTTTCTTTCTTAAAGCCATAAAATATCGTTACTCGTTTGATTTCACATAAAACATATACTCGTAGCAAATCCAACGTCATTTTAATCGAAATTATCCCAAAGGAAATTTTATGCCTATGATTGCTTTCAGATATTTCTCGAGATTCCAACTTAATAGCCCTTAAGTATTCCCACCATGGCGACGCATAATATAACTATTGGAATTATAGCCTTGAGATCAAAGAATGGAGTTGATTACAACACTGGACTGAGGCGTTTAATTAACGATCAATAGTCGGCCGAAAAACAAACAAGATTCATGACTTTTTTAACTTTACGTTCTAACATTCGGTTCTGTGTGCTATGTCATTAGTCGTCTGTTGCCAGGTATGGAGATGAAACAAGATGTCTAGATTTTTTAAAGTGCTCACACACACACACACACACACACACACACACACACACACACACACACACACAAACACACAAACACGCGCACATTCTCTCACATATATATACATTAGTACACATACACATATCCACACCTACAATATTTATTTATTTATTTAATATTACTACTACTACTGCTATTAGTATCATCATCAACAACAACATCATTATCAGCAGTATCAAATCATCTACAATTTATTTAGAATTATTTTTATATACAGGTTAGTAGGTCACATAGAGCTGTCTAATATTTTTGGCCACCTGCTGTATTCTCAGCATTTCCAATTATAACCAAAGGCTGGTTTCCAGAGGCGATTCACACATCCATTAAATAACACAATTTACAGCTATATAAAAATTATCTTATTTGCAACAAAACATTTTTTTTTTTTTTTTTACACAATATTAAAATCGTTTAAAAAGGCAAAAATATGGTTTCTCGCAGATATGTCCTGGATAACGATGGTGTGTTTTGGAGCAATTCCTAGACACTGAATGGAACAGATGCACTCCAGAGTGCATACTGAAGAGGACTGATCATGCATCGTTCTAATTTGCTGTTAGCGCACCGTTCTTTCTAATTATGGGAGTCGAACTCAGTGATCAGACACCTCTTGCCACAAAAACATCTAAAAACCTAATTGGCACATAAATTTTACAGCAGGCGACCTTTTTAAGCACAAACGAAAGCGTCTAACTAGAAAGAATTCTTTTACGTTGGCTAATGGCTTTGCCAGAATAGAAATACAGTTTGTCACCAATTTGTATTCAACAAGTTTCTGCACAGGGACATTGCCCACTCATTCGGAAGCTCAGCGGCATGGCAATATTGAATCGGGAAGTAGACGATGCGGAAAAAAAAGAAGGACCAACTGTTATTGGTTTCTTTTAATAAGTCATTTAGTCAAAACTCTTAGCCAATTCCAGCTGAGAAAACTAGCATGTTTTTTGTTTTAAATGATGATTGTATATCAGACAAGTTTAATAGTGACTTGAATCTGAAATGCATCAGACGAAACAAACAAACAAGAAAGTAACTATATATTTTTTTGATGCGTTATCAGCAAAACCGGTCATTTTCATTATATTTATGTGATTCTCACCGTTATGAAAATTAACTTTATCATCAATATCATCATTGATATCATCATCTTTTTATTTTTTCTCTCAGGCATAGTCTGAATACTTTTCCTTTTTCTTCTTACAAATATTCCTTATGACGTCACACGACGTCAGCCACGTTTTCTACTTGACTTGATGGATAACTGCTCTGCACACATACCAAGATGGTTGTCTCAGACAATGTACACCTGTACTTAGTTTTGCTGTAGATGGTATCATCTAGTTAGACACGCGTTTATAATCAGAGAAATGCCGCCATTTCAGTCAGAATTCCAAACACGGTATCTGCAACACAGCAATGCCATCAGTTGTCACGGTATCTTTTTCACGATACAGTTTCCAAAATTCTGCGTATGAAGTTACAAACAATTCGTTATGAAGACCATTACTGGTCAAGAAATGTTAAAGAAAAAGCAAAATGAAAATATACTGGGTTTAAATTACTGTACTCTGCATAAAGCTCACACATTAGGATTTAGAATGAGACTAGTCGAACGTCTTCAAATTTTGACAACAATCAAATCTTTCTCTTTTTTTCTTCATAATGAAAGTAATTTTATTTTGAAAGTCACACTGAAAACTTTCATTAACAAAACATTAGATATTTACGAGTACAAGGATTTTATTATATTTATTTAAAATGAAACATCAGAACTAGCAGTACAGAATTTTGAACTCATAACAGAAATTTATAAACAGAACTTGTTTGTTCTAGATGTCTGTCAAATACAACTATCTTTCCTCTGCTTCTATTTCTCTCTACTCCATCTTCTTTTCTTAAACTATTGTTCGCAGCAGTGAAGTTTAACATTAAGTCTACGAGTCATTCTTGCTTGCATGTTCAGCCAATTGTCCTCACAGCATTGTTATCACATCACGTTTTTAAAATTACTGTCATCTAACAGCGAGAGTAAAACACGATCGGCAAACGTTGGACGCGGATACGGAAGGCAAATGAACAGCCCAATTTGCAGAGGACAACAATTATGTGTAATCGTCGGGGGCTGGACGTATGGGAATTCAAACAAAATTGTCGACTTATGCTTGACTTACCAGCCACGGAGCCGTTGTCTTTAGGCGGATTTACAAACAGTGTAACTAAGTCATTCGTTCAATCGACAACAAGCCGATGATATTGACTCTACCGGGAGGGAGGTGTTTTTTTGTGGTTTTTTTACTGCTGTTTTTTCTTCTTCTTTTTTTTTTTACTCTCTCTCTCAGTTTCACAAACTGTTTTTTGATGTAGGAAATCAATTTTGTTATTGGTTGGAGTCTGGTTCACAGTTTGTGTCCTATTGAAAAATAATTAGACCCCTCGAGTCTTGCAGATTTACACGTTCTGAAGAAACAGAATAAAATCAAGCAAAATGTTTTATAGTGTTAACTCTTCCACAGAAAGAAAAAAAAAAAAAAAAAAAAAAAAACACCAACCAAAAACATATTAAGAAAAACTAATAATGGTATTTAAGAAAAAAAAAAATAATCAAAAATGAAATTAGAATAAAAAGCAAACAGTGATTCCAGCATTTTCTCAAAATGCCTTAGACCAGAATGATTGCAGTGCCCAATAAGCAACTGCCAAACATCCAATATTTGTTAAAGGTATTGGGGCATTTTACGCGACGGTCAATATTGAATGAAATGAACTGAGGACATTAGCACGGTGTTCTGTTAGCGCTAAGAGAGTTACTCAGGAGCTGGCACCACGAAGGCCTTGTCGGATAATATCTCACATTCTCCGATGAGTTTACATATTGGATTATCAACGGCTGATCGTTGCCACCTTTGGTCAGCCCATTGTGTGGCCTGTGAATGGGGTGTCTGGTTTCAGTGGACAGTGTCCAGATTACACTGGTCATCGCACGAAATTAAATCTCTGATATGTTAGTTATGCGGGATTTATCAAGTCCATTGAAAAGTCTTATGTTGAATTTGACTTGCCTCGACTTTCAAGTTCATAAGTTCATATTTAAATGCAGCTTTGGTGTTAGAATTTGATAGTACTACTATTATTACTTTCTCTACCACTAATACAAGTAGTACTACTGCAATAATAATAATTATTATTACTACTGTTACTACTACTACTACTACTAGTACTACTACTACTACTATAATATAATCTGATAATACTCTAATAGTACTACCTGTGCTGCTACTACCAGTACTATTAGAAGTACTATCGCAATAATAATATTATAATAATAATAATTATTATTATTATTATTATTATTACTAGCAGTAGCTGTGACAGCAGCAGCAGAAGTAATAGTAGTAGTAGTAGTAGTAGTAGTAATAGTAGTAATAACACTGTAGTAATAATGTGTTATTGTTATAAGACAAACTCGATAAATCAGAAAGATATGTATACATCGGTATGAGTGAGATGAGGTTGAGGTGTTGACAATGTCGTTGTGAAACCTCCTTCTTAATTGACTTATGGTCCTTCACTGACACATTACAGCTGTTCCTCGCTTCATGCAACCGATTATTGATCCCTTTGTCTCGCTCTGAGATGACAAATCAAATAATATCGACAGTCATCAAAGAGTTTCTCCGTTCACCAATACTCGAAGGACAACTGTATTCCAGATATCCCCAGTTATCTCCATTCTCGTTCATTTTCTTCACGTTATACGAAATCACAGAAAGTGATAATATGCATTGTTATTGTGGTCATGCTCGTAAAATTTGGCTGTGGATGGGCAATTCAATAAGAGCACTCGAGAATGCTTTCGCCTCCATTCATAGGGGACATTAATGTCTTCATTCTCATAGTTATCAGATATTTACAGCGTCATCAGTATTCGTAATTCGAGCACATTATTATCATTCTTATCGTTATGCGCCATATAATCACCATTTATACCTTTACGGATCTTTCAACAAGGTAATTATTTGGCCAGTCAGACTTTTGTTAGTTGTTTCATTACAAATAAATAGCGAACAATTCGGCTGTGAAAATGGCACTGTTACAACTAAAGATACTGCCGATATCTATAAAAGCTTTCTTAAATCATTTTTTTTTTATTATTATTTCTTTTTATGGAAATGAATACTTTTTGTGCTAAATAGTGAAGGATCATCAGCATTAATAACCAGAAGAATAAACATCGGAGTATTCATAAAATTATAATGACAGCAGTAGTAGTAATAATAGCAGATATCAGACACTGTAAGTAGATACAGAATCAGCAGTAAATTGTTATAAAAGTGCTTTTTCGTATGTTTTCTTCCTTTTCTTTTCATTTCATAAATAAACAATTGAACAAATAAATAAATAAATAAGTTAATGAACAAAGGTGTTTTACTTTTGTAATAGTGGTTCTAGTTAAGGTTGTAATTGACTGGTGCTTCTGTAAGTATTTTCATGTTATTTGCTAATAGCCAGCATGATGTATCATCCGTTCATTCATTTCTTTTACGGCTTTTGTCTCTTCCAGAATCGCTAAATCAGCATGTATACGACAACAAACCTACTACCCTAGATATCGACATCTGTTATATTCCAGTCATGAAAGTGGAGATGTCTTTCTGTACTCGGGTTATTTTTCTTTTGCTTCCTTTCTTCCATATGGTCCTCGGGCAGGGATTGACCGTGGATTTTAAAATCATGGAAGAGGAACCGTCAGGAAGTTACGTGGGAAGTATAGCGACTGACAGCGGTGTGGCTCAATATGCATCTCCGGACGAATTCGGCAGCTTACGTTACAACTTCCTGGACTTGGACAATCCCAAAGCAACATCTTTGTTCAGTATTAATATGGGTTCGGGTGACATTTATACAACAACCGTAATAGATAGAGAGAAAATATGTGCCTTTTTCACCGAATGTGTTATTTCATTTGACGTCACTGTTACATCAGAAATGACGTCATTTTTCCAAATAGTTACTGTGAGAATCATCATTCAGGACCGCAACGACAACGCTCCAAGGTTCCCGAAGGAACAGATCACGTTGCGGGTCTCAGAGGCAGCAACGTCGGGAACGTCTTTCCGAATAGAAGGTGCCACCGACAGGGATAAAGGACCCAATAATTCAGTGAAAAGTTACGAACTAAAATCTAATTCAGATGAATTTGCCTTAAAGGTAGAAAGTAGATCTGACGGAACGTCAAGTCTCCGAATTGTCGTTAGAAGAACCCTGGACAGAGAAAAGCGAGACCGCTACAAACTGAACATATATGCAATGGATGGAGGCGATCCGCCTTTAGTAGGAAATCTTACAATCATTATAATTGTGCTGGATGAAAACGACAACGCCCCGGTGTTTTCACAAAACATGTACGACTTCGATATTCCTGAAAATACTCAGATCAGACATACCTTTGGAAAGGTTTCTGCTGAAGATAAGGACATAGGTATGAACGGAAACGTTAACTACAGATTTAGTCCTGAACGAAGCAGTGAGGTGAGACGATTGTTTGCACTCGATGAAAAAACAGGCCGTCTAAGTGTTGTGGGACATTTGCAATACGAAGCAGGCGAACATTTTGAAACAATTATTGAAGCCTATGATCACGGCAACCCACCTTTGGAGTCACAAGCTATAGTGTTATTTCATATCAAGGATGTTGGCAACAATCCTCCTCAAATTCATATCAGCCCGGTTTCTTCGGGAGTTGGGGACATGATTCTATTGTCGGAAGGTTCGAGAATCGGTACAGTAGTGGCACACGTAAGAGTTACCGACAAAGACGAAGGCAGGAATGGAATCGTAGAATGCCAGAGCACAAATAGTCAGTTTTCCTTACATGTTCTCGAAGGAAGAGGATACATCATTCAACTCAGTGAGAAACTTGATCGAGAAAAGAAGGAAGAACTGAACGTGTCTGTGATGTGTTACGATTCGGGTTCTCCGAGCCTCGAAACTTCGGCCGGTTTGCTCGTTCGTGTCACGGACGAGAACGACTGTCCACCTATATTTCAGAAACAAGCTTATGTGTTCAACATCTCTGAAAACAACAAGGTGGGTGATCTTGTCGGTAGCGTATTCGCTGTGGATAAAGATATTGGACAGAATGCTATTTCAGTATATTTTCTAAATATGGACAGTGGAGGTATGTTTAGAATTGACCACGATACCGGAGATATAATAGCCAACGCTGTGTTTGATAGAGAAACTATGTCCCAAATGACATTCACTGTCCGAGCAAGAGATGAAGGGGAGAAACCTATGACGGGAACAGCTGCAGTGATCGTCAATATTTTAGATCGAAACGACAACAAGCCTATGTTCGTGGAATCCACTTTAGAGTTCAATGTGTCGGAAGACATGTTTCCGGGTAGTTTTGTTGGCCAGCTTTTTGCCACTGATGACGATATCGGCAAAAACGCCGAGTGTGAGTTTATATTGCTAGTGGACGGATTTGTAATGCCGTTTGTTGTTTTTTCCGATGGAGTAATTAGAACAGATCGAAAGCTGTACAGACATATAACAGATAGATACGAGCTGTCTGTTATGGTTAAGGATAACGGGACGCCGTCATTAAATTCTACTGGTAAGGTTATAATTAACGTGATTGAAGCTAACAGTCATGTTCCATTCTTCACTTTTCCTAACGAA
Organism: Chrysomallon squamiferum; assembly: GCA_012295275.1. Taxonomy (NCBI): domain Eukaryota; kingdom Metazoa; phylum Mollusca; class Gastropoda; order Neomphalida; family Peltospiridae; genus Chrysomallon; species Chrysomallon squamiferum. The sequence continues at coordinate 4,584,960 of CM022670.1, forward strand.
AAGAACAATTCAGTTGGGGTTTACATCGACGCAGAGCCTGGTACCATCATAGGTCAGCTGAAGGCGATGGATGAAGACAAAGGCAAAAATGGGATGGTTTCGTATTCCATCACAAGCGGGAATGTGAAAAATATGTTCCGTGTAAATGCTGATACCGGTGAAATTATGTTAACTCGCAAGCTGACTAAATCCGATCCAGCTTCCATGATCCTCACTGTGGCCGTTCACGACCACGGATCGCCTCCACTGGTGACTCAGAACAACCTCATCATCAACTTCCTTCCAGTGAACGAGTCTCTTGTAATGGGACCTCAAGGAGAGGACGACAACCTCATGTACATCATCATCGCCGGAGCCGTCGGCGGGCTGACGGTGATTGTGTGCATCATCGTGGCTGCTGTGATTATTCAGATGAAGAGAAACGACGCCGCTAGAGATGAACATTCTATAGCGATTCAAGAACAAGGTGATGACGGCAGGACGTTCGATAAACAGCTGTGGCACAGTGTACCTGCTGATGACGCCAGCATTGGCTCCGTGGAGGACAACGAGAAAAAGATTGACGACATACTGAAAGGAAAGATGGGGGACAAGACCAGCTTCTCTTTTAATAATGGATCCGACCCTGAAGACCCTTACGTGAAGAAGGTGAACTCGGATCAGTATGGCGTAAAACAGTTCTATACATTTCGAAAGGTAATTATTATAATTTATTCTCTCTCTCTCTCTCTCTCTCTCTCTCTCTCTCTCTCTCTCTCTCTCTCTCTCTCTCTCTCTCTCTCTCTCTCTCTCTCTCTCTCTCTTTCTTTATCTGTCTATCTGTCTATCTCTCTGTCTATTTTTTTTTACAAAAATTATTTATATTTTATTCCTATGATATTAGATCTAACAACTGATACTAAAATTGTCAGTCAGGGATTTCACATCAACACGCTATTCAGAAATTACGAATGACTACACTTCCAGTTCATATATTTTAATCACTTCATCAAATGTAAGTCAAAATATGTGAAAGAAATTCAATTTATTGCAGCACTTTTTTTTTTTTTTTTTTTAGAAATTATTAGTGTGTTTCAATTAGGTCTCAAGAAAGACATTTGTGAAAAAGAAAATTCCCAAGCCTTCTGATAAGTTCCTAATAATTTGCATATTTATTTACATTCGTTTTATTTATTTATTTATTTATTTATTTATTTATTTATGTGTAATTGATTTTTTGTTCTTATATAATAAGTAGAGGTAGCTGTAGGAATACTGGGTAGTAGAAGTAGTAGTAGAAGTTGTTGTAGTTGTTGTAGCATGAGTAATATTGCCACCATTATATTTCTTGTTGTTATTCGTTTTCTTCTCTATTCCCTTTCTTTTTTATTTCTTTTTTTTACTTGTTTTATTTCTTTATTTTTTATTTATTTTGTTATTTATTTATTTATAATTTTTTTAATAAGGGTTTGCTTGAATTCATTTAAAGATGAAGATGCCTTAAATTATTTTCACTGCCCGTTCTCTAATTAAGTGGTATTTGCTTGTCAGTGCTTGTCAGGTACCTCTATTGATCTGTTTTCTTGAAATTAGAATTAATTTAGAACCAGTATTTATTTATTCTGTAAAGCGTAGCTTCTTCACTCTTACGGTGAAAAAACATCTCAAAATAACTTCCGTGTAAAGAAGGAAAATACAGAGGATGAGAGATATTTATGTTGAGATTAAGAGATGCAGAATAATAGAGTAGGAAGCCATGGTAGAGGTTTAAAAACATTTTGAAGAAAATTGGTTTCATATTGGGTTTTTTAATTTTTTCTTAATAAAAATTATTAATAACAAAAAACAAGCATTTGGAAGCATTTGGAAGCATTTCCATTAAAATTCGGTTATAAATGTAACAGAAGTTAAAATAACAGTGCAAAAGAAATCAACTACATTCAGCTGATTTGCTTTCCATAATCATATCATAATTGGTTAATACGACATGAAAATTGTTTTGTCTGTTTTCATCAACCTTCTACTGATGTTTGAAGTGCACTGGATGCTGAAATTGCGTGCAGGCATTCGTGGTAGTTGACCCGAGACCTAGGTGCTCTGCAGTGTGGGTGTGTTTTCATAAAGAAGAAAATTGTATTTTAATATGTTTGTCCTTTTCGATTATTCACTTCACGGTCATATTTGAAGAGTCTCGCATTTGGAGACATAGAAATGCAGGGTTTTGAAAGAAAAATTATAAAGAGAGGGTGATGTGAAGAAGAAAGGGTGTCAGGAAAAATATAACAAAGACAAAAAGAACAAAGGAGAAACAAAGACAATGGAAAGGCTGGTCCGGAGTTAAGTGTCACAAAATATAATTTCACTAATTTGTTTCTTTGAAAACAAACTGAAGCAAATCTGAATACCGGCTTGATAAAACGATTAAATGAATAAATGTTTATTAAAAGGCTCCATAACAGATTTTTTTTTTTTTTTTTTTTCCATTAAAAGTTATTTATCAATCATACGAAACCTACGTATTGACGTTTGTAATTAAGTTAATATTTTTATTTATTTATGTGATGTTGTTGTTGTTGTTGTTGTTGTTGTTTTATATGCGAGAGGTATTTTTTTTTTTTTTTTTTTTGGTATTTTGGGGTTCTTCATAATTATTATTTTTTTTTTTTAATTTTAATTTGATTTATTTTTGAATGGGTGGGTTATTGCTTGTTGTAATGGGGTATAATGATAAAGATGATAGAACGAAACGTCATTTTTATCGGGAAATAATGTGACAGCAGAAACTGTTTTAGGACAGTAAACTCGGGAAATTGCCCATCAGAAGAATAGAAATTGAGGACGATGATGCAGATTGATTGTGGAATGTTAATAATAAAGACAATTTTACGAATAGGTGTTACGTGTAAATGGCGTAAACAGCTAAGAAAAAAATCACAGCATGAAAACTAGCACAGTATAAAAAATAAAAAATAAAAACACCAAAAAACCCAGTTCTGTTGAAATTAATGCTGTTCATTTAGTTGTGTTCTGACGTGCGTTCTGTCTTTTGTTTGTTAATTCTTGCTTTTGTAAACACCCGAATAGCGTGTATGCAACTGAAAAGTCCTAGATATCAAATTTAAAGCAAGGTTTGAATTTTTTTCTTTTTAATGAGTTTTACTTTTTATGCGAGTTACAAGATGCACTATCAACCATATTCCCAAAGGATAAAAGAAATAAATCAAAACTGATGAGGATGTAAACTTAGATCACAAAAAGCAGACATTAAACGCGAAAAGGGGTAGCATTTTTATCGACAGTCGTACTGTGTTATTGTTGCCACTTGCAGGTTTCTAAATAATGACTTCATCTTTGTTAGAAATAAAAATCATGAGTTTTCTTCTCCGTGAATACTTAACTACGGCAAATGTGTAATAAATGGCTAAGGATCGCATCTGTTTCGCTGAATTTACGAGTCCTGTAATGGGACGCGTGGTTTCTCTCAATCACGTATGTTCTCATAAATGCCAGCATTGTTGGTGTCAGGCAGAATGTTTCGCTTCCAGAACAAATTCTTTCTGTAATGGAAAACTCATAATACGAGGCCTGCAAGAGATTTCTTTGTGTTTTGTTGTGTTCTTCTCGTGTTTAACTCCATGTAGGTACAACTTACTCTACTTGTTCATATTTATTTATTTAATCTTTTTATTTTTTTTTTTTTTTTTTTTTAGTCCTCCTGTAGTTTTGCAAAGGGATAAACAAAAAACAATCAAAAATCTGATTTTCACACGGTGTCTATATATTTTACAAAAGTCTTCTTTTATTTTATTTAACAATATTTATTGTGTAGATGAATGAGTACAAGTGTAAGTTATAGATAGAGAGTGGGATGCTTTGTTCCGTTTTTCATTTCTAAATATCGAACTAACAAGAGTCTGATTCTGTGCTATTTCTTAGGAAAATAACATCAAATTATTTTTGTCTATTATCATTTTGAATATCTACACATTCATCTATCCATTTATTTATTTATTTACTTATTCATTTGTTTATTTATCAGTCAGTCTATTCATCTGTTTTATCTATTTATTTTCCGTTCATTCATTCATTCATTTATTCTTTCCCTAAGGGAAGCAAATCACTTCGCTCTAAGAAATGTTATTCCATTCTAAATGCGTCTATTAAATATACATATAACCTACTAATTAAAACAATTAAATGCTACGGATCATGATAGGATTACTTGTATCTGATTTTCTTGGCGAGCTACATGCTTCTTTTAAGACACTAATTCGCACGGTGCATCTTTGCGTGCGTAATTTCCCCAAACGCCAAACAGCAATTTGGGCATATCTGCAAGTGCACTGATGGGAAAAAAGCCCAAGATGCCAATTACTGCTGCGGGGATCTTCATACGAAGCATATGCTTGAGGCAATGACAGCAATAAACGATTGGTCAAAGTATAATGGATGTTCGGGGAGATTCTGCGCACATGATGGCCTCGGTTTGTACACCACTTGTTATCGGCAAGGCTGTCTTTATAATCTTGGAGTGTGTAATGGTCCCGGCATAACAGGAAAATCAAACATATTTCGCTGACTACTTCAATCAAAGGATATGAGTAACTGTCACGCATGCGTTAAACTACTCACATGACCTGTTGACGAACTCATTTTAGTTGTATTGATTAGCAATATTATCTGAAAGAAAATTGTCTTCAGAAAGAAAAGAGAAATTGGCCCAGAGGCCATAAGAAAAAATATGGCCGAACGATTTGGTCACATCATGGACATCTATTGTCCAGAAATAAGTGACAGTGACGACGAAAGAGCGTCGAGTGATCTTTCACACAAAATCGAAGGCATTCAGCTATGAAAATGCAAAATATGTGTCTTTCTCGACACGAATTAAAACAAGCATATTGGAGAGCTTGTTGAGTACGGCGATTATTAAAATAGACTCGGTTATTGATGTTTTAGTTATTAGCGGACATGCTGATCCGGTTGATAGGCAGTCACAATGCCAGTGTGTTTCAACCGCTGAGAGTGAAGAGAGATGGAAGCGAATGATGTCAAAGGACGAAATCTAATGGAATCATTTGTATTGAAGACGCGGGAACGCTGGAAAATAAAACGTTAGCAAAGTACAAGACAACTGGATTGTCTTGTAGTGTTACACACTTTAAAGTCACGACTGAGCCACGACAGGACGTGATCAGCAGACCAGCTGACACGTGCGTGTAAAGCAAGTCGAGCACAACAGTAGTGCTTACGTTCCGAAACGTTCGTGTTAGGACATGATAACTGTTGATTTTATTAACACATATGTTTAGAATTTTAATAGCTGCACATATTTTCCCATTCCAGTATTTAATAATTCCTGTATTTGTATCACAACAATCAAAATTGTATATAAAAGAGATAATATATATATATAGATAGATAGATAGATAGATAGATAGATAGATAGATAGATAGATAGATAGATAGACTGATTGAGTTTTTATTCTTTGGTATTGTCATACATGATATAATTCGCCACTTAAACAGAAGCAAAACATGATATACTGTGGTTGAAAAGAATATCTATGTTTTATTAAAAATCCCATTTTATACAGTCCCTGTGTTCATGATAATATCCTTAGCATTAGGAAAAAGTATCAATACATGCAAACGTGGAAAAATAACAAGTTACCAAGCCTGGTTGCTGTACTCTCACTGAACGTGTAATTTCTCGTTAAGGGTTTGGCGGTTCAGCCCAGATGACATACAGCCCTACACAATTAACACATTGAGCTTTTCCAGGCTTGTTTGTAGCAGCTAACGTTTTATGTCCGTATTTCCTAGGTAACCTTAAATAAAGCGTAAATGGGCAGCACCTGATAACTAAGTTATTATTGATTTTGATATATATTTCTCATCATGATAATTTTTTAATTGGATACGCAGGACATTGTAAGAAATTAATTGTTAGATGGGAACACTAAATTTTTATACGTGTGGAATATTCTGGATGTTGGTTTTATATGCTGACATTTTATGGTTGTATATTTTCATTTGGACATGTAGTAAATGGATATAGCTAAAAACGAATTCTTAAACCACAGTTTGTTATTTTCAAGAAGAAAAAAAATTGTTGCTAGACGAAAACCATATAATCTTTATTATGTAGAATATTTTCGCTGTTGCTTTCAGAATTTTTGCTGTTTTTTTTTTTAACAGGATTCTTTATCCGGGAATCTTAAAACATTAAATTATATCCAAACCTTTCTTGGCGACTAATCTGGCCCATTTCTTTTAATGCAACAGATTTTTCTTGCTGAAAACGCATGACTCTGCCTTTGCCAGTTCAACGTGCGACTAACCTAATGCTTTGTGCATCCGGCACTCCACAACTGGCAGAAAAAAAAAAAAAAAAAAAAAAAAAAGAAAACGAAATGAAAAAAAAACCAATGGGTCGTGGTCTAATTAAATTCGCTGGAGTGGAATCTGCGCCCAGGTTCTTCTTTAAATTCATGAGGGTCTCATTACAGGGGATTCAGCTAAATGGACCACAAAGACTGGAATTTGACTTGAACGTCAACTCAAATTACTGCGCCTTTCTGTGTCACTAGATTAAATAATGGCCTTCGTTTGGGAAACATCATTTCTTTGTGGGACTCCGTGTTGGAAATATTGACTTCTTAGTCAACACCATTCAAACTAATTATCATCGTCAAAATCCTCAGATTATTTTGAGCTTAGTTTTCCACCGTTCCTATTTCTTTTTCATCTTGTTTCATCGAATTTCTTTTGTGATGTCCATATTATTGGCCATTACTTATTACTACATCTTTGTAAGGTATTAACGTATGAATACCAGAAGCCACTGAACATCATGATTTCTTGATTAATTTCTCGTCGTGCAAGACTTTGTTGCCTCTGATAAGTTCTTTTGTTGGCGGAAAACCAGGTTGATTAAAATTTACCTACTGAACAAAATGATAACGAAATAAATATTTCACGTGCATTGGCCCAAGCGTTGATGACGTCTGTTCTTGCCTTTCTCAAACAGACGCGTTCGTTCCGTACCATGACAACCTGTAATCAGCGGCCTAAGACGACGAATATATTTTTCATTTTAATCATGTTATCAGCACCTTGTAGTATGGGTTTTTTCATTTATTTATCCAATCGAAATGATATATTTCATCCCTATGAAGGTGACATTGATTAATATGTTTTGCTTTCTCACATAGACATATAGGCATATATATATGTACGTACGTATGTATGTATGTATGTATGTATGTATGTATGTATGTATGTATGTATGTATGTATGTATGTATGTATGTATGTATGTATGTATGTATGTATGTATGTATGTATGTATGTATGTATGTATGTATGTATGTATGTATATATGTATGAGTGTGTGTGTATATACATCACTGTACACACCCATGCACCTATGTGTATGTATGTATGAGTGTGTTTGTATCTTGGTAAGATAATCAGATTAAATTAATTTTAAAAAAAAAAATTGTTAAATTAATAAAAGCTTACTGGTTTATTTACGTCATTTGAACAAATAAAAAAATATAGATATCCTACCAGAAACCTTTAACGTCACAGACATTTAACACGATAACAGTCTGCTGAACTTCAGTTAACTTAATTAAATAATAACATATTAATTTAAAAAAAATATTTGATATCAGATAACTATCCTTATTAAATATACTACATTGTTAAATATTAACTATCAAATATAAGCTAATTAATTCCCTTCAAAATTCGATATGTATGTCTGTCACTGAAAGGAAAAATAACAATAATAACTACTTAATAGAATTTAAAAAGACAGATACGGACCGCACAATCAAATTATCCGATCCTTGAACCAGTAAAGGTTCACGTGATCTTTTACATGCACCTTACCAAAGACAGTAAAACCCAGTTCCACAGATTTCATAAACCTGCCGCAGTGAACTGGTTGAGACGGAAAAGAACGAGTGAGTGAGTGAAAAATGAACGTGCTAATCAGAGCAAACAGCTCTGAAGCTCGCTTACTGTAGTCACGCTGACAAAGCCAGGGGGAAAATTTTGGGGGGGAGGGAAAAGGGGTGGTTCTCGTTATGCCTGGCGAGACATAATGGAATGCAAGTGTCCACAAGTGTGCTTGGTGTGACAGATATGACCACCCAGTTCACTTCTCGTAAGCTGTCTACATACTGAGATACGACCTGCTCTTGTGTTTAGAGCACATTTGACCACAACTAATCAATCAAGGAAGAGCTTTGGGATAACAGTTTACGCCATAAGTACGAGATGATTTTGGTTTGTAATGAAATTATAGAAATACACTTAAGTTCAATATTCCTCGCCACCTACTGAAACAAAACGCTAAACTGCAACTAAATTAATGAAAAGAAAAGGAAACTTATTTTAAAACTATCATGTTATTTGTTTATCATCATATTCACGTGAAAATCAAATTTAAATTCCTTTGCCTCTAACTGGCACTTTATTAAACAAAACAAGGAATCGTGTATTATGTGCGGTCGTTGTGTCCACATCACAAGTTATGAGTTGTGTCTGGTGACGTGTTATTGGTTTATCTCTGCCCTTGGCTTTTCCTTTCTAATTTCGTCGCGTCGACACAGTTTGTCCTAAGGCTTCTCTTAATAAACCTTGATTCTTCTTGAGCGTTTGTTCTTGTTATTGGCGAAAATCTGGAACCTTGGACATTTGGGTCTCAGAAGAAAAATAATAATAATAACTTGTTCTTTCTTATGGTATTATTGCCCTAGTCTGTGACGGATTCAGACAAAAATGTTTAGTATTTAAAAATATATTTTAATCAGGGTTAAGAATTTGTGTACTGTTAAACAAAATGTTAAAGAGCAATGGAAGAAATACATTTGAAACGAAGGTTGTGATTTTTAAAACAATAATTTCATATTACTTTAAAGATATTTTTGAAATTCTTGCATGTAAAATATAAGATTTCAAGTAGATTTAAATAAAATGTTTATCTTATTTAATTCTCCATACCAAAAAAAAAAAAAAAACTTGAAAGAGATAGAAAATTTATCAGAATCAAAACAAAAGGTTTGAAAAATAAGAAATAAAGTAAACAGAAAGATGTGGAATATAATTATGTGACTGAAAAGAACTAAATGGAAAACAGTTAAAAATCAAGGAAGTCAGAAGGAATGAAAATGTAAAATGACAAGAAAGAAAGAAGGAAAAAACGAGAAAAGAAATACAAAATCGAGAGATAGAAGGCAAGAAGGAAAAAGAAAGTAAAAAGGGAGGAAACCAAAGAAAAAAAAAAATTAAATAAGAATTATTATTAAAAAACCGAATACAACGAAAGAAATAACTCTGACCTAGACTTACGACAGATGACAAAATATTACTTTTATTCAAAGGTTAACAAAAGGTCGTCAAATCCAACCGCTGGGGTGACACAAAAGTGAAAGTGTTTGACCTTTACGCTTGGAAGCCTGCTCTGTTACTTACTTCCCTGGTACGTTTACAGCTAACCCACAATTCCCCACTCTTCCCGTCCCCGCCCACCACCTTAATTACTGTAAACCAACCCTTCCCACCTTTACACCTGTGGGTGTCATCCTCTCTAATGAGCAAGCAATTAACTGCCCGCGCTTTATGCGCGCCAGGTAATTATAGAAGCACTACACATAATGACTGGACTTGCTGTCCATGCTAGAGAAATAAAACGATTTTTTTTGGTTTTTCCTGTTTCGTCTCGCACAGTCCTGTCATGTGTTTCAGCATGTGTTCATTATGGCCGTCCATTACGAAGGCGAGAGAGAAATGAAGCGAATTACTTAATAAGGAATTATTCGGCTAACACATACACCGGGTATCTTTGACGCGCTGATGAGTGGCCGTGGTTTCTCAGTCAATATTTGGGGAATTGATAATGCACATCAAAAGATAGTAAGTTAGACAAAGGAAGGAACTAATTATTGAAATTCGATAGGTTACCTTCTGGTAATCAACCGTGATAACAGAGCCGGGATTGAGGAAGTTACGTCATGTGTCACGATGAACTTTAGCTGGACTACAATTACAGTTATTGTTATTATTATTATTATTATTATTATTATTATTATTATTATTATTATTGTCATTATTATCGTCATTATTATTAGTAACAGTAGTTCTAACAGGACAGGCAATAGTAGTAGTAGTAGTAGTAGAGGTATTAGTGGTAGTAGTAGTAGTAATAGTAGTAGTAGTTAGTGTTATTCAATTTAATACCATCAATAATCAGTATTATTATTAATAATATTGTAATAAATGTCGAAATCATCATTATATATCATATTTCTTTATTAAATCCAAACCGATACTGGCACGATGTTGAGTAATAATAAACTTCTGTCTCTTTTCTGTTTATAACTTTATTTGTCTTATAGTTGTATATTTGTAAGACTGCCAATCATTTTATGTTTGTATTTAGTGTGCAATCCTCTGCGTTTGTGTTTGTTTGCATGTATATATTTATATGTATGTGTATATATGCGTAGTATCTTTCTTTTTACTCGTTTACGTCTGTCGTAGTTTCCCTCACTGAACTTTCAGCAGTTGATCTGTGTTTCATTATTGCACTGACGCCTGCCGCCACTGCCACTCATTCGTGTGATTCTATTAAATAAAAATCTATCCTCGGCTGTTTACATTCAAGACATGCCGGTAATCAGCTGCTCTCTAATTCCTTTAACACGACGCTGCATACTTTAACCACAACGAGTGGATTTTCCATTTAGAAACTTATCTCGTTTTATCCGCGTGGGTACACGCTGCATGGCTGCAATTAAACTGACACAAATATTATCGAATTTAAATTAGACACAAAGAAAATGAAATGGGGGTCGTTGGCTCGAGGTTAAGAATATTAGGCTTTGGATTTAAAAATAAAGGTTTCAGCTTTGAGCTAAAGATAATGTTCGTATTATACCCACTCTGCTCAAGTTAACGTATAATACTGAATTGTGTCCACATCACGATAATTTTCTAATGTGTCAAGCCAGAAAGACAGCTCATAATCACATAAAATAAGGGTCTGCTTCTTGCACTTCACTGATAGTTGAATTTGAATCTCGCATATGTTAATAAAAAAAAATAATTACAACAAAAAAAAATTATGACTTTGATGAATCTCAGACGATCTTAGATATTGCGTTCAAGAGAAGCTTTCTTAAACAATTCTCTGATAAAAAACAACAACAAAAGAAGCATCACATTATCTTCAGTGACAAATAAACCTGTTCACATGAGCCAGGCATAGCTTGGTCTCTGATTATAGTAAAAAAAAAAAAAAAAAAAAAAAAAAAAAAAACACATTCCGTATGTTATCAAAAACACTCTAATGAAATGTAAGCTCAAATTTTGAAATTGTCGCAAACTGAAATAATAATTTCTCGGTGACTTAATAACTCTTCACTTATGATAAACAAAAATTCGATATGATCCATTTATAAATTAATTTAGTGTTTGGCACCCCCATACAGAACCTTTCTTGGAAATGAATAATATGGAAATAAAAAATAATAATGTTTCTGGCTGTCATTTCGCAATGATATTGTCTAGAAAATATCATTCTTGAAAAATGTATAGCTTCTATTCTGCATTTTCAACAATCTTATAAAGCAGTGCTTCAGTTCTATTTCAGCCTTTCCCTGCAGTTTATGGAACTATTATCTAAACCCAGCGTAATAAAACTTTTTTTGGAGAAGTGGTTACATTTGTTTGCTGAATATGTCTTTAACAAAAGTCTCCAGCCGATGATGCCCTCTTATAAAAGATTACGTCAATCGATGTAGTTGGTCATCTTTCTAATCCGATGTTAATAACTTTATCTTTATATTTACATAACCGGCAGATGTTCGCCAATAATCACAGTTAATTATTCCGATAAGCCACTGCAGCTTACTTGAATCTGAACTACGGGGCAAGCGGTTCGCGATGCGTTACACTGGGGTTCGATAGTCAAACAGATATCTTTGGTCTTCTGTCGCGTGTTCACGTAAAGCGTTAGAATGAAGTAAATATTTGCGTACGTCAGCTGTAAGCAACTTATATTAGTTTTTCTTAAACCAGTTGACTTCAGACTCTCTTTTCTGTGTCGTTCTTTCACAGAATGAGTGATATGGTAAGAAAGAGGGAATAAGAGAGAGAGGGAATAAGAGAGAGAGAGAGAGAGAGAGAGAGAGAGAGAGAGAGAGAGAGAGAGAGAGAGAGAGAGAGAGAGAGAGAGAGAGAGAGAGAGAGATATTTTTTTTTTTTTCTCTAACTGAATATGAAGTCAGCTAAAATCTTTCATTCTCGATTATTCATCGCAGCCGTCTTGTGTGGTTCGTTCAAACAGCTGGATAATTAAAAAACGTTGAAGTAACTTAATGGACACTGACATTAATTTCTATAAGCTTCTTGGAAATGTTTGTCTTAAGAGTAAATGTTCCAAGTCCAAACCCGACACAATATAACAATCTGAAAGATGGTTGCTTTGGTAACGACGGCTTATGGTTTTATGTCAACACTCCCTCGACTGCAGAAAATATATTTTTGGTAAAAGACATTCACCTGACTGTTAGGTTTGCCATTCTCTTTGACCGATCCTATATAAAATTAGCTTAATTACTGCGTCCACTGTAATTACTGTTGTGCTAATGGAGTTTTATAACGCAGTGTTGACAAGACTTTTAGAGAGAGGAAAAAAAATGAATGATTAGACAATCTAAAGTAATAGTGTTGATCGGGTGGCTGACATTTAGCTGCAGTTCTACGTGGGTTGTGTGTTGATTTATTAAAGTGTCCACAGAGTTCGTGTCGCACTAACTGCTCTTTCGTGTCGAAACTTAGCGAAAGACAGCAAGATAATATTTTTGAACTTTCATGACTAGAAATTATATTACCGTCATATACGTAAATTCTTTATCTTGTGGATGAAAATGAGAGAGAGAGAGAGAGAGAGAGAGAGAGAGAGAGAGAGAGAGAGAGAGAGAGAGAGAGAGAGAGAGAGAGAGAGAGAGAGAGAGAGAGCATTAAAGATACAAACAGACTGAGAAAAGGAAATTAAGACATATATATGTATATATACATTATTTTTAATGAAAAATGTAAGGTGCAGTCCTTTTCCATCCTGTTGTTTTGTTATAGGAGTTGTTGACGTTGTTTTCATTTTGACATTCCCATTAATTATCATTATAACTGACAAAGAAATCGACAGGACATATAGAAGACAAAGAAATCGAAATGGGGTGCTTATACCATCATTACAATGGAATGTTAAACTTATAATAACACGGCATGTCTCGTACTCAGATTGCACCTGAAGCTATTCGTAGGAACATCTGATCAGGTATTCATCAGAGTCGAAGAGGAGACAGTACAGTTATCTTCAAGGTTTTGTTGTCATCTTAAACTGAATCATGTTGACGAGTAACAGATAACTGATATTTATTTTCAATAAAATGTAGTCTATTATTTAACGCTTTATAGAAATCCTCATATTATTATCTATAGAATGTTTTGGTCCTTAGTTTTCTCCGTTTTATTTTTTAAGTTTATTTTTATTTTTATTTTTTTGTTGTTGTTGTTGTTGTTGTTGTTGTTGCCGCTTAGCTGTTTTCTTGTTTTTCATTTTCAGTCCTTTTAGTGTCTACCTGACTTTATATATATATATTTTTTTATAATTATTATTATTTTTTAATGTTTTTTATTTCTCCTTTAATAATCTGTGTTTTTCTTCCACCCGTTTGCCTTTTTGTCACGAGATGTTGAGCAAAGCAAGCATTTTATTCAAACCATCTTGAAATTCGCAATTGTGTTTCAATTGCAAGTATGGTTTTCATCGTGAACACTTGATGAAGTCATTTTGTTCTTGGTGAGTTGTTATTGTTGTTATTCATGATCGTTTATTCAACAGACAAACATTAAACACGTGTATATTTTGACTAGATAAATCGTTGCTATGAAGGCGAATGTATTTCTGCAACAAAAAAACAACAACAACAACATTTTTTTTTTTTTTTTCTTTTATGAATATATGATGGCACAATTATCATTTATTTTTGTCCCATTAATAGTTTTTGTTTATTGGGTAAACAGAAAAAAAAAAAATATATAGAAAAAAAAAATGATAATAAATGATATACTATACATTATTAAGCTAATCAAACTATTACCAAGAACGAATTTGGAATGTGTGCGTAATTTATTTATTAACAACTTCCGACAGATATAATAAAATAATCAATAGGCCCTCTGTTCGAAGACCGATCCCAAAATTAGTTAATAAATTAATTTGTTCTCAAGTTATGGTGACGTCGTCAGGTTTACGTCCGCGGCGTCATTACGAATCACTTACGTGTCATTCGCTGCAGAAATTTACAACGTCGTTTTCTTTCTGGTTGCTAGATTTGGTAGCCAAAAAAAAAAAAAAAAAAAAGACAAGTTAGAAACATGTATAAAACAGCATAGTTTCATCATTATCTCACTGCAAATTGTAGATTTTATTTATTCATTTTGTGTCTTTCTTTCCTTCATTTCCTTCATTCTTTGTTTCATCGATTTCTTCGTTCTTTTTTCACCGTCTTTCTTTTATGTTTCTTTCTTTCTGCTTATTTTTCTAATTATTTTCCTTCTTCTTTTTCTTCTTTTTTTCTTCTTTTTTGGCTTATCAGTGATTTTATTTTATTTTACTTTATTTTTGTGGATAAGTGGCAGTTAATTGCACACGAAATACTTTGTGTTTTGATGTTTCTTTTTTTTGTTGTTGTTGTTGTTATTGTTGTTGTTGCTGCTGTTTTTAGTGTGCAGTGCAGTGTCTTTCGGCAATACTTTCTTTTCAAATGAACTCATATTCTAGACTTGATATTATCTTACATCAGTATCCGTCTGGCTTAAAATGATTCACAATATCAGGTTCCTTCAAAGACACTGGTAATTTGAAAACGATATGGACTTGTTAATTTTAAACCTTCAGCCTGTACAGACACTTAAATTAGCAGATTTCTGACTTCCCCCGAAGGTTCAAATTCAACGTTGTCGTGCATTCGTCAGCAACTACCACTTTTTTTAAAAAACACTCCTTTCGTCTTCCCTCTATTGCCCATTCAGCTGCATTTGTCTCCCATAGGGAATATTTAGCCGATCCCCCCCAAAAAGTCATGTACCAGGAACTTCTAGCAAATGGTTTCAACAATTTGTTGAATAACCTGTTAGTCTTTTTTTTCTTCTTCTTCTTGATTTTGGCCTGCAGTCAGGTTGTAATTAAGGAGTAATATGTCTTGCACTTCAATTATCCTTAAAAGTCGGATTCACCTGCTTTCACGCTTTTACCAAAGCGATCGATAACGAATACAGCTTAAATGGGCCATCTTACAATGCTGCGTTAGTGCTGCCGTTGACACTGATAAGGTAGATGTTGTATTAATGGGAAAACAATGTGTATGTGTATGTAAAAGTGTCTCCAAGGAAGACGATGCGTGTCCATTAATAGTAATGAAAATAATAATTAGCGTTAATCAGGGATTCAAGAAGCAAAAATGAACAGTATACAGATTTACGTAACCATGCGTAAATGATTTATAATAATAATGATCGATAATGATGATGATGATAATACTGATGATGATGATTATGATTATGACTATTATTATTATTATTGTTGTTGTTATTATTATTATTATTATTATTATTATTATTATTATTATTATTATTATTATTATTATTATTATTATTATTAAAGGTAGTATGGTGGAGGAATCGCTACTGCGGCTACTACAACAGTTGTTATTGTTATTGTTATTGTTATTGTTATTATCGTAGTAATTACTATTGTTCTTTATTATCCCTGAAAGAAAGTCGATCCACTGCTTTTGTTGTAAAAGAAAAACAGCAGCAGATTAATATATTAAATTTGTCTTTGATGCCATACTGCTAGAAACTACATTATTCTTCTTCATTTCTTTTATTTCTTTTTTTTCTCCGCCTAATCTAGGATCTTTCGCATCATTTAAGCTATCTATAACAATTGTTATCAGAAAAGAAAAGAAAAAATGATAATAACAAAACTCTTTGTTTTGATTCAGTGTCCTTCGCAAGCTCCCAGTGACGATTTCCATAGTGACACGTCAGGGGAGACCACCGCGAGTGACAGCGGAAGAGGCGGAAGTGACGAAGACACTCACCTCTCGTGTGTACCGGAAATTCTAGGTAAGTTGTACCATATATTGCAAATAATAATAATAATAATAATAATAATAATAATAATAATAATAGTTAAAGAACAATGAAGATACTTGTTTTCATGTTTAACTGAGAATGAAATGTTATGGAATTGTATTCGAATGCAAATTTAAATATTCCGAATTGGAAAATTACTCTTAAACCAGGAACTGCTTTATTTATTTTATTATATATTTATTTTGGTTAGATTTTTACTTTATTTTTCTTTTATTTTTAATTTTTTTAAATTTTAATTTGTTTTGGGGGTGGGGGTGGGAAGTAGTTGTTTTTGTTTGATTTGTTTCTTTCTTGTTTTCGGGGATTTTTTTTAGAGTTATTTCTGGGGAGGATATTTTTTTTCGGGGGTTGGTGTTTTTTTCCGTTTTGTTTTGCGGTAATGGTGTTGCTGATGGTGTAGGTGATGATGTTTGTGGAAAAAATGGATTAACTTGTTTATAACAAATATGTTTTTTTTACCACAATTCTTTCTTCAAAATGTACTCATCAATCTTTACATTTCGTCCTTGAAAAAGACTGTGATATCTTTTTTTTTTATCTTTAAACGTTTACGCAAAAATTGTACAACAATAAATAAAAAAAGACTATGTCTAATTTTCCTTCCATTAGAAGAATAATTAAAAAAACTGAGTCGTGATTTTAATTTAGCACTTCAGTAGCCATTACCTCCATAATGTACCATATTTGTTTACTTTTAATGGTCCTGTGATGCATTTGTGTTTTCTCATTAGGTTTAATGTAATGATCTATGTCAGCCAAATACGAATATTTTAACTTTTAATATAAATCATTATGACAAGAAGATATCAAACCTCTTGGTAATAATTTAGATTTTTCTTCCATCATGATATTGATTAGTAATTTGATATCATAAAAAAAAGAATAATTGACGAACTCAAGGTTGAAAACTGTTCGTGGCGCAAATTTGAAGTCATTATCATTATCACCATCATAGTCGTCGTCATCATCATCATCTTCATTATTATTACTATTATTATTATTATTATTATTATTATTATCATTATCATTATCATTATTATTATTATTATTATTATTATTATTATTATTATTATTATTATTATTATTATTATTATTATTATTATAACATACTTGTCTCACTGTTTTGAAATTATTTATTTTCTTGAGCCTGTTTATTTCATTTCGTTTTTTGACCTTTGCTATTTTTCCTTACAGATGAAACGGACGAACAGACTGAAGTGACGTCATTCAGGAGACTGTCTGGTTCTCAGTCGGACAACATCATCAGCAGCACTACGTTCGGACAGAACGGTAACACGTTGACGTTCGAGACGTTCGTGCCTCGCAACCAGCAGACGCGCTTCAAACCAGCAGCAAGCCACCTGGCGACTGATCCGCACCATCACAGATTGGTCGCGAAATGCGTGAGTCCGTTCGACGATCCTCTTCAGGCGAAAAGGGCGAGTCTCGGCAAACGAGTCACTTTTGCCTCGGACGCCCTGACGCAGAAGAATCTTCAGAATCTCGAGAGATACCTTCATATCAGAGAGGGCAAACCTCCTGGAAATAAGTTCGCCTTCGTTCATCAGCATCCAGAGATTCTGCCAGCTAACACAGAACTGGTGGCGAACTCCGGAGTGTGGTTTCCTCGCCTGTCTCGAAACATGGACGATGACGATAACACCACGACGTCCGGTAGTTACACGATAGGTTCAGAGGATATCGACGATATGTTCTGTGACAATTATCATTCGGTTTCATGAGCAGACGTTGAGTTAGTTGAAGGAGTAGTTATCATTCATTTTCATGAACAAACTTTAAGGATTAGTTCAGTGAAACTAATCATATAATTTCATGAACAGCGTTTGCGTTTATTGAACTAAAATTTATCATTCGGAATTTTTTTTTTTTTTTTGTAAGTAAAAGATATTTAATTTCGGGAATATATCATTCGAATTCGTGAACAGATAAGGACTTTGTAAAGTAAAAAATATTTAATTTCGTGAACAGAATCTGTAATAGCTGGGTAACAGTTATTACATAATTTTATGCACAGCATTTACGTTTGTTACAGGAAAATGATAATTCACTATGATTAAGTGACTTTGGTAATATGAGGTAACACGTTACATATTCACTTGTGGTGATAATTCTGTTCTGAGTGCTCAACAATGCTGATACTTTCTGTAAATGTATACATTTGGTCGTAGACACAAGATCGAAACTTAGAACAACGAATGCCGTGTATTAGAAAATAATAATAAAAAAATGCATCTCGCATTCACCGGTGTAGAGGTAGGCCAGAAACAATGGAAAGAAAGACACATCAACAGAAATGCTCAGTGCAGTGTATTTACTACCTCATTTTGTCATCTAATTTATCCTTTCTTTCAATCGTGTTTAAAATATAATTGTAAACGATTTTGACAAGTATTGGTGTGTGCACGAAAATCTACTTCACTTGTGAATACGAATAATTAAATTATTGAAAACAAAATCCTGCATAGCTTTAGTGTTTGTTAAGATAACTTACCACTGGTGTAGACAATTTTAAGTTGATTTCTTCAGAGCAAAGTAAGTTTTTCGTGGGGATAGTCTCTGACATCCCGACAGACTTTTAATACGTTTGTTTTGTAGAATGGATTGTAGAACGAAAGGCGATGGAGGAAGGAAAGTGGATTGATCATAATTAGAGACTGTTTTGGGAAACATAGATAAAGATCTAAGAAAATTTTCCATAAATAAATAATGAAAAACAATACAACCTTGTCTGACGCCTACGGTAAAAATTATTTTGCGACTTTAAGTCTTTTCTTTAAATCCTTGCAAAGATGAAAGTCGTTTAAGATTCTGACAAAATGGACTATAATTCCGATTCTGAATTGGTTTGAATCCAGTGTGTAAAAGCTTTAAATTTCATACTAACAAAAACAGAGTGATTAAGGATTAATTTGAATTCATACTATTTGAATGTTATTAAAGTTACAAAGAAAAAAAATATAATAATAACAATAAAAAAACAATTAATAAAAAAAAGTTTATCGCAAATAAATCATAGTGAATAGCATTAATAGTTAACTAAGAAAATTGCAAAATATTTGCAAAATTGCATAAAAATGCATTGTGTTTTATTTTTATTTATTTTTTATTTTTTAAAATTCTTTAGAAACGGAAAATGACTGTGTTTTGGCTTTATTACTGTAACAAATTAAAATTTATATATATATATAAAAATGAAAAATTACAAATGCCTTGATTCTGCGAAAACAGTCACCTAACAGACAGAGTGTTTATTAATTACATAAAGCCTCAGAATCTGTTTTTTCAACAGACGAAAAACGCTCTACGTGATTTGTTGTTTCGTTGTCATGTTTTGGAATTGCTTGTTCTGTTAATGTATATATCGCATTGTGAGAATATTTTTCTTTTCCTTGTATATTTTTTTTCAAATTGCTTTACCAGAGTTAACAAACAACAACGACACACACAGTTCAGTGTTATTTTCTTGCCTGTTTCGTTTAATTTAAGTAAATAATAATCTGAATTTAAATTTTACTAAATCAGTTACAATAATTTAGGAATCATTATCATGAATCAATGAATTACAGAACTAAATAATCAAGTAATTAACGAAAAAAAATGAATGATTGAATGAACGAATGAATGAAAGAAGGAATGAATATGTCATTGAAAGCTCAGTACAGTTTTGGTATTAACAGAGATGTTAGAGTTGTGGATTATTTGAGTCATCACTGTAGTACCACACTGTAGTATTCTGGCGTCAAACTAGAAATTATTGTTAACCTTAAACATCCCTACAGATTTCTCAACACACTAGTCGTTTAGTAAAAGCGCAGTAAAGAGGGTTGTTCCTGGCACCTTTATTTCGTCATGCTGTTGCCAGAACTATCAGTTACATCTCCACGTGTTTTCAGTTATATCATCATGTATCTATGTTTAAATTCGATGTGTACAGTTTGCGGTTAGCTACTGCGTGGAAGGGTTGACGTTAAAATGATTTTCATGTGTTATTTTGTTGTTTGTACAGTTTACATGGTACTGTTGCCCATATTTTTGTAACATACTTGATGTCTGAGCTTCTTTTCAAATGGAACTTGTGTTTGTGGAGATGATTCTTATAAATATATATATATATATATATAAATTATTTGTAATCCTATTTTTAATATTTTATCAACTTTCTATTACGTAAGCGTTATTTCTAAAATTCACTTAATATTTTTGCCGTGGAACATTACTGAAATAATTATCAGATAGTCATTACCAAAAAGGCATATTTGTAATGTCTGCTATTAGCTGAAAGAAAAAAACATTACAACTTCATATAATGAAAATTAACGAGAAAAAGTATGTATGTACTTCCATATACGCGCACACATACATAAATACATACATACAGACACACATACACACACACACATACATACATACATGCATACATACATACATACATACATACATACATACATACATACATACATACATACACACACACACATCATGCACACATATATACATGTATACTTGGATGGGTTTTTTCCTTCCAGTAAATACAGTCTCCTAGTACATATAACTCAGTATGGAAGTTCAAGCTTGAGAAAAAAAAAAAAAAAACATAAAAATGAAAAGGCGGTATGACACATCGATTGGTCATTAATTACTGATTGTGCTAATGGGCGATGTTCTTGGAACTGCAGCTAAAAGCATGTCAAAAGTGTGTCTGGATTTCAAGAAATTTCATATCTCTTTCGCGGCTTCAGTTAATGGACAATGGCTTAAATTGATAGCATCAATATAGGTAAAAACATTTCTTTGTCATCTGACATGTATATTAATATGTATATTAATATGTATGTATGTATACATGTATGAATGTATGTATGTATGTATGTATGTATGTATGTGTGTGTGTGTGTGTGTGTGTGTGTGTGTGTGTGTGTGTGTGTGTGTGTGTGACTCTTTGTGGGTGTGGTGGGTGGGTAAGTGTGTGTGTGTGTATAAAAGAGTTATCATGCACACCTTAATACATAGCTGCTCTCAAATAAATGTTCTTACCTACCGTTATCATGTTTATCTGATTTATCAGTTGAATTTCTAAATAATCTCCATAATTTATTGAATAAATTATTTTCGATTATTTTTTTCCAATTCATATAAAAATTATATGAATAAACTGTATTATATGTAATTTATTTTAAAAGATTCGTATTATATTTTAAATAAACACATATATTTTTTATTCCAAACACAAACAGTTATATATAAAATATATTATAGCTTTATTGTTTACACTGACAGAGAAATCACATACTGAATTTATCACAGAGTGATTTAAAAACAAAGTCTGACATATATTTTATTAAAGTCTCACCAACTAAACAACAAAATGCACAAAATTTTAATTAGTAAATGTAGATTATATATTATTATTATTATTATTATTATTATTATTATTATTATTATTATTATTATTATTATTATTAAAATTATATCATGAACAAAACTTTTATTTATAAAAAAATATATATATATATTTTCCACTTAATATATTATAGCAAGAATTGGACTGATACTTTTGTGGGTCATTTTAAAAATATCCTATAATAAATCGTTTTTATACGACTGTATTAATCATAAAACTAATTATATAATATAGACTTGCATGCAGATACACACGCAGTCACACACACACACACACACGCACGCATACACACACATTCACGCTCGCATACACACACAAACGCACCAGATAAATTTTAACTATAGATATTAATGTACGGACTGAACAACGAACTAAAACGCTCAGTATATTTCACATTCCACGCTCTGTTGTTCCGTATGTCTGTCTTTCATACTGTGTCAGTGCCATTGTAAATCTGGAAATTAAATGTTGATAAAACTACAGTTTTCTCGTTGTTCTTTTTATTATTATTTGTATTATTATTTTGTCGTCATCGTCATCAGTTTTTTTTGTGATTAACTCTTAAACTTTGAACAAGTAAAATCTAAACCCATATGTATTGTCTTTAAAAAAAAGAAAAAAAAAAAAAGAAGAAAAATACAATCATAAAATGTATTTTCGAAACATTCATGACATTATAATTATCTTCCTTTTGAGACTCATTCATAAAATAATGAAAATAAAGTTGATTTCAATATGTGTCCCCCACTGAGAAATGTTAGATTATGATATTCAAAAGTAATATCTTTTTAACAACTGGTAGTAGTTGTAATAGCAGTAATAGTAGTAGTAGTAGTAGTAGTAGTAGTAGTGGTGGTAGTAATAGTAGTAGTAGTTGTAGTAAAGGTGGTAGTAGTCGTAGTAGTAGTAGCATTAGTAATAGCAGCAACAGCAAAAGTAGTAGTAGTACCAGTAGCAGTATCATAATCATATATAACTTCTGTGTAACACGATGTAATCATATAGACAGACAGACTGACAGTTACACAGATGCACATTCTTGAAGTAAAATGAAAAATAAAACAAAACAGCTTCTTAGACAAAGAAAGAAACAAGAAGAAACAGACAGACAGAAGGAAAACTGACAAGAAATATTTGACAGTGTTTTAATAATGAAAGCTCAGTTCTTCAAATCTCGCCCCACCAAATTTGGCTCATGGGAAACATTCCTGGCGCACGCTGCAAATACATGCACGCATCACAGTAACGGATACTCTATATTATTTCGTCACACGTGACATCATTTAGCTCCAAAATAGAAAGTGCAGTATGCTGTGGCATGTATTAGCTTATTACACACATCTCACTGGCAGGGAAACAAGCCAGGGCTGCTGTGGATAGGATAACCTTCAAGAGGACACTCTCACCCTTACCAAAGTTCCGTTTGACAGCCAAACCATATTTTTGCAGAGCAGAGGAACAAAATAAAAAACAACCAAGAAGATGACGTGATAATAAAAAAAAAAATTCGTCTAAATCAACAGCTCTAACTTATCGTTTGTATTTATATCTGAATCCAGACGAGGTGCGAACTTAAGTTCTCCAAAACAATGTCGAGAGAATTGACTTTCCAGTGATGGTTTTTTTTTTTTTTTTTGTGCCCACACACCGTCACAGGCTAGTCGAGCGTATAAAAACAAGAGTGAGGTAGGAACGGAAGGAAAGATGGTAGAAAGAAGAAAAGAAAGAGTTGGAGGGAAGATAGACATGTAAAACGAGAAAGAATGCGATCAAGAAGGAAAGAAATAATGAATAAATGAAAGAAAGAAATAATTGATGGACGATAGAAAGAAAAGACGAATGAATGAATGAAAAAAGAAGAAATGAAGGAAACAAGACATTAAGTACACAAAGTTATAAAACAAATCAGATGTACAGATGAAGGGAAGAAATAAGAGCATAAAGAAAGAAAAATGAATAATACGAATGAATAAAAGCTGGCACAATGTCAGGGAAGGCATACGTTCGAAATCATGAAAAGAAAGTAAAAAAAAGAAAAAAACAAGAAAGCCAGACATATAAAAAGAGAAAGTAAAACAGCAGTAAAAAAAAAAAAAAAAAAAAAAGAAAGAAAAATAGAAATAAGAAAAAAATAAATAATAGAAACACAAGAAACCGAGAAAGAATATGAAACCTTCACAAAATGACAAAAATATATATACATTAAAATTTGATTACATGGAAGAAATAAGGATAATGAAAACGAAAGAGAAAATGTAAATCAGAGAAAACATAAAAGCTTTAACAATAAAAAGTTAATTTAAAAATAAAAGCAAATACATAAAATGCGAAATAGAAAACGAAGAGATCATTCTAACACGAGAAATAATAAATCAACGAACGAATGTTTCAGAATTTAAGAAGAATCAAAAAACTTGAATGACAAAATAAATACTAATAAAGAAATGAAATACAGGTGTGAAAGATCGCTGAGAGAAATGAAAAGAAATGAAAAAACAGAACAGAGAATATTAAAAACGTAAGAAAGAATAGAAAAGGAAAGCAATAAATTGTGAAATGCGCTTCTGTGCACAGAAAATAAAACAAGCATAAAATCATATATTCACATTGCACGCATGCATAAAAGTATACAGCCAAACGGCTATGAGAGTTAAAAAAAAAATACGACAGACAGAAAGTGAATGGGGGAAAAAAGGAATGAAGGTGGGAGGGGGAGAGAGAGAGAGAGAGAGAGAGAGAGAGAGAGAGAGAGAGAGAGAGAGAGAGAGAGAGAGAGAGAGAGAGAGAATTAATTTAACAGAAATAAGTAAATAGAGACAATGATAATGCCTGGAAGGAAACAAGAGAAAGACAGATAGACAGACTCACCGTCAGATCATAACACGTACAAGCCATAAACGTATTTCCTGTAATTGTCAAACATCTGAAATATATCTGTGTTTACATAAGATAAGGGTTTTGATAAAATGACTTCATTTAATCAAATAAGTTATATTTAATCATCTTATTATGGAAAAGCCTAAAGCATCAAAAAGATACCATTGTAGTTAGATAGTATTACGTACTTCTGTCTCTCTCTAATCTGAAACGAAGCAACCATATGCAGTATAACATTCACAAAAATAACAAAATAAATCTTGACTTACAAAAGCAGAAATTATCTTTGCAAAAAAATAAAGCTGTAGTAAATCTAGCGAGAACACTGAGCGGTAAGTATTTTACCAGTAGCTGCTTAAAACTTTGGATAGGTTCTCTCTCTCTCTCTCTCTCTCTCTCTCTCTCTCTCTCTCTCTCTCTCTCTCTCTCTCTCTCTCTCTCTCTCTCTCTCTCTCTCTCTCTCTCTCTCCTTCATTTTTCCTGTATTTTTATTTGTTATATTTTTTTATGTTTGTATGTATTATTTGTATGCGTTTGAATAAAAATATATTATTTGTTACTTGGTCTTAATTCTATATTAAATACGTTTGTGAGTTGAATATGTGTTTGATTCATAATAAAACTTGAAAGGTTTTATTCTAATGTTTTTAAATTAAACTAATTAATTTAACAAGTTCGCTTTGAAAACGCTAAAACAGAAAATTGATTTATGCTTAGAGAGATTTAATTACAATAAACATTACTGTCCTCAGAAAAGGATTTTCCTCCAACTTGATTTAATTTTAAAACTTTCTTCACAACCACCAAAAGCTTGCATACACTTATGAATTATTAAATAAAACGCAGATCGTTCTATGACTGAACTTTACCTTTCTGTACGACATCTCATTTCTGATAGTTATTTTCTGAATAAAACCTTTGACTTACAAGCTCTTTGAAATAAACATAAAGAATCTTGGATGTCTTCTAACACTGCACTATTTTAAGTTAACATACTAGTGGACGAAACGGGTTAATGATCATTACGTTTCCATTAGTTATAAACAGGTGACGGTACCCAGATTCGATCGGGCTGCAACAAGTTCTAAAGCTCGTTCTGCTCAATTTGACAGAGGTTACCACGCATACAGGTCTGTCACTGAAACAAGAAGTTAGTATCAAAGTGACGTTAGCGCGTAATTATTTTAAAAAGCTGAACAAGAAGTGATTACTTTTGTTTATGGTATTTTTAACCTTTTAAACTTTCCTCGCCTCGCTAACACAGTCAGCGCTGCTTTCAGCGGCCAATGAGCGAACAAAGCTTTCATACAGACGAAATTACACCGATCACAGAACAATGGCGTGGAGCTGTAATGGAGACTGGGCTAATGGCGAAGGTAGGTGATGAAATTTGCCAAGACAATACGCCAGGATGGTGTGGTGAGCGTTCATATTCTACTAATTACGGTATAAATTAATTAAACTGCTCAGTTGATTGGTATCTTGTTCTTCCGCCTTGCCCCAGGCTCATTCATATACGATGCTTGGTAAAATTGATCCTATACAAAACCAGTCAAGCCTGTTTTATGCGTCACTGTCAGACCAGAGGCTACAGTTAAAACAAAAAATTATTTCTTGATGACATTTTCTTTTCATATCTATGACCAATTGTGCCTAATTAAGAAACTGGATAGTTTTAATATGATTATAATTTTCAAAAGTCTATAATTATATATTACTCTGAACCAAGATGGTGTGTTTGTATTGTTTTATTTTCTAAATTATTTCCTTTTATAAACTTGTCCAATAAAAATTACAGTTTGATTGGAACTGAGACATTCGTCACAAAGTATGAATGTTTAATAAAAAAAATATATATATAAAATAAACAATTCTGCACAATAACCTGCAACATTTGATATTTCAGTTTTATCAAATTCTTAATTAAGTCTTATAACTTACCATCTAAGACAATGGTTTTATATCTTTTGGTATTTTTTCTTCACCTAACATTTGTCTTTCTTTTATTGTTAGTTAGCGTTGTTTCTTTCTATATATACTGTTTTCCTTTTATTATTATTATTAAACATTTTGCAAAGGGTCCTTTTGTTTTGGTTAGATTTATAATTTGTGCAATTCTAATTTTTTTTTTTTTCTGACGATTCTCTTTTTCAGATTAATAACCCCTTTACAGAATGACTCCTTCATTCTGGTTCTTAACGTCATCAGCCTCGTTTTTACCAGCTGCGGCGATTCTTCCAGTTGATCAGGCTAATTGCTGTGTTTCTGCATGTTGCGCCAGTTTAGCTCAGGACTGCACAACATGCATACTTCCTCTTGTACTGATGTGATGACATGGCTGGATCTGTGTTCCCAATCTAAACACGCAATGTCTCATTCCTCATTTTTTTTTTTTTTTTTTTTTTTTTTTACTGCTCTTTCTTTCCTTTCTTTCTTTTTTACGAAATCGATTAGCTGTGTTTTGTAGCCGTCAAAAGCAATATCCGGTCTTTTTGTTCATCGAAGTCTGAATCAAGAAGTGTTTTCGACATAACGTTGCCATCACAATAGGATGACTGTTCCGTGCAGGAAATATTGTATTTCTGCAAGCTTCTTTAACAAACATTACATACCGCCATGTGCCATTAATGCTGTTATTCTGATTAATACATTGGCAGCGAAAACTGCACAAGCATCGATTCTTTCAAATCAAGTGCTAAAATTATACAGGCCTTAATTTCATAAAATTGAACTAGCTAAAATAAAGCAAACATATTCGCTTTAAGAATACTAAGAGCATGACGCGATTTGGTCACTCATTAGATCGATCAGTGGTATTTTCTATTATGTGTAGAATAACAATATATTTAGAAACAAAGCATACAATTTCTGAAAGATGTTCTGTTTATGCTTCTATATTTGTTTTTACATTCATCATCTTTTTTAACCTTTTTGTCCATAACATATATTGAATTCTGTACCGGAATTCGTAACAATAACTACAGAAGATTTAGTTATGTAAACGTTTTAGCTTGGTTTCAAATTACTGCTTTACAAAAAAGCATCAATTGTTGTGTAGATATGCAATTACCAGCAGTTCAGAACAAAGATTTTGTTTCTGCTTATTGAATCATTTTTTTTTTGTTGAATATCGACTGGTATATTTTAATATTTCATCAACCTGGCTTTGATTTCTACAGGCAACATTCAATAACATAGTTTTATTATTTAGTTATTTCTTAAAAGAGAATTATTGATATTCAGTATGATGTTTATACATAATGTTAATCCACTGTTTTGTCCTTTAATCTAGAATTGTGAATGCAATAACATCCAGTAAATCTTATATTTCAGAGTGCATCCAAGATTTCAAACTAAGGGCTGGACCACCATTTTGGTGAGCGTATCTTTCACTATTAGATATCGAATGCAAAATATATATAAATATTATAGACACACACACACACACACACACACATACACACACACACACACACTCACACACTCACACACACTCACATGTATATATAAAACGCTTTTTACAAGACGGACAAGAAATCTAATTCCTTTATAGTTTATTGGTTGAAGCGGAGCAGCTCACTTCAGACAGTAAGTTATGGTTGGAGGGACAACATGAGGAGAGTACAGAGTGAAAAACGCTTCAGGTGATCTTCCAGGACGAAGAAAAAGACATCTTGAAGACCTCTAGACATCTTGCACGTCCAACACATCAGTCGATGTACACGTTTGTTCCCGCACAGTCAGACTTGCTCAGCTTTGAAGTTGAAGTGTGCGGATATCGTATAATACTGTAAACTGCCTCGAGACAAATTTCTACATCAGAATTATTCCACAACACGCAGAGCCAAAACATATACATTTTTTTTTTTTTTTTTTTTATGTTCGTTTTGTCTGAGAGCATAGTTTAGTTACTGCCATATTTGAATGCTGTTCTGGTGAAAGTTAAAATATGTAATTTATAATTATTAATTATATACATTCTTTTTGTTGGGGTGTCTTTTCTTTCTTGTCTTTTCTAAGTTCTACTCTTTTTATCTACTTTTTTTTTTTTTTTTTTTTTCTTTCCGTTTTTGTGGTAGTAGTAGTTATTGTTTTTGATAAAAAAACAAAACAAAAAAACAACATAAATGGCTTTCTGTTTTTCTTAAGTTTTTACCGTAGTAATTATCCAGTTATCAATCAAAAATGTATAGTGAGTTATTATTGAAGCTATTATTAGTAGAAAAACGGGAATTAATAATAATAATAATAATAATAATAATAATAATATTATTATTATTATTATTAGTAGTAGTAGTAGTAGTAGTAGTAGTAGTATAAAAGTCGTAATAATAACAACAACAACAATAATAGTAGTAGTAGTAGTAGTAGTAGTAGTAGCAGTAGCAGTAGTAGTAGTACTAGTAGTAGTAGTAATAGTACTAGTAATAATAATAATGATGACTGTGATCACAATAATAATAATGATAATTGAATTACTGTCTTATTTCTGTGTTTTTAAAAAATGTTAATTGTTCACCAAGAGATTTGTTTTCAGTTTCTTCTTATTTTTTTTAACT
Source organism: Chrysomallon squamiferum (assembly GCA_012295275.1). NCBI lineage: Eukaryota > Metazoa > Mollusca > Gastropoda > Neomphalida > Peltospiridae > Chrysomallon > Chrysomallon squamiferum. The sequence goes on from CM022670.1 coordinate 4,614,041, forward strand.
TATTTAATTTATTGGGGTTTTTTAATTACTTTTTTCGTTTTATTTTTTATTTTTTATTTTATACTTCTTTTTTTTTTTTTTTTTTTTCGTTTTTTAAATTAAATTTCGTTTTCGTACATCTTACTCCTCTGCGTTTAAAGATTATAACTATCAGCTTTCCTTCGTTTTTCTTCGCTATTTTAATCTTAAATTTTAATATCTTTGGCTGAAGATTTTTGTAATATGAGCTATTCGTTTTTCATTTTAATTTGTTATTTTAATTTATTTGACATTTGTTTGTTTTTCTTCGAGATAATACACTACTAACAAAATATTTTTAAAAAATCAAATTGCAATAATTATATTCATGTCAAAAATAAAATATATTTCAGAAAAAGAAACCAATTACTGTTTTTTTAACTCAAATGTTGTACTAAATGTTACCTTTTAATGCGTTTTTCTTTCATCGAATGGCTAACAGAGATGAATGTGATATATTTTGCTAACAGTATTCCATCAGATTGGTTCAAGTACGCCTGTAGAGTACGCACTCTCTAACTTAACATTACATTTTCATTCAAGATATATATGTGTGTGTGTGTGTGTGTTTGTGTGTGTGTGTGTGTGTGTGAATGTGCATGTGTAAGTATGTATGTATATTCTGAATATACTTAATGATTGACAGTATACAAAATAATATTAGCAGAAACCTCTTGTTAACCAGATAAAAAGGCACGCGAAAAATGTTTGTTTAAAAAAAATAATAAAAAAAGAACAACAAGAACAAGAACAAGATGAATTCAACAGTTAATTACTTTTTATGAATCATATTTTTTAATGTATTTAATTATTGACTCCATTTGTAATAAAATATTGTAACACTCGGTACAATGCTTTCTACATTGTAATAATGATTCCAGCTCTAAATTATAAAAAATTAATAAATGCAATAAAACAGGTAACCCAGTGAAGTTCTGATATCATATGAAGTGTTACATATATGCGCACTCTGTATCATGTAGGCTGGTATAAAAGATTCAACGGTTAAAATGCAATGTGAAATTATTGCTCTGGAATATACTTGAATATTGTTATTTACACTGCTTTTAGCAGTTAAATGTGTTCCGGTTGGTTACCATGGTAACAACACTTCATCCAGTTTCCCACAGAAACAAAGAGATTTCTGTTATAAACAAAGTAAACCCGATATCGAAGATCTCTTAGATTACAAATTCAGACAAATCATTATAAAGCTGAGACGTTTATTAAACTACTTTCTAATTCTATATTTTGTAATTAAAAAAAAAAGAAAAAAAATTCGTTTAAATTTTAAATTTAAGATACTACAAGTAAATGTTGTCAATGAATACTAGCCTAGATTATAAATATGTTTGATAATTTTTTGTTTATATTTAATTTAAGAGAAACCATTCGGCAAACATATAAACAGAAAACATTTTATGTGACACATCAGTTAGGCTTAACCCATCAAGTTATTAAACATATTTAGCTCTTCTAATCTCTGTGCGTTTATTCATCTAAACCATTAGTAATAATTTCATTTGACTCTGCATGCTCGTATAACACTAATCCCTACTATACAGATGATTACAAAAAGTCATAAAAAAACATTCATCCATCAAAGGCTCATCTTCAGACTTTTTTCTGCCATTCAGTAACTCTGTCTAGGGCGTCAAATGTCCATCAGACACGTCCTAGAGAGATAATGAAAACTAAAACTGAAATAAGCGGCCCAATAGATTCTTTTTTTCTGCACAGATCTTTTGAAAAAAAAAAAAAAAAAAAAAGACGGGGTCAAATCAATACCATCTGAGGCGAACTTCTTCTCGGTTCACGAAACGTCCACTTCATTGTTTTCTACATGTCCAGTTCTTGTGTCTGTGTGATCAAAAGGAAGCTCTTTGATGGCCAAATCTGTAAAAATACCGTGGACACCCATTTGACTATGAGAATGCAAACACGAACAGAGAGCTGAGGATCCTATTTGACTATGGGAATGCAAACACGAAAAGCGCAAAGAGGCTGATATTTATTTTCTACGTGCTCTAAAAGTCAGCCTGGATCCATTAGCTTCAGTCTGGCAGGATTACTACGTGTCATAGATGTCAACAGAAATTCTCTCTCTCTATCTGGCCTCGCCGCCCGAGTTCTCCTCTGGGTGTCTGTCTTTTCAATCAAAACCAAATCTGCAAGAAAACTCATTTAGGTTATATGGCGTTAGATCACAGTATTTGTCGTGCGTATTAAGGTATTCGTAATAACCTTGTTTTTAACAGACATTTATATACACACCGTGTTTAATTTTCCACTGTGTTGATGTTTACCTCGCATGACTGTATTAATATGCATTTCTTAACATTCCGTGTACATCTTTATACGTAAATTTCTCTTGCTTAAAAACACTTTGAAAATACTCTGATTAAAAAAAAAATGTAATTATTGTAATAAAATTTCATATCCTGTTATATTACTTATTTTTCATCAATTTAATCTTCTTAAAAAAAAAAAAAAAAAAAAAAAAATAAAAAAATATTTCCATATCAGTATTTTCTTTTATTTTCTTTCTTTTCTTTATGATATTATATTTATTCATTATTATTATTATTATTTTTAATTAATATATTATATTTATTTAATTTTTCAAGGCTGATATTATAAGTTTTATTGCGAAGTTATTTGATACATTCTTTTATGAGTTTTATTTTTTCTCTCTCTTAAAATTATTAATATACTCGTTAACAGGAAATTATACAGACTCTTCACGTGTTGCTTGTTATTAGAAAATATTTAATATTACTTGGAAGTTCAAAACGATTATACTTTTTTTCTTCTTGAGAAATACATTTTAGCAGATGATTGATTATTCTTTCATTGTTGTTGCTGGTGTTCTTGTTGCTACTGATGCTGCTATTGTTGTTGTTGTTATTACTCTTAGTATTATTATTATTATTATTATTATTATTATTATTATTATTATTATTATTATCGTTGTTGTTGTTGTTGTTGTTATTTATAATGATGATAATACTGATGTTATTTTTATAACAATAGTACTATTGTTCTTGCTGCTGTTGTTAATATTACCACTGTTGTTGTTGTTGTTGTTGTTGTTGCTACTGCTGCTGCTGCTATTATCTTAGTGTCATCAATTCTTTCTTACTCTCTAAACCCTCGAAGTTTGTAACAAATGTCAGCAATCAATATTTAAAACGAATGAAAGGCTCGCTTCCTCTATACCAGACTAGCGACATTTTTACATATTAAAGAAGAAACTTAATATATTCACCTTTCGGTAATCTTTACTATACTCAGTGCCTAGTTCCTCGATATCCATATATTATAAATGAAACTTATAAATTACGAATAACATGGTTTTTGTGCCAGAAAATTATTTGAGGAAAAATTCGGAAAAAAAGAATAAGGTAACTTTACGTTACTCCAACTTCATAACCTGAAAAGTGATTCTTCCATCTTACGAATGATTAAATATGTTTATGTTATGTAACTGATATAATACTATGAAAATATAAAGTGAACTAAAGTATTTATAAGAGAGAGAGAGAGAGAGAGAGAGAGAGAGAGAGAGAGAGAGAGAGAGAGAGAGAGAGAGAGAGAGAGAGAGAGAGAGAGAGAGAGAGAGAGATATTAACAGGTTGCCAAAGGCGTGCAGATAGGGCGCCAAATGTTTTCTGCATTTTTCATATCTATTGCCTAAATAACCCATGCCTATTTGGATACATCATTACTTTCAAGTCATCTATAAAAATTTATGAAAACTGGTAGCAAAAACCTTCATTATGGTGCGACGCCTAGTTTAAAAAGTAACACTTCGTTTGCACAGAATTTAAAAAAAGTGGCAGACAAATGCACAAAAAATAATAATTTACGACGAGCCGCACTGATGACTCAAATAACTGTTTAACGACCCCAAAGTCTATTATTAGTCCATCAGCTGTTATGCAAAAGCTGTTTAATTACGGCACAGTTGTGAATAATATTATGAGATTCAGAAACAAAAACTGTAGCTTATTCTCAACGTCAAAATAGCTGGAAGGAATCCAGTTGATGCAATTGACATGTGTTCTCTTGCATATGTTGCAGATGTATCCAGTTCCAAAGTCAGGTTTAGTCAAGAATAATTCAGGGTTTTTTTATCAGTTAGATATATTATTCTGAGATTTAGATGTGATGGATGACAGGATCAGTTCTTTTTAAGGCAATCTTTGAGCTATTTTCCGTTCCAACAAGACATTCATGACTGTTTTACTATTATCTGAGCCAGTTGCATTATAGTTAATAATCTCTGCAAAATGATAAAAGTAGATATTGGTTGACATGGTTATTTATCATAATCATCATAATCATTATAATCATTGTTGTACATTCATCATCATTATCGTCATTATAATCATCATCTTTATTATTATAATCATCATAAACATGATCTTCATTATTATTATCATCATCATCATCATCATCACCACCATGATTATTATTATAATATAAGATATTTATGATCGATCACAAGCAATGACAGTTAATATTAAAAGGTTTCGAGGTGTTGTTAAACAGTTTTTCATTTATAGTAACAATTATTAAACGAAACAATAGTATAACATCGATTAACTATAATTTTCTATTTGTCTCAGTATTCGTAAAATTACCCATGAAAAGCAAACACGTAATTTAAGATGGTAAAAATAACAAACACATCATTATATAGATAACTGATAAAATAAAGACTAAAACTAAAAAAAAAAAAAAAAAGATAACTACGTCCAGAATCGATCCTGCGTTCTCTAGCGCCTCGGGCGAACTGTTGTATCATTTACTTCTATGACACTCGAAGTCGCAGAGACAACGTGGCTCGTTGAGGTAAAACATCGTCTTTTCAAACCTGATTTAAACTGAGAGCTTTGTTTTATACTTAGCATAGCGTACTGATGAACAGATTGGCTTGTATCGAAAACATCTTTAAACCATGCTTTCTGTTGTACTGAACAAAGGGTGCTGATAAAGCGATAGAACAGGATTAAAACCATCTTCAAAATGTTATCTTGTTGCAGTGTTTTTCTTTTGCCGCGATCTCAAGATGGGCGAGTTTTTGCAGTCAACTGAATCGTTTCCCTCGCAGCAGTCGCTTGTAATTAGACAAACGATTAAGTATCCTCGAGTTATGAACTTCTAAAACTTTTTAAACAGAGATAATGATGGGGGTGATAGTGAAATAACTGTTCTGTTGATCAGAATGAGATAAAAACAGAAACAAATTCGTGCTTTGAACATATGGTTTTCTGGGGTATTTTTTTATTTTTATTTTTTTGTTTGGTTTTTTGTTGTTGTTGTGTAGGATTTTGGGTGGGTTTTTTTTTTCTATCTGAGATATTCTTTGGATATTCTTAAAGTATTGATTTGAATATTAATGTTGATGTATTTGTTTCTAACTTTTCATTTTAAAATGAAACCTTGTCACTTTTAGTCAGTTGTGATCATAGACACTAATGTGTGCTCGAGATTAGAGATATAAATGACAACAAATCTCAGACAAGTTTCTTATCGGTTTTTTTCTTTTTTCTTTCCTTTCTTTCTTTTTTTAAAATTCTTTTTCTATCTTTCCTTTTTGTGTATGTGTGTATGTATATCTGTATATATCTGTGTGTACGTGTGCATTTATGTGTATGTGTGCATATATATGTCAACACACCCACACACATACACATATATATATCTGTACATGTGTATGTATTTACGTATGAACGCATGTGGGTTTGGCTATTGGCTTGTGTAAAACTACTAAACCATTCTTCTCTGACTTCTTATTATTCCTTTAATACGCTGGTCCTGGAACATCATCCTGGACAAAACACACACACACACACACAAATTCTAACTCACTCACTGGAAGTTATCCCTGTGGATGTTTCATTTTAGTACCACTCTTATGAACTACATCAAGTCTGATACGAAGGCCTGTAGCTTAATCATTGAATTCTAGAAGCTGGGGAAAGTAAACTTTCTGGCCTGTTCTAGAAAATCATTTTGCCGACAAGATAAAAAGAGCAGTGATCTCTGCCTGATTTGTGGTTTTGTTTCCAAATCGTGTAACTGTTTAGCAGACTTTCCCAACCCTCGACAGAATCAGCTGCCAGACCGTCTGTCCCCAGGGCATTGTAGACGATTGGCCCGACTAGTGACTTTCTTTCAACAAGAAATTATTGGGCAGCTGCAGTGTGCAAGTCTCATTAATTTCTTAATTATCATCGATCTAGGTCTCTGCGGATTGGTTCTAATTTAAAGGAATTTTATAAGCAATTTATTTTGAACTCGACAAACGTTTAAAAATTGCTGGCCATGGGAATGGAACTGATAATGAATACGCTTTCGTAGATGGTGTGGGTTTGGCACACTATATTCAGAGATGACCAGCAACGAAGGCAGGCGTGTGTCCCTGTGGTCATCATTAGACGTGGTCAGCGGACTGGTCGCTTGCTTTGTCCGTTTAATGCAACTTAACGGCAGAGGGAGTTTGATTTTTGCACATTATTTTTAATTGGCTCAAAATTAATGATCCGTGTAAACATGAGGCTTCTCTGTTATTTGGTCTTTATTATCTTCTGTTTTTATTATCTTTGATATTTTTTATTTCATTTTCTTTATTCATCTTTCATTTTTCAGCCTTTATTCTGCTTGCCACACACACACACACACACACACACACACATACACACACACTCTCTCTCTCTCTCTCTCTCTCTCTCTCTCTCTCTCTCTCTCTCTCTCTCTCTCTCTCTCTCTCTCTCTCTCTCTCTCTCTCTCAATCTCTAAATCTCTAAAACTCTCTCTCTGTCTAAATAGATTTTGTCAAGTATACATGTCCTTTATTGACGGTTCAAATATAATCATATGTTTGTTATTTTTACCATCTTAAATTACGTGTTTCGTTTTCCTGGGTAATTTTACAAATACTGAATGTTACACTGTTGTTTCAATTAATAATTGTTACCATAAATAAAAACCTGTTTAACAGCAGCTCAAAATCCTTTATTATTAACTGTCCTTGCTTGTGATCATAAATATCTTATATTGCAATAATAATAATCACGATGATGATAATAATGATGATGTGAATATTAGGGTATTAATTAATTTTGAATATAATATATATACATACTTACATACATATACATACATACATACATACATACATACATACATACATGTTTGTATGTATGTAGAATAGATAGATAGATAGACAGACAGACAGACAGACAGACAGACAGACAGACAGACAGACAGACAGACAGACAGACAGACAGACAGACAGACAGCAGACAGATAGGAAGTTACAGATATCTTCGTATCAACCTTTAGAAAAACATCCTCATATTGCAAGCGTAAGTGAAGCATTCTTGTTATATGAGAACTGTGGTGGCACATTATGATTCAGAGAATTGTTAACACATGTTCTGTTACACGACAAGATAAGTCTGATTTATGTTCGGTTGTTGCCAGCCTGACACCTTCTGTTTGTTTGTGTAACTACTTTCTTGTCAGAATAATTGCATCAAATACAACACACAAGCCTTGAATAGGATCCAGCTTTCAGAGGTTTTCGTGCATGCACATAAAACACGCTGTATTAAGGGCAGGAGATGTTTGCACAGATTAATACATTGAAAGATTTCTCGAATGTCGTGATCAGTTTTTTTACCTTTTCCATTCACTCATATCTTTCTATTTCTTTATCTGTTTATTTCTTTCTTTATTTATTTATTTGTTTGTTTGTTTGTTTGTTTGTTTGATTGTTTCATTTTATTTTTTATTTTTTATTACTTTTAATGAGAGACTTGTGGTTGTTTATTCAATTATTTATTTATTTATTTATTTGTTTGTTTATTTATTTATTTATTTATTTATTTATTTATTTATTTATTTGTTTGTTTGTCTGTTTATTTGTTTCTTAATTTTTATTTATTTATTTATTTATTTATTTATTTGTTTGTTTGTTTGTTTGTTTTACTTGTTTGTTTATTAACTAAAATTGTTACATTGTTAGTGTTGTTATTGTCATCTCCTTTGTGGACGTTTACATAGTTTTAAGGTATTTATGTTCTAGGGAGGGAAGAAAGCAAGAAAACAGTGACATGTAAACCTTAACGATTATTTCCCCTTGGAAACGATGAAATATGCACCATACAAAGATTTAAAATTGTTAAAGAACTGGCATTAAGTATGATTGGAAGAGTTGCTTCCCCTTATTTAAGATGAAATTTACGTCATGTATGACAAATCATTGCACTTATTCTCTTACTGACTTGTGCAAACTTTTTGGTATGTTTGTTTTCTTTTGCTTTGCTGGCTGGAGTTTCTTTCTTTTTTTTTTTTCTTTTTGCTGTTTTTGTTTGTTTCTTTCGATTTTTATGTCGCTGTTGTGTTGTTGTTGTTGTTGTTGATATTCATAAAGCAGTCTATAATTGGCTGAATATTCTGTATGAACATTTGGTTTAAAATTTTAGCAAACATCCGCAGAATAATTCAGCAGAAATCATAAATCTAAACTGAATCGTCTAAAGTGAGTAACTGTCGGATGAGACAAGAACTTCGGATGATCTGCTGGTCTCTAATGTAGCAATAGTAGTAGTAGTAGTAGTTGTAGTTGTAGTAGTAGTAGTAGTAGTTAGTAGTTGTAGTAGTAGCAGTAGTAGTAGTAGTAGTCTTAGTAGTAAACGTAGTAGTAGTAGTAGTAGTAGTAGTATTTTTTGTAGTAGACGTAGTAAGTGTAGCAGTATTAACAGTAGTAGTAATGATAGTAGTAGAAGTAGTAGAAGTAGTAGTAGTAGTAGCTGTAGTAGTAGTAATAATAGTAGTAGTAGTAGTAGTAGTAGTAGTAGTAGTAGTAGTAGTAGTAGTAGTAGTAGTAGTAGTAGTAGTAGTAGTAGCTGTAGTAGTAGTAGTAGAAGTAGTAGTAGTAGTGGTGAGTAGTGTAGTAGTAGTGGCTGTAGTAGTGGTGGTAGTAGAAATAGTAGTAGTAGTAGTAGTAGCTGTAGTAGTAGTAGTAGTAGAAGTAGTAGTAGTAGTAGTAGTAGAAGTAGTAGTAGTGGTAGTAGTAGTGGTAGTAGTAGTAGTAGTAGTAGCTGTAGTAGTAGTAGTAGTTGCTGTTGTTATAGTAGTAACTATCTTGTTGTCGTAGTGGAAAATTGCGTTAAAAAATCATGCAAGACTGAGTCGCCTTATTTTAATTTCTGCATGGTAAACACTTCAGAAAATAAAAATATAATTTTTTGGAATACGTTGACTTAAATATTAAATTAGTGATTACTGAGTGAAATAGGGATACAAGTCAACATATACAATAAACTATTATGAAAAGTATCAACGTCATAGATTTAAAGAATTATGTAAATATGTCTAACTTAATTATGCCTCTTGCATACGAATTTAAATTAGGTTTCTATGACAATTGTATCCCCTTTCCTTTGTACTTGGGCCTAAAAGGGGTTGTACTTTTATTTATTTATTTGGTTGATGGATCGTTTAAAGAGCAGAGTTCTTTGGGTTTCCTGTTCTTTTGTAAATGATCGTTAAGGTTTAATATTTTCTTGTCATCTTGTATAAATACACTATAATAACTGAGTCCATCCATCTTTCACAGATGTTTTCTTTCTTCTCTTTCATTTTTTATTTTCTTTCTTGTCTTTTTTTTTTTTTTTTTTTTTTTTTTTTTTTTTTCTTTAAATGCTTCTAGTTCAACTATTTTGACTAAAAATATTTTTACTAAGAAATTCTTAAAACAGGAAGCAGAGAAATAATAAAAACCAAAAGTACACTACACTAAACTGATCTAAATTGCGTTGCACTGTACTACCCCATGTTACACTCATACTAAACTACACTATATTATACTATATTGCTCTACATTATACTAAACTAAACTATTATAAACTGCAGTGTACTACACGATACAACACTATATTGCACTGAACTAAACTACTTTGCACTTCATTTCTCTACGATACATTCACTATACTACATTGCACTACACTAATCTATACAACACTGCACTACACTAAAATATGTCCTACACTGCACTAAATTTAACTGCAATGTACTATGTTACATTTAAATACATTATACTACAATACACTACACTAAATTGAACCATACTGAATAAATTATCGTATGTTATTTAAGAGTAAGAAAACCCAAGTATATCTTTCAGTCTAGAAATCTCCTTGACGATATTTACATACTTTCTTCTTTCTTCTTTATCTTATCTTTCCTTTCTTACTTTCTTTCTTCTTTTATTGCTCTTTTCCTTCCCTTTCTTCTGTTTTTCATACAACGTCGACTTCAAAGCGGAACTCGTTGCAATACAGGAGAACTGTCGCTCTTTCCTGAAGATAAAAATCGCTGTGCAAAGTTCTCGCCCCTTTTAAACGCCGTCAAGGCAATGTCACTATTATCTCAGTTCTAATCCACGTCTTTATTCCTCAGACGCTGGCAGCTTTGATCCTGGTTTCGTGAGACGTTTACTTGCGTTTCGTTTCGTGTGCCGGAGATCTACACTGTCGTAAGGCTGAGTAAATCTGGGCGTGTGGCTTTTTGTTTGTTCTGACGGGAGATGAAAATATAAACTTGTTTGTTCCCATGGATTTTACTAATATAAATGGCTAGAAGGACATTTTTTGTTTTCATTTTTCATTTTTTTTTTCTTCCTTTTCTTTGCCCTCAGTTGTAGTTTTATTTTTGTGTCGATTTGTTTACTTTGGTTTTGGTTAATTCTTTTAATATTTATCTTCAAAAACATATATTGTATTACTTTTATTATTTTTGTATGCTTTTTTTTTTTTTTTTTTTTTATTTTTAATATACTCGTTGTTTATTTGTGTGTTGTTTTTACTGTATTGTGTGTTTTGGTGACATTTAACTTTAAAAAAAAATGTATTTGTTTATTTATTTATTTATTTATTTATTTATTTATTTATTTATTTAATGTCGAGGACTAATTTCTAAATGAAATAGCCAAACAAACAGAATAATAAAACATCGTGCTTAATATTCTAAATTTTACAGTTTTAAATGCCTACTAAAGATGCCGAGGTATTCCATGAGGCACAAACTGTATAAAAAAAAAAAGAAAAAAAAAAAGAAATAAATCCCCTCCCCAGAAAAAATAAACAAAAAAAATATTTTTTTTCTGTCTAAAAATTCCTTAAATAAAAAGAAAATACCAATCTACAGAGTGTGTATATGGATTTCATAAGTTATCAAATTTCGCAAAGTTGCGAAAGATACCAGTTTTCATTTTCAAACACAATAAAAGATAATAAAACAAACTTCAAACATAAAAATTTCTTTTGGACGAAGGAAAATGCTCCAGCTTGCTTCCTAAACATGAACTAATATAATAAGTCGTGAACCTGAGATAGAAATAAAATCATCCAGTTCCATCTGAATCAAAAAAAAAAAATGCCTAACTTCGCTTGCCATACACGCACATCATAGATTAACAAAGAATTTTTTTTATCCATTCTTCATTCTCTACATTTCTATAATAGTTACTCGTGTCCTTATCTGTATAGATGGCGCTTTAATTCTATGATGCTCCTTGTTTGTTGAATTGAAAACGCAATATCAAATAACGGGATGTTCTTTTTTCTATTTCACCACACAACGGTTTTTGAAAGAAGCAGAATGTCTGGCGTCTGAATATAACCAGAGATTGTATCTTTCAACAATTACGTATGTCACGTCCTGTTTCAATAAACATTCACGGTTCGGAGCATCTTTGTTTGTTTCGTTTTATGCCCTGATAATTCCTGTCCAGATTTTCTTTGTTTGTTGTTCCAGTATCCATAAGATGATACCATTAAGCTCCAAAACTGGAAATTTTCTTTCTTATAAATTCTCAAAAGATGATACAGATGATACTAAATTTTGCAGTTGCCAGTTTTGTGGAAGACAAAGCATGGCACCGTGATCCTGAAAGTTGTAATTGTTAATTTTATAAATTTCCAAAGATGATATATCATGATTCTTAAAAGTTGTATTTGTCAAATTTCTCATCATCAAAAGCCGATACTATTGTCTCGAAATTGCAATTGTCACTTCTTGTGGACGTCAAAAAACGATACCACGATAAAATAAAATCGCAAAAATCTGGTTAAGTAAACGTTATTAGATGATCCGATTATTCTCAGTATCATAGATTTACGTGAAGTATTTTGTTGAACTAAAATAGAAAAATGAATATGATACTTCCACATTAAAATCTCTTTGTAGCAAGCTATTGTTTGGTGAAAATCGTTGACGTTTCCCCTGTTTCTAATATTTCATAAATTTAGATAATATTTCACGACCTTGTTTTGTCTTTCATTTCACAAAAATGTATTTAACTTGACAAACAAGAGATGTGCGGATTGTTTACAAGTCGTATGTTTACTTTGTGGAAATCTAAACTGAGTTAATTAAAATTCCCAGTTTTTTTGTCTCTTCACATAAAGTTTATAAAAACTGAGAGATGACAAAAGAACAAGAATACAGAAGAAAGGTAAGCGCGAAAAACTACAATAAATATTCAATAAAAACTGATATAGGTTTGAGAGTAGCATTTATTTTCCATTTTTTATTATGTTTGTTTTTCCTAATGTAGCATGTCCATGAAAACGTGAAATCCATACGTATTACAGCTTTTTTTTTATCTTTAGTGCATTATTTTTATTGTGTTGTTATTCTTCTGTTGCTGCCATTTTTGGTTGTTGTTTTGTTTTTGTTTTTTGTTGTTGTTCTTTTGTTATTATTATTTTAATTCTAATTTTTTTTTTGTTATTGTTGTTGTTGTTGTTGTTGCTGTTGTTTTATTTAGGGTTTTTGGTGGGGAAGGGTTGTAGTTGTTTTTGTTGGGGTTTTCTGTGTTTGTGTGTGTGAATGTTGTGTTCTTGAATGGTTTATAAATTCATTTGTGATTTTCATTCCTTGTTGCTCTTGCAAATGTATTGCTGTTGGGTGTTTTCAGAAAATTATCCATTTTTAAGTATTTATTTCTCTATTTTCTTCTTCTTCGTCTTCTTCTTTTTTCTCTTTTTGTGTATTATATATATATATATATATTTTTTTTTTTTTTTTTTATTGTTGTTTGTTAAATTAGTTGTCATTTCTTTAGTTTATTTCATCTTTGTTGCTTTCCCATAATGTTTTCTTAAATTCACATGCCTCACAAACATAAAACAAAATTAATGTCTTTTTGAAAAGTAAAACTTTCCACGACACCGCAACTGTAACACCTACATCAAGTCATCTTGATCGAAACAAATTACCTGCTGGTCTTTATTGCCTCGTTAGATCTCTTAGCAGTCAGGAAATAAATCCACGAGGCTGGTTTAAAAAGAAAATTAATTTTTCTTTCAGTTCACTGCGAGTTTCCAGATGACAGACAGAGAGGTGATATGAGAGAGAGACGAAAGGAAGTTCACACTTTACAACGTTCTCGTTCCGTTAACAGTTCTTATCACAAATGTGTCTGCTGTAGCCGATTTCATTACCGACGGGAGTTATTTAATGGTTACTTTTTATTTATTTACTTATTATTTATTTATTTATTTATCGATTTATTTATATATTTATTTATTTCCTTTTTAATATTTATTTATCGATTTATTTATTTATTTATTTATTTATTTACTTTTTATTATTTATTTATTTATCGATTTATTTATTTATTTATTTATTTATTTATTTATTATCATTATTATCATCATCAACATCATCAGGATTATTATTATCATTGTTGTTATTATTTTTGTATTTAATTAATATTATTATTATCATTATCATCATCATTATTATCATTCTTTATTGTTATTATTATTATTATTATTATTATTATTATTAATTATTAATAGTTTGAACCTCCTTGAACTTAATAAGAGTTAATTTATATAATAAGCTGAGACTATATAATATTCTTTCTGAATATTTTTTTTTCTCTTTTTTTTTTAAAAATTCATTTTTATTTAAACTTTTCATTCATTCATTCATTTATTCATTTGTTCTATTTTTTTTTTTTTCTGTTTTTCTCACTCTGTTTGAAAGCGTTTTCTTCATTAACTTAAATTATCTTAATTAAAAATTTACGATAATTTCTCTGCAACTAACTTACACTACAACTTTCACTTTACAAAACATCGTTGTTTGAACGTTACTTGCTTTTAGCACTGCTAACAGGTCACGGACGGGTCAGGAATGGGTCACACAAACCATTAAGTATTCTTTTCAAACCGCAGACCAGACTGAGCAATAAAATGCTGCGGCATTCGTCAAATTCTACGATAACATCGATTCACTTATTTCTAGAATGTCTAATAGTTTAACACTGAAAAATAGTCAGAGGCTGTTCATTTTTTTTTTTTTTTTTTAACAAGAATCAAGTGCGAGCATGCATACATATACTGATACACATAAATAACTTTCAAGCTTGGAGATACAGTTCTAAACAGATTCGGTTATTCAGCCATATTAAATCTTCCATTCTGCATGGCTGTTATTTAGTGTTTATGTGTGTGAGTTTGAGCGTGTGTGAGTACGTGTGTGCTTGCGTGTGTTTGTGTCTATATTTTGCTATATGTGTGTATGCGCGTGTGTCGCTCCTGTTTGTGATTCATGTGTGGGTGTGAATGCGGGGTGTATAGGTAGGTATACTTATCTACATTAAACATTCGCAGCAAATACAAACAGAACCTGTTCCCATAGTCGCACCCGGAAAACAAATATTTCACGTGCACCACACACTGTATCTGTTAATTCCTCCCTCGCATTTCGCGCTTCGCAGTCTCGTGCAAACAGAAAGGTTGTTTGGTACCCAGACACACAGACATAAATCAGCGCTACGGCTGCACGGAAACGAACCTCTATAAACCATTTTGTCTGGTCACTGTATAATTAGACCTATCAGCAGTGACCTACCGCCCGGGTCACCATACCCACATAATGCTAAATCATTATCCAATGCATATTGGTACTGCCCCTTTAATGTAAAATGGCGAAAGAACGCCGACAAATCAAAAACGGAGACAGAAGAAGAATGAGTTATATCTTCCGCGAATTAATTACTTTGTTGTCTTTGATGTATGCTTTGTAGCACTTTCTCTTTGCATGTTACCAGTTTTGTGTTCCGCTGTTTTTGTTGATAAGGCAGCCGCGATGAGAGCGAAAGATTGCCAGCCCTGATGTTTATTACTTTTCATAAATTACCCGTCGGTCGTTCGTAACTGTGATAAATAGCTGTGCTGGTTGTCGTGGTTGTACCGAGAAGAAAAAGAGTTAAATAACCAACAAACACTGCAGTAAATAACAGCGTTATATATTCATGATCTATGTTTTACTTGATCTCTCTCTCTCTCTCTCTCTCTCTCTCTCTCTCTCTCTCTCTCTCTCTCTCTCTCTCTCTCTCTCTCTCTCTCTCTCTCTCTCTTCTCTCTCTCTGTCTCTATCTTGTATCAATCAATTATTTTATATTATTTTTACTACCATATATTTCATTATCGTCATCATTATAACTCGTAACAGGATTCGAAAGCATTAATATCATTATCATTAATGTCGTTAATATTATGATCATTATTATCATCATCGCTCTGATCATTATCATCATTATTATTGTTATTATTATCATCATCTTCTTTACTGTTCTTGTTGTTGTTATTATTATTACTTATCTTTCGTACACAAAGTATTGCTACTACAAAAAACATTTTCAGTATGATAAAAGCGTTTCCAGTTGTACTGTATATTGTAAACGTTGTCCGTAACCACCAGCTGCCGATGTACTAGTCAAAAACAACATTTTTTTTTTCTCACAATAATACGTTTTCTCCTTCATTACCTTTTCTCTCTTTTTTCTTTTTCTTTCAGTCGGGGCGTGGTATCTTTATACCCCAAGTGAATACGTCGGGGTAATGAGCAACCAACAAACAAACAAAATAAAAATTTAACAAAATCTGTTTCTTTCTTTCTTATAAACGATTTCTTTTTTCACCTACGTTTTCAATAATAGAAGCTATCAGCTTGTAAAACGTGGCACGCTGTCCCGTTTTGAAATGGGATGTACCGAAATGTATTTAACAAAAACATGCCAAAATGGGGCGTTCTGAAACAGAATTGACAAAACCAGTTGTAATGATGTTATTCTCTTGTCACTTTCTATGTGGCTCGCTTTCACTGTATCTTGTTTACTGGTGTGTGCTGTACTAAACTATGTACTCTCCAATAGACCCAGCCTGGAAAAGGGAAAAGGGGAAGAAATAAATGAATGTGGTGGAGGACAGTAACCAAGACATTGTTAACTGGGCACAGCTACAAAAGCTTGCAAAATACATACAGCAGTGACGATTTGTCGTTATGGGGACTGAGATGTTAGAATGTATATGCGGATTTTTATAACATCTATTTTTATGTGTGGATATGTTTACATAAACACATCGCAGACAAATCTTTAGAGATTTAATAAGATAAAAAGATAAGCATGTATGCAGAAAGATTGAATAAAGAAATGGGTGAAAGAAAACATGCACGCATACAGAAATGCATGTCTATGAGCGTGTGTGTATTAGATGAAGACAAGCAGAGAGGAGAAATACAGCTAGTGAGTGAAAAAGAATTTAAGAAAGAAAGAAAAACAGGATAGAGAAACCTCAGTATTTTATTTTTATTCTTAAATGAGATTCATTATTCAAACTATGCGAACAGTCGTTATTATTTTTATCATCATCGTTATCAGTATTATTATTATTATTACCATTATCATCTCCATTATTATTATTATTATTATTATTATTATTATTATTATTATTATTATTATCGTTATTGTTGTTATTGTCATTAGTAATAGCTGTAGCAGTAGTAGTAACAGTAGTAGTAGTAGCAGTAAGTATTGGTAGTAGTAATTTTCTAACCAATATATTAATTTGTGTATCATCTATATTGTTTTTTCTTTTTATTTGTCTACTATTTATTCCCATCAAAAAAGCCTTTATTCCTGACATAAAATATTCAGAGTTGATTTCTGAAGCGTGCCTAATTGCATAACATCTTCAGCTACACATACAGAGTCATCAAACAGACTTCACATAAACATTAATTCAGAAACTCGAGATTTTAGACAAGATAGCTTCAAATACAGCACTGACGTTTAATGGTCTATATTTCAGACAGAGACCTTCAAACTTTATTCATAAAACGTCATTACAAATGACTTCATGGATGCCATATGACCATGACGGTAGCTTAATTATTTCTACCTCAGTATAATCCCAATCTTTACAGGTAAATTTCCATGCTCGTTAACTGAATTAAGTAAGCAGCGCAATTTACCTGAGGGCAGGTTTAGGACAGAGTGTATAGTTCACACAGTGATATGTATCATTATATTCAAACTGCGTATACAGACACGTAGACATACTGCAGCTGATGATATCCTGTTTATATGAAAGCCTTTCAAAATGATTTTAATATATTTATGATAATATTTGGCTGGATATAGATGTTGGTGGAATGTTTGAATGTTGTTGATGTTGAATATGGTTATATATATACTTTGTAACACGAGGTGATAATGTAATTATTTTAATTATTTTGTGGTTTTATGTTTATATGGCACTGGTCTGGACATATTTAACTTTATGTTGATCTTTTTGTTGCTACTCATTTTTTTTTTTTTTTTTTGTTTTGTCTTATTCTCCTTATCTTTAGCATACATTATCTGTTTTGGAATCATATTATTAGAATCATATTCATTTTTCTTTTAATTATTTATTTCGTCTTCTTCTTCTTTTTATTATTATTATTGCTGCTGTTGTTGTTGTTGATGTTTTGTTATTGTTGTTGTTGTTATTATTATTATTATTATTATTATTATTATTATTATTATTATTATTATGAAAGGATATTGTTTTGTTTCTATTATAAAACAAAATAGACGCCGTATTTCCTTTTCGCTATTCTATAGTAGTTTAATTCCATTGTAAACGAAAAAACTTCCACAGCAATATTACATGATGCAATAATATAAATTGATTTTATATAAAACATACATCTATAGAATATTAAGCTTTGAAGTTTTTATTTCTAACCAGAGCAGAAAACAAAAATCTGTTTTTTCAAATTATTTTGTTTTGGAGACTTGTTTGTGTTATTGTTCCTGCTATTGCTGGTGTTTCTCGTATTTATCATCACAGTTTTTAATCCTTTTACAGTTTTATGTCTTTGTTATTATTCTTTCTACAGTTTTGACATTTATTTTGTTTAGCTTATGAATATCTCTCTCTGATCTTATTTGTTTAATCTGCTTCTGAATAGTTTAAATCGATTTTCTCCAATTTTCTTTTATCATCATTCTCTGACACTGACAGCAAAGCGGCCAAATTTGACCAGATTAAAGGAATTTTATAGCAATATTTTTAATATAAAAACAAAATGGAAAAAATACAAAAGGAAAGTCAATCAAAAATAAATATAACTAAGTGTTAACTAAAATATTTTTATCAGTTTATTAAGTTTCTTATTTCGTTTGTGTGTGTGTTTCGTAGTCATAATATATGTATATATATATACATATGTACTGAGAATGAGATACACACACGCACACACATACAAGAAACGGTATTTCTGTAATGCACTATCACCCCAAAAGTGGACGAAACAGACCATCTGCGTATGCCTTGAACAAAACAACCACTGTTACACGGTAACACGAACCGAAAACCTGGTCAAGGTGTGCCGAGCCTTTCTCCCTTAATTGATTTCTTAAAAGATACCTTAATGACAGGTACAATAAAGAAGACGGCTATAAAATGGCTTCGGTTACCTGTAATGATTCCACCTCGGAAATGAAGCGTCTTCAAGTGGAAACATTAGTGACTTATTGCAGTGACATCGGGCCAAGCAAGTCCATTGTGCGGGTCAGCCTAATTGCCCGTTTCCCTTCTGTGTGGCAAATTGAAAATTAAAGGTGTGTTTTCCAGTGATGTACTGCGATTATCAGCTTCGTGGCACATGTCTGCGAGAACCGGGGTCTCCGGCCAGTGTGGGTGGAGACGTAATGGGCGTGATTCCTTGCTCCCTGACCGAAACGTGAAGGCAAAGAGGCGGGGGAAGATCATATTGTAGCAGTCAAATTACACGTGAAAGGACCGGCTTGTCGCCGCTGATGGATATCGCATGAAATATTGATAAAATTAACAGGTGCAAGGTTCCGTGTCTTTGTGTTTGTCACTGAATATAGGTGGAGTTTTTTTTTTTTTTTTTTTATCTCGGTCGTTTCTTCTTTTTGTCACTTACCTTTTATTATTATTTTATTTTTATTTCTTATTTTTATTTTTTTTTTTTTTTTTATTTTTTATTTTTTGTTGTTGAAAAAAAAATTAATATGGTTTGAAAGTGGATTTTCGAGAATTTTTATTTTGTTTATATGTCTGTGTGTCTGTTTTCTTTGTGATAATGTTGTTTGGAGAGGTTTCTTTGTTGTTGTTTTTTGTTATTTGTTTTTATGTTGTTGTTGTTGTTGTTGTTGTTGTTTTGCCGTCTTATATTTTTATTTTATTTATTTTATTTTATGAATGACGATGATTGGATGTTAACGAAGTCTGTTCTTTTCCAATATGTTTTTTATCTTATTTTATTTCTGTTTCTAACATAAGTCTGATGGAATAAACATATACAATAAAATAGTAATTCATCTTAGAAAAATTGCATACTAAATTCATGAAATTTAATATCTATATATAATTATATATGTATTTTAAGGCTTTGCTACAAACATTTTTTTTTTTTCTAGAAACTGGGTCAGATTATGTTTTATCTGTTAACACCATGGATGAATGCGTCTTTGCTATTTCCAGTGTTTATTACCGTTTATATGATATTACCGAAATAACTTCACTTTTTCTTATTTTATTTTCATTCTGCAAGAACCAGAACAGTTCGTTTCAAATTATAAAACACACACACACACACACACACACAAGAGAGAGAGAGAGAGAGAGAGAGAGAGAGAGAGAGAGAGAGAGAGAGAGAGAGAGAGAGAGAGAGAGAGAGAGAGAGAGAGAGAGAGAGAGAGAGAGAGAGAGAGAGAGAGAGAGAGAGAGAGAGAGAGAGAGAGAGAGCAGATGTCCAAAAACATCATTGTTTAAACTACGAGCTATGGACATTTCATGCCCGCTTCTGGTCATCGAATTTTCATAATGGGTCCATTTCACGCCAATGTTACCTTGCCTCGATAAACAAACTGGTCATTTCGTGATGTTTATTTCACCTGTATGGTATAAAACGTCACACCTTCGAGTCGCAGGACAGATAATTGTGTTGCTCGTCTAGGTGAGGGCCAAGGTATGAAACGTCTGCTTGGAGCATCGAGGTGTTTTTGAAGTGAGGTGAAGTGGAATAAGACTGAAATCAAGTGGAAACATCGACAACCCGTGTTCACGACGCGAACTAACAGCTTCCTTGAACGTGAATGGGCCAAGAAGAAACCGTACACTTTGATTTCAGTTTCGACGGCAGTTTAATGTCCGAATGTCGCTGGTCATTGCCGTGTCATAGGTCATTGTTTTGTTTGGTGATCTTGAGAGTCCGGACAGATGGACGTTGGTCATTCTGTTAAATGTTGAAGAATGAAACTTTTTTTTTTTTTTGAGAGATGGAGAACGGGGTAAGAAAAAAAGAAAAAAAAAGAAAGTAAGAAGAGTGAAGTGAACAACGAGAAAGATTATCACCCTAATGTGTTTTTAACTCGTTGTTTTGTTAGCAGAATCTTGACGTAAACCGTAGTGTAATGAAAACGTTCAATGATTTATTGCGTTTTGATACGTTCTTTATGTAAAGTCACTCTCTAAACTAAGTCTTCGGCTGAAAATAGAAAACAAATGACTATTACAAAAACACGTGTAAGGTATTTTGACACTTTCAAACAGAAGAAAAGTCGAGTAGTGTGAATGGTAATTTAGAAGCAATAGGATGCAGAATCGATTGCAACATCTATTTGTGCGTTACTCCTACCTTGCAAGAAATGATGCATACCTAACACGTATTTTAAGTTTTTCAAAATGTGAAATAAATAAATATATTACTTTTGAAAATATAATTAACGTTATGGAATAATTATGACAAATCTCTCGTAAGCAATAACATAATAATTATAAATTTGTTTAAATAAAATTATATTATCAAATATGTTAACTGACAACATGAACAGACTGTTGTCTTAAGTGGGTACACTATTATTATCAGTAGTATTATTACTACTACTATCACCACTACAACTACTACTACTACTACTTCTACTGCTACTGTTATCAGTGTGAATGTCGTCATCACTGCATCACTTCTCTCATTGTTAGTAATGATACTTGTCTATAAAAAAACATTTTTTTATTATCCTATATTTTTTTACTTTTGTTTTGTTTGTAGTTCTCGGTTTTCTTTTCTTTCTTATTTTTCGGGGGGTATGAATTTTTTTTCTTTCTTTTTTTACCCTTTTTTTGTACTTTAGTATCTCTTTTCCTTTTAAGTGGTTTCGAAAGTATTGATTTTTTTTATTTATTTATTTATTTATTTATGTACTAACTTACTTTCTTACTTACTTACTTATTTATTATTTATTTAAGATTTTTTTTTTATAATTCTATTTTATTTTCTTAATCTTATTGTATACAGACTTTTTTCATTCGGAGTTTTGTGGTGATTTCGTTATGGATTAGTTTATAGTTTGTTTCCAATATTTCCTCTTTTTTTCTTTGTTCACTATTTCCTTCCATTTATCTCTCGTTCACTGTTCTGTAATCTCTATTTGTAAACACCTTATAAACATTTTCTCTGTTCTCTATCCACGCTGTCAAAATGTGAAAGCTTTCCTTTACCCCCTGTAACACTAACAATTAGAAAACTAGCAATAAAATACAACAACAATACAAAACCCGGTAATACTCATTTACCCCTAAAAAATAAAAATTAATAAAAAAAAATATCCAATAAAGTCTGTGATACTTCAGAAAACATTATAAAGAGATATCTTTAGTTCAGATCAGAGCTTATCCTTCACAGTTTATTTTTCTCTATGACAAACGTTCCTGTCACATAATCATGCCTGATTAGTTTGTAAAAGAAAGCTGAAGAGAAATGGAAAGCCATTTCGTGCGCTGTTTACCGTTAGGTATGATCTGACATGCGCAGTGTCAATCAGGCAGATAAAACGTCGGTGAAATTCTTTTTATCTAATTGTTTGTCTGTATTGATTAAGTCTGGGGAAGGATCCAGAGGTGGGTGGGGTCACGGAATTAACTAAATTCTTTATTTATTTATTTATTTTATTTTTTATTTTTTATTTTATAATTTTTTTTTTTTAACGATTCATGTTGTTTTGTTTTCGTAATTTTTTTTTTTTTTTTTTTTTTTTTTATGCATCTTATTTTATTTTAAAGTTACATCCACTACAATAATTTTTACCTCCCCCTCCGTTTTCTGAAACGCTTGGAACCGATCCTGGATCACATAAACCTTTGATGTTGAAAGATTTATTATTTCAGTTCTCTCCGTAGGATGACGTGTAGTTTTCCTGTTATGAACATCTATTATGAATTTCCTACAGTGACTCTCAGCCCTGACAATTAATACAACTCTGTGTTGTAACTAACGGTACATTATTTATCACAGAAATGTTAATGTTTTCCATCTGGGAATAAAAATATGGAATTGAACATTCGCGTCTGAGAGTATGAAATAAAAAAATATATATATTTCTGAATTTCTCTGATAGTTATGCCAAAAATATAAATGTCACCATGACTTTGCTGGTTCAGTTCTTTAGAATATTGTAAATATACATATATGTGTGTGTGTGTGTGTGTGTGTGTGTGTTGTGTGTGTTTGTATGTATGTATGTATGTATGCATGTGTATATATAATATGTGTGTGCATATGTGTATATATAAGTGTATGTATTAAAAAAACAAAGAACTAATACAGAGCACTTATTTTTAATAATGAATCTTCGCAGCACGCAGTGTTCTGTTTGAAATAATTTATTTTACGGGTCTTCCTGTATCAGGCGTCTTTCTGTTTGCTGTCACTCATTAACCTTAGACTTGAAGTCTGTTCTTATCGCGAGTGTTAGTAACAAGCCCTCGGTGTATTTCCTATTTCGATACACAGCAGACAGGACTCTCCGCTGTCTGTTGACAGTATCATTGCTGTGTTTGTATATAATGACGTTTACAAGGTACGAAATATAACAGTATTTATTAACACAGAGCTGATTTATTGACTGAAATTACCGTATCTAGTGTAAATAAGGCATTCACTAATTCAGCTGTTTGATGGATATCGCTGGTCAAATATTAGTCAGTGGATAGCCTATTTATTTAGTTGTCTGTACTTATTACTCAAGACGCCAAGTCCAGCGAAAGTGTGTGTATGTATGTATGTATGTATGTATGTATGTATGTATGTATGTATGTATGTATATATATATGTGTGTGTGTGTGTGTATGTATGTATGTATGTATGCATGTATGTATGTATGTATATATGTGTGTGTATATATATGTGTTTGTATGTATGTATGTAGGTAGGTATGTAGGTAGGTAGGTAGGTAGGAAGGTAGGTAGGTAGGTAGGTAGGTAGGTAGGTAGGTAGGTAGGTAGGAAGGTAGGTAGGTAGGTAGGTAGGAAGGTAGGTAGGTAGGTAGGTATGTTAGAATGTATGGAAGTATTTTTGTATGTATATGTATATGTATATGTATGTATGTATGTATGTGTGTGTGTGTATGTACGTATGTATGTATATATATATGTATTATACACGCACAAACACACACACACACATACATATTTTCAAAAAAGAAGAAACAAAAAAGCTGAATTCTTTCTCAGCAAAAGGACACATGTTTCCAAAGGAAATAAAAATCACCTAAATAAAACAAATGTTAAAAATAATTTGAACAACAATGAAACTTGCAATAAAACTGATGTCAGCCCAGCATACAGAGACATTAATCTGTTAATTTCAGGGCGTTATCCAACATCCCCACCCCGGGATTAAACTACGTGTTATTTATTTTATTTACGTCCCATAAAACAGTAAGTTAGCCGTACCAAGCCCTTTAATCGAGACGTGATTGTTGCGGTGATGGCCTGATGACGATTTAACACGACGTCGGATGATCTGAAGTGTTGACGTAGATGAAGATTGATGACGAAGTTGACGGCGGTCCCACCAGCAGGCTACGACTTCGTCACATAGAAGATTGCGTTATGTGGATTTGTAGCTGTTTTTTTATGTTCTGTTTAGTTAGTAACTCAACTTAAAGGATTAAAGTTTTTCAGATCTCAGCAGCTGGGGAGATGCGTGTTATTTTGAGGATTCTTTTTGATTCTTCTGCTTCTTCTTCTTCTTCTTTTTCTTCGTTTTGTTTTGTTTTTCTCATGTGAAATGTAAATTTTTTAATAATTGACTGATATTAATAAGATTTTATTTTATTTAATGTTATTTATTTATTTATTTATTTATTTGTTTGTTTGTTTGTTTATATATTTATTTATTTAATAGATTATATCTAATTAGATAAAAATTGATTGTTGCTACATTTGCTTTTATTTTCTTTTTTTCTTATATTGTTTTTCTTTCGTTTTTCCTTGTTTTGTTTTCTTTTTTACCTAAACGTTTTACCCATGCTGATTACTGAACGTGTAAAACTGCAACAATGTACTGTATTATAAAACAAATCCACTATGTTCCTTTGATTCATCTTCTTCTTCTTCTTCTTCTTCTTCTTCTTCTTCTTCTGTATCACTACAGACCTCTACCCTAATAAATTACAGATATCCATGATTCAGTTCTTTTCCCGCTTTTTTACTCCCTCTTCTGTACATTTGAACATCGTAGTAATTAAAAAAAAAAAAAAAAAAAAAAAAAAAAAGACTAAAACAAACAACAAAATAAACTCTTCACGCTTAAAACTACAAACTAAAGTTTAAACAAGCAAAACCCTCAGCTTGAAATTTTTTAACAGCATGTCTCGTTTCATCCCACACACACTTAACAAAATAATGCTACTTTTCGCACGACATGTAAAAAAAGTGCTATTCCAAAGCTTTCACACGTACGAGCCGGACATCCAGTAATCTTGTACACACACACACACGCTATCACACACACACACACTCTCTATTTTACGAAGCGAAATTGAAGGGTGCAAGAGAAGAAAAAACAAAAGTGAGTAGTCATGTAGGAGTGACACTCTAGAGCGAGGCTCACAAGGTAGGTGTGTTATTTTAGCTTCTGAAACTGACAATTTCCCGACACGTCCCCTCTTGAACTCACACCTCTCAGATTTAATTAGAAGTGACTGGATCTACCTGACAGTTCCTCCTGTCCCACCAACTACGGGGCGGTGAACTCCGGGTCACAGATTTCAGAAGTAAATTAATAGATTTAAAAACCAAAGATAATGCAAAATCGTATCCAGGCTTCGTGATGCAACTGGCAACATGTAGAAATCATTGATGTAAGATTTTAGGAAATAAATTTAAAAAAAAGATAAGGTTATAAATTAATATTGTCATTACTTAGTAAATCACCTTTTGTATAATTATAAATTAAATAATAAATAATTATATTAAATATACATTAAACTAATGTATGTATGTATGTATGTATGTAAGTACGAATGTGTTAATGTGTAAATGACTATGTGTGTATTAATAGATACATATATTGTATTAATGTCTGAAATGTATGTATATCTATGTATAGTTGTTTGTGTGTTGCATATAGGCAAGTGAGCATGTATGCATGCAGATATGTATGCACATACCTATGTATGTGTGAATGTACATATAATTGTATAAAACCATGCATATACTGGTACATCCAAATTAATGTTAATAACGTTTAATAATTGTCATCTCACTTATAGCAACAGCGTACTGACAAAAGGTATTATAACGAACACCACGAAATCTTTTTTTTACATCTCTCGTACAACATAAGATATTCACTTTGCTGTTTGTTAACTGTCATTAAGTCTGAACAAGAAGACGTTAAACATGTCCACGGGTCTTCAGAAACAGCCGGCGTCTTCCCAGGACTTGGACACGAACCGTGGTGGTCCGTGTCTGAACTGCACAAAAGACAACCATAATATCTCCATTATAGCAGTAACTGACTGACCAGCGGAACAGAAAGAATGTATCACCTCAGTATTTACCTTTGATCATTGTCCTGTGACCAGGCTGCCCACCCGGAGTCACCCCCTAAAATAAACACATAAAGATCAACATCGACTTCCCTTGAAGACTAGGTTCGTTCCTGGTAAACGTGAACGATGAGGTTGGTGATAGTCGTCTCTGGAAAAAATTAATATAAAGGGTTGTTTGTTGTTTCAAGGAAAATAATAAAATAATAATAATAATAATAAATAGGGGTCTTAAGAATCATTAATTATAAAAAAAAAAAGATAGGGTTGGTAACAGCTGTTTCTGGAAAAAAATAAAACATAGGAATGTTAATATTTGTTTTTGGAAAAGTAAAACATGGACTTTGTTAAGATTTATCTAATAAAAAATGAAAGCTAGAATTGTTCATATTCATATATAGATATAGGGTTTGTTAATATCCGTCTAAATAAAAATAATAAATAGGGTTATTAACATTCATCCACTGAAAAAATAAAGAAAGGAAAAAAGTAGTTAACATCTCTGCCAAGCTAATTTTGTTTCGTGGAGTTTTACTGGATTTTGAGAAATAAATTCTTGTGAGTCTCGTGTGGTTTATCACTTCGTCTTGGTCTGTTGAGTTTATTGTGCAGCCTCAGGGAAAACGATGCACAGACTCTCGTATTTCTAATCATATTATAATGTATTTCAGATGTGTATATATTCAAATTCAGGCATGTACAAAGAGGTGTAAATACACACAGACAGACAGAAAATCGCGTACACACACAGATACAGACAGACAGAAAAGCATAGTAGTCATAGAGATTCACACACAGCACACGCTTAACAATTCATTTTATACTTCGCTCTGTTTCTTAAAATCATTGTTGTATATGTGCTTTTGAATGTACGTTTGTGTCTTTATATCTGCTTTTTGTGTACGTGCGAATTTTACATATATCAGTTTCAGAGCAGTTGAATCCCTTTGTATGTTGTCTGTTCATATGAGTCTCGTTCAGGTGAAGAGACTAAAGAACTTAACTGCATTTTATCTCTCCTTCCAATACTTCATCCGACCGTCCATTGTTTCACCCGTCTGTCTGTTCATCTGTTTAATAATTATTATTCAAAAAAATAGATACAAAGCACAAAAAATGTCAATATGCTACAGTTAACTGATAGATAACTGTCAGACGTGAATGACAGTTTTATTGTTAACAAAGACGTGTTTAGTTCTGCTGTTAAATACAGATTATTACGTTATGTATGAGTCAAAATATCCTATATTTGACAGGTAATAATTATGTATAAACAAAAAAAATTCATAGGTCTCGGGACCTAATTATAGCCATATTTTTTTATTATTTATTATTCTATTTTATTTATTTTTATTATTATTTTTATTATTATTTTATTTTATTTTATTATTATTATTTTTATTTTTTTATTTTTTTTAAGGCAGGAAAAATAACAGAAAGGATGTAAGTCACAAGAAGAAAACATTATGGCATTGAAATTAATTTTTTATTATTTCTTAATAAATACAGTTAAGTAATTATTATTATTTGTATATATATGTGTGTATATGTATATTTGTTTATTTATTTAGTAGAAATAGTATTACTAGTAACAATAATTATAGTAATGCGAAATGTCATAGTAATGGTGGTGTTGGTGATGGTGGTAGTAGTAGTACTAGTAGTAGCAGCAGTAGTAGTAGTGGTAATAATATTGTATTTAATTTTTTTCGTCATCTTCACCATTATTATTATTATTATTATTATTATTATTATTATTATTATAATTATTATTATTATTATAACTAAAATTATTATTATTATTATTATTATTATTATTATTATTATAACTAAAATTATTATTATTATTATTATTGTATTAGCAGTTTATTTATTTATATATTTCTACCACTCTCAGCCATGTTATTCTGTACTCAAAATATTTTTAACGACATGATTTGATATTATACTGTATTACACTAGACTAGACATCACGAGTTAATCAGTTTCATTCATTGTTGTCATTACGTCATACTGCACGCGCTACCCTCCTCGGGGTGAAATATGCTCTGATACGTCATTTACCCCGTGTCACACAGGTCAAACTAATGTATTGTGCCAACGTGAACGACGTCGAATGCACGTGTCTCGAACTACCGCGACTGCGTGTCGTTGTCTTGTTTGACAACATGTTTCAGAAGGTAACAAAGGCGCCTGATAACAATTATTTAACCTGCAGTGAAGAAAGACCGCGGTATATTGTACGTACAACAATTGTTGTCATAAACAGTTAAAATTAAATATTAATCAGCGTCTTCTATTGTAATGTGACCAACAGTCCGTGGTTTATTAAAAATGTTAAAATATATTATATAAAAATTATATAAAAATTAAGGTAACATACTGAGTGTTTCGTAATAAAATAAATACAATTTAATCATATAAATAACTTAATACATAAATAAATAAATACATAAATATATAATTTATCATGTATGACAGAAGAGATTACAAGGTACGGAAACTGAACTAATCCAAGCTAAATTTTAGACAATAATATTTAAAATTAAAATTAGAATCTTTGTTTTTAAAATTTAAAATTTCTACATTTTCGTTTCCTTTCACTTTCATTATTTAATACGCCAAGCCTACAAAAATAAAAATAAAGATAAATAAAATAAAATGAATCTATAAACACCCTGATAAAATAAAAATTAATTTTCACCTATGTAACACTAGAGATAAAGGATCATGTAAACCTAAACTTTGAACAATCCCACGCATTCTCCTTCACGTCTACATTTAAAAACCACAGATAACAAATTACATTAGCGTGCGTTACCAACTTTGCGTGAGTTACTGTCGTTACTTCTAATATTACAAACACGATATATCCTCTTAGACATACAGAGGAGTATTGTCATTGCATTAATTGATTTAAGTCAGATATTATACACAGGTGAACGCATCGTCACTTTGTAATATAATATATTTAATGACTTAATCATAGTTATTGTATCACTGTATAAGTTAACTTAAACCGGTAATGACTTTGGTATATTTGTGTTAACGTCAGCCGGCTATAAATGGTTGTGCCAAAGGTATGCGATTTTGTAGATAGAAAAGAAGGGTATAAAGAAGAAGAAGAAAATAAGAAGTAACTTGTGTCGTTTAACTGATATCTTCTGGTTTGTGAGATTAACTGGAGAAATTGTAAGTATTTTATGTAGTGTAACTAATCTGGAATGTGTTTGTAATATAAAGCGTGGCTAAAAGTGGTAGACTTATTCTTACTGTCTCTGATATTGAAATACGTTTTTAAATTCTGAAGATCTTATATTGAAAAATCCTTTAAAATTTTTTATTTATTTTTTTTATTTTATTTTATTATTATTATTATTATTATTATTATTATTATTATTATTATTATTATTTATTTATTTATTTATTTATTTATTTATTTATTTATTCTTTCTTTTTTAGATATAACTTACATATCAGTTACTTTAATTTCAATTTATTTTTCATTCTTTTTTTTTTTTGTTTTTTTTCTCTCTCTTATTACTATTATCTCTTTCAGTTCATTTTTCATTTTCATCTTTTCTTTTTGATTTCTTTCCTCCTGTCTTTCATCTCTTGTTTTTCTTTTTACTTCTCATTTCACAGTCAGTGATCTGTCGCGGTAAATCATATTAAAGAAACGTGATTCACCTGAACGGCGACTGTTCATTTCACAGTCTTCTTTTCTAAACATTTACAACACAAAATGTCTCACCTGGACGTCTTCACCTGAACTTTTTTTTTTTTAAACAAATCTAACAATTACCTGCTCGGGGCTGATTTCTAATTCAGGTAAAATCGACCTCGTCTTGTAACGAAATAATCAGGCGTAAAGTCTCGTCTTGAGCAAGAAATAACGATTTCATATCAGCCTAACTGCAACTTCAAAGTCGTAGCCATGCTTTTTGCATTCATAGCAATTCGATATTTGTTAGCTGTAAATTTATTAACGGAACAATTATAGATTTTTAATGTAACGGGTATATTTAGTGATATTATTATAATACTGTCTGTAATATGAATTTATTACGGTGTAGTTATTATTTTTGTTCTTTTCTGTTTTTCTTTTTTCTTTTTACCTTTTCATTTTTTATATTTCTTCTTCTTATTATTATTAGTAGTAGTAGTAGTAGTTGTTGTTGTTGTAGAGGTAGCAGTAGTAGTAGTAATGGCACTAGTATTATTTATATGTAAGACTGTATTTATTTGTTTATCTAATTTCTCACTCATTCATCATATTACATTTTACATCAGTTAAATATAGATTTTTTTTTTATTATTATTATTTATTTGTTTATTTATTTATTTATTTGTTATTGATTTTATATATTTATTTATGAAACTTAATGAAACAATATGTTACATTTAACTAATAATCTTATTGTACAATTAAGTAATTTCAAATGTAAACAGTTCATGCAGAATGTAATTGTTTCTTCCCTAATTAACCGCAGATCTATGCTATTACTTAAAAAAACAAAATCAATTCTGAAAAAAAATTACGAAATTATTACTATTACCATTTAACGCATCGTTAACAACATTCACTTATTTCAATAGGCATTAATAGTCCTTAATAATTTAATTTTAGACTTTGTTTTTTAATGAGATAATTAATTATTTTTGAAGTGTGCTTGGGATTATATTCCTAAATGTTTGATGAGCTGAAGTAAGCCCATACTTGTATTTAAAATTTTGTAAATAAATACATAAAAACACATAGGTATACATTTACATATATCTATATCTATCTATCTATCTATCTATCTATATATATATATATATATATATATATAATTAATTATTTATTCATGCATGCCTATGTAAATGCATGAATGTATATAATGTATACATACTTACGTAAATATATACATAGATACATACACATATATACATATATGCATACACACATTTATACAAACAAAGAAACATATATACATACATATTACATGCATACATACATATATTCATACAAACATACATGGATGGATTCATACATACGCACACAGACACACCTAGATTTACAAAACGTTTATACATAATTATACAAACGCAGAGACACACACACACAGACACAGTCACACACATACACACACAGACATATACATACACCTAAAATCATATATACCTTTCCTCTTTCACGGTGTTCATTATTACCACCCCAGAGAACTGATGTCAGACCGGTAATGTATGAAAATAAACCTTTGAAAACGTACACTGTATAACTCGACCTTTTTTCTTTCTTTCTTTTTTTTTTCAATACGCTACGCAGTTCTGTTAGCACACAACCAAATACACTACACTTCATATCGTTTTCGCTATTTTGAATAATGTGTTTAGTTATGGATAATGCATTGCTTTATCACACTTCAGCATTCCTTGTGGGTTTTTTCTACTTTCGGGGTTTTTTTGTTTGGTTTTTTTTTGTTGCGTTGACTTCAATTTCAAAAGGTGTAGATAGGATTTCTGAAAAAGAGCTTCTTGTGATATATGTAGTTTTAGTTAACTCAAACCATGCGTTTTGATTTTCTTTTTCTAAGAGGCAAGTCAAAAGTTAAAAAGAAATTCAGTGTACTTGACATGATAAATAACATCTGATAGATAGAGATTAAAAAAAAATTATTTTCTGTTTAAATTTAAAAAAAAAAGTTTTCTGTTGATGATATGGGGATAAAGAAAAATGATTAATGTACAGGACTGAATTTAGATTATTTAAAATAAATGTTTCAATTTTTGTTGGGTTTTTTGTTGTCGTCTTTGATGTTGTTTATTTTTGTTTTCATTTTTGTCAGTTTATTTTCTTTCTTACTTATTTATTCATTTGTTTGTTTGTTTGTTTGGCTCTCTGTTTATTTATGTAATGTTATCATATTATCATTATCATGATTATTATTATTATGGTTATTGTTGTTCTTATACTTGATGTCATTTTGTTTTAAACATACGAAAGAACCGAAATTAAATATCAGCTTCCATAAGTCACTGCAAATTTATATTACTGTCAAAATATATCTTATAAAAATAATTCACTTATAAATAAAAAAAAATATCATGAGAAAGCTTCACAAATTGTATTCATGCAGTTTACTAACTCAGGCAATAAAATAAAACTAAATATACCAGTCACTTCAGTAACTGACACCTTATCTAACACGTCCAGTGTTGCAAAATTCGTGTCATACTTTTTTGCGGCGTACACCTGGGTAGTTTAAATAAAACGAAAACCAGTGGGGGTTCCCTGTCAGTCTGAACTCTATTTCAGACACACCCGTAACCGCTGCTACCTGTAACAGGTAGATAATGTAAGCACTACAGAAGATATTTCTCTTTCTCAGATTAGTGTCAAAGCTACTGAAGTCACTCGTACTAATAACCTACAGCTTCTGATAATACTTTTATATAATTGTATACCTCATTAAAAACTGCCCACCCACTTTTTTTTATTTTTTTTTTTTTTTTTCTTTATTTCATGCTCCCTAGCTTGATTTTCTCGCGTCTTAAAGTCTCACTAATTAGAATATAATTATTGCTGAACTTACGGACGAGATTAACAACACCTGTTGGTTGCTTGCGACTCTTAAATCCGTTTAACTGGTTAATAAACTTAATTTCTAGACCTTATTCCCGTTAAGATCTTTGATTATGAGAAAATGCACCATGCTAGGCATACACACTTTATGGCAGTTGGCATACTGGTATTTATAAATGTATAATAAAAAGCCGTTAAATGGTTTTTTTGTTGCGTAATAAATTTGATCTGCTCAAAATATCTAATAGTTTGTCTGGGTTACAGACAGATAGAGAGAGAAAATTAGACAGACAGTAATATTATCGCTAACTCTCGTATTCATTCTCTCTCTCTCTCTCTCTCTCTCTCTCTCTCTCTCTCTCTCTCTCTCTCTCTCTCTCTCTCTCTCTCTCTCTCTCTCTCTCTCTCTCTCTCTCTCTCTCTCTCTAAATAACTAGTCATTTCTCTTTTTATCATTGCCCTTGAACATTTTCTGTAAACCGGAATCCCAGCTTATCTTAAATTTTTTTGTTCGCCTTTTTTACAGACGCGAACTAACAACCCATCCCTTCTTTATGACAAATACACTAGACAACCATCACACTTCGCAGGTGGGCATGTAAATTGTCCTGTTGATTACATCAGATCTATCACCAGGCGAGATAACTGCATCTTCCAGTAAACAAAACTTATCTATCGCTAGCCCCAAACAAACAAGCCAATTAATCCCTCTTTGGGAAATTGGCCCATATCAATGGTTGTAATTCGGTCGTCCTACAGATAACGAGGAGGTGCATCGCTGGATCAAAGCGGCCCCACAATGGAATCATTTACACCTGTGATTAGTCTGTTTTCTCAGCTTATTGGAACTCAGGTAATTAGCTAGGGAATAAGACGTGACGGAGAAGAGTTCCTGTTACAGTGTCTGGCAGATTTGGTTCTGAACTAGCTGCTGAACTGGTGCAGAGATTTCAAGCGAAGTTTTAGAAGTTAGAATATTTTGAATAAAGCCTGCATCACTGTTGGAATTGGGGTATGTTATGATGTTATTACTGCAGAATTATACCATTTATCATATAACAACAAATAATTTTTTTTTTTTTATACCTGAAACAAGTTAAATACGTTTTTATCTTATTCCAAAACTTGTTTTTAAGAAGTCATAAACAATTTCAATTCTTTCTAATTCGTTGAAAGATTAATATAGAGACTTTCAGTTATGATTTCTTTTCTTTTCTTTTCTTTTCCCAATTTCTTTTAAACTTTATTTCAGATGTTTCATTTTTTATTTTTTATTTTTTTTTTTTTATTTTTTTTTTATTATTATTATTATTATTATTATTATTATTTATTATTTCCGTTTATTATTTTTATTTCATTCATTTTTCCGTTTTTTTTATTTTTTTTTTTTTTTTTTTTTCTAACCGGCAAACCATTAACATCTAACACAAAAGTTTAGGTGTGGAGTGTTTGCACTGACTCAACCCGTGTTACAATATTATATTATTTGTACAAGCAAATCGCCCTGTTTGTGATTTACATTCAGTTCTGACTCACATAATCTAGGCTTTATAACGTTCAGGGATTATCGAACTGAAGCGCAATGTTAATAAAAATGTCACCTGCTGCCGAGGTTATTCAATTCTGCGACCTGTTAAATTTATGGCATTTCTTTCTGAAATGCGGCAACTGTCTAAAAGCTCATAAAGGGTCGAGGGTGCCCCGTTCACAAAATCATTAGTGTACGTTTTGCGGTGTAGATTCAATTATATGCCTACACAAAAAAAAATGATTTGTGCTCTGACCGTTATGAGACTGATACCAGATACAATAAATTATTATGTCAGTTAATGAAAATTCCTCAAGAGATTCCTTTTTTTTTTTTTTTTTTTTTTTTTTTGAGTTTTTTTGGAAGAGGTCGTTAATATTAATATATTTACGATAAATAGACGATAAATAGTTTAACTGTTTATTTATTTATTTACTTATTTGCTTATTTGCTTACCTATTTATCTATCTATCTATCTGTTTGTCTGTCAATATATCTGTCTATCTATCTATATATCTATATCTTATTTTATTTTATTATATTATTATTATTATTATCTTCGTCATCATCACCATTATCATCATAATCATCATTGTTGTTGTTATTGTTGTATATTTGTTTTTATTTTTTCTCTTTATTGTTCTTTTTGTCAATTTGTTCTTTTTGTTTTCAAAGAAATGAATCACTATGACTGTTGTTTTCATTCTTGTAACTAACATAACTAGAAGTAACTTCACAGTTTGAAGATACCTATATAGTTTGATTCTAAAGTCATTCTTTGAAATACAATATAACAAAAATTTGCATCACACATTTGTTTTCTTTAAGTTACTGAATTTTGTCATTTTCAAAGGGAAACGTTAGTCTCTTTTGTTTTCTGAATTTTTGATACATAAGGTTTATATGTGTATATATATATATATACGCATGAATGATACCAGTACCATTTCAAAATACGACGTAATACACTTTCAACTTCGTTAAATCTAGCTTTCTCTGAAAAGAAATAATTAAATCGTTAGCTTATAAATTTATAATTCAAAATTAATTTTAATGTCGTAATAGAAATTTACAAATTTATAATTGAAAATTAATTTTAAATAAATTTACAAATTTGAATTATACTGACATATTAATATACCACTTAAACACTTTGCTTGTGTTATTTGTACTATACCCTTTTCATGATATATATTGTTGTATGTAATAAACTGAATTCCGACATTCACAGAATTTTGTTTTATAAACCTCAACATTGCATGTAACTACCGTTTCAAACTGAACAGCGGGGTACAAGCCGCGCGTTCAACTTCTTATGCGCTAAATCTTTAAAACCGAACAGATTAAACATCAAACCTGCTAAATCTTTAAAACCGAACAGATTAAACATCAAACCTGCTAAATCCCCGCCTCAAGGAGATGCCTTTTGTGTATAATTGTTCCCCGACAGCCTGCCGGCGTTTCATTGGTGGCAGCGCGTTTCGGGGGCGGGGCTTAGATACCTGCGAACTTGAACTCTTCATTACTCTCGCGTGGCCGCTGTGAATTGACAGTTGAGATAAATCTACGGTTGGGACTCGAGGAGGACAAATTTTATAGCTGAAACTACTGTCGGCGTGTTTGTGTGTGAATGTGAAGGGATAAAATACTAGTGTTTCTGTACAAATGAAAGGTAAGATTCGGATACGAGTTTTTATGTATTGTTTATTTATCAATTATTATTCAAGGTAAAATTTGGTTATGAAATTAAGTCCTAGTTTTACAAGTATGAACTTGAATTATCGATTTTAAAATACGTTTTTTTTTTTTTTTGTTTACAGAAAGCATGATCTGATCGTTAACAAAATATGGATTCCCACGTAATTAAGATGCCGTGCAGATGTTGTGTGTTCATCATTCTGTTAAGTGTTGTCCACGAGTCACTCAGCGCCGAGATGAAATATTCTTACAAAATACCAGAAGAAAGGGCTCCGCGTACTTACATAGGAAACATTCTGAACGACACGAACCTGAGGACAATGGTCAGCGAAGAGGACCACGTTAATCTCAGATACAGTTTTCTCACGCAGGACGATCCTCGCATCGCTCTGTTTGAGCTGAACGAGATGACGGGAGAGCTGAGGACGTCGTCGAGTCCAGACGAGGCGATGGACCGCGAGACGCTGTGTCCGTTCACCACGGACTGCTTCTTCTCTATCGAGGTGGCCATCAAGTCTACGATTGACCAGTTTTTCAGAACCGTCCAGCTGGACATCGTACTGCAAGACATTAACGACAACAGACCCACGTTTCCTAAAAACAAAACCGTCCTGGAAATA
The DNA here is from genome assembly GCA_012295275.1 of Chrysomallon squamiferum. NCBI lineage: Eukaryota > Metazoa > Mollusca > Gastropoda > Neomphalida > Peltospiridae > Chrysomallon > Chrysomallon squamiferum. The sequence goes on from CM022670.1 coordinate 4,650,697, forward strand.
TCTGAATCTGTTTCTGTCAACACACCTTTCCCCATCGTAGGCGCTCAAGACAGGGACGCGGGATTAAATAAACTTCAGAGATACAAGTTGCTACCCGAAACTGACACTTTTCAAATAGAGTACACCACCAAAGTTGATGGCACTTCTGAAGTGAATCTGATAGTGAAAAAAGAACTGGATTATGAAAAACACACCCACTATGATCTCAGACTCATAGCAGAAGACGGGGGTAACCCACCGCTGACTGGGGAGCTGAAGATTCGTATTCAAGTGGTGGATGTAAATGACAACAAACCGAAATTTTCTCCTGTTAACTACAACACGACAGTGGAGGAAAACGTGAAACGTGGAACGTCCATTCTCTCCGTCACAGCTACCGACGCTGACAGTGGTCGCAACGGGGACATTGTTTTTAGACTCAGTCCGCACCAGTCACGGAAAAACCTGCAGTTGTTCTCCATTAACAGCACGACGGGGGTTCTGTCCGTGACAGGCGACCTCCAGAATGAAGAGGAAGAAAAATACGACATCATCGTGGAAGCCAGCGACAGAGGAGTGAAACAGTTCACTACGCAAACCGTGGTCACGGTGAAAGTTCTGGACACGGTTAACAATCCACCGAGGATTAGAGTTAATTTATTGTCCAGCAGAAACGTTTCTCTCGTGTCCGAGTACGCCAACCTCGGGACGGTGGTAGCCCACATAGCCGTCCACGACGCAGATCGTGGTCGAAACGGCATCGTCCGCTGTCAGCTGCTCACTCACAAGTATTTTGAGCTGCAAGGCTTTGACGTGAATGAATACAAGGTTATTGTAGCAAGACTTCTAGATCGCGAACTGACGCCAGAACTTTCAGTGACTGTCACGTGTAAAGATGCTGCTGATCCTCCGCTAAGTGCCAATGCAAGTTTTAAAGTCCGAGTGATGGATGAAAATGACAATGCACCGTTTTTCTCTAAACCTTTCTACACTACCTCCATTTACGAAAACAATAAAATTGGTGATACACTCTATAAGGTGACTGCAAATGACGCTGATGAAGGTAAAAATAAAAATATTACATATTCGTTGGTGTCCAATACAGGAAATAAATTCTTTATATTGCCCAGAGATGGAACAATTATTGCAAATCATGTGTTAGATTTTGAAACAACAAAAACGTGGAATTTAACGGTGAAGGCTACTGATGGGGGAAATCCACCAAGATCGACAACTGCATCTGTAATTATAAAGGTGAAGGACAAAAACGACCAGAGACCACAGTTTACTCGTCCAGTGTTTTTATTCAGCGTTTCGGAAACAGCGAAACCAAAACAAGTCATCGGACGAGTTTTTGCAACTGATACGGAATCTGGAAAAAACGGACAGGTCGTATTTTCTCAGAGAAAACGAAATCGGGCGACAACTTTCCTTTCCTCTTGTTTGAAAATGGAACAATAGTTATTCAGAACTTCATCGACCACGAAAACCAGTCCTCATACGAATTTGAAGTTACTGCCACTGACCTGGGCGAGCCTGCTCTCTCCAGTGAGGCTCGTGTGGTCATTTCAGTGGGAGACAAAAACGACAACCCACCTAAAATAATATTCCCCAACGTCACCCACCATTCCATTACGGTGACGTTCAGTCACACCGTTGGCACAGTGGTAGCTGTGATACGAGCCTCAGACAGCGACAGCGGCGCTAACGCCAAACTGAGATACGTCATCAGTTCAAGAAACGACAGTGGAAGATTTCAGCTGAACGTGAATACCGGGGAACTCTTTACAACTCGAAATTTCGACCGAATGGACATCGGCGTTTATAGATTAATGATCATGGTTCAGGACGAAGGCATTCCGCCATTAGCTTCTCATATCGTATTACAAGTTTTCATAACGCAAGGCAACGACTCTGCAGTAGCTGGCGTTCAAGGTTTTAGCGAACAGAACATTCTTATTACCGTTTCCATCATTTGTGCCACAGCAGTAATCTCCGCCATTATCGTTCTTGTCATTATTGCTGTGAAACGTGTCGACGGCAGACGCAACAAAGACCCAGCGCCGACGTACGTCGAGACGCCCAACGTCATCACCAACCTAGTGGACAAGGTGAAGGTCGACGCTGTTCGTTCTGTCCAGGGAGGTAATAATGGTGAAATGACTGGTGACGAGCAGTTTGGATTTTTACCGCAGACGAGAAAATCTGTTACTACATTTCAAACTACAGACGAAATGAAGGTAAGAAATCTAACATTTCTACTGTTTGTTAAACTGATATCGTTTATTCTGTTATTACTACTGCTACTACTACTAATCGACTACGATTATGACTACGACTACTACCACGATTTACTATTATTTCAACCACAACTACTGCTACTAATGCTACTAATTATACTGTTACTACTATTTCTATTGTCTTATTCTATTAGTACACTACTACTAAAACTACATTACTTTTACCACTATCGCAATATAATAATGTAATAACAGCAAGCATAATAATAATAATAATAATAAAATATTGTAACAGCACATACAAAATCAAAAATAACAACAGTGGTAAAACAACAACAAACACAACAACAACAGTAATAAATTTGTAAATAAGATTTAATATGTTCTGGTTTTAGTAAAGTACACAGTTATGAACAGTCAGTGATCTTCTTCAGACAGCACATTTTTTACTATATAAATATGCCACAATGCAGAGTTTTTATTCCAACTTCAAACAATGACAATAAATCTGCATTAAATTTCAGACTCGTCATGAATGCAGTAATATTGAAAATAAAAACTGTCCTAAGTAAATATCATGTTTCGTCCATTTCACAACTGCAAAGAGAAATTCAATTTTCTCTGAAACTGAAACCGCCTTCATTTCTTTTCTTCCTTTTCTTTTCTATTCTTTCTTTTTTTTTTTTTTTTTTTTTTTTTTTTTTTTTTTTTTTTTTTTATTATTTTAATTTTTCCTGAATACCATTTACAGTTATTATCCTTTCCTTTTTATTTTATATGAGCTCACAATGCATTTATTCTCGCCGTGAGGTCTGGTTCCATTCGAGGAATACCTGCGTTTGTTTTCACTATCATTGCCAATTCGCAGCAAGCTATTATATTTATATTATGCACGTAGACTCGTGTTTTCGTGTTTGCACAGTATAACTAAACACGCCTCGTCAATTTGGCAGCAACTGTCGAGTCTGTACGCCCTGAAATATTTGACATTTATCTTGCAGTTAGTTAAAATTTAAAAAACAAATTAGAAAAAGTGATTTGAATAAGGGAGGATCCAACATTTCACGAGAAAAGCGTGGGCTTTTTTTTTTTTTTTTTTTATTGTCGTGGTAGACATTTTCAAGATAGAATTTTTTTAATTATAAAGAAATAACAGAAGGGCAAAACGAAAAAATAATAATTATAGGTGGGGTAGCTGAAATGATTTCCCTCACCCCTTTAATCTGTACCTTAACCCATAACGCTACCGTTATAATGACATGCAAATGATGTCAACATAAACCTGTCATGCACATGTCTTTCTGTTCCCAGACACCTATGTCTGTTTAACCTGTTCTTCGCTACGATTGTTTATGGTAATTCCCAGGCTAAGTCAAACAGACCGTGAAATTCAAGAGGCGAAACCCTGCACTGCAAATATTTGAACACAATGGTGGAGACTTTTAACGTTTAATTACAGAATATTTTAGCATTGTAATGGATCTAGAGTTTTTGAAGTTTAATTGCATTATATTTTAACAGTAATTATGTTAGTGATTTTCATGTTTGCAATATATTTTAACGATGTCCTCAGTCTAGACAAAAACGTAGTAGATAAATGTATTCTAAATAATTTTGCAATGCATTAGTGACTAAGTTGTCTTGTTTGGTTGTTTTTAATTAAATAATATTCAGTATAAGAAGAACTGTATATTAGTGGTAACAGTTATTTTATTTCTTAATAAATGTGCGTGTTTCATTAATAATAAAATATTAGAAAATAAAATGATCAGCAAAAAAGAAATATTTTTTTTTTTTATTTTAAAAAAAAAAATCCTTTTACGGTTTCATTTAACGAATTTAGTCATTTCATTAATAATATGTTCATATATAATTGTGTATATATACGTATTTATATACGTATTTATCTCTATCTGTCTATCTATTCATCTATCTATTTGGCTATCTGTCTTTGTATCTAGCTATGTTTTGCCATCCAAGTTAAAGACTGCGAATGAAAGGTAATATTTATTTCCTTAAAGAAACAACTAATCAACATCTCCTTTATACAAAAAGCATTATTTACAACACTCTATCAACAGTTCACTATTGATTTCCATTGTGTGATATTTACAATATTTATTACTGCAAAGTAAAATATTTCTTTTCCTAAACACACTTGAACTTGTAACATCAAGTGAACGCCAATAATACCGAGAAGATTTATTCATTATAATATAAAAGCAAACATCATTTACAACGCGATGGTCGATGTTTGCTAGGTAAACATCTTGTAGTGGCGGGTTCTTTTTTTTTTTTACTTTTATTCACAAGCTCTCGTCTAGCAGTTTCTTGTTTCAATGAGAGTTTCATATGAACAGCAGTAAGTCCTTTAAGACGTTAGTAGCTTCGTTTTCTCGTTTACTTAACCTCTTGCATTGTCCACCATCAGACATCTTCGCCTTTGTCCACAGGATCATCATGGTCAGATTTCTTGAACGTGAGGACTCCTGTTCTAGCCGTGAGGTAGTTTAGAGGTAGCACAACCCCAGCCTCAAGTGGATCACATAGTAAAAAAACATAATTTAAACAGACCCCACTGTTTTATTCAAGTGGATCATACAGACAAATGTTTTCAACGTAACCCAATGTTTTACCCTCAAGTTGATGAACTTGGCAAAAGTTCTTTGATTTTATAAGCCAGTGCTTTCACCGCAAGAGGGTTTATTGATGTTTCCCCTCCCCTCCTCGCCACTGCTTGTGTGCAAAAGATTAAGAAGTCGACCCTTTCAATATTTGCGGGTTCGGATGAGCAAAAAAAAAAAAAAATACTGTCTTCATTTACCCCGGCTAATCTGAATTCTTGTACTTACATTGATTGGCACTAACCTTAGAGTTCGGATTAATGTACATTTTAGAAAATTCTTTTGGCGATGTTGTTGTTTTCTTGTAAGCAAGTTTAGCGTTATTTGTTGTACAAATGTGTGTGGAAACGAAACGAAACGCGAGAAATTTGTCAGTTGACCTCGAATAAGTTAACTTTTGACGATTTTATCCTTGACAAATTGATGGAATGATTTCGTAGTTTAGATGTTATAGGCAATACGAATCAATGTTTACTTTTCATCACACCTGAACTTTTGGTTTTATTTATGAATTATTATACAAAGTAATTGTATTAAAAATATTATAGAAAGGATTTGGGATCTACGTATAAAATTCAAATTCTCTACTTTATTATAATTTCTTCTTTTTTATATTTATTTAGTTCTTTATTTTTATTTTTATTTATTATTATTATTATTTTTTTTTATAGATATCATAAAAAGATCAAACTTGTTTTTTCCTATCTTCTTTCAAATTTTTCATAATAATTTGTATTCTGTTTTGATCATCGACGTAAATGACGAATTAATTCGGAACACTTTTCTTTTTTCCTTCTCTGTTTATTTTTTCTGTTAATTTCTCCATCACACTCGTCTTCTTTTCTTCTTTTCTTTTACACGTTCAAATTACCACCTTTCTAATAAATCCAATAACACTTGCGAACATCCTCTTTATTTCACTTTCTAAACACGCTGACACCTCCAACATTTTCTCTCTCGTCCTATTTACACTTATTATCGGTTTACATACAGGCTGAGTGATACCCTTTTGAAATTTGTAAATGATCCTGTATTGTTTAGTTGTCAGAAACATAAGTCTAACAAACTGCCTGCCCGAAGTGGGATTTTAAACAATTGTTCTGTTGATTTCTGAACGTGTCAATCGAATGCTGTACCTTTCACGTCGCAAAATTCAATCGCTAACAAAGATTATGTTTGTAATTAGCATCTTCAAGGCAAATCGACATTAATTGCGTTCAGAATATTTTTAATCTCTGATTACAACAGTTGTTCTGCCACCTGATGGAACAATAGATGATGATCAGTTTGTCCCCCAGGTGATGGATTTTTACCTGGACATGTTAGTGTCATCTAATTAGCTTTTCTCGATTTATACAGGTGTTACATAATAGCACTGGCGTATGGTAATTAGAAAATTGAAATATTCAGTAGGTTGTCGGTATTTTATTATTTATTTCTTTTTAAATAACACACAGACATATAAACAAACACATACATAAATACATTTCAGACAAACATTCACATATATTTATGTTTTTGAAAAATGAAACTGGTAAAGCTAATATTATTTCGCTCTATAATGACTCATCTGTGAGAAATCAGTTTTGTGAAAATGTATATTTGCATCATGTTTTTCTTCTTAAATTTTGTTGATTAACCTACGCTGATCTCTCTCCCCTGTATGCGCATGTGTTGAGCATATAATAAATCAGAATTATTTATTAACTTTTTTAAAACAGCTTTGAAAATTCATAAGCGCCTTTCCTTAACTATAGTGACACAATTTCTCATTTTCTAAGCCGTTATGGACATTTATACACACACAAACATCAATGTCAACATAGCCATAGGTTTTAACCCCACGTCCACCCTGCATCGTATGCGCATGTCAGTTCTGTCGTATCACTTCCTCTTGTTCATCAGTTTTAACATAAGGAAACTGACACGTCACGCGGTTCGGGGTCTCACCCCACCTTTTCACGATTCTGCCGGGGTTGCCAGCATGACGTCGTCACTGGCTGCGATGTTGTGGGCTTCAGTTCACCTCCAGACAAAAGACATTGGGAGCGAATTCGAGTTTAAGCAGATATTGGAAGTAAAATTATCACCGCTTCGCCACGAAGCGTTCGAATTAGTGGGAACCCCGCCTTCGCGGGGAGTGTCCCAGTATAATTGAAGTGACAACCCCCGTTCAGGGTAGTTATTAATGTTATATAATTTTTATAGTGTGTCAAATTGGAATTCGCCTGCTTGACACCCGGTTGAGTGGGCAAAATGGGCGTCTTGTTTGTCCCTCGTATGAATCCGTCTTTGACGAAAAACATAGGTTTCCCGTGCACTTCAGAGGCTGGAAAAGAAAAAAAAAAAAATGTTTTAATGCAGTTCGTATATGTAGGGTTATTATTCTGTTGACTTGGACAAAAACGTGCTGGTGTTTTATTATTGTAAATATTGTGAACTTGATGTAAGGCTACAGTGTGTGAAAAGAAAAGAATGAGAAAAGAAAATAATAGTTTTACGGATGGAATAGTCGAGTTATATACATCTCTAATGTTAGGAGTGTTTTCCTTTCAGTATTTTCAAATTAAGTAGAAACGTGGTCTTGTTTACTTGTTTTTATTTTTTTATTTATTTCATTTTATTTTCTCTAATTTATATTACTTCCCAACCATTGTTCTACGACTTATTATTTTTATTGAATATATTCCTGTTCTATTAGAAGTAAAATATTAAATAAATGTTTAAGAATACATTTTCTACTAGTGACAAAATAAATAAATAAATAAAATGTAACAAGTTATTAATAACAACGAAGATATGATGATAATAATAAAAATAGTAATAATAATAATAATAAAAACAGTTATGATGATGATAAAGACGCCGATGATGATAAAAGTAATAAAATCCAATCTAAATCATCTATCTCTTCGAGCTGTAGGACTACACCTATCAACGCTTTATATCTATAAACACAGGTGAACAAACTCCAACTCTAGCAACAAGCTGATGCGCGCGTTGTCAGTGTCATAAAGCAGATCATAAAACACCGTTATATTTGTTTGTCATTTCACAAAGCAAACACAACAACACTTTCAAGCCATCGCAACAAACAAAAACGCAAATCCCCGTAAGTCAACGTTCGTGTGGCGATTTCGAGCGAATTAAAAGATGTTTGTTTCGCCTTGTTTGGAAGCGGCTTTCACACAACGCTGACTGCGGTTTCTCCTTTTCGCTTTCGCTTCAGTTTCTCGTCTTCTTATCACCAACATTAACTTGAAAGTGACACACACAACGTCATTAGGGCCTCGGCCGAATGACTGTTTGCCGCACACAAGATAAACACAGATTATAATGGAAGGCATCTTCCACGTAAAACCGGGTTCAGAAAATGTGTGTTTGCGTCTGGTGAAAGCTTGTTACCTTTCTGTTTGACGCACCTGGAGGTTCACGCTAATCAATGTGGTGTAACGGGACCGTGTGTATGTTTGTCGTCCGGGGTGTTATTGAGGAAAACGCCGGACTTCAAAACGGAATGCATGCGTTGTCAATATTATTCTTTTCTTAACGGTTTGTCAGTTATCATAGACGAATACTGCTATTACTGGGCTGCTGATGATGAAGGATATCAAACACACACGCACACGCACGGACACACACACACACGCAAACACACACACACACGCAAACACACACGCAAACACACACACAAACCAACATACATACATACATATATATACATATTCACACACACATACACACACACATACATATACACACATAAATATACCCCACTCAAGAACATATTATATGCACCCAGACACATATAGCTACATACATATATATATATATATAAAAACACACACGAACGTGTTTGTCATGAAATATAGTATCAAATGATTTGGTTGGAGGCGTGGAAGTGTTTGTTTTCTTTCAATTATTTTTTATTATTTTTTTGTTTCTTTGTGTATAATCTCTGACCGTTACCAAACATACAAAATAAATAAAATTTAATGCATCATGCATAAATGGGTCATTTCCTCAGGCCTCGGCATATCTGATTATTTACCTATTGTTGGCTCGCCAGCTCTCGAACTGCACATAAAGACTTCATCGTGTATGTTATTATAGCACACAATAACCAGATATTGACGTGCGTCTTTCAGTCAGTAGTGTGTCTTTTAGAAATAAATATAAATGCTTCTTACAAATTTTTACTGTTTGTGCACGAATTCTAGTATCAGCTTCGGGGTGTATTGAAAAAAAAAAAAAAAAATTACATTAATTTCATTTATGAAAAAAAATGAATAATGGTAAATATATAAAATAATGTGTTAATGATTAACCGATATTTTATTGAAATTGTGAATTTTGTTTAATATATATATCCACCTGCTTGATACATTAAAATATTTTACCATATTTTTAATTTATTTATCAAAACTAATGGTAAAAACGTACCTGAATTAAGTAAAATAATTGTGAAAAGTTGATTTTTTTACGCGAAAAATATTCTTTCATTTTAATCTTAAGTAATTATCATTATGTTTCCATTAAATATTTTATCTGACATTAATTCATTTTTAATACATCTTTTCATTTAAGTCTCCAGCAATAATAATTTTATAATTATATGCGATTGTATTCCACAAATATTTAATTGTGTATTTTTTTTCTACTTCTAACAATAATTATGAAATTTTACAAATGCACAAACTGATTTTTCTATCAAAAATATTAATAAATAAATAAATAAATAAATAAATAAATAAATAAATAAATAAATAAATAAATAATAAATTATAAATAAACTAACAAACAAACAAACAAACAAATAAATTAATTAATAAATAAAGTTAATTAGTAATTTTGTTTTCCATAAATATTTAATTATTACGTTGTTTAAACAAAAAGAAAAAAGAATTAAAGTATTATCTATAATATTTATTTATTTTGATATTCATGTATTAATGTTTAAAATGTATCTTCAGTGTAAATATTTTTTTTTATTTGGATCATTTCTTATTGTCTAATGAATTTTAAAATATTATTTTATTTGTAATAACATTTTTTTCTATACGAATTTATTTACGAATTTAGTTGCTTTATAATGAGCTTTAACATTATTTTCTGTATAATGCATAACAATTATTATTATTATGTTTTCACTACTTTTAATTAGATTCAGTTATTTTATAATTATCTTCGTTATATAATTATTCTGATATAAAACTGTAGTAATTATTATTATTATCTAAAACACAAATGCTTAATTGTGATGTCAGTTACATTTATAACGAGCATAATTCATTTTTATTAAAAAAAAAATGTTTTAATAATTATAATATTAAGGTTATCATCATCATCATCGTCATCAACATTATTATTATCATTATTGTTATTGCTATTGTTATCATTATTATTATTATTGTTATTGCTATTGTTATTATTATTAACATTATTATTATTATTATTATTATTATTATTATTATTATTATTATTATTATTATTATATTATTATTGTTGAAAAAACGACATTAAAGAATATAAAAAACATTTGTTTTTCTATTACATATTTCACGTGTTTGACTTTCAGGACAAAAACAGATACAGCGAAGTGACGTTTCAACCAGACGGGAAGCTCTCTCAAGTTTCTGTTTTAAAACTTCATCACAACGTTCTGCAGTCTTACCAGGGAGACCAGCTCGACTCCCAGCAGGTGTGTAGATTTTATCAGTGAATTAGCATCTCTTTATCACCGCGTTTAATAGCAACCCTTATTAACAATAAATGAATGAACTTTTGGTAGCGGGTTTTCAGGGTTTTAATATCAGTGTCTTGATCGGTTTTGTTTTTTGGTTGTTGTTGTTTTTTTCTGTTGTTTGTTTGTTTTTACTTTATTATTAGTATTATTACTTTTGTTTTTTATATATTTTTTTCTCATTATTTTTCTTTATTATTTTTTGTTCTTCTGTTTTTCAATTCTTTTATTGTTATTATTATTAGTAGTAGTAGTAGCAGTAGTAGTAATAATAGTAATGGTTGTTGTTGGAGTAGTAGTATATTTATTTATTTATTTATTCATTCGTTCGTTCGTTCGTTCGTTTGTTCGTTCGTTCATTCATTCATTCATTCATTCATTTATTTATATTTATTTTTATTTTTCTATTTTGATAATAATATAATAAATATTCGAGCCAAGATAGATGCAGTAAATATTTAGCTATTTACCACCAAACAGAGAGAAACTGTAAAATAATAAAATAATAAAAAATAAAATAAAATACTTTATATAATTATAACGGCGTAGTAGAAATAAAGATATACAGCTATAGAGGCATAGAAACGTAATTATATATATACTAAAATATGCACTGCACCATAGTTTTGAGAACTATACTCTCCCATACTGTACGAAAACAACAAAATGAAAATAATAAGTAATAAGCATAGTCACGCGTTCACTGACTGTACTAATGACTAAATCAATGCAGTCTGAATGAAGTAAAAAAACAGAAAGAAAAAAAACGTACGGTACTAATTAATATTTTATGTTATTCCCTACAGGCCAGTGCTAAGTTCAGTCGATGTAAAGATAAATACAACGCTAATGACATTATTTGTAATCTACGTAACATTGATTATTCTCAGTTGTGAAATGTAGCCCAGTGATATAATCATTCCTTTGATGCGTGACTGGTGCCTGATCCGACCTCTCTCTTCCTTTGTGCTTTTATTTCCCGTTCCAAACGAATGGTTTGTTAAAGAGAACATAGCACGTGTTTTCCTACATGATTCTAACACAGGAGTGTATCGGGTTTCCTCTGTGTTTTAAAATTTAAAAACAACAATAATGTATAATTAATCAGTGTTAAGTAATGGTACAGTAAAAACAAAATTTTAATTAATTTCAACATCACCATCATCAACGTTATCATATTACCATCACCATCATCATCATTAATTTTGTATTAGTATTATTACTTCTAGTAATATTATTACTGTTATTATTATTATTATTATTACTATTATTATAAATGTTATTACTGCTATTACTACTACTACTATTACTATTATTTCTGTTGCTATTATTACTGTGATTACTACTACTACTATTACAATTGCTGTTGTTGTTGTTGTACAATGCGTATAGGTGTGAATTTCACGTTTTTCAGAAAGTGGCAGCGTGGCAGAGATCACAAGAAGACATCCAGAGTGACACGTCAGGTGACACCACGACTAGTGACAGTGGCAGGGGCGGCAGCGAGGTGGATATAAGTAAGTAGACTAATTACATAAATAAATAAATAAATAAATAAATAAATAAATAAATACCCATAAAATGAGAAATTAAATCTTTCCGATTTCTAATATTTATGTATATTATCCTATATTTCTGTTGATGTGATTATCCGACTGTCTCCCTATCTCTATATATCTAGACGTCTGTATTTATCTTTCTACATATCTATGTTTATTTATGACTTTACACACATATATATATGTATATATTTACTTATATATATTTTTTTTGTTATCATTAATCTTTTTATAATTACATAATATGTACGAAAGCAATTTTGCTAACATTTCTGTAGCTTACACAGTTAAAACTTCTTTTAAATTTCTTTTTAAAAATATATTTCACATTAAACCGAGATCAAAATTATTATCCGATTTGTTGTTTGGGGTCACCACGGGTTCTTTTCGGTCTATGCTAAACCGTGTCGTTTATTTGTCTTTGCTGTCCACTTTCCGGCAGTCTGGCCACTTTACGGATGGCTGAGATATCTGCAGTAGCAAAACAAACACTGACGTTTACCACTCGCCACATGAAAACTGCAAACTATGTTGATTAATGGGATCAATTGGTTTCATTCCAAACGTACGGCGTAACACAAATAAACACGGTGAATTAGAAAAATAAAAGTCTAGAGTGAGAAAAAAAAAAAAAACGAAATGAGAATTTAAAGAAAGAAATGTTAGGAATAGATAGAAATGATTGGGATTTGAAGGATATTTTGTTCTTGTTGTTGTTTTGTAAATTTTATTTTTTTCGTTTTGATTAAATAATGAGGGCTGAATTTAGTAAAATGTTCACCGATATGTGATCAGAACTTTGTGTTTGAAAGGCATTTTTGATTCTGTTAGTGTTTTTTGTTTTTATTAGTTTGCTATTTTTCTTTCTTTCTTCCGTTTTCTTTCAACTGCATTTAGTTTAAATTACATGTAATAGAAAGAAACCGAAGATAAGAAAAAACTCAATATATATAGATATTTACTTTTTTTATGGAACATTATCATGTTATTATAAATTATAATTGATATAAATACTCTTTCGTTAAAACTACCATTGTATTAGAGTAAACTTTATTTCCATACAGAGACTGATTTCTTTTTCCAAGAGTTACTCTGTTATTCTTTCCTTAGATATATTTTCCGTATCCGACTGAAACACAAATAATTAATCATGATTCCTTTTTTCTTCTGTACTTCGTTCAGATCTTAAAAGAAAAATACGTAAATTAATGTCGTTCATCCTCTGCATTCATATATTATTACAAAGTTTTTATAATCCCAATTCTTACGTTCACTTTCCTTTTCTTTTCGCAGATGACATACATGATACATCTACCCAGTCAAGCGTGTTAAACCCGGGTCACAGTTCAATGAAGACAGTTCCAAAGATTCCTCCGCGCCAAAGTACTCAGAAGCATGTGACATTCAGCGACCATGCTCCAAAGAAACCTCCGCGATCGAATGTAGGGCACGGAAATCATTCCAACATCTACACAACTCAGCAACCTGTTCCGCAGCGTCCGCACGGAAGCGTGACGGAACACATTCCGCAACAAACACATCTGTACAACAGCGCCTTACACTGCAGTCCTCAGATGCAAAATTCCTACAACGGCGGATTGCAGAGTGCTCCTCAAAAGCCCAAAAATTCGTATAAAAATGTGCAGGAAAACGTTTCCCAACAAAGACAAGACATTCCGAGCGCAAACAGACATTTCGGATTTACTGTTCGCAGTCCGACGTTTAGTAACGACAGCTCGGGTACCTTTGCGTTAAGCAATTCCTTCAAGCCTAACCCGGGTCTGTCTGGTGTCAGCCCCGTAAACAGTGTACCAGCACGCGATGACGTGCCGCGTGTACGTGACTGGAGAAACGACAGCATTGCCACTACTGACGATGGTGACGACAGATCTACGACGACGTCAGGCAGTTACACCATCGACAACGAGGACCAGTGGCTGAATTTAGACTATGATCCAAGAGATATTGTTGTGTAAATAAACATTCCCTGTGATTAGTGTGTGAGTGAGAGATGTGCTGATGAATAAATGTTATTATATTTTCAACGTTTGTTTTGCATTTGTATTTTTTATAGTTTTCTTCATCATGGTTATCATCATCATCATCATCGAAACTTTTATTATTATTATTATTATTATTATTATTATTATGAGTTATCATCATACTCCTAACATATCAGTATTATCATTAATGTGATCATCCTTACTACGACTACTAAACTACTATTACTACTATTACTATTATTATAATAATTTTATTATATTATAATTATTATTGTTATTATTATTTATTTATTTATTTATTTAAGATCATACTGATTAGAAAATTAAATTATTTTACGTTTCCACTATAAAACAGTCGTAGAATATAAAGAAGACAAGAATTAATCTGTGTATTTTTAAAGATTTTTCTTTATTTTTAATAATAAGTATCATTTTTGATGAGGAAATGCAAAAGAGATAAAATAATATCTAAAGTTACCAAATATTGTTTTTTCTTCATATTTCTCCTGTATTCTTGAAGACTAAGTAATTATTTATGGCAAATACAAAATTGCTACTGCAGTTAATAAATGATACAATCGCATGAACTACATTAGTATTCAAATTTTGCTTTCTAAGCTCAGTCATTCATCCTTCATTAAAATTATGCATGTTTGGTAAAGACAGAATTCGTTTACGATGGTCGTTATTCGCTTAACTCGTCCAGTTTATGACAAGATCTGAACTTTAGCTGTCGAGTACCTGACATTTAACCCAATTTGCCCAACAAGCTTAAAACATGGTATTTAAAATTTGCATGCGGCTATTACAATTTGCATGTCGACTCCATTATCATTAAAACAGCCACCCTGGGAGAAAGCATCGTTCAGTTGCGGTTAATTCTGATTGACGTCTAACGATTTCAAATAATTAATAACAATTGCTGTGGTTTCCAAATGCAATCAATGTGTGCTCTATGAGTACCGCTGATTTCCCCAAAGGCTTCTGCGCTGGAAGTAAAACGGAATGGACGACATTCGTACATTGCACCTACGAGTGTTTAACGAGCGACCCAGCCAATCTGTCAGTTTAGCCGTAACCCCACTCGTCACAAGGGAGCAGCAGTTGGTTCGGATACTGCATAAACGATCAAAATGACCCTTCTACTGATTCCTTTCACACATTTAATTTATTTTAAATTGCTCAAATCACATAAATTATTAGAATATGCAGTTTTTATAATCGTTTAAGTTATTTAGTGGTGCAGTGATTTTGCTGTTGGTAATATAAAAATATGTTAATGCCGCTAAATTACGTTTTTAAACATTTCTACTTCGTTAATGAAATGATTTAAATTATCAAGATATGCAGTTCTTATAATCATTCAAATGGATGACAGCTGTAGACACTTAGCTGTTAGTAATATGGAAATAGATTTATACAGTGTAATGCATAATTATTTTAATTTGATTTTTTACCTTCTTAAACATTTCTGTTTCGATTGATGAAATCATGTAAATTTTCAAGATATTCATTTTTACAGTCATCTAAAATTCATGATAGCTGACTGTAACAAGGAAACAGTTTATGTAATTACAGGAATACGTAATTATTTGAATGTTTTTCTGAATATGTTTCTAAATATTTCTACTTCGTTAGCTGACCTCGTCAATATATTTCATATGCCAGATAATGAGAGAGAGAGAGAGAGAGAGAGAGAGAGAGAGAGAGAGAGAGAGAGAGAGAGAGAGAGAGAGAGAGAGAGAGAGAGAGAGAGAGAGAGAGAGAGAGAGAGAGAGAGAGAGAGAGAGAGAACAGATTTATTGTTATGCGGTTATCTGAACTTTATTCAACCAGACATTAAAGGGCCAACCACTGCAAATTATTTATCTCTTCACAAACATAATTTCAGATAGTTTGTCTTCTATTCCGGACAGTCCATCAGCAATGTTGACCAGAGATTACAGATTATTTGTTTGTGGAGGGAGGCAATGCTTTCCGCATCCCAGGTGGTCACAGGGGAAGAGTTAGCTATTTACAAAGACGAAGACGGAACATTTAACTAATCTTTAGCATACTGGTTTCTTTCATTGTTATATCATGTATGTATTTGATGTGAAAAAGCAGCAATGTTTTATATGTTGCTGAAACAGGTGTATCGTTGTTTGTAGAGTTTCACTTGATAATTAACTGAACCAGATGGTAAAATGTCGAAAGAACTTAATTTTCTTCAAAGAAAGTCGGAAAAAATCCATGAAAAGTGCGGAAAAAAATCATTTTGAACAGTTAAATTTTCGAAACTGACTTAAGCTTTTTACTGAATGAGACAAATAACTTTATGTTTATGTCTTAAAGAGAGAGAGATAGAGAGAGATAGAGAGAGAGACAGAGAGAGAGAGAGAGAGAGAGAGAGAGAGAGAGAGAGAGAGAGACAGAGAGAGAGAGAGAGAGAGAGAGAGAGAGAGAGAGAGAGAGAGAGAGAGAGAGAGAGAGAGAGAGAGAGAGAGACACACACACACACACACAGACGGAGAGCATAAGTTTAAGTGAAAGACAGACAGGTAAAGAGAAAGACAAGGAATGGAGACACGGAGACAACGAGATGGAGAAACCAGATTAAAAGAGAAGAAACAGAAAATTAGTGAGATATTCAAGAGAAAATGAAGTCACAGGAGAATTCCGAACATTTGAAAAAAGAAATGAGATATATGTGTGACAAAGAAATAAATAAAAAATTATAAAAAATCAAGTCATCCCAGTTTTATATTTTCGATCCAAACGAATTGTGAATTAAAACAATTTCAGCTTAATATTACTCATACTTTGTTTAAAAAGAATAATAAAATATATCATCGTTCACCGAAAATTAGAAGCCTTCTTCTTAACTGTCCACTTTTTTAGTACAAAGAGAGTTAATTCAATCGACACCAAAGTATATTCAGAAAGACATTTAAACTATAATGGACCCAACAGTGTATAATCATAATGGAAACTACTGTAGGTTAAAAACGAAAATGAATTCATAATGTTATTGCTTGATATGGCTATACGATTTTTATTGGGCTTGTAGTTTTATTCCATTTTCTGAAATTGCTGTTTCACTTTGAAAGTTATTTCAGTCTTTGTCGTTCACTGCAATAACTCATGTCCAGGCAAATGAGATGACAATTTTATGTGATTCTCGAAAATATTAATGTCAAAAATAATATCACGGATTTACTTTATAGAGATGTCATGTAGAGAAAGTGAACATTTGTGCCAAATGAAGCAGATCTCGTATTTATTACATTTTAGCAATCTCGTCACGGTTTGTTTTTATGTTGTCTTCCTGTCAAATGACGCACATAGTATATATACTTTGGATTCTTTACATTCTCTTCTCTTCTGTTAGACGCAGATTCTCATCTCTCTCTCTCTCTCTCTCTCTCTCTCTCTCTCTCTCTCTCTCTCTCTCTCTCTCTCTCTCTCTCTCTCACTGACACACTCAAACACACACATAATATAAGTGTGTGTATGCAACGTAACAAAAACAACAACAGCAAGAAGAATAAGAAGAACAAGAAAAACAATAAGCACAAGAAGAACAACAACAAAAATAACAATAACAATATCAAACAAACAAAAACAACAATATTTTATTCATGCTATGAGTTCATTTACACGAACGAAAATTAAACATTTGAAAACTTTTATCACTTTAACTTCATTATAACAACAAGCGTTTTCAACATTATTATAATGCCTGGCATAGCAGCAATTCCGTTAACAGATTTCAACAGTATATGAAAATCGGTTAAAAATATAAATATTTCTTATCAAGTTAAAGATAGAATAAATAAACAACGTCTGTTTCATAAGTCGATTTACTCAGTTAAGTATTCGCTGTAGATAGTCAAGTTTGAAATGAGATATAAAAGCTGGCATGAAGAGTACGTTTAGCTAATAAAGGGTTAATCGCACACGTTATTACTGTATGTCAGTTTGTCATTCAAAGTTCCTGATAGAAATGATTCAGAATTAATTTTACTGGACTGCTTCTCTTAATAAAGTGAAGTACATACCTCTGGCATTAAAATACGTTTATAATTATATATAATTACGGACTAATGGATGCACTGCAAAGAATCGATCTGTGAAACATTCAAGCCTAAGACAAGCACATTAGAAGTGAAAAACAACACTTTTTTCACATTATATTGGTTTTTAAACTCTGCAAATAAACATAGAAAACATCAATTTTTTCTAAATATCTTACTTACAATAATAACGATGACATAGCTAAGATTTGGTAAGTGAAAAATAAACACACAGAAATACGAAGAGGCAGCGAAAGGGACAAAAGATCAAAAGATCAAAAAAATTATCTTGGTTGAATAAGTGTGTGTTTGTTTCTGCATGTATAGTGTGTTGGGTATCTGAGGTGTGGTGTTTGTGTGGTGCGTGCGTCTGTGTGTGTGTGTACTTGTATGTGCGTGTGTGTGCCTGTGAGATGGTGTCCATAACAATGATGATCCTTGATGGAAATAAACAATAGTATCATAAAAGATGTATCTCTAAACCATCTGACTATATTGCAAAGCGGATACACACAGATACATATATAACATTCAAACAAACAAAACCAAAGAACATTTTATTTAGTGCCATTAATACGTGCAGCTGCAGGCAGGTAGAAAGCCGTGTATTACAAGACATACATCACTGTCTTATCTCTCTCATCAGCTGTGTTATGAATGGTGATGAGGTTTGCTCGATTTGGTTTTCAAGGTAATAAAACTTCCCTCGTTTAATTTCATATGCTATTAGAAATTGCGGTTTTATTGCTCTTTCCGCGATAAACTTTGTGTGTGAGTGATTCAGAAAGCATTATCCGACACGACTGCGTTTTGAAACAAATTAGGAATAAATTCTGAATATCGTGGAGCAGTTTTAATTATATTAGGATTACGTTCCTTGTTTGTTTGACAGACACGTGTTATGTAGGTTACGCAATATAGTTTTGTTTTTGTTTTTGTTTTTGTTTTTGTTTTTTAATGTAAGACATTTATTTATCTGTCTCTTGCTCTTTTTCCCTTTTCTCTCTGAGTCTTAATTCTTTCTCTAATTCTTCTTTCTTTCTTTATCTAACTTTTTTCTCTCTCTGTTTCATTTTCTTTACATTTTTCTTGTTACCATTTGTTTTGCATTCTCTTTATATAAAAGTCTAGTTACATATATCTCTTTCTCATACATAAACATACATATCTTTTTTTTAAATTTCAGTTTGTGACATGACTAGTCTTTAAATGCATTTTAATATAAAATCTAATAAAAACGAACAAATTAATGCAGACGTCTTTTTGCGCCTGCTGTTCAACTTTGTCGGATGAGTAATTTTAAAAATAAAACTGAAATAAAACAAATTTCAAACATCTCTGGACTGAAATTAAATTTAAATTGAAAATATGTTCAAACAGGCGTAAATATCAATTTACTCTCTATCACAGTATTTCAGTTAAACGCGATTTGTTACATGAAGAAAAACGCAGTAAATGTTCCCCGTGGTCAATTTATTTGACCGTTAACTGATTCCCTAGCAACGGTCGCTTAGCAATAAATTTTAAAATATATATCAGCTCCTTTGTCCACATCTAAGAAGATTCATTTCTGTTCTGTTAACTGCCTCACAGTGTAGATAATAAAATATATATTTTTTAGTGTTATAGCAGCAACAATGAACAGCTATTGTTCACAAACAACAGTCAGTTGTTACTTTATGGGTAGGACACTGAGCGATGTATCACTGATGTTTAGAATCTTCTGTAACAACTTTTTATGTTTTAGTTATAGCTCATCGCAAAGCCATTCCATTAAAAATGAAAGAACGGTGTGTTTGATTGCCTCTGTTTCAGAGAAACCATCTGGCTTTCTGGCCATTTCGGAGCCGATCTTGTCTCGTTTGAGCTTCCAGATACTACCTACCTACCCATGCAGGAAATAACACGCTGAAAAACCCAGCACGCTGTGACTGTGCTTCCCGTGTATTTTCTAGTTCAGAACACAAAAGTGGCAATAAATACATTCGAAGACTTTGAAGTGCTGTTTTCTTGCAGAAACTGGGGTAATCAGTGACCTCGATAATCAGTGGCCGTGTCACATCCGAAGTGGAAATCCCAGTAGATTAGCACGGAAGGTGTAATTAAAAAAAAAAATTGTAATTAAATTGTTGATTACAATTAGAGCAATGAATGCAGGTACAGTTTCCACATCGATTGGTCAAAGGTGTGTTATAAAAAGGGAAAAAGTTAGGACAAAAGGTAAACTATTGTGAAAAGATGATTTGGAAGGTGTTTAAGTCGATCCTTTATCAAGTTAATCGTTAAATGTACTAATTTTAGTTATACGACTCGGGGCAATGCTATGATTAAGAAGTTAATGTGTTTACCCTCAAGGGACAGACTTGTTATTACTTATTTTTCTTCTTTTTTTTTTTTCCTCCATATTTCTGTTATAAAGAAATATAACAGTATTAGTAAACTACCTGTCTGTATGTCTCTCTCTCTCTCTCTCTCTCTCTCTCTCTCTCTCTCTCTCTCTCTCTCTCTCTCTCTCTCTCTCTCTCTCTCTCTCTCTCTCTCTCTCTCTCTCTCTCTCTCTCTCTCTTTATATTTCTATTTATCTCTTTATTTTTTTCTGTATATCCGTCACTCCATCATTCAAATAATTTCTATCTCTTCTAAAAAATTATTATCTCTACACTGCCTCTTACCTATTATTTCTAAATCTATATCACCTGAATAAGACATTTTTGTCACATATATAATTGGCTACACTTCACAGATAAAAACAATCAGGTAAAAAAAAAAAAAAAAAAAAAAGTAATAATTTATTTTTGTTCTGTTTATTCAGTTTCTTTCCCTGGGGTCATTTGCTTTCTTACTGTTGAATCAAAATGAGTGGATTTACTTCGTCTTGGTCTGAAGAAGCTGCTGTATCTACACCAAGACGGGTTCTGTCGTTCCACTGCATTATTTACGCCGGGTTCTTTTTTTCCTTCTATATTTACTGCCCTTAGGACGTCAGGCACAGTCAGTCACTTGTCGCATTAGCGTTGGATAACCTATCAAAGGCCCGATCAATCACTCTCAAAGCGAAGACAAGAGAAAAGTGACAAACGAAACAATGGTGCATTTTCCTGTTTTTTAACACAAAAACCTATGCGCGTAGACTTTCGCCCTGTCGGACTCCCGTGCAGAGCAAGTGAGCTGGCGACAACCGGCCCAGCCAGCCAGCGACAACAAACAGACAAGTGCAACCCGCTGTCAGGGGCTTTTGTCACACAAGACAATTTTGAAGGATGTTGCCGACTTTGGATTATTGTTTGTTTGCATTAGAAGTGCAATTTTCGGATTTTGTTTCTTTGCTTTGCGCATTGTCATTAAGAACTCAACGTCTGAAGGCAGTCACAGGTTGACAATGTGAAATCAATTCAGACAAAAGACTCCCCAATCAATCAGAATCACGTATCGCTTGCATCACTGTAGCTTGGGAAATCCTTATCTGTTTAGAAATAATGCTTGTCTGTGGATAATGAGGAAAGAAACTGTTTTATTGTTTATATGTCTTTAACAAATAGTGTCAATAATTTTAGGTAACTTTAGTACTCCAGAGAAAGTCGTTCGAACACACAGATAATAACAATAAGATACATTTTAGGTACGGGTTCATACAAACACGGAATCTGTAAACATATATAAAAAGACAATAGACACAAACATACTTCTACATTAATAAAACTAATATATATATATATATAAAATCTTTTGCTTATATAAAAATACCTGTTTATCTGTTTCTCGTTTTTCTTCCCTCTATTTCTATAGTGTTGACTTTAACTATTTAATGTCATATATATTCTTGCCTGTATCTTTGTCAGTTTTTGTTTTGCTCTTTGTATTTGCATCGCTCGTTCTTTCCAACTATAATCCATTTGTTCTCACAAATAAAAATTCATCAAATATTCATTCATTTATTCATACAGTACCTAAAAACCACGTACACAAAACAGTATATCGCAAACTAAATTATCCCTTAGACAAAATTCTTAAAATGCAAATAACAAGCTTGACTGCGCTAATAATATCCTACTATTCCAGAACTGTGTTATTTTCTTGGAATGTAATGAAAAGACTGTTGTGGTGTAGATCAAAAATTAAACTTAATGCTAGTGCAGTTGATCTGAAGATGTCTTCATGTGCTCAAAGCGGCTTAATTTTTAAAGCTGCCTCATCATTACTGGCCATATCTTTGAACAGACGATCTCTACTGTCATTTTAATGAGGTGTAATTATGAACTTAGCACTTGGAAATTCGAGTGATCTTTGTCAGTCAGTGAATGACATATTGGATTAAGTATCTCAGAAACAAAGCAGTATCAGTGAAGAATATTATATTCCTAGATTACGTGAGTTTGTGAATTCTATCTTTCTGGGTGTTAGTGTATGCGTTTGTGTGTTTTTGTGTGTGAATGTGTTTAAGTGTGTGTGTGTGTGTGTGTGTGTGTGTGTGTGTGTATGTGTGTGCATTTATGCCCATGTATTATGTATATATATATATACACATACATATGTGTGTGTACATGTGTGTGAAAACACAAATCTTTATGCCCATGTATCATGTATATACATATACACATACATATACAACACACTCAAAATAAAATTAATTTTAAATGACTGTGAAATGTAATATTATTTTTTTCTTTACTGTTTATTATTATTATTATTATTGTTATTATAGATGTTATTATTATTATTATTATTATTATTATTATTATTATTATTATTATTATTATTATTATTATTATTATTATTATTTTATCTTTTATCTTTCAGCTTTTTCTTACATAAATTTATTCTTTTCTTCTTTCACTTCTCTAGCAAAAATTCGTATTTCTCTAACAAAACAAGATTTTTCCTGACAGAGACACTGGGACTTGCAAGAAACAGCAAAGTACCACAAACTCTCTTAAAAGACGAACCCGTGAACTCTGTTTACTCTCAGTCTCTCTCGAGTTGACCAACACAATTCCTGAATTCTCAGATCTCCTCAGAAAACTTTTTCTTTCATTGTTTCTTGTTTTCCGTACATTTCAGTAAGAAGCCTTTCCTTGTCTCGAAGGAGCTAGCAGGTGCCTACATATACAATTAAAGAAAACAAGGCATCCTTGATATGTTTTGTGAACCTGGGTACTGGATATGCAACTTCGCTGCAATCCGGTATAGAAGTATTTCAGATCTTTTAGCGCAAACAAGAAGATCCTTTTGTAGCGGTTCAGTGTCAGATTTAAATCCATTTGTATCCAAATGCGGCATGTTAATATTTTATTGAGGGAAGGAAGGAATGGGGTTGGTGTTCTGAAATAAAGATAGATGTTGATGTTGTCTTTATTTAGTTAATATTTGAATTCAAATGTGTTTCATGACGAACACAAACATACACACAAATAAATAAATGGATGGATGGATGGATAGATAGACAGACAGACAGATGGACAGACAGACAGATAGACAGACAGACAGATAGACAGACAGACACATAGATAGATAGATAGATAGATAGAGATAAATAGAGAGAGAGAGACAGACAGACAGACAGATATACAGACATACATCGATATACCTATACACTTACATTTTTACACTAATCTGTGTTTGCATAATAAACAGACGCTTGTATATAAAAAAAAAAAGTGTATATGTATATGCATGTATGCTTAAATAGATAGACATACATGCATAAATAAACTTATAAATATCCAAAATTATCTTGATGCTATCTTTATTACTTCGTTTGGGTGGGGTTTTTATTATTATTATTATTATTATTTGTCGTTAAATAGATTTATCTCGAACTTTAATAGTCTCTTTTGAGAACGTCAGTGGTTCATACCTGCACAGTGCAGTGTTTAAAAATTCCTGTTAGGTGCGTACACCTAGAACGTTTCGACGGCAAATAGGAAATTGCTTTTAGAATGTTTGTGTCATTTGTTGTTGTTGTTTTTTTTCTCTTTCTTGATGCACTTACTTACACCTTTCAAAGAACGAGGACACGTGTTGTATTGAAACAACCCACGTATTCTGTTTAGATACGTACAAACACGTTTAGCAAAGAGAGAGATGTTTCTTGTAACAGGTATATTTACTGCTCGAGAGAATTAACGTTACATTTACTGTAGAATTTTTAAATTTTTTGATATTTTTAAAATAAATATAATAACTTCATTTTAAATGTCAGCATTCTTTGATTTTTCAAACCGGCAATAACTGCTGCATGCTAAATTTATTTTCTTTAAAAAATCAGATTTTTTGGTATACGGTTTAATAGCATAACAATTTGTTTATGTGTAAATTTCTTTGCACTATATTTTTTTTAATTTTTAATTTTTTTTTAATTTTTTTTAATTTTTTTTTAATTATTAGTATATTTTTGTTTTGTTTTGGTTTGGTTTGGTTTCTTGCTTATTTATTATTGCTGTTTATGGATTTTTTTCTTACCTGCTGGAGGGATGGATGATGGGTGGGTGAGAGGATGGGTGGAAGCAGTAACATGGAAAGTTTAAAAGTCTGAATTGTATTTGTTTTATTACTACAAATAATCTTTCTATTTCCATTTATTTTCAATTCTTTAATTTATAATTATTATTATTTCTCTATTCACTTTTTTATTCCTTATTATTCCTGTTCGTTTAAAAGAAAAATAAATAACGTTTAAACAACTGAAGAGAGAAAAAAAAAAAAACATTCCATGAAAGACGATACCTTTTTCACCCGTCTTCATAATCTCAGAGAGGACCGGGTTAGCGTTGAGAGCTCAAACTCACGAAAGTTGAATTACGTGGTATTGGTTAGGTGTACCTAGATATCCTTTACGTGTTCTGTATGTCTGTACAAGGATATCCCAAACAAACACTGAAGAGCCCAGCTTGTATGTTTTATACTTGTGAAAAACAAGAGAGTTACCTTTTCGACCCTCATCGTCAACAGTTTTACAGAGTTTTTCATAAATGTTAAACTATTTTCTAACTTGCAGAAATTGTTTGATACTATTTATTGGATATTTACGTGGTTGGCAAAAGAATGTGTGTTGATAATTTAGGTGACTGTACATGAGTGTTTATGTTTAACTATTTGGATGGATGGATTATATGTTTATATGATGTATATATGGATGGATGGATGGATATATATGTATGTATGTATGTATGTATGTATGTATGTATGTATGTATGTATGTATGTATGTATGTATGTGTATGTATGTATGTGTGCATTGTGTATATGTACATTTATATATGGAGATGCATATGTGTGTGTACTATGTACTTACTTAAACATATGTATTTAAATATTAGTATAGATAGACGGATGCAGCTGTATAAGTATATAGGTATACAATTAATACTATAACAATACGGAAAGAGAGTTTAGACGTGTTTAAGTCGTTAGAGAGAGATCACACATCTACCTACATCAACGTGTGTATATTTAACATGTATTATTAATGCCAGGATATACTAATGTGAAAATAATCACAAACGTATTTGTTTGAAAATAGGTAAATAAATAGTCTTAAAAATTAATAAGCAATTCACAAACAAATGACGATATTTACCAAATTTAATCTAGAAATAAACACAAATCTCAGATTACAAAATTGCAAAATCATGCTAAACAGTTCGTCGATCCATTCTTAATAAATATTCAAAGGGGGAAATACTCATCTGTATAAACTGTGACAAAGCGAGAAATAATCGCAGTTTCAACAGAAAATTTCCATAAAGACATTTTTAAAAGATAATAATAGCTTAAAAACTGCTCTCTGTTATTTTCCTTCGTGTTATCAAGCGTCGGTGCTCACACCAGGCAACCGGCAGCTAATTTAAATTCACTCCGGGCAGAACTGCGATAATTTCACCCTCGAACCGAGCCGGGTACCGGACTCACAGTCGCGGAATCTTCCTGGGGAATATTTACGGCTCTCGGAGATGATAGACGTATTCAGAAACGCACAAAGCGATTAATTTACTTGTTTTGTTTTCCTTTGAGGACTCTTGCGCAATGCACACAGCGGGTAGCGTACCTTGTTTAGCTTCAGGTTATTTATGCAGAGGTGACAGATGGACGAAATTTCACGAGTAAATAAAATGTTGTCACTGGTATCTCAGTCTTTTGATTAATTGATAATGGTGTACTGTCTGTCTCTTCTATTTCTCTCTTTCTATCTATTTCTGTCAGTCTGTCTGTCTCTATTTACCTATAATCCTTTCTTTTTCTCTCTCTTTCTCTCGCTTTCCTCTTTATCTCAGCTTTTATTTCTCTGTTTTTACTATGTATTTATTTTGCTATCTGTCTTTATAACGTTCTCTTTCTCTGTCGTTTCTGCTCTTACTTTCTCTCTCTCCCTCTCTCTCTCCCCTCTCTCTCTCTCTTTCTCTCTCTCTCTCTCTCTCTCTCTCTCTCTCTCTCTCTCTCTCTCTCTCTCTCTCTCTCTCTCTCTCTGCGATATATATATATTTTAAAGTATGCCTCGTTACCTACACCTATTTCCTATTCATTTTTTTCCAGTTCTCTCAACCGTGTAAACTAAAGTGCCGTGGTTATTTTTCATTGCTTAATTGCTTTCACAAACGTATTCGTTTTTTGTAATTCTCTCGTTAACTTTCTCCAAACTCGTCAAACTGTCGCCAGACACGAATGAAACAGGACTTACAAAAAGTAACGTAAAGTGCAATTTTACCAGATTTCTTCTTCTTGTTCTTGTTTATTTTTATTCTAAAATATTAAATCCAAACACTACAGTCAAACGGGACTAATAAATAAATATTTAGGGGTTTTGGGGGGTTTTTTTTTTTTTTTTTGTCATTCTCTATAATATTATTATCGTTATGTTCATATGTATTTTTTTTTTTCTCCGTTTATTGCAGCTGATGTTGTTATTATTATTATTGTTGTTGTAGATGTTGTTGTTATGGTTATTATCTATATTATTGTTACGATTATGATTATATGAATTATTATTATATATTATTATTATTGTTGTTGTTGTTACGCTATATGCTGTTGGTTGCATTGTTATCGCCATCTCACTAAATTTGTTAATATTCCATATACGTGTGTCTGGGCGTTTGCGTGAATGTATATTTTAGTGCGTGTGCATTCGTCTTTGAATGTGTGTGTGTGCTTGTGCCGATGTGAGTGTGCGTGAGTGAGTGTGTGTGTGTGTGTGTATGCTTGTGTGTGAATAAATAAATAATTAATAAAACTGTAGTAGAAGGCTAGCTCGCAACTGAGGAAGTACAACAACGTTTACAAAAAAAGCAACCCAACAAAACACCACACACAGACTCATAAATTGATTATACGACCCCCAGATCTCGTTTTTGTTAATAAACTCCAAACTCGCTGCTACATCAAGCTATCGATTTCAACTAATCGTCGACATTCATTTTTCCGGGCCGTTCAATAATGAGAAACAACACGAAATCGAAATTTAGGATTTTGTATTTTCGTTTCCCACGTGCAAGCCATGTGTCTGTAGACAGCTCTAGATTTCCTTGCCCCGGGGTGTGCGGTTGCTGAAACCTGCAACCCGTCTGACTGACACCCGGGTTGGGTAGCTGGTTTAATCGGCGTAGCTCGTTGAGGTGTAATGTTATGTACGTGCACCTACCACTTTCCCACAGGTATCGCTGTTTAATGGCGGAGCTATTCGCTCTCCAGGTGTACATTGCATGTAACTTGCTCATCAAGTGTAAGGGTTTCCCCTGTGGAGCCTCAATCTCTCCTTACTGGAGAACGATGTTTTAATTTTATTTATTTATTTATTTATTTATTTATTTATTTATTTATTTATTTATTTATTTATTTATTTATTTATTTTTTATTATTTTTTTTTTTACTTATTTTAACTTTTTTATTTATTTATTTATTATTTTTATATATTTATTCATTTATTTATTTATTTATGTAATTTAATTTTGTATTATTATTTTTTTAATAAACTTATTTTATTTTTATTTTATTTTATTTTTTTATTTATTATCTCCCTCTCATTTCATATTGAAAATAAAACGCCTTCATTTCCTTTTCAAAATTTGTTGATATAAACAGACAGAATTATAATATGAATAGCAAACACCTGTAGGCCTTTCAGAAAACTATTTAGAGCTTTCAACATTTATTAAAATGTATTAAAATTGAAAGAAAATGAATTAAATAAATTCCTTGTGCGGAACTGATGTAAAGTGTCAAACCCTGTCAGTAATAAGATTCATTTTTGTATATGTCCAATGTCTTTACTTAGGTATGTGGTGAAATACCTTAAGACATGTAAATGTGTATTTTATTAATATGTCTGTATTTACTGAAAGAAGCTCTATTATTATTAAAATGTCGGTAATATTTTGTTTTTAAAAAATTGATTCATTATTTATTCACAGATTTATTTTGTTTTATTAATTAGTAAAAAGTATTTTCTTATTCTTATGTGTAGATGATCAAGTGCATGCGTGTGTTTCTGTAAATGCATGTGTATTGCCATTTTGTGTTTCCAGGTAAATGTTTCTTTCGACCTTGAAACAGATCACAGTTTACACATATTAAGCAAACAGTAGTACTTATATCATCTGTAAGAACCTGTTCAGTTTGCTGAACTCAAGCTTGAAAAACCGGAGGAAAAAAACACCCAAGAATAAAGACAAGTGAATTTCTGAAGATTTGCTGATTCGCTATATTTTTCGAGTTAAACATACGAAGATATTAAGAAATAAAACCTAATACATTTTTATAAAAATTTAAACTTTATTTGTTTTATTAACATATACATGTTTTTGCTTAACCATATGTATATATAAGATTAAACAGACATTAATGTAGGAAACTTAGGTATATAAGAAAGTACATATTTCTAGGAATGCTTTTAAAAATGGATGGATGAATTAATTGATGGATGTATATAAAATATTAGGGTATCTGCCTCCCTTATCTGTATGAAAACTTATATAAAACATACACTGCTATTAATCTAGAAACAGTAATTCATGGCCTGACCGCACAGTATTTCCTCTCTGTCTGACATTTAACAGTACGAAGCCCTATAGCTACAGATAAAATAAAATCTGTTTTGTTTTATATATATATATGTTTATGTGCGTGTGTGTTTAATGCCTCTACTTTGCAGTGATAGATACAAAACGAATTTGTGAGTCTTACCATTGAACAATGAAGAAAACTGGCCTAACGAGGAAGATTTCTGGTAATGATGGATGAAGATCATTTATGTGATTCAGAAATCTGAAAACTATGGGTTGAGACCGCTCAGACCTCAATCGGCTTATACTTCCGGCTTCTTAACCGTCTGCCTGTCAGGAATTTGAATAAAAAATTTCAACTGATGCATGGTTAAACAAAACGATTATGTTGGCTGGTACGCTCGTTCTGTAATTTGTTACGACTGAGAAGTACAATGCTAGCTCGCGGCTGTGTCTGTACAAAGGGATTTTGATGTATTGCTTATAATGGGCTTTCACGTGATCTTGTCAGTGGATTTCTTCAGGACAATACGTACGAAGGTAACTGATATGACAATCACTTGCAGCTGGAGAGAGTGGTATTGCACCGTGCTGATCATCAATGCAGATAGTCACCAAGGAGTTGTTGATATCAACGTGTTGCAGTCTAGTGTTATGTTTCTGATTAGCCTTCTCTCTTTCTTTCTTCCTTTTTTCCTGTTGTTAAAAATAGAGCTTTTGGTGACTGGACTATGTTTACTTGTTATTCACACACACCCACACAAATACACCTACAAACACATGCATACTACATAAAATATACAACCATATGTACAAACGTACATATAGACGTACATGCATACAGAGATAGAGAGTAGGTTGGATCATTTTTTAGTGAAATTGTCAGACTATATTTATATATTTATACACAGATTTATTCAACAATATGTGTGTTATTTTGTTCACAATTCAGAATACGTACATATGTCACATTTTTCAATCACGTGTGAAACGAAATCATGTGCTCAAACGCCACCCTTTGAAAATAGTCTACAACAATTTGTTCCAACCCAATACATGCATACTCTCACATGCACACACACAGTACCACACATACAAACGCAACCGAGAGACAGAAAGAGAGAGACAGAGATAGACAGAGAGAGAGAGAGAAAC
Organism: Chrysomallon squamiferum; assembly: GCA_012295275.1. Classification (NCBI taxonomy): domain Eukaryota; kingdom Metazoa; phylum Mollusca; class Gastropoda; order Neomphalida; family Peltospiridae; genus Chrysomallon; species Chrysomallon squamiferum. The sequence goes on from CM022670.1 coordinate 4,681,048, forward strand.
AAACATGCAGACAGGTAGTTTACTAATACTGTTAAATTTCTTTATAACAAAAATATGTTGCATTTGACTAGCTTGAACTCTATGACCAGTTCTTTTCACACATATCTCTATCTCTGTCCGTTTTTAAATATATATTTATTACCTTCTCATTTTGTCATCAAATCCCTTTAACATCGACGAATATTGGTCATAAACGAACGTGACAAAAGACTATTTTGTTGAGCAAATTGTAAGAGCGACTTATTCCAGCGTACCGGTTTAACCCACAGGGAACAAAACGTACAAGTATATCTATACAATGACATCGTCAGCGATAGAACGCTGCAGATTATTCGAAATCGTTCGAAAATATGTTTCAAGATAATAGATGGACACAGGATAATCAAATTTTCTTTCAGTAGATTTGGCTCAACCATGATGCCTCTAAGAACTCGTAGAGTTTGGTCCGTAAAAATAAATTTAAAGTGAAAAGAACCGGACAAAGCTGGCCATAATTTCCGTGCAGCAATTGAAGCTGGCAAAAACAGATACGCCTCGGTGATCGTACAATTACTGGAGAGATAATGAAATGGTCATCGACTATCCGATCACTCTGATAGGGGAATTTGGAAAATGTGTTGTGAATTGTTGGTAATGTCAATACCGCTATAAAACGTGTCCGCTTTACGAGAAATAGAACTATACAGTGTAGTTTTTCCTTGTGTTTTGTTCGTTACTTTTGTTTTCTTTGATTCTTTGGCGCTTTGATGTTTTATATACAATATGTAAAGTCGTATCTCTTAAATATATTAATGTTTCGATACCCCTCTCTCTCTCTCTCTCTCTCTCTCTCTCTCTCTCTCTCTCTCTCTCTCTCTCTCTCTCTCTCTCTCTCTCTCTCTCTCTCTCTCTCTCTCTCTCTCTCTCTCTCTCTCTCTCTCTCTTTCTCTTTCTCTTTCTCTCCCTCTCTCTCAGTCTCTCTCTCTCTCTTACTCTGTCTCTCCAGTAATCAGTTTTTCTTTCCCACTCATCCCTTCTATTTCTCAACAAATATCGGCTGAGTTAAATATTTGTATCATTCTTTTGTCCACAACCCATAAATTGTATCCAATGACACACCCACCATCGAATGATTCATCTGAATCTCCAGCCATCATATTCACATACAAAGCTTTATTCGATTACATGCAGGCAATGTAACTGTGTGTGTAAGTGTGTATTTGTTTATATATGTAAATATTTATATATCTAAGCCTGTGTGTATAAGAATGTATATGTGTTTATTACGTTATGTGTGTGTGAGGGTTTGTGTATATGTATATGTATATATCCGTATGTGTAATAGTGCACTGTCTGACCTATATAATTGCCTCGTCATAAGTCAAACCCAGCAGGTAATAAAACATCATACAGTTAAATATAAATTATTATCTGTCAAATAATTATAGTTACTGCATTTACTGCCTACGGCGTTTTCTTTTCATTCTTTAACTTACTATTATATACACGTATGTGTGTGTGTGTATATATATAGATATCTATGTTGTTGTTGTTGTTGTTGTTGTTGTTGTTGTTCTTTATTCCATAAATAAATATATGCACCAGCACTGGTAATTATAATGAATTTAATTTATCTTTTGTTATTAATTTCACAACTAACAAACGTGTCAGTTTAGTCAGAAATGTTTTATGCACTGTTGATTACCTTTCATGTCAATGACTAATTTTCTCATTAATTAATAGTAGTTGTAGTATGAATACTAGAAGTAGTTGTAGTAGTAGTAATATTAGTAATACCAGCAGTAGCAGAAGCAACAGCAGAAAAAGTAGTAGCAGTAGTAATAGAAATTGCAGTAACAGATGTAGTAGTAATAGCAGCATCAACATTAATTGCTGCGGTAGAGCAGTAGAAGCAATATGATATTTTGACTTTGATGAAACTGTACCCAGCAACATAATTCAAAAAAAAATCTCCGAAAAGTTTCTCTGATGTCACATCTACGTTTAATTTTCAACACACGAGAAACTGACTTAAAAAGAAAAAATAAAGTCAGTGAAGACATTACATGACACTGCAAAACTAAATCAAACCAAGACATTTTGTAGTCTTGCGGTGAAATCGTATATTCTTTACCCTTCCCATTTTTTCACTCAGCCGACAGTAAATTATAATTACACCTTCAATTTAAAATTCATTTTCCTCTTCTAATTTTACAAGACAGATCGCGTATTAAGTCACTGAAGACTTCAACAAAAGCGCGGTTTTGATGTCAGACAGTGCGGGCAACTCGCAGGCTATCACAGGACGAAATTCTAGACAATTTATGAACCCACCGAATGATGACTGGTTAATCAAAGGATTAGCGTTTAAATCAATTACGTCGTCCTGACTTCTCTGGTTTCCTTATTTATCATGCATTACCTTGCTCCGCCTGTCACACGAGAGAATAGCAGCTTAATTGAGACACCTATAAGTTACCTCTGTGTGTATGTCAGTATTGTGTATTTGTCTCGGTTCCAACTCACTCGCGAAATTAAATATTGTTCCCCTTTTCAGGCTAGCTTGGGTATTTTTCTTTCAAGTAGAAGCGTGCGAAATATCGTGAATATTTCTATAACTTTGCATGTGTATTATGTTTTAGCATTATGTAAATATAGGCATAATATTATGACATTTTTACTGATTGATTAATAGGCAATGGCTGTGTTTACAGCGCACAGTGAAGCTTGTCAGATTGTCATCTGAACCACTTCCCGTTCCAGACACTGCCCCACAACTAATTATAAAAGGCAATGGTGGTGTGTGCTTTCCTGTCTGAAAGAAGGTACATAATAATATATTCACTGCTGCTAATGATAAAACCGACAGCGGTTTTCTATCTTTTTATCAGAATGATATCGTATAACAGTAGATTTAATGTGTTGAATTCTTCGTTAATAAAATAAATAAAACATTTCTTTCTTCTTCATTTCATATACAGTTGCGTGTTTAAAAAAAAAAAGAATTAATGTGGATGAATAGTTATGATTGTAATGCCGGCAAAAGAAAAAGAGGGAATTTAAAAACAAACGATTTCACAGTAAAACTAATCACTTTTTTGTTTTCATTTGACTTTGCTGTATCATGTAATATCAGACATTTTTTTCATAATATTAAAACAGATGTTTAACAGTTATAAAATAAATGCTGGATTCAAATTCTCTTTAATTCCCTCTGTTGTAGTGTTCTGCAAGATAAGATATATAATCTGAACCGTTATTAAACATAAGCTTAGAATGTTTAACTGACAGTTCAGCTGGCTGGTCTTGTAGTTATTTAACAGTTCTGTAACATGACCGACACTGTCATCAACGACATGCACCATTCTCCGTGTTCATCAACGGCAACATAGAAGACTTCGGCAGACCAGCACATAATTAACATGAGTGGCATTCCGTGTTGCTCGTGAAATCACATTAGCAAGAAAGATATTTCCGCCTGGGTCCAGCAGCCGCGCGGAGTATTTCCATTCTAGCAATGTGCAGCCACACACGTTACAGATTGTATCATAATTGAATCGACGAATTCCTTTCATTCGTAATCGTCACAAAACATAAGCTTTGTCAATAAAACGTCCCGCAAGCAGATCTGTTGTCTTCCGGATTGTCTTCGAGGCAGTTACGTAAGAAATAGAAAACTGTATGTATTTGATTCTGTAATTTGCTGTAATTTGTTTTGTTTTTTATGTTAGATGTTCAGGTGTTCTTTCACTGAAGTTTATATATGATTTGTTATTTACATCTTGATACTGAATTAAAGGGATTATAAATGGAAGTGTCTGCGGTCAAATCTCTGTTTCATCTCTGTTAGATATATATTATCAGTAAAGTTAATAAATGAAAGTTAGTGAGGCAATAGTAAATAAAAAAAAATTTGAAATTACTCCTTTTCACACTGTACCATTCTATACACAATCAGATCAGAAATACTTTCTGTGAGACTGAAAAAGGAAAAGAATTGTGTGTGTGTGTGTGTGTGTGTGTGTGTGTGTGTGTGTGTGTGTGTGTGTGTGTGAGAGAGAGAGAGAGAGAGAGAGAGAGAGAGAGAGAGAGAGAGAGAGAGAGAGAGAGAGAGAGAGAGAGTGAGTGTGTGTGTTTTGTCCAAATACGTGAGCAAAATACACATTTTAAAAGGATTTTATAAAAAATATTTGACATGTCACACATCAATATTTTCTTTACAGACTCCAAAACTTTATTTAAAAAATACATAATAATAAGTTCAATTATATTTAAAATCAAAGAGAACAGGTGAAGCGAGCAATGATTACAATGAGTTTAATATCACTAGAACTAAAGAAGAAGAAAAAAAAAATCATATTTAAAAAAAAGTAATAGAAATTCAATCGACCTCCCGAGTAAACAAAGTGTGGCGAATTGTGGAGAAATTAAGTTAATTCAGACTCTAATTACCCGCATTTGAGCAGGCTTAGAGCAAAGTAATAAGATACAGCGCTGGCACGTCTGGGCGCCACGTGAGGCAAAACCAGTCGATAACGAGTCAAACTGTCAAGCGCGAGGATTTACTTGGCGTAAAATACTTTATATTTTCACCAGCTTTTTTTCTCTCTGTTTTTCAGCGTTAAAGACTGACAGCTGAGAATTAGTCTTTTGTTAAAACGCACGAGTATGTAATTATAAGAAGTTTTTTAGTGTGTGTAGTTAAGATATCGTTTACATAATGTGTTTAAAATATTATTTATTTACTTATTTATTTATTTATTTATTTATTTATTTATTTATTTATTTGTAAATGAAAATCGTTATTCTGAAATGTCTGTTACACGGAGAATTATCGGCAAACTGGCACTAAATGAAAAAAGATGTGTGTATTAAATAATACTCTAAAGATCAGGGAGAAAAGAATGTTCGCATAGTTGTTAAGATTTAGTAACAATTACACAGGATTTTCAAGTAATCTGAACTTTCGGGGCTTTCAGCATGTTTTGTAAATATATTTATGTGCATAGCAGAAATAAGCATTCGTTGAAAAACGTGAGATATATGTCAAGCAGAGAATTTGCTTCATGTTTAGTAATGCATGAGATTTTGCGAGGATGAAGAAAGAGTGAATGATATTAGAAGAACGGACAGATAATGTGCATGTATAGTGACACTGGTGAGCAAATGAAGAAAGGACAGATGGACTTGAAAATGAATGGACATCGAGATGAATTTGTGAATGAAAGGACAAAACAAATATATATGTGTGCAAGAAAGTATCTTTGGTCTGTTTGTCTCTGACTGGATCATTCAACAGACTGATACACGAGAAGAATTAAGAAAAATCATTTTCAAGACATGAATATTCCCAATTAGCCAGCTTCAGGCGGCAAATTAGCCAGGTACAGATGTCTTCTTATCAGTGAGGCATGGGTAACTGGGCGTGCCTCTTCCACCCCGGTGCCTGTTGCTCTCGATGACACCTTGGACAGAGTTCATAGATTCTACAACTGACGAAGTATCTTCAGATCTTTACAAAACTAAGGACAAATCCCTTGAACCAGGCCTCTCCTTCGAGGCAATCCTCAATAGCAAACGGAAACCAAAAAAGCGTAAAGAAAAGGAACCAAACATGCTTGATTTTTAAGCCAATTACGGTCGTTTTAACATTTCTCAAAACTTAACTTTGATAAACTAGCGACAAGTGTTGTGCTGTATGCGACTGCCGAGGACCATTGTGGTGCTGACATACCTGTCCCCACGTCCACTCCACTGCACCCCGCGCTTCAGTGACCACGGTGGTCAAACAGTAGCCCACGATCTTCAGAAATCAGTTTTAATGAAGACAGGTGATACAGAGCTTTTTGTTCGTGGCTTTCATCTCGCACCTTCTTCAGCTCGGCTACCTTTTTGTGAAGCTACGGTTTGTCATTTTGTAAATTGGAAAATCACAAAATCTGAAGTTCTCTGTAGGAATCGGAGGCAATGGGCCACGCTCAAAGCAGATGGTCTAATTTGCAGTTTACAGTAAGCGTGTGAAGGCAGCTGTGAATTCTAATTATCTGTGGATTCATCAACGTGCTGGGTGCTTTCCCTGGTCAAAACAGATTTATTTTACAATGTCGGTTCTATACCTGTTTGATGAATTTAATTTCGCATTATTTCTTCAATACCTATTTGATAAATGTAATTTCCTATCATTTCTTCTATACCTGTTTCATAAATATAATTTCCTATGTTTTCTTCTATGCCTATATGACAAATATAATTTCCTATTATTTCTTAAATACTTATATGATAAATATAATTTCCTATTATTTATAAATTATATCTGTACACATATTTACTGTTTGATACAGATTTTTATTTAAATTAATTACTAAATGATAAGAAAATCACTTTTATTAACAGCTTTGCACATTATAGTTAATTAATATAAAATTATAAAAATCGTTGTTTTTTGTATTTCCCTTAAGTATTGTACGAATACCTGTTTAACATGCATTTTTATTACATATTCTATTTGTATATTTTAAACCTCTTCTGAAAATCATGCACAGGATACGAATAAAAGACGATATATAAAGACTCCACTTGCAGAACGATTAGGGTAAAAAAATAAATAAATAAAAATAGGAAAAGCAGAATTAATCTGAGAAAACGAGGTTTGAAATCCGTTATCACTGTTTATTTTAAAAGAGCGTTTTTATAGCCTTCAGATATTAGTTTAAATAAAGTTTTTCATATATGCTTAAAGATTTTACACGTAAATGTAATTTTGTCAAAAAAAAAGTATGTAATTTTTATCATTTTGCAAATGCATTGGACTTTTCACATTCAAAATGAGTAAGAGCGAAGAATTCTTTCTTTCCGTTCCTTCTTTCTTTTCTCTTTCTTCTATTTCGTTATTTATTCATATTTTTCTCTCATTTTACTAAGACTGAGTGCATCACTTTCTGAATCTGCTCTCAGATTCATTAACCACGTCATCGTTCCCGGCCACGACATAGATCACCTGGCAAACTACCTCAGTGACGTCTTTAATCTCCCGCGAATGGTCTGTCATCATCACCAAGATTACAGGTGCTGCAGTCACTGTGATGTATACCTGTGTCCACTTACCTGTGATATATCTGTTAGTGTATTACACAGTCAGTGATACATATCACCCTGCAGGGATACATGAAGCCAGAGCACGAAGATAGAGTAAACATTTTGGGACGGGATCTTTGAAGTGAATTTCTTCTCAAAATTTAAAAAATTGCCAGAAGGTTGCTGATGTGGGAACAGTTGTGTAATAAGAGTTAGAGAGAGAGTGCGAGTGAGTGTATGAGCGAGAGACAAAAAGAAAGATAGTACTGAATAAAATATTAAATAGATGTATTCAGAAATAATATTTATGAAATAGGTATTTAAGAATAAATAGGAAACTACATTTATAAAACAGATTTAAAAGAAATAAAAGGATATGAACGTATATATATATATATGAGAGAGAGAGAGAGAGAGAGAGAGAGAGAGAGAGAGAGAGAGAGAGAGAGAGAGAGAGAGAGAGAGAGAGAGAGAGAGAGAGAGAGAGAGAGAGAGAGAAGAGTGTGTATGTGAGTGAGAGAGAGACTGACAAAGATAGAGAGCTATAGACAGCTGTTTGAGATTTCTGAAACCATATTCTGATGCCAATTTAAAAGCCAGTAGACAAAAAGAAGAACAACATCGAACTGAAATGAAAAATTAAACGAATAATAAACAGGGCAAGTAGATAAATATTTGATTACACTGTTATTACCTGATACCCACTGATACCCATTTCAAATAAAATACAGTTTAAAAAAGAAAACAATTACCTTAGATTCCATGCTAGTTAAAAATATATCATTCTCATACGTTATTTAGTTCATTTTTTGTTTTCATTATATATATATATATATTTTTATTCATTTATATTTGTTTATTATTATTATTATTTTTATTTTTTTTTTTTTTATTTTTTTTTTTTTTGTCGTTTGTTTGTTGTTTGTCTGGATTTTATTTTATTTATATTTTTATTTATTTGTTTATTTATTTATAAATTTTTTGTTTGTTTACTGGATGAGGAGGGTTGTACACAATCTACACAGACGACACAGTTTAACAACTAATAAACGCACTGATTTGTCTTTGCCAAATTAGTTAGATAATTTATCAGTATAACATTACTTTACTAGGAATCGGATATCTTTTTCAAACTTTTTTTTTTTTTTTTTTAAATATTACTTTCATAAATCTACGACAGTTCTTACACAGCCTTAGACAGAATCTCGCTACGAGAAAACAAAAATATAAAACTAATCCAGTTGGATAAACAAAGACAAGTTTTGAACTGGGTTGTTGCGTGCTGCACTTAATTAGTGCTTCATTACTGTTTGTTTCTGTAGGAGTTGTGTAAAGTCAATATTTACGGTATACTTGCTGTCAGGGCATTAAATAACATGGCTTTCTTGTTTTGAGTGGCAACCCCAAATGGTTCAACAGACATTAATAAGAACGTTAGACAGTTTCCTGAAAATAATCACATCACAGACCTACAGCATTTAACTGATTTTTCTGTGGCATCCAGCTGTGCATTTTGTATTACGTGTTGAAATGTTTATTTAACTTTCTCTATGAATATGATGAATACGTCTTCTTGACGTTGTGTAATGTGTTATCTTCTGTTTGTAATGTTTGCTAATCGAAATATTCTAGTTGTTGTTGGAAAGATTAATATCATTAAAAAAAAAAAATTGTGAGATAAGTTTGACTGGAATGTCTATAATAATTCAGTTATCTTATATTTTTTGGCAGTGTTTATGATTAACGCAAAGATGAAAGATTTTATAACACGTGTATAATAAAATAATATGGCAGTAAAAATAAATGTCAGTATGACAACAGAAAAAAAAAAGTAGAAACAAAACAAGAATATATTAGGTACAGAGAGAAAGAAAGAGAGGATAGAGATAGTAAGAAAAAAAGAAGAGAGAGAGAGGGAAAGAGAGAGAGAGAGAGAGAGAGAGAGAGAGAGAGAGAGAGAGAGAGAGAGAGAGAGAGAGAGAGAGAGAGAGAGAGAGAGAGAGAGAGAGAGAGAGAGAGAGAGAGAGAGAGAGAGAGAGAGCTCAGATTATTAATACACTGATTTAAAATAAAGTATGTGGGAACAAAATTCAGTCCGTATTAAATTTCATGTCGGGTTTATTGACAACGTATTAATAAAAACAATAGCCGCTTTCATCTCTCTCATTACGCGACATTCATCGGCATGACCGCGACAAGATGACCACGCGTCAGCAGCGACAACAGCACGCCCAGTAAACACAGAACAACGGAAGGTTTCATGGCGACGTGTGTACATCAACAACACGACGTAAACGTACGATAATGCACTGCAACGACGATACATTTGTCTCGCAAACAGTCTCTGGAAGCAGGTAAACGCGACCGTCACCACAAAGCACGAACGCGTCGACTTGGCGGGAGTTTTAAAGTCGGAGTTAATAATCTGGCCAGTTACTCCGTGTTTAGAGTGTGATTTCTCTGTCTTAGACCCTCGATGGTTTGTTGAGGAAGCGAATTAGCTGGAATTGTGTGATAATTGAAAACATTTTGTGCAGCGTCTGCGAGTAAACATTGTGTAGCAAAGACAAGAAGTCAGTAATAAAGGTGGTGTTATCTGAAAAGATGAGAATTTTGAAAATAATTATTTTAGAAACCAACAGAGGAAAAGTTTGAAAAAAGAATTAACGTTATTATCCGCACCGGTAAAGAAGAATATTATGTAAGTAGTTCTATTAAGAAGAAATAGTGAACAAAAAAAAACAAAAACAAAAAACAACAAATTCATGTATCATTTAAATCCACTGGAATTCAAATACTTGTTACTTAAAAAGGTATTCAGTTTTATGGATTTCAGACAAGTCCTAACTGTGTTCGTTTTAGCCCAGCTAACGATCAAAATATATCAGTATTTTTTTTTTCATTTCTTTATCACCTTTAATCTCATACTCACTGAATGTTTAACATAAAAATAATCCATTTATTTATTTAATCCATGGATGAAACATAGACCTCTTGTCATAAAATGAATCAGAATTGCCTAACCAACAACCGCCCAAAACCGAACTATTAAATCTTTATTCTAGAAAAACCATGAAGAAAAACAACATAAAAAAAAATAAAATAAAATACAAAATCTTAATATATTTGTTTATTTTTGTAAAAATTCTTTAATTTATGTTCTAACGACTCCAGTTTAGAGGATAAAATATTAAATACTGATTTATCTGACGTTGTGTCATACCTGTCTTAGATGAACAAAAAGCAGTCCCGGCTTTATAACGATGAAAATTCAGCTTCACTTTGTTTAGATAGACAGCACATAATATAATACACTCCTGTTAAATTTAACTGGCTTTTAATAACAAACAATAAAAAAAAAAACCTCAAACATTTTAATTGAATTATATCTAGTCGACGATTCGTTTAAAAAGGTTGATATAAATTGCTGAGGACACAATGATCTTCATGAGTATCAGGGGGTCCTCGAATTCGGCATCAAACGAGACATGCCGGCTTGGTTAGAGAAAAATTAATCATGCCGACATCATCATGGCTTTCCTCAACAAAAATCGCTCCAAGACGATCTATGTACATACACCATTCTGTTTAGAAGAAAGCCGTGAAGCCATTAACTTCGTAATGTGTTTTGCAATTGAGAAATTCGTTCTAAACATCGCCGTTCTTTTGTTAGACAGCCTGAAAGCCTCTGATAGACGGAATCAGCGGGCGAGTTCGAATTTCAGATCGCTTCAGACGTCCCACCAACTGTGTTTCCAATTTCCTTTCGTTCACCCGTGTCTTGTCGTTACACGCCGTACACATTCATCCTCGTGTTGAATTATTTCCTTGGCCCATACATCATGTCGCGCTGACAAACCTCCGAGTTGCAGACAAACAGTTGTAACCGCTTCAAGTCGATGTTTCGTAGAGTGGCATAACTGTTCTCCTGCACGCTAAGTGACTACAGATAACAGAGAGACTCAGCAGACCCTGTTAGACTTTTTAAAACAAGAAAAAAAGAAAAGAAAGAAAGGATAAAAAGTAAATAGATAAATCATTTCGTTCTTCTTTTTTTAAAAGCAGGTTTATTACCCATGAAGCAAATTGAGCGGGAGAGTTCGGTCGAGTTTTCGGTAAAATGCATGTGTAGTTATTTCGCTCGCTTCTAATGACGGCAACAGCTGACTGACTTTCTCTGGGGTTTTTTTTTCTTTTTTTCTTTTAAGAGTCGCAGTCTTTGCATGTGTGAAGTTCTGCTGTCATCAGACTAATGCTCTTTTGATGATGAATGACGCTAACATCTGTAGACATGTCACATAACAACACAAACTAACATTCATCACTAAGAACAAAATGAAAAGAAAAACACATTCTGCTCAACCAGTGATAGACGTCTGTTTTATCGAATACCACGTTTTGTGCTTTCCCCATCTACGAGAAGACGCATCATAAAAGATCCCTTGTTGCTAATCCTAAAAAGAATTGATTAACGCATGATGAAAACGGGTTTCCCCTCTTGTTATCTGTGTGTTTATTAACTATATTATGTACGACGACGTAATTTATTATTATTTTTTTTTTAATAATTTTATTTAAAAATATATGTGTTGAAATTATCTTGGGATAAAACTGCGTTTTCGTTGTTTTTTTTTCTGTTTTTTTTAAATATTTACAGACAAAAACATTCCCAACAAAAAAAAAAACTATACAACTATCTACACAATCAAAAGAAAAAATTATATCTTTCTCTGTAGTAAAGTGTCATCAATCACTGACGTATTCGTCGATTCGACGCGCTATCTCAGCGAATCAACGCAAGTATGACTATCGACGCAACAAAGTCGAAGTGTAACCAAAATGAAGACAAAAACGTGTTGAAATGAGACGTCATCGCATTAAAGGAACGTACACGCCCGGCAAAAGATAAAAGGATTTGTTGACGGATACGATCATAACGTGTTGAGTGTGAAGGGCAAAGATGAGTAATTTATGTTGTGGTAAAAAGCGATGTCAACAGACTGTTCAGCTGATAGGATAAACTGAGAGAAAGATGAGAACAGCTGATGGCTTCAATCAGTGACTCAAAACTATCATCAGTCAGACTGTTATATACGACTGTATCACTGTATTACTGAAGCAAGCAGAGAACTAAACGAAAGAACTGTCATAACGGTACAGTTATCAGTAAAAAAATAATAACAAAAAATAAGTTATATATATATAGCGAGAGAGAATTCCTTTCATATTTTGGAATCTGTTGTTTAACCCTACGTACAGTGTGTTATGTAACCTCAAATGTATGCCGTGATGAAAGTGTCTTTCTTCTTTCTTTAATTGTTTTTGTTTTGTTGTTGTTGCTGCTGTTTTTAAACAATATTTGCCTTTTACAGTTCTCTCTCTGGGTGGTGCCTGTCAAACACTAGCCACGTGGGTTCTGTTAACCGTTAAAATAAAATGACAGTAAAAATTCTGGCTTTGCATTCCGTGCCTACGTTTACTGTCAAGCCGTGTATTTTAATTGCTTACAGCAATAAATTTATTATGATACGTCAGTCTTAAATTTGTCACTGTTGATAAGATCTGCATTAAAAACAAATGACACTGATTAAAAGGTTATTCCCAGCCCTTTTTTCTTACTTTCCTGTATCGTATATCTCCGTGTAAAGCCCGAACTATAAACTTTAAACACCGGAATAACAGTCCGTTTTTGCCTTTGTGTGTTACGTGCGGTGCTTGATGTCTGTCACAAGTTTTAATGAGAGGATAAATTTAATGTGACGGATCGTGACATTTTAATCCCGTTTTGGTCTACGCAGACTGGAGAAATCGAAAAATAAATTGTCGTGTCATGGTTATTTTACTTTCTGGTATTTTTTTCCCTAAATAAATACTAGTGCTAGTCACTCCGTCATCTTCTGTATAAATAATACGAAGAAGAAAAAAGATGATGATGATGATGATGATGAAGAACAATTACTATTATGTCTGACACTATTGCTGCTGCTGCTGCTGCTGCTGCTACTCTCTTATTACTAATAATATTACTACTATAACTTGTACTCATACTATAGCTACTACAACTGATATAGCTGATTTTGCTTCTGTAGTATAGCTGCTACCTCTATTGCCACTAATACTATTACTAATATACTACCACTACACAACTACTCCTTTTATTACTACTACTACTACTATTGCTAATACTGCTACTCCTAATACTGCTACTACTACTACTACTACTGCTACTACTGCTAATACTGCTACTACTGCTACTACTACGACTACTACTACTACTACTACTAATAATAATAATAATAAATAAATAAATAATAAATTAAATTAATAAATAAATAAATAAATCAAATTCAGAAAGAAGGGAAACACAAAAAAAAAAAACCAGAAACACTGAAAGGCAGACAGATAAATAAACAGAAGAAAGCAATTTCGAAAAGACCGACAGAGATAAATTAATAAATAAATAAATAAACTTCTTTTCACCTCAAACAGACCAGTCAGTGCATGACGCCTCATTACTTTGGAGAAATGCTTAAAACGTCTTAGCCTTATGTAAATCTAAACTAATAACATACATTAACAACGTCAACACTACAGCGGCAACGTTAGTCTTGACAGTCGTTGTGTCCTGCATGACGCCTGTGGTGTTTGGTTCATTATTAACCAATTCTAACATCATCTGAAACAAAATTACCCGGCTCTGGCTGAACAATTGTCCACGACTGTTTAGTAATCCAGTTTCCTCCATGGTCGGCAATCAGTGGTCTTTCTGTTACGATGACCAACAATAACAAATAGTGGACAATATATAATTTGCCTGGACAAGAAGACACCCCATTGCTTAGTCTAACCATCTTCGCTTTGAAACTGTAATTGCAGGTATGGACAAAGACGGGAACGTAGTTTCTATTTTACTGACATTCGTATGTAATATTTAAGTGTCTGGCCTAAATATGTGTAATATTTAATTTGCTGCATTTAAAAGAAAAACAAAATTTGAATAAATTAGATTCAGAGGTAAATGACTCGTATGGCGAGAAATTTTCAAAAACTGGCTGAAGTCATTGCCTAGGGTATAAGGAGTCACTGGATCACTCACCCTCGATACGCCATTTAGGATTTTTCCCAAACTAGCCAGTGTCTCCTTAATGGATATTATAATCTCTAGTATATGATTTCTTTTCTATGAGACGTAACATAAAAATGACTGCCTCGTGAAAACAGATTAACACAGAAATTTACCTATAACGACTATATATGACATGACATATACTTGATAAATAGTTAATCAATATATTCGTTACATTAATTCCTTGCAACAAATGTCAAATAAACCTAAATTAACTCTATCACTGTATGAATTAAAAATTAAACCAATATGATGTATATAGATGCTAGATCATTTACGAGTTAAATGAGGGACAGACACACACACAAAGAGACACAGACAGAAAAACAAAGAGACAGAGATAAACAGACAGAAAATTAGTCAGACAGAGTGCAGAGAGACGCGAAGGGGACAAGAGAAGAAGAAAAAAGACACATTAAAAAATTAGTATTATTCGATGTCATTTCAGTCATTTTTCAAGTGTCACCTAAGTGTAAAATTCAAGTCCATAATGACCGTATATTAAATAGCTCACTGTTCTAAGCACCTTCTCGTTGCTGTCAAAAGTGAAAGCCTTAAGTCCGGGCTGCCACGAACCCTTGTTTTCAGACGTAACTGCCCGTGTCCCATTATGTGTTTGACCTCTGTCAAGAACGACAAAGAAATCATTTTGCAAATGCGTTAGTTTGATAAACAAGAGCGTCAAATTACCCACTCTTACCTTTCATGATGTGTCAAGGTTTGGGCTATTAACTCAGTGAGATACCCATACAGTACTGAACTTACGGCGCTCACGTTTCAAACGTTTTGTGAAGAAATCCGTCAAAAAGTAAGCGGTAGGCCGCAGTTTGACTTTACAAGAACCAGCAAAGCAGCTGCTGCAGCGTGTTTTGTTTCTTTGTGATTTAGTAAACTGATTAATGCAAGACTTTTATATAAAGTAATTTTCGCTTTTTTGTTATTCTGTTGTGTTTTTCAGTGTTCCGTCATCCCATCATTATCTTTTTAATCGTTTTTTTCCTTGTATTTGTTCTTCTTCATCTTCCTGTTATCATCAACATCATCATCATAATCACAACAATTATTGTTATTATTATTATTATTAACAGTTTTTGCTCTTTCTCATCCTATACCATTTCACCGTGATTGTCATTACCTTCGTCGTACTCGTAATTTTCTTCTTATTTTTTTACTTTTTCTCTTTTTTCTTTATCTTTACTATTACTGTCATCATCAAAATGATCGTTATCGTTAATATCATTTTTATTTTCTAGTATTTTATCTTCTTTGTGATTATTACCTTCGTTTTCCCTAACCTTTTTTTTTGAGTTTTTCTCATTCTTATAGTAATTTCACTTAATTCAGGGTGCTTCACATATAATATAAATTAACTATAGTAGTAAAGGTAAGTATTCAGAATGTTATTATTCTACAAAACATAGTAAGAACATTTTGTTTAAAATATACGTTAATTAGTTGACTTTCAGTTATTTTTCTAATTTCTGTGTCAAGACACTAAAAAATGTAATGATATATAACTATCAGAAGTATCAGCAGAATTAGTAATGATAAAAATAGCAGTTGTTGTTACTGTTGTAACAGTAGTAGTAGTAGTTTTTGTTGTAGACAGTCCCATTTACTTTTTTCTAAAGGACGTTGCAGTAACAGCAAAACTAGTAGTAGAAGTAACAGAAACAGCATTAGCAGCAAGTATGACGATATCCATCGTCTCTTTAGGTTTGTTCTGTTCTTTTATTTTCCTTTTATTATAGCGTTTTTTAATTTCTTTTCTTTGGTTTTTTTTTATTTTGTTTTTTTATTTGTGGGATTTTCTTTGGGTTTTTTTTTATTTTTTGGCGGGAGTTTTGTTTTTATTTTGATTTTATGATTGTTTTGTTTTTGTATTGTTTTTGTATTCTTGTTTCTTTGGGTTGTTTTTTGTGTGTGTAGCTTTTGGGGTTTTTTGGTTGTAACATTTTTTTTTTTTTTTTTTTTTTTTTTTTTAGTTGGTGCGGTCGGGCTTTAGACACTATAGAATATCTATAATAACAGTTATTTTCATATTTCAATCAAATATTTTTTTTTATTATTTCGTATTATTTTAAATATCAGAATTTTATTTTGTGACTGGTAAACAACCTCATTTGACATTTGTTTTTTAAATTTGCTAAACAAAATAAATCCTTTGTGAATAATCGTTTTATCCTCTCTCTCCCACAGAAAATATACAATGGAAACAGCAAAACAGAAAGTGGCTAGCCTGTGGCAGGTACAAAGAACGGTATTAAATCGTTAACAGTTTTTCTCCTGCTATCCCGAAGACAAACTCGTGAAGAGGGATTTCGTCGTATTAGTTCGCGTGGTTGAGTAAAAACTCAAGCTTAAAGAAAAATCGAAACGAAAACATCACCGGGGTCAAATGAAAAAAGTAAGGGAAACAACAATCAGATTAAATAAAGAATTTGGGACCGGTCTGTTGATAATATTTTTCGTTGTTCCCATTATATTTATCATTATCGTATTAAAGGTAATCTGATAACGTCTTATAAATTAATGATTTGTATTTTGCAAATATCTGGTTGAATTTTGTTTATTTATTTATTTATTTATTTATTTATTTACTTTTACATTCATTTTTATTACTTTTGTTATTATATTTGTTGTTTTTGGTACCCTTTTTTTTTTCATTGTTTTGTTTGTTTTTATAAACTTGTTTGTTGTTTTTTTCATTTCTTGTTATTGTTTATTTTATTCTGACAAAACAAACCACAGCATGAGAACAAGTGAGAATGTAAGGAACCAGTGTAAAAAAGAGGCAGACAAAGACAGACACACAGACCAACAGACGAGCACAGAAGCAGAGCGATCCCTACAGAAAACGAAATAGCAAGACAGACTGAAAAATAAATCTAAATTCGAACTGTCTTGGTTCCAAAGCGCATGTCCGTGTTATTTACTTTATATGTTTGATTTAACAATGCTCTCCTTTGTCATACATCTGATGCATGTGGCGACAAACTATCAAGTTTAATAGAAAAGCCAATCATTGTAACTGTGCCAGATAATGTCTCCAAACAGCTGTGTGTGGACTTTAGGATTTCATTCTAATACTGTTGCGTGTTTTGCACTGTGCAGATAGCTTTTACAGTTATCTTTTCTCCCGAGGCAATTTCCTGTTGATTGCTGAATTGATAAAATGTATAAATACGTTTTTAAATTAGTGGGAACTACTGCATTTTTCTTCTAATCTATACATAATCTATACATTTTTTTTAACGTATACATAAATACTGTGTCACACACACACACACACACACACACACACACACATACACACACACACATACACACAAACGCAGACACACACACACATCTACCTTCAATATTATCACCGTTTTTGGGAGGTTTTTTTGTGGTTTTTGTGTGTTTCTTTTTTTTTCTTTTTTTTTTTTACTTTTATTTAGTAGGCTACAGAGAGATTCTCTCTCTCTCTCTCTCTCTCTCTCTCTCCGTTTTCCGTTTATATATTAAATATTATACTTTACTGATTATTGTTGTTGTTGTTATTGCCATTAGTAACTACAAAAAAAAAAAAAAAAAAAAAAAAAAGGAAAGAAGAAATAATAATAATAATAATAACGATAATAATTTCATCATTCCTTCTATTGCTCCTTCATTTTAACGTAAAATTTAAAACTGTTTACAATCATATTTCTTGAATTTTCTTTTACTTGTTTCAAACTGATTCTGTAAAACAAAAATCGAACTCGAAGCCAAAACATCCCGTGAACTTTAGCGCGCTTTCTGCTTTCTAAACTACACTGAAGGCTTAATTGATACAATGACAATCTTTGATGAACCAAAAGCAAACAAGAAGACAGACAAGCCAGTGTGTAACTGTTTGTAACGAGCACACAAAACAAGTTTCTTGTCCTGTCTCCGCACACCTGCCTTTCATGGCTGCCCTCAAATCGTGTTGATTTTAGAAGCCGATTGGAATGACAAAGTGTAATGGCCGCCAAGGTATTTGCTCTCGAGTTGTCGTCAAGTTTGCTGATGTTCCAGAAGACCTGATATAGCCGCTGTGTGTCCGTCGTTGTGATAGCTGTCGTCATTATTTTTTTTTTCGATTTTGCTAAGTTTTTCTTTAATCTCCAAGATCTACTAAAATTCTGACAGTGATATTCTTTAAAAATCCGTTAAATGATTTTCGTTAAATATTATGCTTACTAATGACATGTCTAGCCCTTGTCTATATTTGAGCATGCTTTGTGTGTTTCTGTATGAGTATGCCAGTGTTGGATTATAATTAAGATATATTATTAATTTTGAAATAATTTTATCGCCAGGTAAATAAAATAATTAAAATTAATAAAATATGTAATTAGCATAAGCGCCAGTTACATTATAATTTTAAATCAAAAACAAATTTTACCAATTTTTCAAACAATAATCAGAAGAGTTTGAAATATAAAATAACACGCTATTTGGTAACAAGATTATAGTTTTATTGCATTCACACACTCTCTAACATTAAACAACAACATTTCTGTAGGCATTGCCATCTAAATACAAGCACTGTCCATCGGTCTCTACAGTATAACTGCCGGACGTAGTAGTCGAACGATCGTCATCATTGTCCAGGCTGTCGTTGTGCCAGTCCTTGGGATAAGGATAACAAGCAGAGTGGACCACGCCGTCCACAACGTCTCTGTGTGTTTTATCGTGGCCTGGAAAACACAAGTTTGTGAACGGTGAACGAGCAACATCGGAACATTTTGATTTCTCGCACTGTTTGATTTGATCCGGCGTTTTAAAACTCAGATGTGAAGAGTTTCTGTGTTCATCGAGGAACTGTTTTTCGTGAAATGGGGCAGTTGTTTTCTGTGACTAGCAGACGGGGACGGGCAAGACGGTGGATAAGAGTCGGGTGGGCACGGTGGGTAAGACACAGATGAAGAAGAAGGTGGTGGGTACGATTCCGGTGGGTACGAAATTGGTGGACTCTGTTTGTAAGGCACTGGAGTATCACACGGGTTTCTGGTGTTGTACTGGTGTTTACGTTTCTCTGAAGGGTCTTTGAAAGTCACTCGTTTTCTGGAGGTGACCAGCACTGGATCTTTTAACCCCGGTTTTAATGAATTCTGACCGTTTTCTCGTGAAGTTTCGTGAAATTCATCTAAGGAAAAGAAAAACAAAAATTATATAGTTTTATTGTAATGAGATTTAAAAGCAAGCATAATTATTGAAAACATTTCAAAGAATTATAATATATTTTCAGAAAGGAAAAAAAAATCATATATATATATATATATATATATATTTTTTAAATTATTTGTTGTATTTTTATTTTTATTTTTAGGGTTTCTTTTGATTTGTTTTGTTTTAATTCACTTTTAATTTCATTTATACTATTTCACATTTACGTTCACTTTAGTTTACCACAGCTTTATTAGGTTTCATTTATCTTCTAAGCCCCACATTTCTTTCATTCGCACTCTCGTGCCCCACATACAAACATTTCTCTTCAAATGTTTCACTCTGTGCATAATTGCTAACAAAGCTCTTTAACATCTATGGCCATCGATTTTTTTTTCTTTCTTTCTTTTCCATTTTACTCTAAACCTTTCCAGTCCATTTCTCATTCTTCTTTTTCTGACTTACATTATTACGAGTCCCGTTTCCTTTTCTTTAAAGGATGTTCAAACAACGAAACCATTCGAGAAACCCTGTGATATTCCAAGCCCGCCAGTTAACATTTAAATTGCCTTCTGTTCTGTGTTCCCCTCCCCCTCACACACGATGACGTGGACCCCGTTTGTTCCTCGACGGCCTCGTGGACACGACTGAACGTCTGACAAATTTGTGCTGCTTACATTTCATACTGACGTTTGTATAGGATCGTCTCAATGCTGCTGACTCGAACCCTTTGCTCCAAGTTATTTCATTCTTGTAACACTCATTATAAAAATGTCATGTCCCGGTGCGTTACGTAACGGATGTCATAAGAACCTCTACACCGTACAATTACTTACTCGCATGTGAGGCCTTCATAAGGTATATAATATTTTTCAGTTAATTATTTTTATGTGTTATGAATTCATTTGTTTCTCTGTTTTATTATTATTTTTATTTTTATTAATACTGTTAATGCTACTATCACTAGTAGTACAATCATAAATACTACTACATATTTTTGTTATGGCTTTTGTTGTTGTTGTTGTCGTTATTATTATTATTATTATTATTATTATTATTATTATTATTATTATTATTATTATTATTACTGACTTTTATTACCTTATATAATGGTTTTTGGGTTTTTTTTTTTTTTTTAACTGAAACTTTTCAAAAAAACTTCAAATTCTTTAATTTTTTTTTCTTTGACAAGAATTCTTAAACCTGAGTAACAAATTAAAATCTAATACCAAACGAAAACCTTTATAAACACGTGAAAAGGCCTCCCTAGTGAATTGAAATTATGATACAAGTAGATAAGGCGTTTTGCACCGAAAGCTCCCTTTGCAAAAACATAACAACATCATGATAAAGAATACGTCTCTAAGTATTTTCTGAAAGTGTATAAATAATGACGTATACGATATCTTGAAAAATCACTAAGAGATTAATACTATACGAAAAGCAGCGTTGCTCCTAATTAAATTGCAAATCTGCACCCATCCTCAAAAAAAAAAAAAAGAAAAAAAATTAGAAAAAAAAATCAGGACTTTATAATAAAGAACATCAAGATATACGAATTTCTGGAAAATGATGATAACAGCACCCTAATACAAAATAACACTGACCCTAGCCCTAATCCAAAATTACATTGACACTAACCCTAATTTTAAGTAACCCTGACCTTAACCTAATCCCCAAAAAACATTAACCCTAACCCTAATCCGAAATATTTCAGAACCTGACCCTAATCCTAAATAACACTGACCCTAACTCTAGTTCCTAGGACACACTGGCCCTAATTTCAATGCCCAAATAACTCTAATCCCATATAACATTAACCCTAGCCGTTACGCGAGTTTACGCCTAGAACCAGTGATTATTAGAAGATGCTAGCACTGTGAGTTGCGCTGTGTGTAAAACTAAAACTGAACTTACTGGGGTCCTCCTCGCTGCCTCCCCGTCCACTGTCGCTGGTTGTCGTTTCGATTGATCCGTTACTTTCAACCTCGTCGTGGTAACCCGTCCACACTTCTCGTTTCTGACAATGAAATAATAAAACAAAGGTAAGAATAACGGTGATTTGATTGTTATGAAAGAACAAAACTAAATGAGATGGGGTAGTTGATTTATTATTATTATTATTATTATTATTATCATCGTCATCGTCGTCGTCATCATCATCTTCATCATTATCATTATTATTGTTATTATTATTGTTGTTGTTGTTGTTGTTGTTGTCGTTATCATGGTCATCATTATTATTATTATTACTATTATTTATTATTGTTGTTGTTGTTGTTGTTGTTATTCACTCACTCCCTTCGTACTTAGATCATGATTATTAGAACAGGCAAGCGTATCATATGCTCTTGTGTTAACAGTGTCAAATAATTATTAACAAATAAACAAATATTAATAAAATAAATAAAAAGCTGGTAAAAATAATAACAGTCTTGTTATGCGTTATATATTAATGTATTTTCGATAATACGTATAAATATTTAAAAGTAAAATAAAGCTCAGTAATACCGGTGTTATCACAGGCTGTTCCTGGTACGATGTGAGTAAAGTCTGGTGATTCTGAAAAGTTGAAAACTGGTTTGATCTCTGATCTGTGCCGCTGTCACTGGAAGACTTTGAATCAGCATTAACATCATCCTGGGGAAATAGAGAAATAAAAATTATTTACTATGAGAAATAAGATCGCTTGAGAAAAAGAAAAAAAGAAAAGGTTAAAGTGTGCGTGTGTGTACTAAAAAGATTGTTTCACTGTAGCATATCTTTATTTCTTTCATATCTTTATTTCTACTTTGATTTTACACAAGTAATAAACATTTATCTGAAAGGCACCAAATGATCTCAGATAACTATGTGCTTATTATATCGCACAAATGAAACTACATAAGCCAAAATATTAATCCCAATAACTTAACACCTATCAAATTATTTATTGTTCAATAAATATAAAAATAATAATTTTACTAAATGCATGTGTTTATGAAAATAAATAAATATATTAAATTCAAATAAATAAATGTACAGATAAACAAGAAAGAAAGAAGTATACTAACAAAAAAAAAATTAAATAAACAAAATTATATAATAAATAAATAAATAAATTAAAAAATAAATAAATAAATAAATACTCATTAACAAACAACACACCACTAAAGTTTCATAAACCGAAAACTAAAATATAATAACCATCCTGCTTTAATTATTTAAAACCTAAAGTGAGTCAACGGAATTTCACGTTCTCGAGTTAAGCCATGAAGTAAGCCTACCCATTACAAACAATAAAACGGCTTAATGGATAATGTCATGTTAAATCTGAAATAATTATTCCATTATTGCAAAACGCATTTTGGAGAGAAAAAAAAATTCTCGCCTATTATCTCAACTATCTTGACTGTTACGGTAACTTGGCAACAAAGAGGAAAGTCAAATTACATTGTCTGACAAAACCATTATGTTTCTAGAAAATGTGCTAAAGGCGGATGGATGTATTGTTTATTACATTATTATTATTATTATTATTATTATTATTATTATTATTATTATTATATTAATAGCTTCATCTTCATCATCATAATTTATTTTATCGTCATCAGCATCATTGTTATCATCATTATATTGGTAGTAGTAGTAGCAGTAGTAATAATAATAGTAGTATAGTTGTTGTACAAGTGGTAGCAGTAGTAGTACTATTAATATTATAATTATTTTCATCATCAAAATCATTGCTGTTACTATTATTATTATTATTATTATTATTATTATTATTATTATTATTATTATTATGAATATTATTATTATTATTATTATTAGTGCAGCATGGTTATATTTATTAAATAATAAATAATTTGGCATTAGATAGAATACAGTAATATAAGGATTTGGCTTAGACTGTTCAATATAATGTGATTTGTGACTGCAATAAGCAGCTGGTTATCTCAGATCATTTAGTTTATTATGGGAAAACGGTTATTGTCATTGTTGTAGTTCATTTTATTAATACTGCTACAGCTACTGTTACAACTACAACTATTTCGGTGAAAATAACAATAATTGTTGTTGTTGTTGCTGCAGCTTCTGTGATTACTTCGACTACAACTACGTCCGGGCTTTTTAAAAAATTATTGTTAGATCGATTAACACAATTATCATAGCTATTATTATTATCATTATCATTATCATTATTGTCATTATCATGGTTATTATTATTATTATTATTATTATTATTATTATTATTATTATTATTATTATTATTATTATTATTATTATTATTATTGTTATTGTTATTGTTATTATTATTCACCTAAGTATATTCATGAAAGAGCAAATCACGGCCTAGGTCTCAAACTAGTCACTGAACTGTAATGGGAAATAGCCTAGTGTGTCTACCGACAAGGATGGATCCTACCTCCCGTGAAGCCAGACCTGCACTTAGGCGCCACAAACCCTCTCAGTACAGAAGGAGAAAAAACAATCAATTAAACAGAGAGACTTCTTCTCTTTTTTAAACCTAACACTTGCACGACGGCAGGCGCGGATTCCGGTGAAATATGTCCAAATATTAATTGAGCAAGCAATAAATACCAAAGCGATTCGAAAATAAATATTTTCTGTTGGATTTTCTGCTTTTTCTGGGGCTATTTCTGTCAAGAGTTCGTTATCTGGCTTTGCGGCGAATCGAAAAGGTAAGCAGACTTTATTTTGAGTTCGCAAGGTGTACTGGGACAACAGAAGCTGGACAAAACTGTGTTATGGCGAAGCATCATGAAAAGTTAAATATTTGGACAATCTGATATTGAAAAGTCAGCATAAACGTTTCGTGCAGGTCGCAGAATAAATATGGCTTCTTTTTTTCTGTCGGAGTTAAATGCGAAACAAAGCCTTTGTTAAAATACAAATATCTCGCAGATTCCAATCGCATACAAAGAAATGATTTTAAAAGAAGCCAGTGTAAATGTTATGTGTGTTTTTCTCGTCTATTTAAAAGGATGTGTAAGGCAGGTTCATGTGTGCGTGTTTATGTATGTGTATGTATAATATTATGTGTGAGTACATCTTATGTATGTGTGTATGTATGCATGAATGAATAAGAACCGCATATTTATATATACGTGTATGTCTTTGTGACCGTTTATAAAAAAAACACTAATTTCGAAATTCGAATTATAGCGAATAATATTTTCTGTGAAGAATTGAATAACTGTGCGTGTGTGTGACAAATGTAGATAAAAACCTATAAAGACCACGTGCAAGCATATATATTATGCTATGATGGATGAAAAACATTATGGACACATAATTTTTTTTTTTCCTGTTGTTTTTCTAGACACGGATGTAGTTATTTCTTATCTTAAACTGTTTTGTTTGTTTGTTTTTTTTCATTTATTTTATATCTGTTATTTTCATTTACTTGTATAAAGGTTTTCATTCGTATTTCTAACAACAATCAAACGCAAATACCACAGCCGCGGCCTGCTATTCGGTCAGAATGTCTTAATTAAACACAAATATTGATCCATATAGATCTCCATGTCCGGCATCCGTTACAAGCGCATGCAAATAACAGTTTATTACGACACAACTGTTTATTACGTCGACGTATCCGTCGTCGGGTTTTTACGACGTATTTATTTAGTTCATTAGCTTTCTCTCTTTTACCATCTTTCCGCTGCAAAACTGGGATCGTTACCTGTGCGATTCTGGAATTGAATAACCATCTGGCTGGGTCATTACGATCATTAAACTGTATTATCCGATTATCAGCTTTTATCGACTGGTCGCGACTTCGTCTGTGTTGAACACAACGGAAGGTCAGGTGCTCCGCGCGCCACTAATAGGATGCACGGTGCAGTGACAAGGGAGATAATTAAAGTCTGATTGATTGGTACCTGAACATGCATCAATTAAAGTCGCAGCGAGAACGCTGATTGAGTTGCCAGACTTTTCGAGAGGTGAAGAAATTCTAATTATGCGAAATGACTTTCTAGATTAGTGTTACTACTTAACTTTGCAATATCTACATTTAAAGTAGTGACGCTGAGAATCTGGCCATTTGTATCAGGATTGTGGTATGAACATACATCAGTCGAATTAGTCTGCGAAACTCCGTTCACTTAGTGTATTCAAGAAACATCTATTGTTTTTTTATTTATTTATTTATTATTATTATTATTATTATTATTATTAAAATAAAAGTTCAGGCTGGAAGATTTCCATTTGATGTTATGTATTGTCAGATTTTTTTTTAAACTTCGGAAGAAGTATGAAGTTTTGGATGGGCTCAGATGACGAGTAAATCTGTACCACCATCTGTTACAACGAGTATGCATCGATTTTAAAACTATTACCATTACCCGATACAGCATGAAATAAAATAAGTATAAAAACAAAAACAAAAGCAGCTCACAAAGAAGCTGCAACAGTAAAATAAGACATAGCTGTAGAAGCCACTAAATCCCTTTTTCATTATTCAGGGGTTTTTTTTTGTGTGTGTGTGTTTTTCCTGAACTAAAACTTAATCGACGCAGAAAGCTAAAATCTTTGCCACATTCGTTGAATTTGAATCGGATCAATACGTCGGGGATTTCCGGCAATCAGTGGGGGTGTAATCGCCCCTTTGACGTCATGACGTGCAAGTGACAGGCTAAAACAAATATTTGACCGAGACCTCTTGCTGTCTTGGCTTGGATCAAATAAGTGTGATCCCCGTCACGAAGAATTCTACGAATATCTCGTGTATCGAGTGTCGATTTGCCGGCCGCTAAACGTAGGCGATTGGGAAATAAAGTGATTTGTTGCAGAGTTAGTTCTTGTAATAGAAACATTATTAGAGTTATCAATGTGTCTGTTATTTTTGGTTACTTGTTTATTTACTTATTTACCTGCTTTATATTTCGTTTAATTTATATTTAGTTATAACATTATTTTTAAATATATTTATATATGTATGTTTGTATGTACGATGTATGTATATACAAACATGGATATATAAATAGGTACTGTATTTAACAGGTACTATATTTGCATATTAAAATAAATATAATATATAATGTGTCTATATGTCTGGACATATTTAATATATGTACATATCTATTAAAGTTTATCATTCTTATAATCTATTTGCCTTTTTATCTATCTATATACAAACATAAATATCCCTACTGTTATAAATCGACCATAAAATAAATGACAAATTAAAACTGACATAAAAGTCTACACAGACAATGCCTGCGTTCAAGTCTGTCACAATGAAAACTAATTTTATATTTCTTTTCTGCAATAAATTCGCAATGTCGCGTATCTGTCAACTTTTACTTCAGTTCTAACCTCCCCAAGTAACTGCAGTTTTCGGTGAATAAACAGATACTCAAGTTTAAACATGAACTGTCGACGTTTATTTGTTTTTAAATACAACGCAGTACCCCTGACACCAGCATGGCATCCCACAAACTCTGTCAGACCGTCTACCACCCAACGGGATGTTTATTATCTAACATGAAGTTTATTATGACGGTCAGGTATCCTGCATGTGCGTATATGACTGCGTGTGGTTTCCGTACAGCTGTACTGAAATCTTGGACTGGCAGAGACAAGGATCGACTCTCCTTTCAGCCCAGCTTGGTTAATGTACTGTAAGTGTTTTATATAAAATGTTGTAATTTAATAAAACTATGAAATTCAGTTTTAATGAGTGTGATGCTTTGGTATTTGAGTATTTGGCATGCGTTTACATACATAAACTCACAAACACACACACACACACTGATAAACACGCGCACACACACACACACACACAGACACACACACACACACACACACACACACACACACACACAGACACACACACACACACACACACACACACACACACACACACACACACACACACACACACACACACACAAACACACAAATGTAATTGTGTGCGTCCCTGTGTGTGTATCATTCATAGGTACATTTCCACTATATCAAGCAATCCAGCACTGATACATACACAATCACATACACAATCACATACACAATCACATACACAATCACATATACAATCACATACACATACACCAGGCATACACACAAGAAACACACACACAAATAAAAAATATGTATGTATCATGTATGTATGTATGTATGTAAGAATATAGTATGTATGTATGTATGTATGTATGTATGTATGTATGTATGTATGTATGTATGTATGTATGTATGTATGTATCTATGTATGTATGTATGTATGTATGTATGTATGTATGTATGTATGTATGTATGTATGTAGTATGTATGTATGTATGTATGTATGTATGTACGTACGTGTATGTATGTATGTATGTATGTATGTATGTATGTATGTATGTATGTATGTATGTATGTATGTATGTATGTATGTATGTATGTATACAACAGACAGACCGGCGGATAACAAAACAGAAAACATTAAAGTAATGAACAAACTGAGCTAGTAAATGTTTTTGTTCCTAACACAGTCGCAGTTACCACATACCGCACCACGTTGTATAATTCTACTGCCGTTCTCTGTGTTTATTTATTGTCCTAACTGCGAGTTATAAAACAATTTACATTTGTAAACTAACACCCTGTGTTCACACAGACCAAACAGAATTAGCGAAATCACCACGAGTTTTTTTCGTCTGTTAAATACATCAACAGAAAGATGTTTGTTGGTTCCACGAAAAATTACCTAATATGACTGACAAACAACACTTAGCTGTAGTTCTGCCTGGTACACAGTTTAAGCCATTGAAAATAAGGAAGTAGCTGGATCGAACAATGCTACCCAAATTTCTTTTTATTCTTCTTTTTTTTTTTCATGGAGTTTTTAATTAAATATATTTTGTTCGTTAATTGATTAATACAATTTTATATAAATCACATAAAAAAAATATCAAGTGTATAATATTCTATTGTTTGAAATCTTAGTATGAGCAAATCAGTGTGTGTGTGTGTGTGTGTGTGTGTGTGTGTGTGTGTGTGTGTGTGTGTGTGTGTGTGTGTGTGTGTGTGTGTGTGTGTGTACATGTATACACATATGTACAGGCGTATATGGGTGTTCGTTGTACAAACATAAATGAAATGATGCGTGTATTTATTTATTTATCTATGTATGTGAATATACTTTTAACGTGTGTATGTGTGTCTGGTATGTCAAATTGTTTTCATACTTAATTCTATAAGTTAAATAATATTTACGCATTTTCGCAAATCCTGTCCTTGACATAATAAAAATTCAATTACTTCAACTAAGTACGCACGTATCAGTTTATCACGTTTTTCTAATTTATTTCAAACCTGACATGAAAAATGAAAAATGAAATACTGCAGTTCGCGTTTTCTGATAAGCGAAGTATTTAAACATCTTGAAGATTCTGAGAAAAGGCAGACATGTTTTTTGACAGTGAGTAGGCAGACGGACAATCCTGATTTATCACGTGAAGCTTCATTATTTTTGATAAATTGAGTCTGCTCGTAAGAAACCATTGTTAGGTGATGTTACTCCAGCAAGCACCAACAAGAAAAGAAGATAATAAATGAATTTCACGAAACGTGGTTTTAGAATTAACTGAAACGTGCTGTGAGATTTATATGGAGTCTTTGGGTATCTTTTTTTTTTTTTTTTTTTTTTTTTTTTTTTGTTTTTTTTTTTTTTTTTTTTTTCTTCTGATAAATGGGTAAAGGAACATGAAACTAACTCCTTGTTTTCACTTTTTTTCTTCTCTTTTTCTTTCTTTTGGAAATTGTTTTTTTTTTTTTTTTTTTTCTTTTTTTTTTTTTTTTGACACCCGAGAACTACTTGATAAATTATTTTCATGTTTTACAAGCATTTTGGGGAGACAAAAAAAAATAGAAAATGAATAAAAAAAATAAATTAGGTGGGACTACATTCTCAGATTTAATTTATTTTTATTGAAGTTGATAGAAATCTGACCAAATTTTCAAACATAATTTATTTTGCTTGAAACTGATAGCAATCTATCTCATGGTTTTAGATCGTTTTAGTGCAAATTTGTTGTATGTTTCGAGTATCTTAGAAGTTAAAATTTCATATTCAGTTCACTGTTTCAGTTAGTTTTCTATAATGTAATTGGATTCATCTCTTTTTTTTTTTTTTTTTCTTTTTTGTCGGTTATTGTTTGTGGTGTTATTATTATTGTTATTATTATTATTATTATTATTATTATTATTATTATTAGTAGTAGTAGTAGTAGTAGTAGTAGTAGTAGTAGTAGTAGTAGTAGTAGTAGTACTGAACATCTAAACATAACTTACGTATGTAACTAACTTTAGTTCCAGTTACTCTACGATTTTAAATAAAAACTTTTACCAAATGTTCACAAAATACATTGAAGAATATGAAATGTAACATAGCACACTTTTCAATAAATAGCTGTTGTTGTTGTTGTTGTTGTTGTTGTTGTTGTTGTTATTGTTGTCGTCGTTGTTGATATTACTGTTGTTGTTTTGTTACTGTTAAACACTTTTAATGGAAGAGGTGTTTAAGAGAGAATGTATGTGCATATTAACAGGCAAGAAACTTATAACTTTATTGCAGAAAAGACACTAGATATAGTATTTAATTGTTGTTGTTTTTTGTTGTTTTTTTTGTTTTGTTTTGTTGGGTTTTTTTGTTTTATTTTATTGTTTTTGTGGGGTTTTTTTGTGTTTTTGTTGTTGTTTTTTGCAGGGGGTTTTTGGTTCTTTTTTATGTTGTATAATACTATAATTTCTTTTACAATATTTTCAGGTATTACTGAAATAACATCTTTAAAAAAAGATTCGCATTCGATTTGAAGATATTCTAAAAAAAAATACTGAAATTTAAAAAACATAATTTACCTGATTTTGTGCATCTTTCTGCATCATCTGTCCCACATTGGTCTGTCTTCCGTTCAGTACAAATCCAAATTCGCTGTCGTCACTCGATCTCTTCTGTTTCTCGTCTCTATCCTCTACAAGACCTCCCAGTTTCGTCTTGTCTAGGTAACCAGGCGTGGTGTTAGCAACGTACACTGGTGCCCCTCTGTTACACCGCCTCTTCTTGTCGTTACGCCGCATGACAATAATCACGAGGACGATGACGGCGGAGATGATGGCGGTCAAGCAGATGAGGGAGACGGTGATGAGGACGTTCTGCTCGTTGGCCGAAGTGGCGCCACCTCGCGTTCCATTGCCCAGAAGCACGTGCACGAGTAACAGAGCGTACGAGGCACGTGGTGGCAGTCCTCTGTCCTGAACCGTTAGCATCAGCCTGTAGATGCCGATATCACTCTTCTCAAGAAACCTCGACATAGTAATCTCCCCCGTGTCGTGGTTGATGACGAATCTTCGGCTGTCGTTTCTGGAGCCGATGACGTATTTAAGCTGACCGTTTTTGCCACTGTCGACGTCGTGAGCTACAACCCGAGCGAAAACTTTATCCGGCTTGTCAGAAATTGTCACATTAGAAATGTAGTCTTCATTGTTTGGAAAGGAAATCACGGGGAAATTGTCATTTTCATCCAGAACAGAAATTTCTACCTCCGCTGAAGAACTGAGAGGCGGTTTCCCTTTGTCTGCTGCAATGACTTTAAATCTGTACGTTGATCTCACTTCGTAATCTAAAGAACCCTGAACCACAACACTGCCGTTCTCGAACAAGAAGAACGGTGATATATCCACGTTGTCTTCGTCTAACTTTATGACCACTTTCCCGTTGTCGCCTGCTTCGAAATCAAAAGCATTCACTGAACCCACATACTTGCCTGTCTCTACGTTTTCTGAGACGGAAAACTCGTAAAGGTTTCTTGTCAGTTTCGGTTTCTCGTCATTTACGTCTAAGATTGTCACGACCACCCGTGCTGTAGACGAGAGACTTGGCATTCCCCTGTCTGCAGCTTTAACGGTTAACTTCCACGATCTCCGACTCTCGTAGTCAAATATTGTATTTGTTTTAACTTCGCCAGTGTCGGGTGAAACCAGAAACTGACTGCTGTTGGAAGAAAGAATGGAATATTCAATTTTCCCATTGTCTCCTTCGTCGCTGTCGTTCGCGATCACTGTCACAATCGTGTCGCCGATGTTGTTGTTTTCGCGGACGCTGACAAAGTAGACAGACTGCGTGAAAAGCGGCGGATTGTCGTTCTCGTCGCTGACTCTGACGTCGAAGGTGGCGTGGGCGCTGAGCGGAGGACTGCCTGCATCTTGACATGACACGGTGACGGAGTGAACGGGCGTCAACTCGTGGTCGAGAGGTTTCGAAACGATCACTTTGTACTCGTTCAGATCGAAACCCTGAAGTTCGAAATACTGATGAACTGACAGCTGACAGCGGGCGATTCCGTTTCGACCTCGGTCTGAGTCGTGCACGGCTATGTGCGCTACGACTGTGCCAATGTTTGCGTTCTCCGACACCAGAGAGAAGTTTCTGCTGGAAAGTAAATTAACCCGAATCTTTGGCGCATCGTTCACTGTGTCCAGAACGTTAACGGTGACCATTGTCTGCGTGGTGTAAGACTTCACACCTTTGTCACTCGCCTCCACAATTATCTCGTACTTCTCATCCTCCTCTTTTTGTAAGTCGTTCACAACGATCAGGTTCCCAGTCTTTGAGTCAATGGAAAACAACTTCAAAATTTTAGACGACTGATACTGACTTAATCCGTACACGACGGCACCGTTGTCGCCGGAGTCAGCGTCTGTGGCAGTCACGGTGAGAATGGTTGAGTTTGGTTTAATATTCTCCTCCACGGTGATGTTGTAGGAAAGCGGAAAGAACCTGGGTTTGTTGTCGTTCACGTCAGTAACTTTGACTCTAACTCTCATGACTCCTTCTAAAGAAGGTTCTCCGCCATCAGCTGCAATGAGTTTTAACTCGTACTGTTTGGTAGCTTCAAAATCTAATTCTTTCTTTGTAAACACATTCACTTCAGAAGTACCATCCACCTTCGTGCTGTAGATTATACCAAACGAATCATCGGGCGACTCCAGTCTGTACGTTTGTATGGAATATTTCCCTGAATCCATATCTCTAGCACCGGTTATTAAAATTGTGGTATTCACAGAAATGCTTTCAGAAACTTGGACAGTCGTTTCGTTTTTAGGGAATATCGGCACGTTGTCGTTAACGTCTTCTAGAACGATTTTTAACTCGACTGTCCTGAAAAACTGATTTAGTATCGACTTGATGGCCACTTCGATAACAAACACACAAGATGATGTAAAGCGACACAACTTCTCCCTGTCCAGCGACTTGCTTGTATCAGACGAAGTGCTCAGATCTCCAGACCGTTCATCCAGACTGAATAATTCGATATTGGGATCGTCCCGTGTTAAAAAACTGTATCTGAGATTACTGAAATCGTCTTTGCTGATAATGGTGTTCAGACCCGTATCTTGAGGGATGTTGCCGATGTAGGAGCCAGGACGTTGCTCTTCGGGGATGGTGTAGATATGTTTGAGTTCGGCACAAGACGTGAACGTAATTACACTCAAGACATTAAGTAAGAGAACGCATTTCGCACATATTTGTTTAGATGACTGATTCCTAGACATGATGAAGATCATTCTTTTGCAATTAATTCTGAAACAGATAAAACTTTAATTAAAATTATCAAAATTATGTTTATCATCTCTCTCTACTGTCTGCTGTGAGATCTTTCCGTTCTGAGTTCATTACAACTGTAATCTTGTACTGGATGTTTTTATATTTACAGATAAACACATACCTACATACATATATGCATATGGGTATATATTTACACATACATACATAGATACATATATATATATACATACATACACACACAGACAGAC
This sequence comes from Chrysomallon squamiferum, assembly GCA_012295275.1. Classification (NCBI taxonomy): domain Eukaryota; kingdom Metazoa; phylum Mollusca; class Gastropoda; order Neomphalida; family Peltospiridae; genus Chrysomallon; species Chrysomallon squamiferum. Next base: position 4,714,205 of record CM022670.1, read on the forward strand.
ATACATACATATATACATCGACACTCATACACACCTACATATATATGAATGCTGTTGCTCATATTATCACAGTAGAATAAAAATTAAGCACACATGTGCGTATATATGTGATACCTATATGATGCATGTGCCTGTATCTACGTATGAATGTAATATAGAGGGATATTATGCGTCTATACTACCACATTAACTCTGTGAAGAGCTTTTCCACACTAAATTAATTTAACAAAAATTTAAAACTCACCTGTTGTGTGTGTATTTTCTTCAGGAACTTTGCCTCACACTTCTTCAGTAGACAGAACGGTGTATATCCAATTAACTCCACTCATACTCTCAAGACCTGCGCTGACTTGTCAAACTTTACTTCACACTGCTACTCGACTCAGTGGTCGCGCGTCTATACTTTCAAGATGGACGGTATTGATTCGCAAGCCCCGCCTCCTCACTTTTCTTTAACCAATCGCTGCGAGCTTCTGCTTCAAGTCGTAAAATGAATGAGATTTAACTTGGTGGGCGTGTCAGACTGCAGTAGTGTCTCTTTTTTTTTTTTTTCCTTTTTTTTTTTTTTTTAACTCCACGTGAAGATTGAAGGAGCCATTTGATATGAGAGTAAGCCTTGTTTGTTTTAACTGACGAAAATTATTTATGTGTAGATTGTTTCTGAAAATAAACATTCCAAATTAAGAAAACCCATACCATGAAGAATTAAATTATTTTCTTATTTTTCTAAATAAATATAATTACGGACTTGTCACGTTGTATTTATGAAACAAAATGAGAAAAATAAATATATATAATTACATATTTTTAAAACTGCATGAGACTGGAAACTAATAAGCATAATAATATAACAGTTGTAACAGTACAGATATTGTAGTAGCAGTAGTAGTGGTTGTAGAAGCAGCAGTAGTTGTGTTAGCATTAGTAGCAGGAAAGGTAAGAGTAGCTTTTATTATTATCGTTGCTGTTTTTGTTATTTTTTGTTGTTCTTCTTCTTAATATTACTGATGATTTAATGTTTGACTTTATAAGTATATCCATTTTTCTGTCTACCTCTCACTTCATATATTTACATATTTATTATTATCTATCTGTCTATATCTATATATGTATCTATCTCTCTATCTATACCTACATGTGTGCCTACCTCTCTATCTGTATCACAATAAAATGTATACATATCTCTGTCAATATTATATGTATCCCTCTCTCAATGTATATCAGTATAATATGTCTCTATCTCTCTATTTATCAGTTTTATTTTCTATTACATATGTAACACTACAAAGAAGGAAAGAAGAAGATAATTTTAATCGTTTTAATTTCCTGTCTTCCGTACTCTAACACTTTAAACCGGATATCTATCATTACAAACTAAATAGATCTCATTATTTCACTCTTATTCAAACCAGACACAAACACGTTTTATTTAATCTATTTCTTTACAATCTGTTTCCAGATCACAGATATACGTTTTATAAGAAATCTGTCCTTGCGGTATGTAATTATACAGATTGTGCTAATTCAGTTTACAGATAACACAAATACATGTAAGTTAAAACAAAACCTTCACAATTGCTTCCGAATCTTACAAATAAATTTTCTATAATAAGAGCCTTAAAAGTGCACAGGGAATAACCTGCACCCAAGGGCACTCTTATTTATTTATCATTCTGATTCCATTAATGCTGATCTGTTATTTTTAACTAGTGGTATTAACTATTATAAAATAAATAATAAAAATAAAAATTTCTAAGACCAATAGTTGATTTATTTAACCTTATATGGTTAATGAAAAATAAAACTGAATGGTGTTAGCTACGTTTTTATTATTTTTACATTTTTGTCTCTTACTATTTTTGTTTTCGTTTTCATCTTGTTCTTCTTTCACTCTCTCTTTCTCTCTCTCTCTGTCTGATTTTCTGTATTTATCTCAATATTTAATTATATCTCTCTGTCTCTCTCTTCTGTTTTCTATGTTTATAATTTGACACTTCAGTATTTGTATACTACTAGTTTCAATAATCTGTGTACAAACTTGTCTTCAAATAGCGAATCAGTTGCTAAATGAGATATTTGTTTCAAGTATTAAATAATGTTATTTGCCAAGCATGGAAATTAGTTTAAGAGGTCCCAAAACAAAAGTTCTGTAACTGCAGGTGTTAAAACTGATAGTTTTCTTTCAAACATTTGTGATTATCAGTAAGCGAAAAAACCACAGGACTGATAATCATGTTTGTACATGGTATAAAATCATCAAAAAAAATAAATATTAAAACTAAGAAGAAAAAGAAATTTGTGTAAAACGTTGTAACTGATAATAACGTGTTGCATTTAGTGCAAAGAGTTAAACTTCGTGATTTCAAAAATATAAAAGTCAGGGAAAAAAATTATGTAAATGCATTTATAGTTAAATTTGAGTTGAAAAGTCTAAAGATGTTAAGTTGGTTATAAATATTCGTTTATTTATGCATATATGAAAAATTTGGTTATGATTTTATTTTCAAATATTTTCCTTTATATTTCTTTAGCTTTTTCATTTTTTTTCCTTGGTATTTGGGGTTTTTTTTTTTTTTTTTTTTTTTTTTTTTTTCTTGGAAGGGGGTTATAAATATATATTTGAGGGCTTTTTGTTTTGAATGTTTTTTGTTGTATTTGTTGGGGGTTTTGTGTGTATGTTTTTTTATTGTTGTTGTTTTTTTGATTGATTGTTTTTGTGGGGTTTTCTTTGTTTTTGTTTTTTGTTATCAAATAAGTTATTATTGTTATTGCTATTATTATTTTTATTATTATTGTTGTTGCTGTTATCGTTGTTGTTGTTGATATTGATGTTGTTGTTGTTGTCGCTGTTGTTATTATTATTATTATTATCGCTGACTCATCCCCTTCAAACTTCCACTACGATTACTAGAACTAAATGAAAAGACTTCAGTGAATTTCTACCATCACCACAACAAAGCCAATAATACTTACAATACGAAACTTGCATACTTCAATCAAAATAAAGAACTCACAAAAACTTACTGCTCTTCATTTACAGATAGAGAAATTCCCCAACCATCGGTCATATTTAATATATTTTTAATGAACTCAGATGACGAATCTCATACCACAATGGAGGAAAATATTAACAGAAGCGACTTATGAAAAAAAAAACAAACTGCGTACAACTCGAGTGTTCCGCACCGCAACGAAACTATAATTTAGACTCGAACAAAAGTCAATAATTCTAGTCTGCCGATTGAGAATTAGTTCATTATTGTTGAAATTGCGGATCTGGCTATCTGCTGTTAGTCAGAATATATTCGACCATCAGTGGTTGTAGTGGACGTATTTATTCCGTCGTCTTTGTTGTACTGCCACGGTGCGTGCATTTTGTATTGAGCTCTGAAATCCCAATTAAAAACCTATCGTAAAAAAGAAAAAAAGCTCTGAATACAGAAATACTTATTTTAGCGTCGACGCGTATTCTTCCCGAATCGTGTTATCGCCAGGTTTTTGTTATTAAAGCCATGCGTGAACATTTTGTACAAAAAAAAATGCGAGTCCAAACAAAATATTGCTGCCGTTGATTAATATTATAAAAATGAAATACAGTTGCTGATTCGTTTTCGGTAACTGTGCTTGAAAATCTACGCATGACATCAATTTCAAGATGTTTTCGTAATTATGTTTTCTTCAGTCTTCTCTCTCTCTCTCTCTCTCTCTCTCTCTCTCTCTCTCTCTCTCTCTCTCTCTCTCTCTCTCTCTCTCTCACTTCCTATTCATTTTTTTTTTCATTTGTTTTTCCTTTAAATTATATTCTTATATACCTTTTTGTATGCATGCTTACATATATATATATATATATATATATAATAAATAAATAAATAAAAAATATATATCGTTCTCTGTCTGTCTCTCTCTCTCTCTCTCTCTCTCTCTCTCTCTCTCTCTCTCCCCCCCCCCCCTTCTATCATGCTCTATCTCATATTCATAAGTGCAATTTTTTTTGAAGATTAGCAGATCCAAGAGGACGTATTGAAGTATTTATTATTCTAAGTTAAAATAGTAAATATGAGTGGGCCAAGCCAAGGAGTCATCCAAACACGGCTGTCTGAAACAAAACAATTATACGTGCATTCTCCAGTATAAGAGCACCGTTTTTTAACAAATCTCGCCATTCCTTCAAGTCAATTAAAATTCTGGTATGAGAATAATTTCTTACCTACCACCTGGCGCTTATAAAACAAAATAATGTACAATCGAGAAAATGTGAAAGTCAAGGTTGTCGAAATTACTCATGGTAATGTTTTAATGTTTCCTATTTTCTGTACCGAGTGAACGCCAAACATTCCTTCCTGTCAAAAAAACTAATATATTTCTTGATATATTAAATATAAAATACACTCACTTTAGTTTTTATTATTATATTAAGATACGTTAGTAATACGAAAAGGTTTTCAGTATACATATATACATATCACTTTCTCTATGTATGTCTCTCTTTCTTTTTCTCTCTCTGTTTCTCTTTCATTCCCTATATGTATTTCTACATCTATCTGTCTATCCATCTGGCTGTATTTTTGTGGTTTTCTTTTTCCGATTCATTTTTTTTTCCTTCACGTTCTCTTTTTCCAAATAAACACGACTTTCTTACGAAAAGTGTTTAAATTTATTGTTAAGAAGAAGTTTTTTGGTCTAGAAAATATACTAGTATTTTTTTTTTTATCTTTCAGTAATGATACAACTCTTCGATTTATACATAAACAAAACTCTCAGTGCTTGCGTGTGCGTGTGTGTGTGTGTGTGTGTGCGCGCGTGTGCGTGTGTGGGTGTGTGTGTGTGTGCTTGTTTGATAGAATATAAATGCTTTCTGACTCTGGATCGAATCATGGCTGAACTATCCACCCCGACCGAACAATTTCTATTAAATTTAAAATTCTTCCTTTAGACCATTCCACATACCTTGCTCACTCTGGCAAGACCTAAACCCCTATATCAGCAAATCATTCACGGGTCGTACACTCACTTACTCGGGGAACACAATCCACTGACAGATTTACGTCACCTACATGAGGGTTAAGTATGTTTATAAAAATTAACACAGGGAGAGACTTGTAACAATGAGAACAATGCTTCACAATTGAATTCAATCATTGCTGTTTGACCATCTATTCACAACCGCTAACGTCATCTGGACATTTCAATTTCGCCATTGCGTCATAATCGGTAACACAACATGGTCCGCCGAGCGAAATCAAATGCAGCTAACACGCTGACCGAAAGCAACAAGAGGTAACGCTACATGGCCAACTGGCCGAAATTAACAACAGGTTAAGACTGCGTGGTCAACTGGTCGAAATCAAGAACAGGTGAACACTGTGCTGTGCGGTCGGCTTGCGGAAATCGAGAAACACTAACGCTGCAAGGTCTCTTGGCCAAAAGTGACAACAGGTAACATTAGGTGTAAAAGAAAACAGTGGTCTTCTTTTTATTCTTTTCTTTTCTTTTGTTCCCAATTACAGGGCACGAGCTAGCTGTTAGCACACAAGAAAAACAAGACATTAGAAAAAGGTGTTCAGGTAAATATCGATTAGATAATCTCGATGATAACCCAACAGCCTTGAATTTAGAGCGATTCACTTTTAAGTACGTTTAATTGTGTGTTATTTCAAGCTTCAGGATTCTGCACGTTAAATTAGGGCCATTGTCGTTGCTGTGTATTTTATGGACTTTGATCGTGTTTTAATTTGAGACCGCTGAGTTTTTGCACAAATCAGAAATTGTTAGTTTTTCTCACAACTCTTCAGTTTGATTGACAGTTTAATTTCATCACATAATATGTAAAATGTAGGCAGTCTTTTACAGTCTCTCTTTGTGTTGTCTGTGGCTGTTAACCATCAAAAACATGTTTATATTTACTGAAGATTCAAGTTGTTCTGTCTTTGTCACTGTCCAAGAACGTGGACTGTCTAACCATGGCAGTGTTAATGTGTTAGAACGTTAATTAGACTAGATACTGCTAATCAATACAAATAGGTCATAAATGTTTTCTGTCTGATATACCATCATCAAGAAACAATATAACACGTTAAGATGTACATCTATTATTAAAACAAATGTTAAACAATTATTTGTTTATTAACTGTTCATTCAAAGAGATATCATTTGCATGTATTGATGTTTCAGATGTTGATTCTGATTTGCCGACAATGATGGCTGCTGTGTTTGTTTTTTTCATTATTATTCTTTTAAAAAAAATTTCAGAACAGGTTTGTTCAGATAACTTACCACTCTACATAAAAGAAATTATGACATGATATCTCTGGTGAAAAAACAAAAAAAAAACAAAAAAAACCCCCACCACTCAGGCCATGTGATTTGTTTTACATTATTTTTCAGTCGTTGGATATAACACATATCTTTACTGCTTCGGTAAATGAAACAAAGATAAACCAATCAATTATCGCCCTTAGATGTGTGTCGTGCTGGTACGTGCGCATGCGTCTGTTAACGACCGGTTTCTGAAAAACCGATACGCTTATCGGGCCTTGAGATAACCTCGAGATGGAGATCTGAAAACTACAACATGTGCCTGGTCAGATAACTGCTGTAAAACCAGTGTCCCCTGGTCTCGCTGGCTCTTTTTAACGAAGGAATGTCGTAAACGAAGTGTCCAGGGATTCTAACCCACTGACCTTTTCTCTGCCATCAAGCGTAGCTTGCAAGCTGTGATTTTTGTGAACAGACTTTCTTTATGGCTCTAATCAAACATTATTGCCGAAGAGTCCTCATTAGAAGCGGGTTTATTTGTAAGAATGATAACTCGGAAGATAATTGCGACCTTTGTTCTAAAGGTGTGCTATTAAAGTAAAGAATACAACGTTAAGTTTCTTGGAATTGACGTATCTGTGGCAGTTTATGTTCATTTTCCGGCCCCTAAACCATATCTAAAATTGACTTTCGTTAATAGTATATGACAAAGAAGGAGATTTATTTAGAAAATAATCAATAAAATTGGAATGCGTATATATACGCATATGTGTGTATGTGTGTCTATATATATATATAGACAAACACACATACACACATAGACACACAGACACTCATCAAACAATCTCACACACGTATACATACATACGCAAATACACACACACACACACTTAATAACATTATTTTCTTCAAAAATATTCAATAGTTTAATTTTCTCTAAGTTATCGATCATATTTCTAAGAAATGCGCCTAATATTCTAGAAAAATACAAAGGAAAATCCATGGGAAAAAAATAAAATAACATAAGATATACAATATATATGCTATGCTTTTGATCAGTGGCTCACAGCCTCCACAATAACAAGTTTTATTTATTTCAAACACATCTGTCCTCTACAGAATTTGTTTTCTCTTTTCTTCATTTAAAAAAAAAAAAACATTCCTTTTCTCTCACTCTCGCGCGTTGTTTTCTTTTGGAACACAAGTGTAGCGCGAACAAGCCTCCCAATTATTAGCACCGACGTTTTCGAAGAACTCCCAGAAGGGCGATAAATCTGGAAATTTCCCATATCGTGTACGTCCCTACTGAGCTGGACAAGGGAACGATTGCTGTAGCGACAGCATGAGAGGCACGTGCACCTGTCGCGCAGTGAAAACAGTTTGGTTTTCACATCTAGAGACATTGATACGTCTTCAGCGACGTCAGAACAGGTGCAAACACAAGACGCAACTTCAAGAGGAGCCTTGTAAGGTTTAATTCGATATTGGATGTTACCGCGTAGGCATAAAGTTACATCAAAAGAATTTTGTTTTCGAAAAAAAAAAAAAAATAAAAATTGCGAATCCGTCGGTTGATTGATAAATTTTGTGAGAAACAAATGGAAAAGCTGTGATGAAAGAAAAAGGGGGATGAGAGAGAGAGAGAGAGAGAGAGAGAGAGAGAGAGAGAGAGAGAGAGAGAGAGAGAGAGAGAGAGAGAGAGAGAGAGAGAGAGAGCTATTATTTTCTATAATATCTTTCAAAGTTTTATTAAATTATTGATATTAAAGATTTTTGCTCAGCGTAAAGGAAAGCACATTTTTTCTGAAATGTCTCTAAATATTTGTATATTACCATAACCACCTCACTTGTTTTGCCATAATTAAGAATGTGATTGAATATACAATAGATTATTATTATTATTATTATTATTATTATTATTATTATTATTATTATTATTATTATTATTATTATTATTTTAGCCCACCTCTTTTCAAGCGCAATCTTACCACATTGATTCATACAACCACACGGTCTGAAATCCAATATCCATATCCTAACGTGTAATTTTCCACAGAGCTATAGATTATTCCACTTACTTGATGTTAAACAATAGTAGCGATCCACGTGCTTCTTTTTCAGTCAATAACAAACAAAGACTATTTTGAAGTTCTCACAAGATTGACAACAGAAAAAAATTAGTCTACTTTTTTTTTTCAATTAGCTAGTACTTGAATTTTCGATGGCGACCAGTATGTAATTACAGGTTAATTTTATGGTTGCCATGATGTGATTGTTGAAATGGTTGAATGCATTTTGATTTGATGTTGTTTTTTTTCTCTCTCTATTTTTTTACCATTGTTATTCTAACGAGAAAAGGATTTTTGAATATTAGTTTTCAGTTATTGTTGTTTTCACGGACACCTGAGAATTTTAATATAACAGGCCAGTGAGGATGACAATCATTTTATTCATTTATTTTATTTACTTTAATTATTAAACAATATTTTGTTGATTAATTTTATTATTTATTCAGTTAGTTGCTTTTTTGTCTATATATTCTGTTTATAACTATTCTTCTCTTTCATCTTTTTGTAAATGTTACTTTTTATTTTTATTTTTATTTATTTTATTATTGCTGCTGTTCGTTTATCTGAAAACCGAATCAGTCGACACAAACGAAATGTCGACTTAAACAGCACTGACACAAAGATATTTCACAGTTATCTGCTAACGTTCGTCCTTTCCTGGGTCGTAAACCGTTGACAACTGCTCGCCAGAATCCCGCTATCTTCGAAACTCCATAAATAAAATTCCACCAAAAGCTCAAGCCAAAACACTTGTGCCTTTCAGTTTCTCCCTTCCAGCCAAAGAATTCTCTAAACTGTTAAACTGATGCCTACGCGTTATGGAAAAATTAATTTGCCACGTGATACTCGCAGTACGATAAGGAGACCTTTGCTTCCCAGCCAGTTCACCTGTTGGAGAAAATCGTGAAAATTGATCTAAATACGCGAACGTAACGTACGGCTCAAGTAACGCACGTGAACTGCCACTGGATGATAAAAGCGATAAAAGTTCTGAAGCACGTGCAAAACGTAAATGCCAGGATTTTTCACAAAATAACGGGAGGAGTGTTTGACGCAGACGATAAAGTATAATTTTAAGACTGTCTGCGTGAATGCATGCATTTCCTATAATAATTGGATTTTTTTTTTATTTTATTTTTTTTGTTATTTTACATTATTTTTTGTTGTTGTTGTTGTTGTTGTTGTTGTTTGTGTTGTTTGGTTGTTTAGCGGTTTTTTTTTTTTGCTGCGAAGATATACCAAAAATTATATTTAAAAATATTTATTAAAAAAAAATAATAATAATATAAAATAAAAATAAAATGTTACGAATTCCTCAAGAACAATCAAATTAAGTTTCATTTGCATGGCACTAACAGTTGTGAACAACCATGTTATTAGTCTGAAGTTTTTTGTGTATTTTTTGTTGATGTTGGTTTTTTTGTGTTGTTTTTCTGTATGTTTAGAAGAGTTTGGTGTTTTATCTTACAATGTAACGCAATATCTGCAGTGACGTGTGTTTTTGCATGTTTTCTGAGTCTTATCAGACAGTCTGGTGTGTGTGTAGTTTTCAGGAATTTCTCTGGTAACGTTTCATATGAATATTATTATTATTTTTTTAATTTCTGTTTTTTTAAATTTCTGTTTTTTGTTAATTTTTTGTTTGCTTGTTTTATTTTTATTATTATTATTTTTTTTTTCATTATTATTATTATTTTTTTTTTTTTTTTTTTTTTTTTAAATTTGTCTTTAAAATATAAACATCATGTTCAGCTCAGTTGATGAAAATCTTTTGTTTGGTTACCTGTGTGCGAGAGTGCGTGCGCCCTGCGTTTGTTTTTGCTACACTCAAATTCAGCTGCAGCTTATTATAATTCTTACAGCGTTTAAGTTAAAGGTTTTCTATGATTTTTTGTTTATCTTAACAAGGCCAGATTTACCAGTTCATTTTCTTATAATAAAAGAGTTTTATTTATATCATTATCATCATCATCATCATCATCATCATTATAATTTCTGTTGTTGTTGTCGTTGTTGTTGTTTTTTTTTTTTTTTTTTTTATTAATTTATGTATTTAATTGTTTATAATTTTATTTTTATTTATTTATTTAGTTAGTTAGTAAGTTATTTTGTATTTTTGTATTTTTGTTTTTTGTTTTGCGCTATCAAGTGCACATCCACTACATTAATATACACTGCGAAAAGACACATTTATATCCACGCAGCCAGTTTCCCTGAATAATATTAATGTTTGCATTTTTCAGAATGTAAATTTTTGCACGTTATCAAGTGCACGTGATATCTGTAAATAACCTATGACTTTTAGAATGGGAGTACTTCGCTACTTAACTGTTTTTCTCTGCTGGTCTGAACATGCCATGCGTCAAACGAGCTTCAGTTTACACAGTTAGAGTAATTACGTGTGACACCCCGAGATTGTCTCTGATATAAACTGAATTTACACCACGTATTTAGAAACCACGTCCTCCTAGCAGATTTTTATCTCTTGCTCTTTTTTCTTGTTTCTTTCTTCTTTTCTTTTTTCTTTTTTTTTTTTTTTTTTTCTTTTTTTTATTTTTTATTATTTTATTTTTATTATTGTTTTATTCTTTTTATGATTATTAATTTTTATTATTATTATTATTATTATTATTATCATTATTACTTATTTATTTATATATTTTTTTATTTAGGTATTTATTTTTTTTTATTTATTTTTTTTTTTTTTTTTTTATTATTTGTTGTCGATTTGTTTTTATTATTTGGGAGGATTTTTGTCTTTGTTTTTTTAAATTTGTATATATATATATTTTTTTTTTTATCAATACGTCAATGAAGAGCCACTATGCGCCTAGCTAAAGACACTGTATGATCAACAGCGAGTGATATTTTATATAATTACAGGAAATCACAAACTGTAGTCATATTACCAGTCTGTAGTAATACGATAACAGTGAGAAAGAACCCAAGAAGGGTGTATGCTGTTTGTTACAAAAGTATATATGTTTTGTTTCTTTGTTTGTTTCAGAGAGATGTTTCGGTTGTTGTCGTCGTTTTGCTTGGGGTGGGTGGGGGTATTCTTGTTTTTTGAGAGGGTATTTTATTTTAAATATTATTATACAAGTCTTGAATCGAAGAAAATCGGGTCTAAAGCTACTGGCAGTTGTCCTCAAAACCTGATTCTATAAACCACCAGAGATAAGCGTTTTGCCCATCAGAATTAAGTCCACTGTCTATCAAGGATAAGTCCACTGTCTATCAAGGATAAGTCCACTGTCCATCAAGGATTAGCATTCTGTCCTCACGAGGTAAATGAATTACTGTTAGCGTTAAGCTGGCTACCTCCCGGCGTTAAAACCTCGTAATTATTATTGTAAGAGCGGATCAGCGCTAAGACGCGTTCTTCAACAAGCCAGTTTATTAATCCACAAATTAATTCATGCTTATTACCTGTGACATTCCTGAGCTATGTGTGAGAATTCTTATATGCGTAACTATGTATTTTTGTGTGTGTGTATGTATATATTTTATTTTCTATCACTGTTTTTTACCCTAACGTTTAAAAATGTATACTTAATGCAAATTTTTGTAAATCTGTTTTTTATAAATATACATTTTTTTCTTCATATTATTAATTGTACTCCATCAATCCATCAGTCATATTCAAAAATCCTCTTTTCCAATGAGGTGAAGAAAAAAAAAAACACAATACATTTCTCGTTACCAAGTACCATGCATACTTTCAACACACCTCATTACCTCTCAAGTGTTGAAGTATACATCCAAGATGGCGACTGACCTCCGCAATGTTTGTTTAAGTACATCTACCGGTCACTGGCAGCTTGAGAATTTTCACTACACGCAAACACACAGCAAGGTATGACTCGTTCGTCAAATCTCCACAATAATCTATTATTCTGTCAGCCGACGCTTGTAAATGCTACTTTCATCCGACGTACGTTGTTTGCCTCCATCACTCACTCGTATAGGGGGCGCTACCATCGCCAGGCCAAAAGAATGCCGGGACTTTCGCCGGCATCTAAAACCGAGGCTAATATTTTCTCCAGCAAGGCCACATACTGCGTGCAATTACGTTTTGTTTGACATAAGTATATGTTACATGGTGTCGCTATTTGGAAACTTCTGATAGGTTAATAAAGTGAAGTTTTGCACTCGTTAAGTCGGGAGCCAGGTCAGAGAGGCCAGTGGATTACGTCCCATATGTTTGTCTCAAAATATCGACTTAAGCGCGTTCGTCTAGCGACCAGAAGAAATGATCGAAATGTGTTTGATTAGCTTTGTCGTGTTTCATAAATGTCAGTTATTGCGTGCCTTAAGCATAACATGTTGTTTTGTTAATCTGTAGATTCTTCGTTTAAAAAAAATACATTTGTAAGTGTTAGTAACTGTTTTGTTTGTAAGTACAGAAATTTTGTTTGTTTCGTACACTACCTAGTTTTGTAATCTGGCAAAACTATGTTATTTCTTTATTTCCTTGTTTTATTTGTGAGTTTATTTGGGGGTTTTATTCATTTATTTATTTTTAAATATATTTTTTAATAAATTTTTTCATAATTTTTTTTTTCCTTTATCTGTTTATCTTTATTTTATTCTTATCAATTAATTTAATTATCAGCTGTGTTTTATTTATTAAATAAATCTTCTTTCTATTATGGTTTTATTTCCTATATTATTTTAGACTCACCAAATAAGAATCGTATAGTATACAGTTCTCTTTGTGTATAACTGAATATGTGTTTTGTACAGGTGTATAAGTATGATGATCTCTGTACGTAAATATATTTTTTATTTTTTTCGTATATATCTTGCGAACTACTTTCCTTCTTCTACTTCTTCTTCTTAATTTTAAAAAGGAGACTTTAAATATAATATTATATCAATGATACAGCATTTTGGCATTATATTATCTCTTCATATTAATAATTAAAGTACACAAGTGTCTTTAACAATAATCTTTAAATGAACACATCTTACATCAGCCAGTGTTTAAATGTGTTTCTCCAGTCATCACTCTCACTGCTGTATCAAAACACCCAGTCTTACTGGCGAAGCCTGATTCTATACTCGAGTGCAAAGTTTTTACTGTGACTGTGAAACGAAGTTGTCTGGATTAAATGTAAGTGAAGAATAATCCGTATCATATGTCACATGACACTATTAGCAGATGTAAATGTGACTTTGGCTGGAGGCAGTGTTTAGTTATCTTGTAAAGCATTTATGTGTTGTTCGGTCGATCCAGAATCTATTCCAGTAGAAGATTATTAATCAAGTGATTTTTTTTTTTTTTTTTCGTATCTGTTATTTATTGTTCTGTGTGCAAAGTTTATAATTATAAGAGATAACTTTGTTTTTCCCGTCAGACAGTAAATATAGCATAATTACCAGATATTTTCCAATTAATGGCTGCTGCCAGAAACTCAATGGAAGTGTTCTGTTTTTGTTTAAAGAAGATCTGAAGCCCTGTAGCCAAAGGTGAAATATATGCATCAGTGTGCTATAATTATATTAGTGGATAAAATGAGAGAGAGAGAGAGAGGAGAGAGAGAGAGAGAGAGAGAGAGAGAGAGAGAGAGAGAGAGAGAGAGAGAGAGAGAGAACCAGAGAGAGAGAACCAGACAGAACCAGAGAGAGAGAGCGAGACAGAGAGAGAGAGAGAGAGAGAGAGAGAGAGAGAGAGAGAGAGAGAGAGAGAGAGAGAGAGAGAGAGAGAGAGAGAGAGAGAGAGAGAGAGAGAGAGAGAGAGAGAGAGAGAAACCAGAGAGAGAGAGAGAGAGAGAGAGAGAAAGCGAGAGAGAAAGCGAAAGAAAAAGCCAGAGAGAGAGAGAGAGAGAGAGAGAGAGAGAGAGAGAGAGAGAGAGAGAGAGAGAGAGAGAGAGAGAGAGAGAGAGAGAACAGATATGCAGTCTGACAGAAGATAGAATGACAGGCAGAAATACACATCCGGCTCTAACGTTATTCTCTTTCTGATGCATTCTCAAAAATGTTCCAGGATTTTCTTGTCAGGATTTTTTCACTTCTTTCTTATCCTTTTTTCACTTCTTTCTCGTTCTTTTTTCACGTAGGTAGAATAGTTGCAGTTGCTGATAAGATTTGGAGAACTGATAGCTAATAAAGCCTGACATATCTTCAAGCCTTTCTGCTGACAGATGTATTCCGCGAGTAAGATATTTTATCATAAATGAATGTCTTGTCAGATTTGCTCTCAAATCCTGTCTGTTACCGATCACTGTGATCTACGCGCGCTTCCACGAAGTTATCTCACCCATTGTTTATAGCCATAATGATATTTCTCTTTTGATTTTATTATTTAACAAAATTTCGGTGTTAACGTTACATTCATTACTATCACAATGATGATAATGATGGAGATTTTTTGTTTTGTTGCTTTTTTTAAATATTATTTGGAATTTCTTTCTTTTTTTTCTTCTTTTTTTTTTTTTTTTTTTTTTTTTATTATTATTATTATTATTATTATTATTATTATTATTATTATTATTATTATTATTTTAATTATTTAATTTAATTTTATTTATTTTCTTTTTTTTTTTTTGAGGAGGAGCTCTTTTGTTTTCTATTATTTCATCGTTTATTGGCGATAAACCTGCTTTAGATGTAATCTGCGAGACAAAATCAGAGTCTAAACCACGACAGCCACAGAAGTGTATCCAACAACAGTGAATACAATTCAGAACCCTCATTATCCTCGGCTGGAGGGAAAAAAATGTGCAGATTTCTAGATACAACACAAAAATAATCAACACAAAGACATCTAAGCACGCCTACACTGGGCCCAGTCTACGAACTACTCTGCACTTTATCTTTCCTCAAAAACAGTTCAGGTCACCAGACCTCCTACCTCGAACATCACACACAGTGAAATCACTAAAACAGGAGCCTCACAGTACTGCACAACGTCGTCTTTTCACGGGCTGGTTCTAAACGATCGCGACTCTACACAACCACCGCGTCTCGCTCCAGCGACTCCTAGCGACGTCAACCACGACCGCGATCTTCTTTCTGCGCTCTTTAAACACCCATTACAGCCAGTCGTCACTTTTGATGTTCTCGAGATGTAATTACTTGCACGCCATTTAAATCCGGAGATAGATATCAGCCGAATTAAGGCCGGCGGTTTCGGGTTCTTTCTCAATGTCAGATGGTTACAGAAGATCCCCACTGTCAGATTTCGGGAGATGATACGAAGCCAATTACGACGAAGCATGCGGAGTTCATTAAACTTATGATTCAGTATTTATAGCGTTGTTGATCATAAAACCGGTGTCGTTATAACCTTCGAGTTCTGATTTGTATCAGTATAAACGTTTATTTCGAATTTTTACGAGTTATTATTTTTTGTTTCCTTTATATTTTTTTTTTTTGTTCTCTGCTGTGTGATTTTGAATTGTCATCGCATCGGTGACTGTTTTTTCCTGTTTAATTTTCTTTAATGTAGGTTTGATACTTGACTGTTGGCCTATTATTTGAGATTTGTTTGATGTATTGTGGATCGTTTATGTATCTGTTGACTGACAGGATCATAATGTTTGGGTTGAGATTTTTATTTTTTATATTTTTTATATAAATAAATAAAACAGTATACAAAATGACAACGTAGAGGAACATTTAGATTGTTATTACCTTTATACTGGACCTGCATCTTCCACTATTACCACTTATACAAGTCCTTCTATTATTACTATTACTGCTACTACTACTACTCTATTGCTGGAACTATTACAACAACAGTACCAATAATAACAACAGCAATAATAATGACAGCAACAATAATAATGACAACAACAACAACAATAGTAATAATAATAATAATAATAATGCTATTATTATGGAGGTGTTGGGGGGTTTGTTTTACTGCTATTACTGTCACTTCTAATACAGTAACGTCACTGCTATTGCTGACACTACTACTATCACTTCCATTATTACTACCAGTCATATATTATTACTGTTACTACTACTGCTGCTGCTATACTACTGGTACTAAAGACAATATAATATGGCGTCAGTTATGCTGTGAAATACTTTATCTCTCATCTTTATCCCAGTGTTAATAATTACCCAGTCAGTGCACAGTTCACTGGGGTAAACCCCGCTTCTGAAAACTGCTTTGAATCAAATACGTATCAAGAAATATTATTAACAAATCGCTTTCATATCCCTCTTCGCCATGTTGTTTCGTTTAGAGTATTGATGCAACGTGTTCGCCTTATTATTGCGACACAGTCTTCAAAGCAAACGATCACTTTCAAGTCTGCTTCGAAACGAACTCGTTAATACGTCTGAAAATTAAAACTGTCTGCTTCACGCCTACTTCAAAATAAAAGTGTTAAATTCGGCCCGTGACTTGAAATAGCATCATCAGACTTTATGTTTGGTTGGCTTAACATCAGTTTTGAAATATAAACTACTGAAATGGAAAGCAGGAAAGAGGCAAGGAGAATAAAAGGATTAGGTTAAAAATACAAGACAGAGGCATAATGAGAAACAGACAAGGAGAAATATTTATAATTTAAAAATATATATAATCACAAACACACACACACACACACATGCATACACACATGCATACACACATACATACATATAAACAAATATATGTACATATCTTCTTTACTTACTTATGTATCTATGTATGTATGTGTGTATGTACTTACACATACATCCCTACATATTTTGATGCTGTGAGGTTTTTCACATTATGCTACAAGAAAAACTCCTGAATTAATCATGATACCAAAATCAAAAAAAAACACACAAGAAGCTGGCGCCCTGGTTTTAAAAAAAAACGACTAAAAAGCGAGACAAGGACATTGTGCACATACATACCTTACACAAACACTTCTTTGTTGAAGCGGTAACACAACACAAATCTGACTGGTTTGCTAAACATTAACCCCTCGCTGTCGAATCATGACTTTCTCAATGTTAGACGTACTTACGTGAAAAGTGAAAACTGTTATATGATCACAGCGGCTTGGTAGATAACAGTAGTTTGTGTGAAACTGATTTGTTAGAGACTGAAGGTAAACAGTGAATGACATCCCTTTTTCTTCTTCTTCTGTATGTTTTCATTCTTTTTTTGTACAGTGATGAAATGACATCTGTATTATTTTTTTTTTTCTTATATTTTTGTCAGTTATCGTACTGTTAACGTATTTTATCAATGACATTCTTTAGCTATTCTTTTCCATTTTCTTTTCTGTGTAATGATGGACTGATCCTTGTTTTTTTTCTTATTATTGTTTTTTTTTTTCTTGTTAATGATAGGGACACACCCATTTTGTTTCTTTTTTTTATTTTCTTAATTTTTTTATTTTTTATTTTTGTTATGTGTTTTTATGTGTGCAGAATGATAAACTGACATCTTGATGTTTTCTTTTGTTGTTGTTGTTGTAGTTGTTAATGTTTTCATTTGTTGCTTTGCAAGAGGGCGTCTAATAAAATATAGTTTCTATGTTTTAACTGATTGTTTATTTTTTTATTATTATTATCCGAAAATGACCCCAAAAAATAGAATCTAATTTAACACAGAACAAACACATTATCAGTAAAACAGACGTAACACACTCTATCGTGTAATCACAATCTTTTTTTTTTTCATTCGCCTTTCCTTTTTATTTTTTCCTTTTTTTTTATTTATTTTTTTGTTCACCACCGTGTATCAAACAGCGCCATCAAGGAAGAAATGTGGAAACACTGAAACAGAACATAAAAAAAACTGAGGATGTTTTCATTTGTTGTTCTGCAAGAAGTTATCTAATAAAATATGTCTTCTATCTTTTAAATGATGGTTTATTTTTGTTGTTGTTATTATTATTATTATTGTTGTTTTTTTTTTTTTTTTTTTTTTTTTTTGTTTTTCTTTGATTTGGCAATAATATCCATCTTCTCCCTTTTTCTATTGTATCTATTTATATAATGCGTATGTGCATATGTGGGTATGTGTCTGTGTACTCGTGTGTGCGTATGTGAATTTTAAATCCTTTGTCAACTAATATAAAATTATTATAAATGCCAAACACAAATTCCTAGCGTAATTTAATCCCATGTGTAAAACAGCATGCTATATCTTGCAAAAGTGAGAAAATTTCTTGTTGAAATTCTTGTTTGTATTAGGATATTCATAAAGATATGTGTTACAGGTGTGAGCTGTCAAAAGTATTGTGAAACACAAACACTTGGTCTTTGGTCTACTTACCAGTTCAGGGGCGGATCCAGTTTTACAAGACGCGGGGTGGTCATCATTGTTGTTAACGTAACTTTGAAGAAAAAGTTTAATATTAACAGTGATTAATGATTATTACATGTATTTGTATGTGTATGTATATATATCTATATCTGTGTCTATGTCTATCTATCTATATCTCTGTATATATATACATGCATATATATATATATATATATGTATGTGTGTGTGTATATATATATATATATATATATACATATTATTTTTATTATAGTTATTACTTATTATTATATATATATATACATACATATACATACATACATACGTACATTCATATATATATATATATATATAAATAATATTATTTTGATTATGGTTATTAAACTTATTATTATATACACATACACACACCCATATACATACAACAACATCAACAACTTTAATAATATGATATATATATACATACATAAACTTGTTATATATATATATATATATATATATGAACAATATCAATATTTATAACAATTAGACATATTATATATATATATATTATTATTATTATTATTATTTTGATTATGCTTATTATGCTTATTGTGATTGCTGTTGTTTGTCGTCGTCGTTGTTGTTATTGTCCCTGCTAATAACAAGTCTAGACGTATTCAGTTTCACGCATCAAAAGCGTGTGAAATAAGTGAAATAAAAATATTTATTTATTTATTTTTTATTATTATTTATTTTATTTATTTTATTTATTTATTTTTTTTTTTATTTTTTTTTTTTTTTTTTTTTTCCTGGTTTTTGTTATGGAATTATCGTCTGATGCTATCAAACTAGTTTCAACACTTTAGGTTTGCAAAAACAAAATTAATGAAAAAGAAAATTATTACAGTTTTTGTTTATATAAAATTTCAGTGATAAAATTTCACAGATAAAAGTTTAAAATTTACAGTCACATAAAGAAGAAGAAAAAGAAGATTAAATGATAAAAGGAAAATAAATAAGCAGAAAAATAATATTTACCGGCTGGATTTGTAAATAAGATTATAGGTTTTCAAACATGCACTCAAAATGCACTTGATGTGCCCAGAGATAAACATATTTTAATTTGTTTTCTTTTTAAATCTACAAATTATATATTTTGTGTATGTGTGTGTCTATAGATGGCTAAATAGACAGACAGACAGACAGAGAGCTAGAGAGATAGATACAATATATATATTAAAATGAAATATCTAATATGTGAATTCTTCAATTATATAAATGATATGTCAAAATAAATATAAATTAAATCTATTACAATATAAAAATGAAAAGCACAGTAAATATAAAAAGCCTCAAGATAAAATACTTTGCAAAAAATAAATAAATAAATAAAAAATAAAAATAATGACCAAAAAAACCAGAATCTAATTTAAAACAAAAAACAATTATCAGTAAAAAGGACAAAACACAATCTATCATGTAATCACAATCTCTTACATTTTTTTTTTTTTTTTTTTTTTTTTTTTTTTTTCTTCACCATCGTTTCAAACAGCGACATCAACGAAGAAATATGGAAACATTGAAACTGATGCTGGTTTTTTTTTGAAAAAAAAAAATATATATATTTTTTTTTTTTTTTAAATGACGCGACATCTGTTTGGCGTGTTGATTTCGGGGTAATCGACAAAAAGAAATCGGATTTAATCACGCTGGCAAGAAACAAACCCATTTTGTTCGCTTTATCGTTTAACTTGATTGTGTAATTCGTGGTTTGTTCATCAAACGTAGGTGTTTGCAAACTTCGTGTGTGTCGATATTCTACCGGGTCAAAAAATAAATAAAAAAAGAACTGTTAGCCATTTTTAAGGCGATGTTTGGCTGTTGAAAACACCTCTTGTTTTTCCAACATTCAACCGTAAGATCGTTTTGTTGTTCAAAAATACACGATTTAGGAAACTGGAGATTTCTGAGATAACAGTTTTTGTTTGTTTGTTTGTTTTTTGTCTCATTAGTAAATCCATAAGGTGGGTTTGTTTTGTTTGTCATAGAGAAGGACGTTATTCTGCAGATGAAGTGATGTCATTGTTGAAGTGATGGTTCTGTTATGGATATCGTTGGTGTAGAGGTTCAGTCGTTGCTGAGGTTGCCGTTGCTGCTCTTGCTGATATTGATAATGTAAATGTTAGCAATAACTGGTCACATTTATTAATTTTTTAGATTCTGCTGACGTCGAAGTTGCTCTCACTGATGTCGAAGCTGTCGTTTTCATTCCACTGTTGTCGATTTTGTTAGTATAATGTTTGCTCATTTCTATTGTTCTATTTATTATAATACTTCTGTTACCATCGATGTTTTTTTGTTTCTGTTTTGTTGTGGATTTTTGTTGTTGTTTTTTTGTTTATTTGTGGTTGTTTTGTTTTTCGTTTTACCGTCCTGTTTCTGATTGTTGTCGTTGTTGCTGCATTTCAACAACAGAAAATAGTTTCTGCTCTTCTCTTTATCTTTCAACTATTCACAAAGTCTGATTAACCAAAACCTGTGGAATTTTTATTTGCTTAAAAAAACGTATTCAAATTTACAAAGTTTTAATGACAGCATTTGAACATTAAATTAAGTAAAATAATAAAGTATCGGGTATAAACCCAGTAATACGATTAGATGAATTAACTCCCTTAGTTTATAACGTTAGTACAGGTTTGTTTAAACCTTTTTTCTTATATTACATTAACGATAGTTCGCATACCCACCCAATTTTTTTGTTTTTGTTTAAAGTATTGTAAAGTGTATATATTAAAAATCATAATGCGAATGATTCTGATGAAGATGATAATTATTCTGACTTGATATGATAATAATAATAGTAGTAATAATAATAATAATAATTAATATTATTATTATTATTTTATTATTATTATTATTATTATTATTATTATTATTATTATTATTATTATTATTATTATTATTATTATTATTATTTTATTATTATTATTATTATTATTATTATTATTATTATTATTATTATTATTATTATTATTATTATTATTATTATTATTAAATATTTTTAATAAATTAATTAATTAAATATTAATAAAATCAAGCCAAATCATACTATTTCTTTTCACAGAGTTCACCAGCGAAATCCGCCACATTCTAACACATTCTGTTAACAACATTACAACCAGTTTGAAAAAGATTTTCCCAAAACTATGGATTCTTAATTAAATCTCAGAGGAACTACAAAAGTCGTAAATTTAAGATAACGAAAAAAGCTCTACACTAGTGATGGATGAAATGTTACTTCAGGGATTTCTTGTAGTTTGGAAGAGAAAAAGAAAAAGTGAAGAAAAAAAAAGAAAAGAATTATTTTTTTACTTCTTTTGTTTAGATCCTTGGGCGGAGTTATGGTTAAAATGATTGACAGGCACCGGTGCACGCGCGAAGGCGGGATATATATTATTATTATTTTCGTGTTTTGTAACGGTAAAGAGGTAGTTAAACAGAAAACAGTTGTAAGATGCTGAGATATAGCACATTTTTATACAGCACTGGGTTTTATTTGTTGCAGTTTTTTTGCTCTTATTTGTGAAAAAAAAAAAAAAAAAAATATATATATATACATATGTAAGAAACTGTGGGTTAAACAAAATTACAATGAAGATTTTCTTTTTTATATTTTTTATGTATAATCTTTCTCTCTTTTTTTAAATTTAATTATTATTTTTGCTATTGTTATTTATATTACAATTTTCAAATTTTAAACATTATTTTTTTTTATTAATATATAGATACATACATGCACACATACATACATACAAATGTACACACATATATTTGTTTTACATTTCATAAATTAATAATTTCGAGATATATTCATTTCTTTCTTTTTTTTTTCAGAACAAAACAAATTTTAAACATGATTCTTTATACATACGCACGCATTTAATAAATCTTCGCACATACGTATTCACAGGGATAATTTATACGAGCCAAGGTAACCACCATCATGTATAACTACACTTTAATCGAACAAATGACGAACTGTGACCCGGAAGAAGTACCCGAATTTGAGTGCAGGACATCTTAAAAGCGAGGCGAAGACGTGAAGAAGGTGTCAAAATGGGCACTAAATTCGTCAGCGCTGATGATATGACGGCGATATTCGTTTATTTATGTGTGACACGGACACGAAATTCCGTCGTGTTTAGTAGGCTGCATCGCTTTGGCTGTCACTGATAAATAAACACTTAGAGTCGTAAACAGACGCAAACTCAACGCGGGTTTGTAGCGCTTTTACAAGAACACGGAGGCGATAAGAATGTCCATCTTCGTCTATTTTACAATGCGACACGACAGTTTTATTGGGCGAAAAACAATGGAAATATTTAACACGTAGCTTTTATGACGTGGATGTGTCCGTGGATGTGTTTTGTCAATCAACGCGACATGGAGGAAATGACATTTACTGCAGGTTTTAGTCTTAGTGATAATTAATAATGTATCCGTGAACAGTTTTCCCAAGTGTTTTGATTACTGGTTTTATTGTTTAAGCCAAAATGATTGACAAGTTTTAAAGAGATGGAGATAAGTGGTTTCCTTGACGTGTGCAGGTTGGAGTAATTAAAAGTAGCAAATTAAATGAAATAAGTTTCGAAAGTTTTCGTGCATTTGTCCGTAGCTCTCCTAACTAAAGGGAAATTTTTTAACTATTATTTTCTTCTTTTTTTTTTTTCTTTTTCTTCAGTGACTGTTTTTTTTTTTTTTTTTTTTTTTTTTTTTTTTTCAGTGTTTGCTTATTCATTCATTCATTTATATATATATATGAGAGAGAGAGAGAGACAGACAGACAGACAGACAGACAGAGACATAGAGACAGAGAGAGAGATTTCTTTTATTTTTATTTTATCCTGACAAATTAGTAGTAGTAGTAGTAGTAGTAGTAGTAGTAGTAGTAGTGGGTAGTAGTAGTAGTGGTGGTGGTGGTAGCAGTTGTGGTAGTAATAGTAATAGTATTAGAAGTAGTATTAATAAATTTAGTAAATTTCGTATCTTAACATGTTTATCACTTTCATTACTATTAAATTCTTCATCCATGGGTGGCCTGTGTCAAACCGACAAAAATAAATAAAAATGCCAATTTTGTTTAATCTCCGATGCATCACGGTGTTTGATTCCTGTGAGGTGCGTGTACACACCTACTATAACTCGGTGACAAAGACGACACACTTCATTACAGCCTTTGACCCACGTATGACCAGAAGATCAGAACATTTTTCAAATCAATGTTTTCACTTCATTGGTTCTTCATTATTCATCACAATTAAGCGCATGAAATTCATTTTGCACTTGGGAAAAGTAATAGCTGATTTATGATCGGAGGTTACCTATAGAGATTTTTCGGTTTAGAAATGCGTAGATGTTTTATTGTTGTTGTTGCCCACACAAAACGTTTGTTTTCTTCTCTCTCTCTCGTTTAAATGACCGTGAAATGTGCATTTGATGGAAACGCACTGACCACACGAAAGGACCTTAGGTCAGATATTAACAAAGATCTCTTCAAACGGATCAAACAATATCTGTCATAGAAGATAATTATTTATACGAAACACTTTCAAAACGAACGTACAGTGACCAGTTTAAACCTGATGTACTCTCGTTGTTAAGCTTAGTCCAACTCTGTGGAGAAATATTAAACCAAATACTCCATGTGCGTATTGACAGGGACGTTTTATAAAACCCCAGAGAGAGAGATACGAAGAGAACATTTATGAACAGATGCACCTGATTGAAGAGATGGTTCACGTTTGTGAACTGACAGGATTTTTTGAAAGAATAGCTGCATTTATGAACAGATAATGTGGGGGTTTTTTTGTGAGTGAAGTGGCACTTTTTATGAAAAGATATATTCCTCCTGTTTGTTGTGAAAATATTTAAAACAAATACTAAATGGTACTATGTTTTAATAAAATATTTAGAACAAATATGTTTGTTTTTAATAAAATATTTAGAACAAAGATTTCTCGTTAATAAAATATTTGAAAAACTTTAGATGAAATTTCTAAAAAACTGAACTAAAACTTATAGGTTTCCTAAAACTCTTTCCAAAGTTCTGTGCAAAAAGGTTAATTACATGAAAGCCGTTATTTACAACTTTAAAATTTTAGTTTGTTTGTTTAGGTGCCAGGAGTCAAGGACTGGACAGTTGTGCATGAAAACATGTCAGAAACTGGTCAAGGGGCAGCCAGGCCGATGTTCTGGTTGGTCATGTGTGATGGTCAACACACAACTTCCTCTGCTTTTGACTTCAACCGTTACAGAAAGTAAGTGACCACATCGATATGGTTCCGATTTCTGCAGATGGACGCAAGTGGACACTGGAGCAGAGTAAAGAACACAGCTCAAGTTAGTTAGCAAAGACTGTGAGTTCATTTATTTGTTAGAACGCGCAGGAGATACACACAGATCTAAGCAGTTTCAATAGACATAAATGTATAGAGTTATGGGTGTGCGTGCGCGCACGTGCGTATGTGCGCTGGTGTGTATATGTGTGTTTTTATAGACACTTACACAAAAAGACATAGATAAAGTCAGACAGAAGAACATATATAAATCAGTCAGATGTATTATATGATGTGTAATGATATATGATATATAATATAATATGATATATGACATGATATGAAACAAACAAAACAAAATATAGATAAACTAAAAATAAATAAAATAAATTAAAATAAAATGTAGAAATACCTAAGATTTTAGTAAGTAAATAAATAAATAAATAAATAAATAAATAAATACAAGCAGAGTAACAGCAATGGCTCTATGTCACACCCATGTTTAATATTTATGTATCATCATGACACGACAATTTCCAGATCACTTCACACAAAATCATACACCATGCAGCTGTTTCACAACAATGAGATATTTTTAATTTTCTGACACTACTTTTTAACATCTTTTTGTGACTCTCTTTAATTTAATCACACTACAAATTATCAGCTGCTATCTGACGTGAAATCTTTCATTGTCACTCGGTTTCTTTTGAACGCTTTCTATGCACGACCAAAGATCCAGCTTTAGAGCAAGCTGGTTTCATTTTTTTTTATAAAATAATGTTTCTAGACTAAGGCAGATAGAATCTTGCTCTAACTGGGCGCTTCCATGATACGTCAGTTTGTATTTTTCCACGGTGTTGTATCATTTATATATAAACACTTACCTACGATAAGGGAATTAAGATGAAAATTTTAGATAGTGCATTGCTAAAGACTTTGTCGTTTGAGTGCGAATGGGTATGTTTTTACATTTATATGGACTCGACTGTAAACATGTAGACGATACTTTTGTTTCCTGTACAAACAGCAAAAGAAATATGTAAATTATTATATTTTTAGATATATAATCCTTTATAAGCGCTCGAGTATATTCAAATTCAAATCACAATATGTGCATATAAAATTGTTATATCTAAATAATTGTTATGGAAAATGTATCTACTAAATTATTAATATATGTATGTTTAGGTTTCTGTAAATATATGCATAAAATTGTTATGTTATATTAATATATTTTTGTCAGTGATTAACAATAATGTTGTTATTAATTATTATAGTTGTTGCTGTTACTGTTATTTGTCTATTATTATTATTATTATTATTATTATTATTATTATTTGTTGTTATTGTTATTGTTCTTTTTTTCTTCGTCTTCTTTCTTTCTTTCTTTTTTCTTCTTTCATTATAAAGTAGAAAACCTTTTTTTCTTTCTTTTTTTTTTTTCTTTCATTCCTTCGTATCAAAAAAACAACAACAACAAAAGGAATTCACTTTTCTTGTTTGTTTGCGTTTCATTCGTTCGACGATGATGTTGATTACTGCAGCATCCTGTTTTAGGAAACAAACACGATCCACACCTGTACAGAAACATCAGAACAATCCATTATTCTGTCCGGCGTCCAGGGAACAATCTGTGAATCTACTTAAAATGCCGCCAATCTTCCTTCCCATCAGTCAAATCGCGCGGCACGTGACCGTTCAGAACGCGCCTCGTGGCCTAAAGCTGATTGGGCCAATCGCATTGTTCTTACTTCTGCACAGAGATTGATGAAGAAAGGACTTGATTTAAAAATATATATAATTATTTTCTTTCTTTACTTTTTGTCTTTTTTAAGAAAAAATAAAATTAATTATGTAGGTACACACACACACACACACACACATTTTTTACTCATTTGTTCCGTCTTTTTCCTTCCGTTGACTCTATCTCTTGTTCTCTTTTTCTCTTTATTTCTCTCTCATTCTCTCTCTCTCTCGCTCTCTCTCTCTCTCTCTCTCTCTCTCTCTCTCTCTCTATATATATATATATATATATATATATATCTGTATGTATGTGTATGTATGTTACAGACAAAATATATTGCGTCATTTGTTCGAAAGAATGTATGAAACTATAACGTATCACGATGAAGATCGGTGATAAAGACGACAACGATGATGACACAAGGATGACGACAGTGATGCCGGTGATTTATTGAATATTACGATAATATGCAACCTACATTCACAATAATAGATATCTTATCATTTTCAAATAAACGTTTTTTTTCACAAATATATCAACTAATGCCAGTTTTTATTGTTCAGTTTTCTTCGTTTACGGACATCTTCAATGACCACGATGTCAAAGCACCACCTCGTTCTTAGACGCGCCTCTAAGGTGTACTACATTCGTATCACTAGCAAAGTGCCTGATTAATCCCAGCTGGTCACGACATTAAATCAGCAGTCTTTGTGTTTCATTTTACGGCAACTCTAAACGATTCGCGTTGTGTCGTTTCGGAAACAAGCGAGCGATCGCTTTTCCTTGGATTTCCATGAAATTCTTTTTAATTTGTCTCATTTAGAAACCCCAGGAAGTTGATAGAACATTTGATATTCGAGGCTCGGGTTTCGGAACATGGCCGGCGCGTATTCCAATAAAAACAAAATAATACAGGGGAGAAGAGACGGGAGTTTAATGAGTTCAAAGGAAGTCAGATGGTTGAATGAACTGGAGGTTAACATGTAGCTAACTTTTAACGGTTTTACAAATCCTGTGATGAAATTAGATGTGTGATTAAAGAAAATATCTACGCTCAGATAGATATTTGTCTACGTTCATCTGAAATGGATAGACAGACAGACATAATCAGACAGACAGAGACACAGATACAGATACACTTACTAATGCAAATACAAATTAAGAAGTATTCAAATGGAAAAGTAATTTATATTTTTATAAATTTATAATCAACAAACGATGCACAAACGAAGATGTTTATTATTATCATTGCTGTTGTTGCTTTTGTTGTTTTTCTGTAACAATATTTTATGTTCGTTAATTTATTATACTCTGTCTTTTCAGTTAAGCACACAAAGCGATAAATTTATTTGTTTTTTTTTGTGTTGTTTGCTTTGTTGTTTGTAGCGCTATGCACTTAGCAATGTTTAACTTCAGATTATTTATGTTAAAGTGACAGATGGAGGAATTTTCATGTGTAAATATGTACTTAACATCTGGTTGTTTTATTATTATTATTATTATTATTATTATTATTATTATTATTAACGTTTAGTTTTAAAATATCTGTGTATTAAAGCGAAATAAATATTATCGGATATTACGTTAATGTAATCACATAATGAAATGTATACATTTTTTTTCATTTTCCTGTTTTTCTGTTTTTGTCTGTTGCAGTATCATTTTGTGAGGTTACCTTTTTTGCACTCATCTTGTTCGTATTATTTCATTTTGATTTCTGTCTGTGTTTCTCATCTGATATTTTTCTCTTCGTTCATAAATTCTCTTACATAAGCGTCTCTCTCTCTCTCTCTCTCTCTCTCTCTCTCTCTCTCTCTCTCTCTCTCTCTCTCTCTCTCTCTCTCTCTATCTATCTTTCTCTCTCTCTCTCTCTCTCTCTCTCTCTCTCTCTCTCTCTCTCTCTCTCTCTCACACACACACACACACACACACACACACACACACACAATGATCTATCGCTAAAGTTTTTATCCTTCCTCTCTCATCTTTCAATTAAAGAAAAATGTGGACAGGAATCTGAGATCTTTCTTCCACCAGCGCTTTAAATGTTCAATTTCGTTACTTTAATGGCTGACTTGACTGGCACGTGCAGGTGTGTGCGTGCTGAACACGCTTAACAAACTGACATTTTGCACGTGCTGTTTGTTGCCAGAACAATGGTAACGCTAATAAAAAGGACTACCTTACTCTGTTAAGTTTTTTCTTTCTTGCGTATTTCTGGTTTGATTTTTGATGCTTTCTTTTATGAATGTGTAAATTGTAACAAAGAGGTAATTCTCAAAGCGTCTGAGTTCTAGGATTTCCTATGCAAGCCTTAATTGATGATTTAAATGTCTTGTTAATTTGTTGCTATTTTGCAAATACACCTTTGAAGGCTGCACCTAAATTTATCCATTTTGAAATTCACATGCCAAGCTTCGAAAAAAAAAAAAATATATATTATTTATTGACTGTAGGTTGTTGGGGTTAAGATAACCTCTGATTTATGAGAATTATAATTATTATCCTCGCATCATCATACCATCCATCGATCCATCTATCTGTACCTTTATCTGTTTCTGCTTGTCTGTATGTATCTATTTTATTTTTTTAAATTATTATTATTATTTTTTATTATTATTATTATTATTATTATTATTATTATTATTATTATTATTATTATTATAAAAAGAAGAAAGAGAAAAAGAAGGAGAAGAAGAAGAAGAATTAGATAATAACATATAAATTATTTTTTTATATTATATTTTCAGACAGGGTAAATCCACAGCTGCAATTAAAAGACTAGACGAAAGCTAGTAGTACAAAGAATTTTTTAGAAAATTAGAAAATAGAATAACATCTCAAGTTCTAATAAAATGACGTATTAACTGACCCTCACGCTATTGTCACACCTAGGTTAAAAGTTTGCTGATGCCCAGTTATTTATTGTCAGTTCTTTGAAGAAAAGAGCAAGCGCTAAGTCTTTAGAAGAGTAAGCCTTGCAGAGTTGTCTCCCATATTCTCAGAAGAAATTGTTTGCTACTTATTATTATTATTATTATTATTATTACTCATTGTTACTGAATAAAATTCATTTCTTTTTTCTTCTTTTTCTTCTAATACATTTTCTTCTTTTTTTTCTTTTTTTTTTCTTTTTTAAAAATTTTTATTTTTTTAGTTTATTGATTTATTTTATTTTTATTTATTAAAACGACATTTTCTTTTTTTTTGTTTATTGCTGTTTTTTTTTATTTTATTTGTTTATTTTCATTTTATCAAAACGACAGTATTTCAGTGTTTTTTTAATGCAAAACAAAAAAACAGTCGTCAATAAAATAAAGTATTTCAGTGTTAAAGATTTTGTAATTCTGTTTTTGAGTTATCTCCCCTTTAATTCAAATTTTATAAAACGAGTCTATTTTGTATCTACTAATATACTATTTTGGTTTGAAAATAAAACATTTCTTAAAAAAGTCTACAAAATCGCCTAAATTATGGCCTGTGTCACCAGTGTAGAAAAAGGTTGCCCATGCCTGTCTTAAATCACGCACACGCACAAAAAGAGGAAGCAGCTATTATTAAAAAAAATAATAATAATAAACAAATCTTGTCTGGAAATGGAGCTGTTCTGTTTAAACGATTTGAACTACTACTGCTGTAGCTGCTGCTGCTTCTTCTCTACTACAACTACTACTGCTACTAGCATTAATATCAGTATTAGTAGTTGTAGTAGTAGTAGTAGTAGTAGTAGTAGCAGCAGCAGTAGCAGTAGCAGCAGCAGCAGTAGTAGTAGCAGTAGCAGTAGTAGTAACAGCAGCAGCTGAAGTATTATTATTATCATCCTCAGTTTGCTATATTTTCTTTCTTTCTTTCATTATTTATTTATTTATTTATTTATTTATTTATTTATTTATTATTTACTTACTTATTTATTATTTATTTATTTATTTATTTATTTATTTAGCTTTTTTAATTTAATTTTATTCATTCATTCGTTCATTCATTCATTCATTTATTTATTTATTTATTTATTTATTTATTTATTTATTTATTTATTCATTTATTTATTGCTATTACAACTGATATTATTGTTTCTGGTGGTGGTGGATCAGCGAATAACTGTAATTAATGTATTAAGCGTACATTCTTTAATACAAGTGATATTTAAATTGCTGTCAAGCTGTTTGAGGTAAAACAGCCGAACTACTACAATTCATCGCTTCGCTTTGACAAGGGACATAAGTCATACTCATAAATATAAAGGTACGCTTTCAGA
Organism: Chrysomallon squamiferum; assembly: GCA_012295275.1. Classification (NCBI taxonomy): domain Eukaryota; kingdom Metazoa; phylum Mollusca; class Gastropoda; order Neomphalida; family Peltospiridae; genus Chrysomallon; species Chrysomallon squamiferum. Next base: position 4,745,052 of record CM022670.1, read on the forward strand.
GTTATTCATCGTAACTGGCATTTCAGTGTAATAATTTTCTGGCTAATTTATTTAATTCCATAATAATAGGTAAAAAGGTGAATAAAACTGATACAGGAAGCAGTAAATATACATACATATGAAATAAACCCTTTATTATATTGTTTTCATATACCAACAATGAAAAAGTATTGAAAATATACAAGTATTTTTTGGCATTAATAATAAACACATATAATTATTGTATTAATACAATTAACAAAAATAAATAAACGAAAAATAAATAAAGAAATAAAGAAGTAAAGAAATAAACAGCCCAGTTGAAATGTACTGAAAATAAAGGCAAATAAAAAAAACAAGAAGCAAAATGAAAGATAATAAAAATAAACTAAAATTGGTGACTGTAAGAGAAAGTATCATTTCTTTTGGGGATTTTTTAAACATTTATTTTAGACTCTATTTTTTTGTTTGCCTGCTTCCTCCACAATACATCATGAGGCCATTTCATAAAATTATCCTTCTTCAGTTCTTCCTTTGGTGAAATGGGATCAAACGGAACATAATTCAACTTAACCATGTGTTCCAAAAACAGTTTTCCTTTAGCATTTCTGTGAAAATTCCACTCCAGCAAAATTCCTTTAACGTCCACCTCCAAGAGAAATTTCGATCCGCCCCTGATGACCTTAACCTCAAAACTCTCCACATCAATTTTTATAAAAGCTTTCTTAAATCTCAAGAAAGGCAAAATATCGTCCAGCATTGCTGTGTGGAAAGACATCGGTTCCTGACACGGGGAAGTGGAAATATTTGACTGAACACCGATATCGGGCACTGAGCATGTCCATTGGTTTTAAGGGCCATTATTTCATGACCGTCGGAAAAGGGATTGAAAAAGATTATCACATTGTCGGTTAATCCGCCTCTTTGAACGGATTTACAAAGTCGCAACAGGTTACCGACAAGAAGGTCTATTGCAATCACCTGTCTGCCTGTTTTCGCAATATTTAAAGCGAAAATTCCAATGTGAGACCCTATGTCAAGAAAACCGATTTCTGGATCGTCCTTGATTTCATCTAAAACTAAATTTACGAGTTCTGATTCCCAGGACTGGTTCTTGCTCAGTTTCGCTGAAAGCCTGTAGTCTTTTCGTGGATCGTGGAGAAATATCGGAGTCTGCCCGGCTGTCGTGTTCAGAATCACGCAGTGAGGAAGATCCGTCCATTTACAAAAATTAATTTCTTCATTCCACTGGTTCCCGTTCCATCTGTAAACGGGAGTTTGGCCTGTTGGAAAAGACTCTTGTTTTGTGTATAACTTCTGTTCAAAGAAGACGTCTTTCTCTTGTTCCATCAAAACGCCACCTTCTTGCATGTCTTCCACAGTTAACTCCCTTTGTCTGATCTCGTGTAACAGATCGTCTTCGCTGAGTGGCGAATGTTGAGACAGAAATATTGCATGCTCTGCTAACAGCGTTACCATAACAACCGCGATGATTTTCCCAACTGAAACGAGGGGGATTCTTCGTTTGACTGACATTTTTTTTGTTGTTAGACAAAAGAGGAATTCTGAAATGGAAAGAGGGATGAAGTGATGGTTTTTTTAAAATTTTGGTCTGGTAAATTATTATTTATGGAAACTAAAATCATAAATTCAAATAGGTTTCGTCCTTTAAAAATATATTATTACGTAAACATAGATGTAGCTTTTAGAACTAAATTGTGCACTGAGTCAAACAATCACAAACATGACATATTGACACAGGTATACGCATTATGAGCATATTGAAATAATTCAAATATATATTTAAGATGAATAACTCTGTAATCACATCGTTTTGTGAGACAGCAGGATTTGCTTCCCCTTAAGTTATCGTTTCTACTTCAAATTTACGTGGGTGGGTGTGAGTATGTGCGTTACGTGCGACTTAACATCGAATTATTAATTAAAACAAAAAGTTAATCCACCAGTAAATTACAAAATAAATTTTTAAAAAAGCAATATGTTATAAAACAAAACGAAAAGTCAACTTACTACTTTTTTTATATATAATAAAAAATCAAATAACAAATGAATTATAAAATAATAAATTTAACTTATGAATGTATTGTAAAATAAAACAATATCTCAGTTAACTAGCATAAACAAAAATAAAAATACAGAATATGTGTATTATAAAACAAAACAAAACATTTATTTTCTAGTACACTGTATTATGAAACAAAGCATCAACTTA